>CM022303.1:167472720-168072720 GCA_011799875.1 Thinopyrum elongatum | reverse complement strand
GAAATTGTTTGTAGGGTATGAAACCACCTCAAAGCTATTCTTTCCGATCAATCTATCCTAGAGTTCGTACTAAAATAACACCAAGCTATTCTTTCCAATCGATCTAACCAAGAGTTCATACTAAAATAACACCATATGATACACATCAACCAACTCTAATGTCACCTAGATACTCGAATGTCACCGCGAGTATCCGTGAGTTGATTATGCGATATGCATCAAACAATTCCAGATTCATAATACTCAATCCAATAAGAACCTCAAAGAGTGCCCCAAGATTTCTACCGGAGAAACAAGGACAAAAAATGTGCATCAACCCCTATGCATAGATTACCCCAATGTCACCTCGGGAATCCGTGAGTTGAGTGCCAAGACATAGATCAAGTGCTCTCAAATCCATAAAAGTATTCAATCCGATAAAACGAAATCCCAAAGGGAAAACTCAAGTCAACATAACAAGATAGAGGGGGGGGGAACACCATATGATCCAACTATATTAACAAAGCCCGCGATACATCAAGATCGTGCCATCACGAGAACACGAGAGAGAGATTAAACACATAGTTACAGGTACAAACCCTCAGCCCCGAGGGTGGACTACTCCCTCCTCATCATGGTGGCCGCCGGGATGATGAAGATGGCCACCGGTGATGATTTCCCCCTCCGACAAGGTGCCAGAACGAGGTCTAGATTGGTTTTTCGTGGCTACAGAGGCTTGTGGCAGTGGAACTTCTAATCTAGGGTTATTTCTGATGGTTTCTCTATTTACAGGATTTTTCAGCGTTGGAATCATGTGAAGATGGGCCTCGAGGTGGGCACAACCCACCTGGGCCTCCTGGCACGCCCAGGTGTCTTGTGCTCACCTCCTTCACCTTCTGGTCCTCCCACGAAGCTTCTAGTGCCTCTTTTGTTCCAAAAAAAATTGTCAAAAAGTTCGTTGCATTTGGAGAACTTTTATTTATGCACAAAAAACAACACCACGGTAGTTCTGTTGAAAACAGCGTCGGTCTGGGTTAGTTCCATCCAAATCATACCAAAACCATATAAAATTGTTGTAAACATGGCATGAATACTTCATAAATTATAGATACGTTGGAGATGTATCAGCATCCCCAGGCTTAATTCCTACTCGCCCTAGAGTAGGTAAATGATAAAAGAAATAATTTATGAAGTGTGAATGATAGCAAAGTGCATAAGTTTGAACAATGATAATTTCAGTCACTTTTCCTAGCATCATAACAACAATTCTTTCTCATAAAACTTTTCATGTTAAAGTAGCAATTGAAAGCGGAATTTTTGTTATGGAATGCTACCTATCATATTCATCATATACTCTTTCTTTTGTAGCATGGACATTTGGACTTGAATGATTCAAAGCAATAGTCCATAATTTGACATGAAGACATCAATACTCATGCATACTAACAAGCAACCATGTCTTTCAAAATATCAACGCTAAAGAAACCTATCCCTAGCCCATTATGCTCAATCATTGATCCATTCATGAAACACACTCGAATATTAGCTACATCCAATGCACAGGTATGATCATAGTGCTCCCTAGTTGGTGCTTTATAAGAGAAGATGGAGACTCAAATAAAAATAAAAATTGCATAAAGTAAATAGATAGGCCCTTCGTAGGAGCAGAGATTTGTAGAGGTGCCAGAGCTCAAAGCATAAATTGAGAGATAAAATATTTTGAGAGGCATACTTTTCCCGTCAACGAAAACGACCGAGAATTCCCAACACTTTCCATGCTAGATACATCATAGGCGGTTCCCAAACATAAAATAAAGTTTATTACTTTTTCCACCATTCTTTTACAATCCATGGCTAGCCGTATCCACGGGTGCCTACTGTCGTGGTTCTAAGTCTGACAGTAGAATAGGGGGGTAAGTATGAGGAGGCAAGATCCTAGCTACGATGAGGTTGTGCACGCAAGATTTACGAGTTCAGGCCCTTCTCAAAGGAAGTAACAGCCCTACGTCTCGGTGCCCGGAGGCTCGGTCGATTGAATTATGCGTGAAGTTACAGGGGGTGCGAACCCTTGTGCCAGTGGAGGGGGGTGGCTTATATAGAGTGCGCCAGGACCCCAGCCGTCCCACGTTACAAGGGGTTCAATGTCCATAAAGACAGGACGTTACTGATAACGCCAGCAATAAAGGCAAATAAATGATCATTAAGACTACGGAGTGAACGCCTGACCCTTGCCATCCTGAGTGACCTTTGATCTTCTGTCTTCCAAGTGGTTTCTGGTATGGTCGAGTGAGTACACCCCGGTCGAATGGAATTGGGTTATCCGAGTGAACTGTTGGTCGAGTGGGTTGCACCCTGTGGTGATTTCAGTCGGTAGATGATGCTATCCTTTGAATGTCCTTGGCCTTAGAGCAGCGTCCTCGGGGAAGGGTGTCTAGGTCAGGCCTATTACCCTACCCTAGGTACATGTCTTCGTCATTAGCCCCCGAATGGATCTGGGTCCGAGTGGAGAAGGGGTTGAAGATGGTTCCGACCCGATTTATATGCTTCAGAGGCATCCTAACAGGGCCGGTGATCTTTGTAAAAACTTCAACTTCGTTTTCAGTCGCCTGGGTCGATTCAGAGGTCGTCGAGTGATTTTTGCTGATAAGCTCTGAGTGTTGGTATGGTATAAAATCCTCGGCGCGATTGGTCACGCTGCCGCTTCCGGATCTCACGGGATTCGAAATTTGGAGAAGCGCGCGGGACGGAGGGTACCGCAGTAAACGGAGCGGGTTAGGCAGGGACGCCTCGATTTTCGCACCACCTTTTTCACCACGTATCTAGAGCGCGACTGTTGTGGGATTTGACTGGATTGCCTGGGCCCACAAGTCAGCCACTCGGGAGCAGGCCCATATAAGGCGTCGGGGCCGATGAGCCTGGCACTGTGCTCCCCATCTCCTCCCTCTTCTCCTGTTTCACCACCACATTCGCCGCCACCTTCGACGCCGCCGCCCCGTCCGAGCGCAGCCTGCCGCGATGGGGAAGGAGAAGACGGCGGCCCTGGAGCGTGCGAAAAAAGCGACGGCGGCAGCGAAGGGCAAGAAGACGAGTCGGGGTGGATCATCGTCGAGATCCGGCCTGCCGCCCGGCTGGATCCAGGGCGATTGGATTCGCTCCACGATTCAGCAAGAGGATATGGAGGATCTGGTCGAGGGGGGCTTGATCGCTCATGGATCCTGGAGGCTGCCAGGTGATGAGACCGAGCCGCAGCCGCAGGAGGGTGAGTGCGTCCTCCTCGCGACCCACGTCGACCGTGGTTTTTCTCTGCCCCCTCATCCTTTTTTCCGAGGTTTTCTGAACTTTTTTGGGGCCCAACTTCATCACTTTTCTCCGAACACCATCACATACCTCGCTGCGTTTGTCTCCATGTGTGAGAATTTCCTGGGTTGTCGACCGCATTGGGGTCTCTTCAAACACATCTTTACTTGCCGCTCACAGTCTGTGAAAAAGGCCAATCCGAGTGACGAGAGGACGCACGTGATCCAGATGTGCGGAGGTCTAGGGATCCAGATGAGAGGAAAAAGCACTTTTCCACCTATGACTCTTCCCGATTTGGTCAGAGGGTGGCAGTCGACCTGGTTTTATTGTAAGGACAAACCAACTCCTGGTCAGTCAACTGGCCTTCCCCCCTTTACCATGGGGCGAATTGAAAAGCCCTCTCCCTTGAAAGTGACTCCAGCAGAAAAGGCGGAGGTGAATATGTTGGTTGAACGCGTAATCCAACTTGTCCGCGATGGTGTGACCGGCATGGATTTGCTAGAGGTGTTTCTCACTCGCCGCATCCAGCCACTCCAGGCCCGCGATCATCCTATGTGGATGTACTCGGGCGCCGATGATTCTGCTCGGATCCACCCAGAGGAAGTTGCCGAGGAGACGGTGGCGCAGTGGCTGTAGGGCATTACCGGAAACAAAGACAACCCCAGGGGGTCCAGGAGAATTCCGCCACTCGGCGCTGATAACGAACCAGACAAGGTCAGACCTTCAATGTCGAGTGACTTTTACTCTAATTTGTAAATTGTCTTTGGAACCGACTGATGCTTGTTCGATTCTTTGCTTCGCAGATATATACTGAGATGTACTCGATGCCCAACGGGGAGCAGATCCAGGAAGGAGAAGAGAGCGGAGGCGATAGCGGCGACTGGAACTCCGATGGGGAGAGTGATGAAGAGCACGAAAACTCGAGCAGTGATGAGGAGGTCGATTCTCCACCTCGCGCGGAAAAGCGTTCCAAGCACAAGCACGACCCAGCAAGTATCCGGGGCAAGCACGACCCAGCAAGTTCCGCATGCTTGAGGTCGCGCATCAATCGAGGTTTTAGCCCTTTGAGAATCAAACCGTTCGCTCTTTCTGCTTGTCCATTCGACTGAGGGTGGGCGACTGAGGCATAGTTGACCCGAGTACCTTGGGACGCACAGAAAGCTCGGAACTCATCAGAATCAAAGTTTGACCCATTATTCGTGATGATGCTGTGTGGGACTCCGTACCTAAATGTTAACCCTCTGATGAAGCTAACTGCAGTACTTGCATCCAGGTTTTTGACAGGTTTAGCTTCGATCCATTTGGTGAACTTGTCGACTGCTACAAGCACATGGGTGAAACCACTCCTGCCAGTCTTCAGAGGTCCCACCATATCTAAACCCCAAACAGCGAATGGCCAGACGAGTGGAATGGTCTTCAGGGCTGAAGCGGGTTTGTGGGACATGTTGGAGTAGAACTGACAGCCCTCACATTTGTCAATTATTTCCTTTGCCATCTCATTTGCCCGCGGCCAATAAAACCCTGCTCGATACGCTTTGGCCACGATGGCCCGAGAAGACACATGGTGACCACAGGTTCCCGAGTGAATATCATCGAGGATCATTCGGCCTTCTTCCGGGGTGATGCATTTCTGAACGACCCCACTGACACTTTCCCTATAGAGTTGCTCCCCCATTACTGTGAAGGCTTTGGATCGACGGACAATCTGGCGAGCCTCTTCTTCATCCTCTGGAAGCTCTTTCCTGAGAATATATGCGATATACGGCACTGTCCAATCAGGAATAACGATCAAAACTTCCATGATCAAGTCGACCACAGCTGGGATTTCAACTTCAATCGGATCAGTGGAACTTTTAGGCTGTGGGGGCTCTTCAGTGAAGGGATCTTCTTGAACTGATGGTGCGTGACTATGCTCCAAAAATACATTGCTGGGAATAGGCTTCTGCTTGGAACCTATTTTCGCCAAGTCATCAGCTGCTTGATTCTTCAGTCGGGGTATATGGTGGAGCTCTAGACCTTCAAACTTCTTTTCTAACTTGCTCACCGCATTGCAATAACCAGTCATAGCTTGGCTCCTGACATCCCACTCCTTCATCACTTGATTAACCACTAAATCTGAGTCACCGTAAACCATTAGGCGGCGGACGCCGAGTGAAATGACCATACGCAACCCATACAAGAGTGCCTCATATTCAGCTTCATTGTTGGAGGAATCAAAGTGAATCTGAAGAACATATCTGAGGTTGTCGCCTCGTGGAGATACCAGGACTACTCCAGCGCCTGAGCCATTCAACATCTTGGACCCGTCGAAGAACATAGTCCAATGTTCCGACTGTATCTGGGTCGGTAACTGTTGTTCAATCCACTCGACGAGGAAATCTGCTATTGCTTGAGACTTGATCGCTTTCTTTGCCTCGAACTTGATATCCGGCGGAAGGAGTTCAATCGCCCACTTTGCCACTCGGCCAGTTGCATCTCTGTTGTTCAGAATTTCTGACAACGGAGCATCGCTGACGACTATAATCGAATGATCTGAGAAGTAATGTGCAACCTTCTTTGTGGTCAAGTAAATTCCATAGACAAGCTTCTGATAATGTGGATATCTCTGCTTGGATGGAGTTAAGACTTCAGAAATATAGTACACTGGGCGTTGAACCTTGTAGGTTTTACCTTCTTCTTCCTGCTCGACCGTGAGTACTGTACTGACAACCTGTCCAGTGGCTGCTATATAAAGCAGTAAAGGCTCTTTGCTGATTGGAGCAGCAAGCACCGGCTGGGTGGAAAGCAGGGCTTTGAGCCCTGCAAACGCTGCGTCAGCTTCAGGAGTCCACTCGAGCTTATCAGATTTCTTCATCAGTCGGTAAAGAGGCAATGCCTTTTCACCGAGACGAGAGATGAATCGACTCAAAGCGGCCAAACAACCAGTAAGCTTCTGAACGTCGTGTACACGCACAGGGCGTTTCATTCGGAGGATTGCACCAACTTTCTCTGGGTTTGCATCGATCCCACGTTCGGAAACGAGGAAACCGAGTAACTTTCCACCTGGAACTCCAAATGTACACTTCGACGGATTAAGCTTGATATCATATCTTCTCAAATTGGCAAAGGTTTCGGCAAGGTCAGTCAGCAGGTCGGAACCTTTGCGCGACTTAACCACGATGTCATCCATGTATGCTTCCACATTCCGACTGATTTGAGCTAGCAGACACTTCTGTATCATGTGCATGAATGTGGCACCAACATTTTTGAGACCAAAGGGCATGGTGATGTAGCAAAAGCACCCGAATGGGGTGATAAAAGCTGTTTTTATTTCATCGGGTCCATACAGTCGGATCTGATGGTACCCGTAATATGCATCCAGGAAGGACAATCGCTCACATCCCGCAGTTGAGTCGACTATCTGATCGATGCAGGGGAGAGGAAAATGATCTTTCGGGCAGGCCCGATTGATATGCTTGAAATCAATGCACATACGGAGTGAATCGTCCTTCTTGGGAACCATAACAACATTGGCGAGCCACTCGGAGTGGTAAATTTCGCGGATGAACTCAGCTGCCAAAAGCCGAGCCACCTCTTCGCCGATTGCCTTTCTCTTCTCCGCAGCGGACCGACGGAGGTGCTCTTTCACGGGTTTTGCCTTTGGATCGACTCGCAAACGGTGGTCAGCCAGCCCCCTGGGTACACCCGGCATGTCAGACGGCTTCCATGCGAAGATGTCCCAGTTCTCACGGAGGAACTGGATGAGCGCTTCTTCCTATTTACTGTCGAGTGTTGTTGAGATATGAGTCGGAGCAGCACTGGGATCGGTCGGGTGAATGTGAACAGGCTTTGTTTCACCGGACGACTGAAATGCAGACTCGGAAGCAGGCTTCTTAGCGCGCAACAAATCACTCGGATCTGCAGTCTTCTTATATTCTTCCATTTCTATCGCTGCCATCTGTTCATCGGCTATCTTAGAGCCCTTCTGGAGGCACTCTTCTGCTCGTTGCCGATTACCAGTGACTGTGATCACGCCCCTGGGACCAGGCATCTTCAGCTTGAGGTACACGTAACACGGTCGAGCCATGAAACGGGCATATGCAGTTCTGCCCAGAATAGCATGATAGGCACTGTGAAAATCCACAACTTCAAATGTCAACTTCTCCTTGCGGTAATTCTTTGAGTCACCGAAAACCACGTCAAGAGTGATCTGTCCGAGTGAATCAGCTTTCTTCCCTGGAATGACACCGTGGAACCGCATGTTGCTCTCACTGAGCTTGGACATTGGAATGCCCATCCCACGAAGAGTCTCTGCATACAAAATGTTCAAGCTGCTGCCACCATCCATCAAGACTTTGGTCAGTCGGGTGCCCCCAACGACCGGGTCGACCACCAACACTTGCCTCCCGGGGGTGGCGACGTGCGGTGGGTGGTCAAATTGGTCGAATGTGATGGGAGTCTTTGACCATTTCAAATATGTCATCGTTGCCGGAGCAACCATGTTTACCTCTCTGTTGATGACTTTCAGTCCACTTTTACTCTCAATGTCAGCAAAAATCATCAAAGTGGAATTGACGTTAGGGAAACCGTCATCATCTTCTTCCTGATCACCATCCTTGTCAGACTCTTTTTCCTTTTCATTGGGCTGTTTCTCTCGGAACTGCTGGATCAGGAGCCGACATTGTCGAGTGGTATGTTTGGGATAAATCAGATTTCCCTCTTCATCCTTCTTGGTGTGAATGTGACATGGCAAGTCCAACACATCGTTCCCAGCCTGATCTTTCACCTTCTTGGGGATCCAGGGTTCCTTGGGCTTCCCCTTGAATTTTCCTTGAGTTACAACTGCAGCTTCACCTGGACCTGCTGGCTCGGCTTTGCGTTTCTGCTTCCGACCCACTCCGGTGTCTTGGGCGACTGGTTTGCCCTTTCCACTGCGGAGTTGGTCCTCTTCTTCACCATTAGCGTACCGGGTGGCTATTTCCATCATTCGGGTCAGAGACATATCTCCTGTCCGACCGAATTTCAAGTTAAGCTCTCGATACCGAACGCCTTCCTTGAAGGCACAAACTGCTTCGTGTTGGGATACATTTTGTACTGTGTGGTGTAAAGTGGTCCATCTTTGGATGTAATCCCTCAGAGTTTCATTCGGCTTCTGTACACAATGTTGCAATTCTGTCAACCCCGTAGGTCGTTTGCATGTGCCCTCGAATGTCCTGACAAACACTTGGGCTAACTCCTCCCAGCTGAATATACTGCCTGGAGCCAACTGATTCAGCCATGCTCTGGCCGCCCCTTCCAGCATGAGAGGAAGATGTTTCATAGCTACCTCATCATTTCCACCACCGATCTGGACAGCCACTCGGTAATCTTCCAGCCAAGTGTCAGGCTTCGACTCACCGGTGAACTTACTAACCCCGGTCGCCAACCTGAAGTTGGGGGGGATCTCAGTGGCTCTAATAGCTCTGCTAAAACACTCGGGACCCGAAACATGAATCCTGCTTCCACTCGGGCGATCCCTGCCTTGCCCCTCTCTGTGTGCTCGGTTCCTGTCGACCAAACCTTGCACTAAAATTGACCTCGCATCAAACCCTGGCTCTCTTGGGTCGACCGACGTCCTCCGCCCTCCGCTGTACGGGCGCCTGTCATCATAGTGTCGTGGCACATATGATCCGTTTCTCGGAGGGGGTGTAGGCGCTCGACGACGGTCATCACGGCCGAGTTGATGATCGTACTGCTCGTGGATCCGACCCAAGTGCTGATCCTGGCGATGCACCCGCCCCTCACGCCGCGGAGGCGATCTTGGGCTGTGAGCCGACTGAACTATGTCAGCCACCACAGATATGCTATGGATTCTGTTACGCGACTGTGATACTACAGTGTTTTGGTCTCCTGCCGCCCGGAGCAGAGCCCGAATCTGCATCAAACCTCGTCCAGCTTCTGACTGGGATGGCTGGATGGATTCTGCTATACGAGCTGCAGCTGCAGGATTCTTAATCGGAGTGCGGTATACCTGAGGTTCAGGAGGGAACAATTGCTGCCGTCGACTGGACTCAGGAATCCGCTGCCGAGCACATTCGTCGAGTGCATGCTGAAGATTTTCCAGTCGAGTGCGTTCAGCCAAAGTGGCCAAGCGCGCTACCTCCAAGGCCCGAGCCTCAGAGGTCTCTCCGACGATGGGCGTGTGTGCTTCCTCGTTACGGCGGTGAAGTTCCTCCCTCCGCTGTGAAGAGAGGGTTTCGGGGTGGTATTCCTCGTGAACACGCGACGGATCGCCACCGCCGTCGCCGCCTCCGTTGCGACGCATGCCAGGTGGGCTACGCGGCGTGTCGACCATCAGGACCTCCGCCGCAGGATCGCTGCTGTCGCACTCGGACAGAGTCTCGATGGAGCCAGATGACATATCGAACAGGCCGTAGAGAGATTCATCGGGCTCGATTGCCGCAACTTGAGGGGTGGCCGATTGACGTGCCACTGCATGCTTCACCCACCGCTGAAGCCGCGATCGACCGGATCGCTTGCGACGGCGAACAGCGGGGAACGAAGATGCCGTAGGAAACGACCGATATTGGGTCGACGGCTGCCGCAGAAGGACGCCGCGGACACATGCGCGAAAGTGCATCGCCCCGCAGACGGGGAACGTCTCGACATCGAGGGAGGCCTCCTGGAGCCAGGCGGAGTCGTCGGCGATGAAGACGAGCGCGCCGAGACGGATCTCGTGGCCCTCAGCCAAACCTCCACCCAAAACCATGATGATGGGAATCGGAAAAAATTGCAACCTCACCGGAAAGTCGCTAAGACACCGCCCCACGGTGGGCGCCAACTGTCGTGGTTCTAAGTCTGACAGTAGAATAGGGGGGTAAGTATGAGGAGGCAAGATCCTAGCTACGATGAGGTTGTGCACGTAAGATTTACGAGTTCAGGCCCTTCTCGGAGGAAGTAACAGCCCTACGTCTCGGTGCCCGGAGGCTCGGTCGATTGAATTATGCGTGAAGTTACAGGGGGTGCGAACCCTTGTGCCAGTGGAGGGGGGTGGCTTATATAGAGTGCGCCAGGACCCCAGCCGTCCCACGTTACAAGGGGTTCAATGTCCATAAAGACAGGACGTTACTGATAACGCCAGCAATAAAGGCAAATAAATGATCATTAAGACTACGGAGTGAACGCCTGACCCTTGCCATCCTGAGTGACCTTTGATCTTCTGTCTTCTGAGTGGTTTCTGGTGTGGTCGAGTGAGTACACCCTGGTCGAATGGAATTGGGTTATTCGAGTGAACTGTTGGTCGAGTGGGTTGCACCCTGTGGTGATTTCAGTCGGTAGATGATGCTATCCTTTGAATGTCCTTGGCCTTAGAGCAGCGTCCTCGGGGAAGGGTGTCTAGGTCAGGCCTATTACCCTACCCTAGGTACATGTCTTCGCCACCTACCATACCAACACTTTCCAAGGAATTTATTATTAAACAACATAAATAATTTTTTTGCATTTCGGGACTGGGCATCCCTATTACCTTTGCCACACTCTCATGCAATGACAAGTGAATAAACACTCATCTTGAGAATAATGCATCTGGCATGGAAAATATTGGCCACCCCCTGCCACTTCATGAGCGGTACGGGCACACAAAAAGGAAATTTATTTTGAAAATTAGAGTTGGCACATACAAATTTACTTGGAACGGCACAGAAATAACGCATATAGGTAGGTATGGCAGACTCATTTGGCACAACTTGGCTTAAGGAGTTTGGATGCACAAGTAGTATTCCCACTTAGTACAAATGGAGGCTATCCAATAGATTGAGAAGCGACCAACCAAGAAACGAAAACGATCATAAACGAGCATTAAACATAACTAACACCGAATAATGAACCACAAGTAGGATGTAATTTCATTGCATAACTATTGACTTTCGTGCTTGCATAGGGAATCACAAACCTTAATACCAATATTCTTACTAAAGCATAATTACTCACCAACATGACTCCCATATTATTATCTCCATATCGCAAAACTATTGCAAGGAATCAAACTTATCATATTCAATGATCTACATGAAAGTTTTTATTATACCTTCTTGAACATCCATCACTTTGGGACCAATTTCATAGGTTGTGCAAATTTTCATCACTATTATGAACTATCAAAATAATATAAGTGAAGCACAAGAGAAAATAACAAACTACTCCAAAAAGATACAAGTGAAGATCAAGTGAGTAGTTAAGTAACTGGGTAGCTATTTGAGGACTCTCTCTCATTTAAATTTTTTCAGATCTAAGTATTTTATTAAAACAGCAAGAAAAACAAAATAAAATGACATTCCAAGAATAGCACACATCATGTTAAGAAGCAAAAATTTAGGCTCAACCGATACTAACCGATAATTGTTGATGAAGAAAGGTGGGATGCCTACTGGGGCATCCCCAAGCTTAGATGCTTGAGACTTCTTGGAATATTAACTTGGGATGCCTTGGGAAACCCCAAATTGAGCTTTTGTGTCTCCTTAATTCCTTTTATATCCCGGTTTCCCTAATTCTTAAAAACTTCATCCACACAAAACTCAACAAGAACTTGTGAGATAGGTTAGTATAAATCAATGCAATAACCTTATCATTCTCTACTGTAGAAAATCACTAAAATTATTATTTAACATTTCATACTAAATGCCTCTGCATATTTAATAGTCCTATCCTCAAATAGAATCATTAAACAAGCAAACATATGCAAACAATGCAAACATAACAGCAATCTGTCTAAACAGTACAGTCTGTAAAGAGTGCAACTTTACTCGCACTTCCCTAACTCCAAAAATTCTGAAAATTTACCACACTGTAGAAAATTTATCCTAGCTTATTTTTCAAAAAATCTCAACATTTTATCACATTCTTACTTTCCTCAAGAATTTTCGCAACAGCGACAAACTTTCTGTTTTGAAACAGCAACTCATATACTTGCAAACTAAGCATGGTAAAGGCTATACTTGACATTTTTATTGAAATAAAAGATGAAATAAATTACTCTAAATAACATAAAGAAAATCCTAATAAAATAAAATGATGCTCCAAGCAAAACACATATCATGTGACGAATGAAAATGTAGCTCCAAGTGAGGTTACCGATAATGTTGGAGACGAAAGAGGGGATGCCTTCCGGGGCATCCCCAAGCTTAGTTGCTTGGATATTCCTTGAATATTACCTTGGAGTGCCTTGGGAATCCCCAAGCTTAGGGTCTTGTCACTCCTTATTCTCCTCATATCGATATCTCACCCAAAACTTGAAAACTTCAATCACACAAAACTTAACGGAACTTCGTGAGATGAGTTAGTATGATAAAGACAAATAATTCAGTTTGGTAGTGTCAAGATAAGATTCATAATTGTTCTCACACAATTCCTACTGTACTCTATAATTTCCACAATTTATATTAATCAATATAAGCCATAGAAACCATAAAACAAGCAAACTATGCATTGCAAACAGAATCTGTCAAAAACAGAACAGTACGTAAAGATCTGAATTAAGGCCATACTTATGTAACTCCAAAAAGCCTGAAAAATTAGTAAAACGTAGAAAATTTGTATAACCATCATCTGTAAAAATATCAGAGTTTTTCTACAGTCCAGTGATTTTTAACAATTCTGTTACTGCACACAAAAGTTTCTGTTTTTGCACATAATCAAGTCAACTATCATCCACACTATCCCAAAGGCTTTACTTGGTACTTTATTGAAACAAAAGCTATAAAAAATGATTAATACAGTAGCTTAATCATGTTAACACACAAAAACAGTAGGGGTAAATGTTGGATTGCCTCCCAACAAGCGCTTTTCTTTAATGCCTTTTTAGCTAGGCATGATGATTTCAATGATGCTCACATAAAAGATAAGAATTGAAACACAAAGAGAGCATCATGAAGCATATGACTAGCACATTTAAGTCTAACCCACTTCCTATTCATAGGGATTTTGTGAGAAAATAATTTATGGGAGCAAGAATCAACTAGCATAGGAAGGCAAAACAAGCAAAACTTCAAGATTTTCAACACATAGAGAGGAAACTTGATATTATTGCAATATGTAAAAGCATATGTTCCCCTTTCATAATAATTTTCAGTAGCATCATGAATGAATTCAACAATATAGCTATCACATAAAGCATTCTTTTCATGATCCACATGCATAAATTTTTTATTACTCTCCACATAAGCAAATTTATTCTCATGAATAGTAGTGGGAGCAAACTCAACAAAATAACTATCATGAGATTGTTGATTGGCATAATTCAATTGAAAGTTAAAATCATGATGACAAGTTTCAAGGTTATCATTATTCTTTATAGCATAAATGTCATCACCATAATCATCATATATAGGAACTTTGTTGTCATAATCAATTGCAACCTCTTCCAAAATAGTGGATTCATCACTAAATAAAGTCATGACCTCTCCAAATCCACTTTCATCAATATAATCATCATAAGTAGGAGGCATGCTTTCATCATAGTAAATTTTCTCATCAAAACTTAGGGGACTAAAAATATCATTTTCATCAAACATAGCATCCCCAAACTTGTAGCTTTGCATATCATTAGCATCATGGATATTCAAAGAATTCATACTAACAACATTGCAATCATGCTCATCATTCATGCCAAACATTTTATTGAATTATCCTTCTATTAATTGAGCACAATTTTCCTTGCCATCATTTTCAAGAAAGACACTATAAAGATGAACAATATGAGACCACCTCAATTCCATTTTTTTGTAGTTTTCTTTTTATAAACCAAACTAGTAATAAAACAAGAAACTAAAAGATTCGATTGCAAGATCTAAAGATAGACCTTCAAGCACTCACCTCCCCGGCAACGGTGCCAGAAAAGAGCTTGATGTCTACTACCCAACTTGTTCTTGTAGACTCGTCTTGGGCCTCCAAGCGCAGAGTTTTGTAGGACAGTAGCAAATTTCCCTCAAGTGGATGACCTAAGGTTTATCAATCCGTGGGAGGCGTAGGATGAAGATGGTCTCTCTCAAACAACCCTGCAACCAAATAACAAAGAGTCTCTTGTGTCCCCAACACACCAAATACAATGGTAATTTGTATAGGTGCACTAGTTCAACGAAGAGATGGTAATAAAAGTGTAGTAATGATAGTAGATATTGATTTTTGTAATAGGAACAATAAAAAACAGCAAGGTAGCAATTGATAAAACGGAGCACAAACAGTATTGCAATGCTTGAAAATGAGGCCTAGCGTCCGTACTTTCGCTAGTGCAATCTCTCAACAATGCTAATATAATTGGATCATATAACCATCCCTCAACGTGCGCTGAAGAATCACTCCAAAGTTCCTATCTAGCGGAGAACATAAGAAGAAATTTTTTGTAGGGTACGAAACCACCTCAAAGCTATTCTTTCCGATCAATCCATCCTAGAGTTCATACTAAAATAACACCAAGCTATTCTTTCCGATCGATCTAACCAAGAGTTCGTACTAAAATAACACCATATGATACACATCAACCAACTCTAATGTCACCTAGCTACTCCAATGTCACCGCGAGTATCTGTGAGTTGATTATGCGATATGCATCAAACAATTTCAGATTCATAATACTCAATCCAACACAAAGAACCTCAAAGGGTGCCCCAAGATTTCTACCATAGAAACAAGGAAAAAAACATGCATCAACCCCTATGCATAGATTACCCCAATGTCACCTCGGGAATCCGTGAGTTGAGTGCCAAGACATAGATCAAGTGCTCTCAAATCCATAAAAGTATTCAATCCGATAAAATGAAATCTCAAAGGGAAAACTCAATTCATCACAACAAGATAGAGAGGGGAAAACACCATATGATCCAATTATATTAACAAAGCCCGCGATACATCAAGATTATGCCATCTCAAGAACACGAGAGAGAGAGAGATTAAACACATAGCTACTAGTACAAACCCTCAGCCCCGAGGGTGGACTACTCCCTCCTCATCATGGTGGCCGTCGGGATGATGAAGATGGCCACCGATGATGAGTTCCCCCTCCGACAGGGTGCCGAAACGGGATCTAGATTGGTTTTTCGTGGCTACAAAGGCTTGCGGCGGCGGAACTTCGGATATAGGGTTATTTTTTATGGTTTCTCTATTTATAGGATTTTTCAGTGTTGGAATCACGCGACGATGGGCCTCGAGGTGGGCACAAACCACCTGGGCGCGCCTGGGCCTCCTGGCGTGCCCAGGTGTCTTGTGCTCACCTCCTTCACCTTCTGGTCCTCCCACGAAGCTTCTAGTGCCTCTTTTGTTCCAAAAAAATCATCAAAAAGTTTTGTTGCATTTGGAGAACTTTTATTTCTGCACAAAAAACAACACCATGGTAGTTCTGCTGAAAACAGCGTCAGTCCGGGTTAGTTACATCCAAATCATACCAAAACCATATAAAATTGTTGTAAACATGGCATGAATACTTAATAAATTATAGATACATTGGAGACGTATCAATGATATTGTTAAATTGAAGCTATTTCCTTTCTCACTACGAGATCGTGCTAAAACTTGGTTTTCATCTTTGCCTAAAAATAGTATTGATTCGTTGAATAAGTGTAAAGATGCTTTTATTTCCAACTATTTTCCTCCCGCTAAGATCATCTCCCGTAGGAACGATATAATGAATTTTAAGCAACTACTTCATGAACATGTTGCACAATCTTGGGAGAGGATGAAATTGATGATAAGAAATTGCCCTACTCATGGTTTAAGTTTATGAATGATCATACAAATTTTTATGCTGGATTGAATTTTGCATCTAGAAATCTTTTAAATTCCGCCGCGGGTGGTACTTTTATGGAAATCACATGAGGAGAAGCTACTAAACTCCTAGATAATATTATGGCAAATTACTCTCAATGGCATACCGAAAGATCTACTAGTAAGAAAGTGCATGCGATTGAAGAAATTAATACTTTGAGTGGAAAGATGGATGAACTTATGAAATTGATTGCTAGCAAGAGTGCTCCTATTGATCCTAATGATATGTTTTTGTCTACTTTGATTGAGAATAATAATGAATCTATGGATGTCAATTTTTTTGGTAGCAACAATTTTGGTAATAAAGCGTATAGAGGCAATTTTAACCCTAGGCCGTTTCCTAGTAATTCCTCTAATAATTATGGTAATTCCAACAACAATTCCTATGGAAATTATAATAAGATACCCTATGATCTTGAGAACAATATTAAAGAATTTATTAACTCCCAAAAGATTTTCAATGCTATGGTAGAAGAAAAATTGCTCAAGATTGATGATTTGGCTAGAAACATTGATAGAATTTCTCATGAGATTGATTCTTTTAAGATTATATCTATTCCACCCAAGCTTGATATTAATGAGTCTCTAAAAGCTATTCAAATTTCTATTCATGAAAGTAGGGAGAGAACCGCTAGGATGCGTGCTAAGAGAGAATGGCTAGAAAAGGTGTGTTCTTCTAGTTTTTGCGATAATCATGATGAAGATCTTAAAGTGATTGGTGTGACTCCTATTGAATATTTGTTTGCTAATATAAAAGTTGATAAATAAGGGACTAGAGATGAGTCAGCTTTAGCTAGAAGGCATCCCAATAATTTGGAGAGTGAAGATCTTAATGAAAAATTGATAAAAGTGGGATTGACAAGGTCAAAACTTTAACAATTGATGAACCCACTCTTTTGGATTTCAAGGAATTTAATTATGATAATTGTTCTTTGATTTATTCTATTTCCTTGTTGCAATCTATTCTTAATTCACTTCATGCTTATAATCAAAATAAAGCTTTTACTAAACATATCATTGATGTTATGTTGAAATCATTTGAAGAAAAAATTTAGTTGGAAATTTCAATCCCTAGAAAGCTTTATGATGAATGGGAACCTACTATTAAGATTAAGATTAAAGATTATGAGTGCAATGCTTTGTGTGATTTGGGTGCTAGCGTTTCCACTATTCCCAAAACTTTATGTGATGTGCTAGGTTTCCATAAACTTGATGATTGTTCTTTAAATTTGCACTTAGCGGATTCCACTATTAAGAAACCTATGGGAAGGATTAATGATGTTCTTATTGTTGCAAATAGGAATTATGTGCCCGTAGATTTTATTGTGCTTGATATAGATTGCAATCCTTCATGCCCTATTATTCTTGGTAGACCTTTTCTTAGAACGATTGGTGCAGTTATTGATATGAAAGAAGGAAACGTTAGATTTCAATTTCCGTTAAGGAAGGGCATGGAACACTTTCCAAGAAGTAAAATTAAGTTGCCATACGAATATATTATGAGGGGTATGGATTGCATACCAAAGATGACAATACCTAGATCTATGCAATATGCCTAGCTAGGGGCGTAAAACAATAGCGCTTGTTGGGAGGCAACCCAATTTTATTTTATGTTTTATGTTTTTGCTTCTGTTATTGAATAAATATGCAATATTACTTCTGTAATAATTGTTTTTTAGTATTTTAATTAGTGTTTGAGCCAAGTAAGACCTTTGGGATGCTTTGGTAGATCGTTGATTTGATTTTGCTGAAAAACAGAAACTTTTGCGTCCAGTAGCAGAATTGTTAAAATTCACTAGAACGTGGAAAAACCCTGAATCTTTTACACAAGATTGATATATGAATTGCCTCTGTTGTCCTAATATTTAAGAAGTTTTGGAGTTACAGAAGTATGACTATAATTCGGCTCTTTACAGAATGTTCTATTTTTGACAGATTCTGTTTTTGATGTGTTGTTTGCTTATTTTGATGAATCGATGGGTAGTATCCGGGGGTATGAGCCATGGAGAAGTTAGAATACAGTAGATATAATGCAAATATAAAATTGGAATGAGTTCACAACAGTACCTAAAATTGGAGATTTGTTTTATCATACTAACGGATCTCACGAGTTTTTTGTTGAGTTTCGTGTTGTGAAGTTTTCAAGTTTTGGGTGAAGTTTCGATGGACTACGGAATAAGGAGTGGCAAGAGGCTAAGCTTGGGGATGCCCATGGCACCCCAAGGTAATATTCAAGGATAACCAAGCATCTAAGCTTGGGGATGCCCCGGATGGCATCCCCTCTTTTGTCTTCAATCCATCGGTAAAATTACTTGAGGCTATATTTTTATTCACCACATGATATGTGTTTTGCTTGGAGCGTCTTGTATTATACGAGTGTTTGCTTTTTAGTGTTCCACAATCATCCTTGTTGTACACACCTTTTGAGAGGGACACACATTAATCATGAATTTATTAGAATACTCTATGTGCTTCACTTATATCTTTTGAGCTAGGTAGTTGCTCTGGTGCTTCATTTATATCTTTTTAGAGCACGGCGGTGGTTTTATTTTGAAGAAATTGATGAACTCTCATGCTTCAATTATATTATTTTGAGTCTTCAAAATAGTATGGCAATTTTCTTAGGTTATGAATTTAGTCCTAATATGATGGGTATTCAAGAGGGATATAATAAAAACTTTCATGAAGATCATTGAATATATGAGAAGTTTGATTCCTTGCATTTGTTTTGAGATATAAAGATGATGATATTAGAGTCATGCTAGTGAGTAATTGTGGATTAGTAAGAATATTTGTGTTCAGGTTTGTGATTCTCGAAGCATGCACGTATGGTCTCTCGTTATGTGATGAAGTTGGAGCATGATTTATTTTTTATTGTCTTCCTTATGAATGGCGGTCGGGGACGAGCGATGGTATTTTCCTACCAATCTATCCCCCTAGGAGCATGCGTATTAGTACTTTGCTTCGATGGCTAATACACTTTTGCAATAAGTATGTGAGTTCTTTATGACTAATGTTGAGTCCATGGATTATACGCACTCTCACCCTTCCACCATTGCTAGCCTCTTCGGTACCGTGCATTGCCCTTTCTCACCTTGAGAGTTGGTGCAAACCTCGCCAGTGCATCCAAATCCCTTGATATGATACGCTCTTTCACACATAAGCCACCTTATATCTTCCTCAAAACAGCCACCATACCTACCTATTATGGCATTTCCATAGCCATTCCGAGATATATTATCATGCAACTTCCACCGTTCCATTTTATTATGACACATACCATCATTGTCATATTGCTTTGCATGATCATATAGTTGGGATAGTATTTGTGGCTTGGCCACCGTTCATATTTTTTATACATGTCACGCTAGATCATTGCACATCCCGGTACACCGCCGGAGGCATTCATATAGAGTCATATTTTCTTGTTCTAATATCGAGTTGTAATTCTTGAGTTGTAAGTAAATAAAAGTGTGATGATCATCATTATTAGAACATTGTCCCATGTGAGGAAAGGATGATGGATACTATGATTCCCCCACAAGTCGGGATGAGACTCCGGACTTAAAATAAAAAGAGGCCAAAGAGCCCAAAATATAAAAAAAATGAGGCCAAAGAGCCCAAAATAAAAAAAAATAAAAAAAGAAAAGAAAAAAATGAGAGAAAAAGAGAGAAGGGACAATGTTACTATCCTTTTCCACACTTGTGCTTCAAAGTAGCACCATGTTCTTCATATAGAGAGTCTCCTATTTTGTCACTTTCATATATTACTAGTGGGAATTTTTCATTATAGAACTTGGCTTGCATATTCCAATGATGGGCTTCCTCAAATTGCCCTAGGTCTTCGTGAGCAAGCGAGTTGGATGCACACCCACTTAGTTTTCTTTTGAGCTTTTATACACTTATAGCTCTAGTGCATCCGTTGCATGGAATCCCTACTCCTTGCATTGACATCAATTGATGGGCATCTTCATAACCCATTGATTAGCCTCGTCAATGTGAGACTTTCTCCTTTTTTGTCTTCTCCACACAACCTCCACCATCATATTCTATTCCACCTATAGTGCTATATCCATGGCTCATGCTCATGTATTGCGTGAGAGTTGAAAAAGCTTGAGAACACTAAAGGTATGAAACAATTGCTTGGCTTGTCATCGGGGTTGTGCATGATAAATACTTTGTGTGATGATGATAGAGCATGACAAGATTATATGATTTTGTAGGGATAACTTTATTTAGCCATGATTTTTGAAAAGACATGATTGCTTTATTTAGTATGCTTGAAGTATTATTGTTTTTATGTCAATATTAAACTTTTGTTTTGAATCTTACGGATCTGAATATTCATGCCACAATAAAGAAAGATTACATGATAAACATGTTAGGTAGCATTCCACATCAAAATTTCTATTTTTATCATTTACCTACTTGAGGATGAGCATGAATTAAGCTTGGGGATGCTTGATACGTCTCCAATGTATCTATAATTTTTTATTGTTCCATGCTATTATATTATCCATCTTGGATATGCATTATTATGCTATTTTATATCATTTTTTGGGACTAACCTATTAACCTAGTGCCCAGTGCCAGTTGCTATTTTTTCCTTGGTTTTGTCTTTTATAGAAAATCAATACCAAACGGAGTCCAAATGGAATGAAACTTTGTGACGATTTTTCTTGGACAAGAAGACACCCACGAAGCATTGGGAGAAGGCCAAAAGAGCCACGGGTGAGCCACAAGCTCACCAGACACGCCCTATGAGCTTGTGGGCCCCCTGGGACTCCTCCATCTCTAATCTCAGCTCCATAAATACCCAAATATTCCCCGTATACCAGAGGGCACACCAAAATACTTTTCCGCCGCCGCAAGCATATGTTCTCATGAGATCCCAACTTGGGGCCTTTTCCAGCACTCTGCCGGAGGGGGTTTCGATCACGGAGGGCCTCTACACCAACCTTGCTGCCCTTTCGATGATGTGTGAGTAGCTAACCTCATAGTTTGCTCTTTATTTTTTTTAAATCATTTCTAGGTACATAAGTATATATTTAATCATAGAAACACCAAAAGTTTTACAAGATTCAACCACAAGCTAGGAACAGTCATGCCCGCCGTTTTGACCGCATTTTGAAATAGGCATGGAAAATTAAAAAAAACAAAAAATTGGGAAACCTTCACATTGTGTCATTATATGTGACCAAGATAGCAGGAAAAATAATAAACTTGTAATACGGCAATTATTTAAAAAAAGTATTCTTACAAATGATCTATCATGTGTTAAGATTCACGGCTTTCAAGCCAAATGATCAATCTTATGGCCACATTCATGGCATAGTTTGTTCAAATGATCTCATATTATGCACAAAGGGTGCATAATGGAATGGAAAACAATGTTGAATAAGGAAGTTTTCATTTTCTTTGGACGAAAATTTCGTTTTCCATTTTTCAAGTGCCCAAAATGAGTTTTTTTGTGAAGGACCTACCATATATTTGTTACAAAATTAGACCAAATCATTTTTATAAAATAGTAGGCCATATTTAATGTACAATTGATGAAATGGTTGGTTGTTAAAATCTTTTATCCACCTCTCATGAAAAAAGACAAATTTCCGCCGATTCAGTAGGAAGCGGGTCAAGTTTGAACTGCAGCTGCCTCATAGTTTGCTCTTTATTTTTTCCACAAAAATATTTTTGGTACAAAAGTATCTATTTAATAAGAGAAAAACCAATTTTTTTCCAAGATTCAACCACTAGCTAGGAACGGTCATGCCTGCCGTATTGACCGCATTTTGAAATGGGCATGAAAAATAAAAAAAATTAAAAAATTTGAAAACCTTTGCATTGTGTACTTATATGTGACCAAGTTACCAGGAAAAATAATAAACTTGCAATACGGGAATTATTTAAAAAAAGTGTACTCAGAAATGAGCTATCACGTGTGAAGATCAACGGCTTTCAAACCAAATGATCAATGTTATGGCAGCATTCATGGCATAATTTGTTGAAATGATCTGATATTGTGCACAAGGTGCATCTTGGAATGGCAAACAATGTTGTCTAAGGAAGTTTTCATTTTCTTTTCACGAAAATTTCATTTTTCTTTTTTTGAATGCCCAAAATGAGTTTTTTTGTGAAGGACCTACCATAT
Source organism: Thinopyrum elongatum (assembly GCA_011799875.1). Lineage (NCBI taxonomy): Eukaryota > Viridiplantae > Streptophyta > Magnoliopsida > Poales > Poaceae > Thinopyrum > Thinopyrum elongatum. Next base: position 168,050,525 of record CM022303.1, on the reverse strand, counting down.
ATTTGTTTCAAAATTGGACCAAATCATTTTTCTAAAATATTAGACCATATTTAATGTACAATTGGCCAAATGGTTGGGTGTTAAAAGATTTGATCCACCTCTCATGAAAAAGATGAATTTTCGCCGATTCAATAGGAAGTTGGTCAAATTTGAACTGTCGCTGCCTCATAGTTTGCTCTTTATTAAAAAAAAATCATTTCTAGGTACATAAGTATATATTTAAACATAGAAAAACCAAAAGTTTTCCAAGATTCAACCACTAGCTAGGAACGGTCATGCCCGCCGTTTTGACCGCATTTTGAAATTTGCATGGAAAATTCAAAAAAAAATTGGGAAACCTTCGCATTGTCATTATATGTAACCAAGTTAGCAGAAAAAATAATAAACTTGTAATACGGTAATTATTAAAAAAAACGTTCTTACAAATGAGCTAACATGTGTGAAGATTCACGGCTTTCAAGCCAAATGATCAATCTTATGGCCATATTCTTGGCATAGTTTGTTCAAATGATCTCATATTGTGCACAAAGGATGCATATTGGAATGGAAAACAATGTTGGATAAGGAAGTTTTCATTTTCTTTGGACAAAAAAATTGTTTTCTATTTTTCGAGTGCGCAAAATGAGTTTTTTTGTGAAGGACCTACCATATATTTGTTACAAAATTAGACCAAATCATTTTTCTAAAAATTAGGCCATATTTAATGTACAATTGACCAAATGGTTGGGTGTCAAAATCTTTTATCCACCTCTCATGAAAAAGACAAATTTTCGCCAATTTTTTAGGAAGCGGGTCAAATTTGAATTGCAGCTGCCTCATAGTTTGCTCTTTATTTTTTCCAAAAAACATTTTCAGGTACAAAAGCATCTATTTAATAAGAGAAACACCAAATTTTTTCCAAGATACAACCACTAGCTAGGAACGGTCATGCTCGCCGTTTTGACCGCATTTTGAAATGGACATGAAAAATAAAAAAAATAAAAAAAATTAGAAAACCTTCGCATTATGTCATTATATATGTGACTAAGTTACCAGAAAAAATAATAAACTTGCAATAAGGTAATTATTTTAAAAAAAATGTTCTCAGAAACGAGCTATCACGTGTGAAGATCAATGGCTTTCAAACCAAATGATCAATGTTATGGCAACATTCATGGCATAGTTTGTTGAAATGATCTCATATTGTGCACAAGGATGCATATTGGAATGGCAAACAATGTTGTCTAAGGAAGTTATCTTTTTCTTTTCACGAAAAATTCATTTTTCATTTTTCGAATGCCTAAAATGAGTTTTTCTGTGAAGGACCTACCATATATTTGTTGCAAAATTGGACCAAATCATTTTTCTAAAATATTAGGCCATATTAAATGTACAATTGTCCAAATAGTTGGGTGTTAAAAGATCCACCTCTCGTGAAAAAGACGAATTTTGGCTGATTCAGTAGCAAGTTGGTCAAATTTAAACTGCCGCTGCGTCATAGTTTGCTCTTTCTTTTTTACAAAAATCATTTCTAGGTACATAAGTATATATTGAATCATAGAAACACCAAAAGTTTTTCATGATTCAACCACTAGCTAGGAACGGTCATGCCCGCTGTTTTGACCGCATTTTGAAATTGGCATGAAAAATTAAAAAAATAAAAAAATTGAGAAACCTTCGCATTGTGTCATTATATGTGACCAAGTTACCAGGAAAAATAATAAACTTGTAATACGGTAATTCTTTAAAAAAAGGTGTTCTTAGAAATGAGCTATCATGTGTGAAGATTCATGGCTTTCAAGCCAAATAATCAATCTTATGGCCACATTCATGGCATAGTTTGTTCAAATGATCTCATATTGTGTGCAAGGGTGCATCTTGGAATGGCAAACAATGTTGCATAACGAAGTTTTCATTTTCTTTGGACGAAAAAACCATTTTCCATTTTTCGAGTGCCCAAAATGAGTTTTTTTTGTGAAGGACCTATCATATATTTGTTGCAAAATTGGACCAAATCATTTTTCTGAAATATTAGGCCATATTTAATGCACAATTGACCAAATGGTTGGGTGTCAAAAGTTTTGATCCACCTTTTGTGAAAAAGACAAATTTCCACCGATTCAGTAGGAAGCGAAATTTGAACTGCAGCTGCCTTATAGTTTGCTCTTTATTTTTTCCAATAATCATTTCTAGGTACATAAGTATGTATTTAATCATAGATACATAGTGTGGTGGCGATACGTCGAGGTTTGGAGGGTGGCCGAGGACCCCAACTCCAAAGCGCGTAAACTGGCATGCCCGCCGCATGGTCACGGCGTGACCGTGGCATTGCCACACGTTCTGGACGGCCTAGACATGTCTGGTGGGTTGGGCACTCCCCGATAGGTGTTAGGAAGAAGAAGGCAATAGAAGAATTTCATGAGAAGACTGAACTACACTACTAGAATCAACGATTTTACCTAGGGCCAAGTTCTTCACCTAGTGCTCATTGGTCTCCTCAAGGGAAAGAGTTGTATGAATAGTATACCCTAGGGGAAGGTGAAATCCCGCGTGAAATAAAAAAAGAAAACAAGGGAAAGGGGTGGGCGCGCTGATTTTTTTGCGTTGGCGCGCTTTCACTTGTGTCCTGCGCCATATTTTGACGTGGACCCACTGCACACTGAGGACGTGCGTTTTGTAGGTCTCATTTCCGCCCCCCTCCCTTCTCTATCCAAAACAAGCCGCCGCCAGGCTCCTTCCCTTCTTCTTTTTTTTTTGAACGGGAAGGGGGGTCTCGAAGGACCCCGAGAAGCTGCATTAACTTTCATCGGTGACAGTACAAAATACAGGGAGGACCCTAAAGAAACAACAAATTACATTGTAGTCCTCGCATTTTACACCAAGGACCTTGGACAGAAAAATGAAAAAGCAATCAGGTCCCTTGTCCCTACCACCACATCCAGGACTCTTCCGCCGGCCGTCTCTGCCGTCACCGGGGATGTCACCACTTGGGACAGCAGAGCCGTTGAGCTCCAACGAGAATCCCTCATCACAGGGCCTCCGTCTTGGAGGTTGAACTGTTGCCATAGACAACAACTGGAGCGGCCACTTCAACAGCCAAAGATCATGCCGGCCAGCCATGGCTACCATGTAGAAGCTCCAACAAACTGCAGCACGAACTTCCCCTAGAGCCCTCGACCCCATCACCTCGCTCCTCTTTCCGCCACCACGGCGGCTAGGGCTAGAAGAGGCAGCAGGGGCTTGAGCTCCGCCAAGACCACCAGCCGAGTTATTTAGCCGGTTTCGGTCAGATCCACCACCGAGCAGTGTCCTCCATGAACAGCCGCCGGCATGCAGCCACCGCGCTCTGACGTCGCTGGAAACCGCCGGAGCCGAACCGGAAGACGGCATCGCGCCAAACGCCACGGAGGGCAAACAGGCATAAAGCCAAAACCAAACCCTACAGCTACTCCTACCACTACTCTGTACAGCGGGAGGGCGGACTCCCCTCCCCTCCCCACTCCGGCCGGCAAAGCCGGCGGAGGAGAAGGGGAGAGAAGCCGGGGCGCCGGTGGCGACTCTCAGAGAAAAGGGACGAAGAGAGAGAGAGAGAGAGCGCAGGAAAGAATGAGCCGTTTTCTATTCCTCAGCTCCTTCCCTTCTCAGATCCCCTTCTCTCCCAAAGCCGTCAGGCCGATTCGATGACGATATGCAGCAAGGAGATGGCGTCGGAGCTGGTGCAGGTCTCCCTGCTCTCGACGCCCCTCCTCAGCAGCCGCTTTCCACAGCATGTACCTCCGCCGCAAGCGTGCCGCCATGCCTCCCTGCCGTGAGCTAGTGACCGGAAAGGAAGAACCAGATCACGACGACGAGCACTGGGGCGAAGTCCCCGTGCACCGGATCCGTTGCCCCCCGCCGCGGGAGGAGCCGTGGAATCCCGTCCGCCATCCCTTCTCCCCATCTCCAACCGAGGATCTGTGCCGATGACCCCTTAATGCCCAAGCAGATCCGCTCTTCCACCCAGTCCATGAAGGACGGCGTACACGTCCGGTTCCACGACCATGTCTCTGCCGCTGACAAGGTTCTCCATCTCCCCTTATCTTACTGGTTATTACAGTTTGCTCTAGATGCAATCATTTTAACTATCATTTGATTTGTGATTGCTGGTTGCATCATCGAAGAACTTGCTTTTGTTCATCTAAGTCAAGGCCAAGACACAGTCAGACTAATCTTGGCAGAAAAACAATCATAAATGTTAGAAACCCAAGAGGAAAGAAATTCTAATATTTTGATAGGTTCATGCCCAGAACTTGAGAAGAGATAGAGTTCGTCACAGTAGAAAAAGAACAAAAAACGTGATAGCCTGAACCAAACATCATACCCCCTGAACCACTCCTCGAACAGAGCGTGGGTGCTAACAATATTCAATTCAGCAGATAAGAGCAAAAAAGGAGGCAGCCGAACCACAAAGTAGAACCATCGAGTAATAATATTGAGTTCATATATGATGCTAACAAGGGTCTGAATAGATTCAACAAATACAGCCTGTCTTTATTTAACTTCACATTTAACATCTGAACCTTACTATTTTGTTCCAGTAGAATTTGCCTCTTCTCCAACACATCAAAATGTGTGTTGTTTTCTATTAGAAGACCTCTAAACAGGCGCAAAAGTGCAAAGCAAAATGGCCAAAATCAGGAACAAAAGGTTATTCTGATAGAATGTATTTGTACCTTTCATGTCTTGTTTCGCACAAGATTGTCACTGGTAATCACACAACTCTTGAGCATTGAAACAATGCTGACTGAGATAAACTAATGTTATATTGTTGTAGAACATTTGAGTATACATGGAGCACAACAAAATCACAGTTCTGGTGATTACAGTTTAATATATCATCTCTTATGCTATTAGGAATTACAATGTCTCTGCTCAGTGCAGTTATACCATCTCAGCCATACAGGGGTGGAGGCAGCTGTATGACGAGGTTTGGCGGCCGCCATGCCTTAAATTTGGCAAAATTACATCATATATATACCATATGTCGTTGTTCTTCGGTTTCATATATGCCAGGCCATGTACGGAGAGGTAGGATCAGTCCTGCTTTGATTTTTCCATTTTTAACGCGTGTATCTGAAAACAATGAAACTATCCGCTGCAGATTGCAGCCGCCGCCATGGATGAAAGCTCGTGCTTTGTCTTCTGTAGTGGGTGCTGAGGTAGAAGAAGATAGGTGGGGCGAACCTTTATTTGGCCTTCGCGATTTGACCTAACAACGTACATGTAGCCTGACGAGCAACAGAGAAGCCTGTAGCGGTTGGCGCGGGGCTGCGGCAAGCCAAGCAACGAGGAAGGTAACCCTAGGGCGCGCTGCACGGAGGTGGGCAGCGGGCGTAGATCGGCGTTCGGTGTGCTGCTTCCTCCTATGTTCTGTGGGGGACATGTCTGACATTGACATATGGTGAATTGGTAATAATACGTGCAGATTTCATATGAATCGGATACTTTGTTATGTGCTTGATGTCACCATATGAATCATGAATCAACAATGTAAAATTCTCCTTATATTCGTTTCTCCATTGATCACTTCTGGGTTACAGATTTAAGAATAGTTATTCTGCTGAGACTGAAGCAACCGGATAAGTGGAAGAAAATGCTGGAAACGTCAGTGTAGGTAGTGAGGTATTTATCCATGTCCTGCCTTCAAATTTATATGTTCTCATTTGGATTATATTCCCTCCGTCCGGAAATACTTGTCCGAGTAATGGATGTATCTAGATGTATTTTAGTTTTAGATACATCCATTTGTATCCATTTCTACGACAAGTATTTTCGGACAGAGGGAATACATGATAATTATAGTGTCATATAATCATACTAGTGTATGTAGTGTACGAAACGAGGATTGGAAGTTCAATTCTCTCTCTTTATGCATCTTTGCTAGGCCTACAATTCATATATGGTATGATTCATTATATTTGTTTGGTTATAAAAATAAGAAAACATTTATTTTCTCAATCCTTAGCATGTCTCCTAAAAACAGGGGAAACCAATTTGGTTATCTGCATTTTTTTATTTAAGGGTTCCGTTTTGCATTTCGCACTGAGGCGGCAGGGCGGGCTCATGGCAGTCGCCACCGGCCGGGCGGCACATAGTTATATTATACATCCGTTCACTACTTAATGAACTTCGCCACACCTAAAACTTAATCCTGCCTACTAACTAGCTGTAGCCATCAGGCCTCAAATAGTTTCTCATATTTTTTTCTCACAGGCTGGATGTAGAAGAAAACTTGGATTGCCGGCCGAATTCCTTGGTGCATCCAAGCCAAGCACAGTACAGCCTGTTGAAGAGAAGAAGGTATTTTTTTTATCTGTATATTATCCTGCTTTGAGCAAAACTGTGGGAGCTAGTGAAGATTCGCCATCTACAAATAATCCCTCATAACTTGCAAAACTGCTTTGTGATTTGTAATTTGCTAGCTACAAATAATCTGTATATTATGCTCCTTTGTGCAAAATTGTTTTGTGATTTGTGATTCGCCAGCTATAAATAATCTGTATATTATGCTCCTTTGTGAAAAACTGCTTTGTGATTTGTGTAGACTAAAAATAATCCCTCGTAACTTAGTTAGATTCTGGTTGTTGATTTGGTAATAAATAAACCGATGGTGTTGGTGTTGTACAAACTCTCAAACAGAACAAAGGGGTTACTCTAGGATACTTTGATTATTTCTTTTTGCTTTCTAGTTTTTTTGTAATGAGGTATATAATCTTTCAGCCCGTGAAAATACTTGTCATACTGCCATATTCTCGTGTTTCAAACTTCTAAGAGTGCTTACTACAAAATACTTAGCTGCTTGTCATCACTATTTTCAGGAAGATGACGTCTCCTCAAAAGTTTCTGCCCAAGATCTGAATTTGAGCCTGCTGCAGGTGTCGAAGGGATGTTTGGGCCCCTTACCAATCAGACAGGACCTGGTGCACTAAGCAGTATGGTTAACATGCTAGCAGCTGTTTTGTGATCTAGCAAACTCTAGTTGATACTTGGCTTGACCTACAACAATTGTGTACACGCTAATTGAGTTTTTCAGTTGGTTAGCCGTATCAAAATCTAGCTAGCTAGCCTATTTTTTTGATAAACATGCTATGGTTGGTGATGTTTTGGCATTTGATGATGTATGCTTATGATGATTGATATCCAGAGATATCTATATTAATTATGTGATGTTTCTTTTGATTCATAAATATGGCTGGAATTTGAATTATGGATGTCATGAATTTAAATTTAAATTATACATTTGAATTATGGCAGTACAAAAGGGCCTCCAGTCTTTCCCTAGAGCCTACTATAGCTGTAGGTGAACCACCTTTCGACGTGGATGCAATATCTTTATGAATTTCTTTCCCTAGGTCTTGTGCCTCTAGGTAAAGAACTTCCCCTAGGGCTTGTCAAATGCACCCTAGGGGTAGAGAGGTCTTTCCCGACTATACTACACCTAGGGTTCTTTACCTAGGGCAAGCTATAGGTAAAGTCTTTCCTTATGGTTTTTGACATTTCACCTAGGGTATTTGGCTCTAGGTAAAATGTGGATTTCTAGCAGTGCTATGCTCAAACATGATTTAGCAGCCAAGTGTCCGAGTAGTGGTGGGAAAAATGCACATGACCAATGGGTCTGCGTTTTGACCGAGGATGATCATATACTAAGGAGACTGTCTTGGCAAATTTGCAGCTCAAATGGAGGAGCCTAGGCGTCACTTGCTTTGCAAAGTACCACACTGGACAGAAATATGAATGTTGAAGCTAGGCTCAAATGAATGAATGGATTGAGCTCAAATTTGGAGGAGGATGATAATTTGGGCATATGAAGGCACTGTAAAAATTTCATACCATTTGAATAAATAAAAATGGTACTTCCTTCACAGTGCTCTTCACTGAACAGAAAATTGGTAAAAATATGAAGGGAAATTGGGTAAATTAAATGAGATAAAATTTGGTGGAGGTAGGTTCTATGGGCAGGGTCATGTCCTGGTAAATTTTCAGTAATTATAAATTAATATAAAATATAGTTGTTTCACAAACTGAAAATATTACGAGAAACAAATATTGGATGGTGAGCTCACATGGATTGTTAGATGGGGCTCAAATTTTGTGCAAATATATGATTTGGGCATGTAGAAGATGTGGCAAAAATTCAACTCATTAGGATATGCCTAACTAGTACTTCCTTCACAACGGTTCTAGCTGAACAGAAACTTTGGAAATTTGCTGAGGAAGATTTACTAGGCAAATGGAGCTGAATTTTGTCATGAGGCAATGATTTGGATAGTAAAGAGTGCCCAATTTTTTTGGAAGTTTTGGGAATGACAGAAATATAGGTTGCTTCACAACCTAGGGCAAAAATTGACACATGGACATGAAACATAGGCAAAACTGATGAGGTGGCGCCTAGTCATAGCAATGCACCACAATTTACAAGGCTATGACCACCTATATTGGTCGTGATCAGCTAGAAATAAGGCAGCGGACCAGTGCTATTTGCTTTACGACCATTTCGTGTAAGAAAATTATGACCTTTCTAACCAAAATGGTCGTTATGGTTTAGGGTTTGGAGCCCCCCGAACAACTTATGACCAATTGGTCTCAAATGGTCGTAAATTTACGACCAATTCTTCCAGGGTCACTGACAGAAAGTCACAAGTTGACATATTTCTTGTAGTGCCTCCACCATCAAACACAAGCCATGGCTAGCCGAATCCTCGGGTGCCCTCCATACCAACAACAGTCTGGGGGAGTTTTGTTCGATTATTTGTAATTTTTGAATTCAGGACTGGGCATCCTTATTACTGGCCCCTCTCGTGCAAGGACGGGTGAATAAACATTCATCATGAGAATAACCTGCTTAGCATGGAAGATACTGACCACCCCCCACTACTAGGAGAAAGCCTACTAGTAGCGCTTGAAATACCTATAGCAGTAGCGCTGGGTCCAGCGCTACTGCTAACACGCTACAGCTAAGTTGTAGCAGTAGCACTGCCCTGACCAGCGCTACTGGTAAGTATGGTTAGCAGTAGCGCTACCCGGACAAGCGCTACTGCTAACTATCTGTAGCGCTGCAACAAAGCAAGCGCTGCCGCTAGATGCCTTCCAGCGCTACTGCTAGTATTCCTGCTTTCACAGATTTATTCCCCCCTACGTATTTGTGATGTATTTATGCATGCTCTATACAGTAGTTTCATCAGATAATAATAAACATACACTATTCTCATCATATCATACACATACAGTAGTCTCGTCATACCATCATCATCATCATCATTTAACACAAATATCATCACAGCTCGAAAATAGCGATACACAAGTCATGTCATGTCTCAAATAAATGCAACTGCATGGCCATGGCACACACACAAGTTTCATCATCTCTATCTAAACCATGATGTAGAAGAGAAGAGCGATCAGCATGAGCAAGAGCGCGACTATGTAGTACTTCTTGAGGCACCGGCGGTTTCGCTCCCGCTCTTGCCGGAGCATCCACCTCAAGTAACGACTTTCCGCTTCGGCTCTGCTGTCGAACCCTTTGTGGCTAGCACCCAGGTACTTGTCCACCTGGTCCTGAGCGTCTGGCCAGTGGTCGTACACTCCCGGAACCCTCCCAACGAACACGGCGTAGCAGTCCTTCGCCATCTCTGATCTATGTACCTGCATCGTCAGTTGATGAATTGAACGATAATATGCAACATAATGTACTTAAGAAAACAAAGAGGCATAATTAGCAAAATACAAGCAACCTATAGTAAACATAAATAATGAAGTTCCTCATACCCAAACTAATTAACTAGAGCGATCTACGCTAGTTCAGGACCACGGTTTAATCACATCACATAGTTTCGTCGTGCATAAATTCAAAGTTTTGCCATAGAAAGACAGTAGTGACACATTGTCATCGACAATCAGTCCTCCATGTCGGCGGTCCAATCTTCATAGTCAGGGAGGAAGCACCCGAGCTCCTTGAAAGACTTCAGGTCCAGACGCTGAGCAAGTAGCAGTGCTCAGACATCATCCCGCGTGATTGGCCCATGGTAGAACATCCCTGTTGGTTCGAGGACCTGCTTCATGATCACTTGGGCAAGTTCACACTGTACGTGATAAAACTCAGCTTGGATTCAATGATCCGGTGTCTTTCCTATGCTTGTGGCCCAGTTGACAATCTCGGCATCGTTGGTAGTAGCTGACATGCGAAGGCGTTGATTATCCCTTCTGTACTCGATCAGGTGATGCATGAGGTAGAATCCATCAGCCTTACTGGTGTACGGTTGCTGGATGCAGCAGAAGTCGGTCTTATGGCTAAAAGCCAGCCCGTTCTTCCTGTGCTTTTTCACCTTGATATATCCACCAGACAGGCTGAAGGTGAACAGGGCACTATCGAGAACACTCTTTATGTGCATGTAATCCTTTTTCTTGATGTTCTTCGATGAGTCCAAGTACATAGCATGGGAGGTATTGGGGTAAGGAACGATGAGGACGGCGCCCCCCCCCCCCCGCTGCGCAAATTAAGTACACCTCAAATTAGCCTCCATGCTTACAAAGGAATGATTAAAACTTACGAAAGGATATGCGCGGATGACTTACGTGGGATGATAAGGCAAGAGAATCGCTTCCTTATCCTTATTAGCGATCATGAAGTCGCTGATGTACTTGCTCGCATAGTCACGGTGCTCTTTGCAGACTGCCAAGAAGCTCTCGTGCATATAGTACGGGTCCGCGACGCAGATATATTTTATGTTCTCGATCCTGATGAAGTAGTTGAGATACAGCGCATACATGCGGATGAACTGGAAATCCAGCTTGGTCATGTGGAACATGTCGTAGATGTAGTCAAATCGTAGGATGAACTAATCCGCGGGCCATCTCTCGACGTACAACTTCCCACCCGGCACCTGAGCCGCGTAAAGCGGGTATCCTGGTTTTTCCGAGATGAGAAGGCTTTTCTCTCTGGCCAGCACATCATCATGGAGTCTCCTTAGATCATTGTTTAGTATGTGCTCTAGCGCTTTCGCAGGTAGGATCGGGTCGCCGACGACATGGAAATGCTTCGCACCTTCGACAGGTATTATGTCCATGTCGTGGGAAACCACGGCCACCTATGGGGCCATGAGCCCCTTTTGGTTCGTCGGGGGGCTGGGCACGTTGCACAAAGAGCGGAGAAGCGTCACACAGCGCGGCAGAGATCACACGGGCAGTTTTTACCCAGGTTCGGGCCGCCGTGAGGCATAAAACCCTACTCCTGCTTTGGTGGATTGATGGAGGAAAAATGGTGGATGAACGCAGCGCTCTTGCCCGGCAAGGTCGCCTCGGGGCGAGAGCAGCTACGCGCGTATGAGTGTGTAAGGGTCCGGATCAGCCAACCCTTTCTACAGTCGCCATGGGCCTCCTTTTATAGATCAAGGGGTCACCACAGTGGCAAATCAGTCATTACATACTAATTAGATAGCAAACAGTGCTATCATACCTAACTCTGCAGGCTGACAGAGCGCATTAAATGCACCACTCAATGTCACATCTCAGCTTGCTCGGCAGGTAGCAAACAGTGCTATCATACCTAACTCTGCAGGCTGACAGAGCGCATTAAATGCACCGCTCAATGTCACATCTCAGCTTGCACGGCAGGCCCTGCCGGGCTGTTTTGCCAGCTTCGCGCCTGCTTGCTTGACACGTCTCAGGACGGGTGTCGCCTAGGGGTATTTTCTGTAGGAAGCGGCTGCCATGTGGCAAATAGCAGCCACTTAGTCACTTTGGAGCTTGACACCGCACATGATCGATGACGTGCGTCGTGATGAGGTGGTGCGGTGGAGTGGTTTGCCTCTGTAAGCCCCGGCAGGCCTGCCGGGACGATCTGGAGACTTGCTTCCGGGGCAAACCCAACCTTGCCAGGCTCGCCTGTCCGGCAAGGGAGGTTCTTTCCTTAGTGATATCTTGCTTCTCTGGCTCATCTTGGTCTTCTTGATCTGCACTTTGGTCCTGCCAAAGAAATGATCCCTCGTGCTTTGATCTGACCTTGGTGATGTAATCTTGTCCTTGGGCCTGTGCACAGTCTGGGCAACGGACCCAGGGTTTGTTGCACCGACAAGAGCCCCCGGGCCTTGCACGAACGCGCTATTGGGCGTCGTCGGGGTAGGCCCTAACTAGTGCATAGGCAGGAGCGCAAGGGTGGCTTCGCCCTTTGAGATCTTCTTTGCTTCTTCATTAACCCGAGCTTGGGTCCGTTTCCGATTTCCCCGCGCGTCGTGCGCAACGTTATGGGAGAAACCGGACCACGATCCATGGATCGCCCGTGCTCCACGATCACGGGGCAGAAACTGCCGCCCTACTCGCCTCCCGCTTCAGGTGCATCCGCCACGTGTACCGCATGCATTGCGTAGGGTAGGTGGCGGAAGCGGAGGGCGCGGGGGCGGGCGTCATGGCAGAAAGCCAGGCGTCGCAGATTGGCGCAGAAGGTCGGCCTGGATTCCCTGAGCCATTGAAGGCGCAGGGAAGCCGCATTGGAGGAGCAGGGCGGTTATCTTCTGAATGAGAAGCCAGCCCCCTGCCCTGTTTCTCTATAAAAAGGGGCAGGAGCGGTGTGTTTGTTCACACACTTTCCTTCTCCCCTTCCTCAATTGTTCTTTGCTCGCCATGGTGAGGGGACGAGGGTGCAGTGGTACTCCGGTGGTGGCGACGAGAGCTTCTGCTCGACAGCATCTCCCTCCTCCTCCTGAAACCGCGGGATCGGAGCCTGCTGTGAGAGGAGGAGGAAGAGGACGAGGTCGCGGTCATCGTGGTGCTCGCGGAGGAGGGGGGCGGGGCGGCGCCCAGATCACGCCCCCACCAGACGTTCCTCTTCCGTTGGAGGGCCACGTCAGAGACCAGCCTCTGGAGTTTGTCAGCAGGCTATATATGCCTCCGCGTGGCCGCCTCTGCCTCCCTACTCCATTTGCAAGGGCGATGGAGCTCGAACATCCACGAGCGTTGAGGCTGCACATGAGGGGCTGCGGGAATGGCAGCATACGGGTGAATGTAGATTTCCCCGCCCCTCACGTCATGTACTTCCGTCGAGGTTGGAAGACTTTTGCTCATGCCCATAGCTTGTCGGAAGGGCACGTCCTCCACTTTAAGTTAACGGAGGACGGTTTCCTTTCCGTCAAGGTTTTTGGGAGCTCGGGTGCTCGCTTAGGGTGCTGCGCGGAGAGCTCGACCGACGACAAAAGCTCCTCCTCGAGCGACAGCGACGAGGAGGACAGTGACGACGATGACGATGGCACCGACCGGGAGGGCGACGACTCTGACTCCGGCTGAGCATCAGCCGGACCATCATCGTCAGGCGGTGGCAGCACCATCTACATCTGCATCCCCTCTCCGGCAAGGTGATTTGCCGGGGAGTTGGGAGCAGGGGTGGAGGTGGTGCCTTCGGCTCCTCCAGCAGCCTTCCAGCTGGACCCCGGCAGGCTTCCTCGTGGGCTGCAGCTCCGTTAGCCCTGCCGCGTCCTGCTAGCCCTGGTGGTGGCGGTTGACGGGTCGTCTCGGCCATGCTCTTCATCGTCGCCTTCGTCGGTGCCCTCCCGTCCCCGCCAGGCTACCTCTCCTGGAGCCCGACAGGGTCAGGCTGGGCTTCTGCCCACGCACTCCTTTTGCCCTCTTCCCCTCCTGCCACAGTGCCTAGGAGGAGAGGGACAAGAAAGGGCATTACGGGGCACTTATCTTTTTTGTTTTATCTTAAATCTGTAGGCACTTGCCAAATTTTAGTTCAAATAATGTAATCTCTTGAATCCATGTTTGTGTCCTGTAAGGTCTGTACTTGTTTGAAGCATATTCATGAAAAAGATAAACCTTGCTGGGGACTCGTGCATGTATATGTCCATGCAGAGGTGGGATGCCTCTATATTTATAAGTAAACGAGTTTCCCCTGGCAGGATACCCTGCCGGTACCCTCTGTTTTGTTGCCGGGGAGTTAGGCCTACCGGGCACAAATCAAGAAGAGGGACCAGCCCCCTGCCAGTCCTTTTTCAACAAAGGCCACTGCGACCACCCTGACCGAAGCAACGTTCAAGTCGAAGGGCGGGAGCACCTAAGTTTCAAAGGGTAGCAGTGTTTTCTCATGCACAAGTCTTTACTTATAGAACATGTATGGATACAAGGAAGAACTTATCTGTTTGGCTTGCCAGAGATCGCAGTGTAGGCTCATCTTCTTATCTCCTCTTGGGCTGAATCGACTATAGGAGCCTACAGTTTATGTAGATGAAAATGATGCCAGATGCGATCTTATCTACATGAACATGCGATGCTCATGATATGCTTATGCATGCATGCAACTTCTTGGGGGGCCCCAGCGCTTCATTTATTTCTCTATTGCTCAGGGTCTGCGCCTGGCTTTGTACAAGGGGTTACATGCAACTGAGGCAAGGCCTATACAAAAGGGTGGCTGCCGGGCAGGGCCCGACAGCCACGCCTTACGGGTAGAACTTGCAGAGATGCTCAATGTTCCATGAGTTTTGCAATTGAATGCCATCTCCGGTCTCCAGACGGACTGCGCCAGGTCTGGTGACTCGTACTACCCGGTAAGGGCCTTCCCACTTCGGTGTCAACTTGTTTGTACCCTTGGCGGACTGAACGCGCCTAAGGACAAGGTCGCTTTCCTCAAAACACCGGGCATGAACCCTGTGGCTGTGATAGCGGCGCAAGGCTTGTTGATAGCGTGCAGCATGCGTAGCAGCCCGGAGACGGTTCTCCTCAAGAAGCACATCGTCGTCATGCTGGTGCTGATCCTGCGCTACTTCATCGTAGGCAAGCACTCGAGACGACCCGTAAATGAGTTCCGTGGGGATAACTGATTCTGCCCCATAGACTAGGGAGAAGGGAGTCTGCCCGATAGCTCGATTTGGTGTCATTCTGAGGGATCAGAGAACCACCGGCAGCTCATCGATCCATCGCCTGCCGCACTTCTGCAGCTTATCAAATGTTCTTGTCTTGAGTCCTCGCAACACTTCAGCGTTCACCCTCTCAGCTTGTCCATTGCTTCTGGGATGTGCAACAGAGGCAAATGGGATCTTGCTTCCGAGGGCATGAACATATTGCATGAAGGCACGGCTCGTGAACTGGGTGCCGTTGTCGGTGATGATCCGGGCAGGGACCCCGAAGCGGCACACCAATCCTTTCAAGAACTTGATAGCTGACTGAGCAGTCACCTTTCTCACGGCATCTACTTCCGGCCACTTTGTAAACTTGTCAATTACAACGAACAAGAATTCAAAGCCCCCAGCAGCTCGGGGGAAAGGGCCGAGGATATCGAGCCCCCAGACCAAAAACGGCCATGACAAAGGGATTGTCTGAAGAGCTTGGGCAGGCAGATGGATGTTCTTGGAATGGAACTGGCAGGCTTCACACTTGGTGACTAGCTCGACCGCATCTTGGAGGGCTGTGGGCAAATAGAATCCTTGCCGAAATGCTTTCCCAACTAAAGCCCTTGATCCAATGTGGGAGCCGCACATGCCTTTGTGTATTTCCGCCAGCAGTTCCTTTCCTCCTTCCCGACAAATGCACTTCAATTTCACACCATTGGGCCTTCTTCTGTATAGTGTGTCATCGACAAACTGATACATACTGGCCCTCCGGGCTACTCTTTTAGCTTCTTTTTGCTCTTCGGGAAGTTCTCCGGTTTGGAGGAAATGGACTATGTGCCTTGCCCAAGTTGGAGCCTAGGGCTCGGCAACAAGGACTAGCGGCACCTCCTCATCTGCGGGAGCGCATTCCTCGACCGCGGGGACCAGTGGCCCGGCAGGAGGGCGCAGCCCGGCAATCGAAGGGGAGTTGTTTCCGGCAGGGTCCCTGCCAGGAGCCCTGAGGGGCTCTATCGGGAGAGGCTTACTGGAGTCCAATTTCATCCTCTTTCAGGCCATTGTTGTCGGGGATACGGAGGGCTGAGTAAGATGGAGAACAAAAGTTCCTGGTTCCACAGGAAGCTTTTGCGCAGCACACTTTGACAAATGATCAGCGATGCTTTTTTCCGCACGGGGTACGTGCTCTGTTTGCAATCCGTCAAAGTGCTCCTCTAATCTTCTCACTTCCTCAACGTATGCCTCCATCAATGGGCTTTGGTAATCCTTGTTGACTTGTCTTACCACAAGTTGCGAGTCTCCTCGAATGATCAGCTTCTTGATTCCCAATTCAGTGGCAATCCTGAGCCCGGCAAGGAGCCCTTCATACTCTGCTATATTGTTGGTCGCCTCCTCCCGGGGAAAATGCATCTGGACGACGTACTTCAAGTGCTCTCCAGTGGGAGCAACGAGAAGCACACCAGCCCCCGCCCCTTGTAGGGAGAAGGCACCATCAAAATACATGATCCATTCTTGGGGCGCTTCCTTGCCGGGGATAACTGTTTCAAGCACTTCTTCATCAGGGGTTGGTGTCCATTCTGCAATAAACTCTGCCAATGCCCTGCTCTGAATCATTGATGTGCTTTCAAACTTCAGGCCAAAGCTGGATAACTCCAATGCCCATTCCATTATTCTGCCGGTAGCCTCTGGGTCTTGGAGTATCCTATGCAACGGGAAGCGAGTGACAACCGTGATCTCATGGGCTTGGAAGTAGTGGCACAGTTTCCTTGAGGCCATGATAAGGCCAAAAATCAACTTTTGCACACCAGAGTACCTTGATCTAGCCCCCTGTAATAGGGATCTGACGAAGTACACTGGGCGCTGCACTACTTTCTTCCTTGCCACGTCCTTGGGGTTGCCTTCGCTGCCGTGCTCTTCTTTATCCTGATCCATATTGGTTGCCGCCAGATATAGTAGCAACGGCTCTTATGGTTTGGGAGCAACCAAAGTGGGCACAGAGGACAAGTAGGCCTTCAAATCTCGTAGCGCTGCGTCTGCTTCCGGGGTCCACTTCATGGGTCCTGCCTTCTTCAAAATTTTGAAGAACGTCAAGGCGCATTTGGCAGACTTGGAGATGAATCTGCTAAGCGCGGCAACGCACCCCGTCAAACGTCTCACATCCTTAACTGTCTTGGGTGCTTGAATCTGCTCGATAGCCTTGATCTTATCTTGGTTGGCTTCGATCCCGCGGTGGGACACAAAGAAACCAAGTAGCTTGCCAGAGGGAACACCAAACACACACTTCTCCGGGTTCAGCTTCAAGTTGATCTTGCGCAGATTAGCAAATGTCTCTTCCAAATCTTGGATGAGGGTTGATCTATCCTTGGTCTTGACCACAATATCATCGATATAAGCTTCAATGTTCTTGTGCAACTGTGGTTCAAAACCAACCTGGATTGCTCTTGCAAAAATGGACCCGACACTCTTCAACCCGAAAGGCATGCGCACAAAGTAGTACGTGCCGCATGGGGTGATGAATGAGGTCTTGTCTTCATCTTCCTTGGACATAAAGATCTGATGATACCCAGAGTATGCATCCAGAAAGGATAGCAAATCACACCCGGAAGTGGAATCCACAATTTGTTCGATGCGCGACAAGGGGAATGGGTCCTTCAGGCATGCCTTGTTCAGATCCGTGAAATCTATGCAAAGCCTCCACTTCCCATTAGCCTTGCACACAACCATTGGTTTGCTAACCATGTTGGGTGTAGTACTCATCTGACCAGACCGGTTGCCTCAAGTTTCTTGATTTCCTCGGTAATGAACTGTTGCCGCTCCAAGGCCTGCTTCTGGACCTTCTGCTTGACGGGTCGGGCATGTGGGCAGACAGCAAGGTGGTGCTCGATTACCTCCCTGGGAACACCGGGGATATTAGATGGTTGCCAGGCAAACACATCAATATTCGCCTGCAGGAAGGCAACGAGCGCGCTTTCCTATTTGTCGTCAAGGGTGGCACTGATAGTAAAAGTACCATCAGTGCCAGCCAGCCCTGCTGGTACCTTTTTCACATGGGGTGCAGCAGCCTTGGACTTCTTGCTGCTAGAACATTCCGGCACGTCATCCACAGGCATAGCATACCCCGAAGAGGTACGCTTCCTGGACTCTTTGCTGGTGTCTCTGCTAGTCTTCTTCTTTCCTTTGATTTCCTTGGCGGGAACTGCGGCTTCTGCGGCCTCTGTCGCTCGGCTTCTGACGGTGCCGGTAGCGACCGCGCAGCGCCCTTGTTGTTGCGAACTAGCCGTTTGGATGGCATGGTGATGCGGGGGAGGCGCTTGAAGGCCAGCGGCTCCGCTGGGCACAGTAACTGGGTCAGCTCGTTCAGGAGGCGGCGCACGCCCTGCAGTCGCGGCCGCGGCGGGGGCAGCCTGAGGGTTGCGATTCGCCCCAGAACAAGCGCCACCACTGCGGCTGTGCTCTTCGGCGAGGGGAAGAGGTGCAAGCGGAATAAGCCCTCCACTCGTACCTCGTGGAGCATGGCCACCGGGATGTTGCTGATGCTGTCCTTCCCCGGTGCCTCCCGTTCCTGCTTCGACAGTGGGGGAGGTGGTAACAACGCCGCCTGCGCTGACCACATCCCCCACAGCGTCAACATTCTCGCGCGTCCCCGCACTCCCCGCGACGTCGGTGGTCATGGGCGGCGGAGCCTTCGAGGTGGATGGGTGATTTGCGGCTCCGGACTTCTTCTTGGGCACCATAGTTGATGACGCCGTCAATGACGAGAATGGCGATGAAGATGACGCGCTATTGACGCTCTCGGGTTTGCGCAAGTGATCCCCCTACCTAATGCACCAAAGATGTCGTGGGAAACCACGTCCACCTATGGGACCATGAGCTCCTTTTGTATCGGCGGGGGGATGGGCACGTTGCACAAAGAGCGGAGAAGCGTCACACAGCGCGGCAGAGATCACACGGGCAGTTTTTACCCAGGTTCGGGCCGCCGTGAGTCGTAAAACCCTACTCCTGCTTTGGTGGATTGATGGTGGATGAACGCAGCGCTCTTTCCCGACAAGGTCGCCTCGGGGCGAGAGCAGCTATGCGCGTATGAGTGTGTAAGGGTCCGGATCAGCCAACCCTTTCTACGGTCGCCATGGGCCTCCTTTTATAGATCAAGGGGTCACCACCATGGCAAATCAGTCATTACATACTGATTAGATAGCAAACAGTGCTATCATACCTAACTCTGCAGGCTGGCAGAGTGCATTAAATGCGCCGCTCAACGTCACATCTCAGCTTGCCCGGCAGGCCCTGCCGGGCTGTTTTGCCAGCTTCGCGCCTACTTGCTTGACACGTCTCAGGACGGGTGTCGCCTGGGGGTATTTTCTGTAGGAAGCGGCTGCCATGTGGAAAATAGCAGCCACTTAGTCACTTTGGAGCTTGACACCGCACTGATCGACGACGTGCGTCGTGATGAGGTGGAGTGGTTTGCCTCCGTAAGCCCCGGCAGGCCTGCCGGGATGATCTGGAGACTTGCTTCCGGGGCAAACCCAACCTTGCCAGGCTCGCCTGTCCGGCAAGGGAGGTTCTTTCCTTAGCGATATCTTGCTTCTCTGGCTCATCTTGGTATTCTTGATCTGCACTTTGGTCCTGCCAAAGAATTGATCCCTCGTGCTTTGATCTGACCTTGGTGATGTAACCTTGTCCTTGGGCCTGTGCACTGTCTGGGCAATGGACCCAGGGTTTGGTTGACCGACAGTCTACCATCCAGGGCTTCAGAGGCGGCTGGCTGCTTGAAGCAGCTCTGGCGCCTTTAGGGCCTTTCCTGTCCGGTCTCCTCCTTTGCTTCTTGGCGGGTGGCGGTAGTGAGCCCACCATACCTTCCCTAACCACCACCCCCAATGCCGTCGGGCTAATCAGTGGACGGCCCTCGGGTTGTTGCTGGGTAGAGGCAGCATCTGGAGGCGTCTCCTACGAGGATCGCATGAAGAGAGACTTTTTGCATTCTTCCTTAGGATGTTCTGGCTCCGGCAAATCCAGCAGCATCAAGTCATCATCTCCACGCTCATAGCCTGAGTCATAGTCCCGAGCCATCAATTCTCCATCGTCATAGGTGGTATTGATATAGTTGAGAGGGTCATCATCATCCCCCTCCATGAAATCATCAGCATTTGCTTCTTCGACGACGGGGGCGACGTCATCTGGCACTAATGGAGGCTCTCCCTCGCGTCGTCCGCTATCACCCGCCACGACAGGTGCAGGTAATTTGGTAGGTGGGGTGGTGTTCATACCTTCTTGAGAAGCCGTCGTTGGTGTGATACTGGGCGCCTCGACACGAAGAAGAGTCTTCAGCCAAGGCAAGAACCAGCTCTGGCATGCGCCAATCCGTTTAGGGGTCTCCTCGTCATCGACTGGTACCAGAGGAGGCAAATCCTCGAAGCCCGCTAAGACACTGGCCACGTTACCTTGAAGACGCCATCGAGCATCTCTCGGTTGTGGAACATGCGGTCCTTCGGCTTCACGATCGTTGCCTTTCCGACGGCCACCTTCTGGCCCTTGATGTTGTAGAGTAGGGTGCACGGGGTATCGTTGGCCTACAAAGAAGACATGTCTGCGACGTCAAACATCCGAAAGGCAGTTAAAACGGAAGACTATAGACATGCTGGTGAAAAGGGTATGACACGTAATTACCACGAGGGCGTCGAGATCAGCCATAGACGAAGGCCCACTGAGCATCCAGAGACGGAGGTCGGGCTGCTATGAACAGGAGCGGGACCTTTTGCGGTTGCTTGAGCAGGTGCTGGTGGTGTGATGTTCACTGAATTGCTCCTGACGTAGCTGGTAAGGGGAAAGTCCTCTGGCCCTTTATTTGGATTGCTCTTCGACCAATCGATAATTACCGGAATCAAGCTGGTAATAATTGAAGATTCGAAGTGAGCCGTGATGCCAACCACCGCGTCATTGACAGCTGCATTGACTACCCCGAGCAACTCTTCTTTGGTCTCAGCTTTGGTCTTATTGACCGCAATCATGACCTTCTCGTCGATGGTCTGCTGATTGAGCAACCGTCTCTTCCTTCTTTCCTCTGGCTCCTCGCGGTAGCACGTCTTCCATGAGGCGCCATCTCTGACGCTGTGCACACGTCCATAGGACGGCAGTTTGTCCTCCGGGACCTTTTTAGTATGTTCAGGGCCCGGTTGAATGGGGTGTCCCACTTGGGCCTCGCCAACGACTGTGACGACTCGTCGCTTTTGGCTGCCTTTTGGTGCTGCTCTTTCTGCAAAAGGAACGTGAATGGTTTACTAATGTGACAAAACTTGTAGTCGAATTGATTGGAAGCTAATATGATAATGTGGTAATATAACAATTACCAGAAGTCTCATGAACTCCCTCGTGTTTGGGTCCGTGTAAAAGATCTTTTTGACGCGATCCCACTTGTACCGGGCCCTGATCTAGTCATGCTCCAGCGCGTCGGTGAACTCCGCCAAGGGGTCTAGGATTCTGTGACTTTCACGTTCGGTGTCCTCCTAGGCCCATACGTGCCTCTTCCCCTCGTAACCACGACTTTTGAGGTGGTGGGGAGGCGTGTTCCTGGCCTGGAGCGCCTTCATTTTCTCCGACCTTGCCTTGACTTCTTCTTTAGCACAAGTCTCCTTGAATTTTTCTAAGTCCTCTTCCTTTATTGACGGATTGTCAGCATGAATCTTGGACCACGGTTCATTCTTCGCAATCGCTTTCTTGACCCTAACTTTCCAGGTGGACAAGTCATTGGTGAACGTCACCATCGCCTTGTCATTTATCTTTGTCATGGCGTCGTCGTCCCACGGTTCTTTGCTTTCCTCCCGGCCGGGGAACAGGAACCTATTGTGCAACTTCTTTAGGAGCATGTTCTTCATATGTGGCATCTTCTTCAACTTCTCGTTGTTGATGTTGGCGGTTTCCCTGAGGATGCATCCTAGTTGATTGCCCCAGCACGAGCGCGCTTCCTCCGGTGCCGCTGGCTCTAATTTCTTGGGGTGCATCTCCGTGACCACAATTTGTCCGATGCCGATCTCGTTTGGTCTTTGTGACCTCTTCTGCTTCGGTGCTTTACCGGCTACGATAGCATCGTTGCCGGTCTCGGGGGTGGTGTCGGTGCTGATGCCAGTGCTGGTGCCGGTGTCGGTGTCGGTGTCGGGGTTGGTGCCACTGCCGCCACCATGCACCCCCATCTGGTGTTCATCTAGGTAATCGAAATAGTGATTTGCTGCCTCGATGGGGTCTTCTTCGAGGCCAACAGAACCCCCGGCTTCGGCGTGGCTAGACATGTTTCCTATTCAACAATTGTAAATAAAGGATATAATGAAGAGAAAAAAGGGGCCTATATTTGGTCGGAATGTTGATTCATTCCCCCCGGCAAATCCCGGGCACTCCATATGTCCTAGTTTGTAGCAAAAGTCATGCCGAAAATCACGGAAATTTTCGGCATGACCTTTGCTAAAAATGGACATATGGAGCGCCTGAAATTTGCCGGAACGGAAATGAATCAACATTCCAGCAAAACATAGGCCACTCGGATATTCTTCGACATTCAACCAACATTGCAAAATCATATAACATCAATGACATATATCATTTGCAAAATATATCATTCAAGCAAGTACATAGAGTGAAATGACCTCACTAAACATTGCAAAATAGTTGTCTTTATTTCGTAGCTACAAATAATTTGCTATTGTTTTTTATTTATAGCTAAAAAAATTGCTACTATTTTTTATTTATAGCTATTATATATACCTAAATTGCCCTAAACTAAATTGCTCTCTCTCTCTCTCTCTCTCTCTCTGCTACATCTCCTAGGGTTCATACATAGCTAGGCTAGGGTTCATACATTGCTCTCTCTCTCTCTCTTTTCATCCAAATTGTACCTACATCCAAATTGCACTAGCTAAATGCTACTATTTTTTATAGGTAAATGCCCTAGCTAATTTTCCTGGCTAAATGCCCTAGCTAAAAATGCCCTAGCTAATTTTCCTAGCTAAATGCCACAGCTAATTTTCCCTAGCTAACTACTCTCTGCTAACTACTCTCTGTTAACTCAAAATTTTACCTAGCAGCAACAACATCACCTAATTGTTGCGGTTAAAGAAATTTCTATAACTTTTGACTTATGAACCCTAGAACCCTAGAAATTTTCTTTGCTAATAAATATTTTGTCCTAATAAAAATTCCTAAATTGAACCGTAAAATTGATTCCTACTTCCTACCTAATTGAACCCTAAATTGAAAACCTAGTTTCATTTCTAAAAAAAAGAAAACCTAATTGACTGAGAGGGGGAGGTGGGGGGCAGGGGGTCGGCCAGTACCTGAAGGGGTCGGAGCGGAGGCGGCACGCATGAGGAGGAGGTCGGAGCGGCGGCGGCGCGGACGAGGAGGCCGAAGCGGCGGCGGCGTGGACGAGGAGGAGGTCGGAGCGGCGGGTGTGACGCCCCCGGCTTAATCGTGAACTAACCATACACGCAAATGCACACGATCAAGCCTAAGGACTCACTTGAAGATATCACAACACAACTCTAGACACAAATTAAAATAATACAAGCTTTATGTTACAAGCCAGGGGCCTCAAGGGCTCGAATACATAAGCTCGCTTACAAGCGTCAGTGGAAGCATCAGATATCTGAGTACAGATATAGAAGAAAGACAGAAAAGCCTTTAAGAAGGCAGGGCAAAACAAAGGCTACGATCGAAAAGGCACATGCCTCCTGCTTGGGACCCTCCGAATCTAATCCTGGTCGTCAGTCAACTCATAGAAGTAGCCATCTTCGGGGTAGTAGTAGTAGTCGTCGGCGGGGGCAGCTGTCTCAGGGGCTCCGTCATCTGGTTGCATCAAATGGATATGGGGAAAAAAGAGGAAGCAAAGCAACCGTGAGGACTCATCCGAAGTACTCAGCAAGCAAGGATCTACACTACATATGCAACATTATCAAAGAAAGGCTGTATATGTGGACTGGGCTACAGAAATGCCAGAATAGAGGGAAGGCCTAGTCCTATCGAAGACTATCATCTTCAGTGGTTTGCAGCATTTAAAAGAGTGTAGATCAGCACAATATAAAGTAGTAGCAGTATTAAGTATCAACCTCGCCCAGAGATCCTTCCTCGACTCCCTGCGAGAAAGCAATCCCAGAGCCATACTATTCAAGTATCAACCTCGGCCAGAGATCCTTTCTCGACTCCCTGCGAGAAAGCAATCCCAGAGCCCTAATATCCATTTCTCATCTCATCATTAGGTTCTAGTTCTATCGATCGGGATACAACTCCGAGCGTCCGTTACCGAGGATCCGGCTATGCATAGATGTTTTCTTCCCTGCAGGGGTGCACCAACTTACCCACCACGCTAGCTTAACTCCGGCCGGACACACTTTTCTGGGTCATGCCCGGCCTCGGCCAAACGACACACCGCAGCCCTACCAAAAGTTCAGCAGAGAGGTCCCCGCTGGTGTACATCCTAAGCACTCCGGGGTCTTGGGCCCATCGCCTGTTGCACTCCGGGTCGTTGCGAGCAGGGTGGATACCAGCGTCGCCTCGGATGGCCGACATGATCCGATCATGCCGCAATGCTGAACTGGACGTATGACAGAGCTTTCGACTGATGCCACGATGCAGAGTGCCCATAACTATTCCCGCGTGATGGTTAGTGCTATCGGGCCAGAGGCCCACTCGGATCAAATATCCAAATCGTTAGTGTATTGGTAGCGTGCGGTAACGAGCAGAGACTCAAGATCGAAGTGACCCCGTTGCCCAGTCTCAAGGACTTGCGGCAAGGGCTAAGAATGCCCGGCCACGCCTCGTATTTATCTCTCGGGTACCCTCTAGGTCAACCCGACTTCCCATCACTCGCGAGTACCCCTCAGGGTCGACCCGCCTTTCCAAGTAACAGTTGTAAAGTCCAAGTATCCGTGTGTCCATAACATCATGGAATCTGAGGTATCACCCTTGTTGGATTCCTACTCGATGTATCTGTCAAGGTGAACTTAGGAGGAATCACCCTCGAGGTTCACACTTGAGGTGTTGCACGACGGTGTCGTTATCGGAAGTGGTGAAGGAGGAATCACCCTCGATGACCACGACCGAATAGCTACTCTACAGAGTTAACATCAGAAGTGCTAAATGAGGTATCACCCTCGGCACTCGATGGTAACGCTGCAGTGTCGTACAACTAAGGGGGTGATGTGCGGTGCCGGGGCCTGGTTGTCGATCACGTTGATCGAGTCATCTGATAATCCAGCGGGGGCAACTCGGTCAAAGTGGTGTCTCTGGTGGGTCTCTAACCAGCCTATACTATGCAGTTTAGGATAAGCAGGTAAGGTATCAATAGCAGGTTACAATAAACATGCTATGCATTAGAATAGGATAACTCAAAGCAGTAGCAAATTCTAATGCAAGCAGGAGGGAGAAAGAATAGGCGATATAGGCATGTTCAAAAAGGGGGGGGGGTGCTTGCCTAGAAGCTCTGCGGCAAGAGAAGGGTCATCAGCAGTGTAGCCGGTCTCCGGAGCTGCGTCGGTCTCGGGGACTACATCGGTACTGGGATCTACCGAGAGAGAAGAGGGGGAAGAAACAGATAAATACACTGCAACAAAAGCAATCACATAGCAAGGCATGGTAATATGCAGTGCAGGGGGTGCCCTAGTGCACCGTTAAGTGTTACAGACGGAGCGGGAAAATATCTGGGAATATTTTCTCGGTGTCAGGCATCTGTCAGACAGATGAACCGGAGGGAAAGGTTCCATGTTCATCATGCTAGAGGCATGTGATAGGTATAAGGAAGGCATATTCAGATTCATCTCGTCGTTCTGAGCAACTTTCATGTAGAAAGTTTTTCGATCTGAGCTACGGTTTAATTTCTATGAATTTTCAAAGGTTTTTAGACATTTTTGGAATTTATTTTATTTATCTAATTCAAAATTATCCAGAACAGTGTCTGGTGATGTAAGCACGATGTAATGATGACATCAATAGTCAACAGTCCGCTGACCAGAGTCAAACCTGACCAGTGGGTCCCACTGGTCAGCGACTGGACTAGTTAACATTGGTTATTTAATTTAAATTATCCTAATTATCTTATGGGGCCCACTTGTTAGTGACTATACTAATTAACCACTTAATTTAAATCCAATTTAGCCTAATTAATCGTGGGGGCCCCACATGTCAGTGGCTGGGCCAGCCCAGTCAGCAGTTGTCCCAGTCAACTGGGTCAACTGGGGCCCGCAGGCCCCGCTGCCAGCCTCTCATAGGTGGGCCTAGCCACGCCACATCGGTCGGACGGCGTTTAAACGCCGGCGCGCACTCCGGCGACCACCGAAGACGGCGGCGACGCGCGGAAACAGCGCACAGGGGGCCATTCGGCCCGCGGTTTCGTCCTACGGGACGGGCGCGACGCGCCGCGTCTGATGGTGGCCGTGGTTGGGACGAGGGCGGCCGGAGTCGACCGCCACGATGACGGCAGGCGGCGGCCGGAGCACTGGATGCTCGGGATCGGGCACAGAGGGCGAGAGAGGAGGTGCTGGCGTGCGCGTTGGGTGTTTGGGAGCTGCATGAGATCGACTGCGTGCACGGGCGCAAGCTTTGCGGGCAGTGGCCGCGACGGCGAGGCGAGCGGTGGCGGCGAGTTACTGCTACGAAGGAAACGGCAGCGCAGTGCATCCTAGAGCTAAGCGAGGGGTCAGAGGGGGAGCTGGAGCTCACCGAGCAGCCACGGAATGCCCCTGACGGCTTAGGTGCGCAGCGGGTCGCCGGAGACGAAGGAGATTGACGGCGGCTGAGGCGGAAGGGGGCGGCGGCGATCGGCAGCTGCAGGGCCTCCCCGCTCCAGCTGAGGCCACCAGGCGAAGGAGCAGTCCGCGGCGGAGCTCGCAGACTAAGTTAGCGAGCACGGGGCCGCCGGTGGCCGTGGCGGAGCAGAGAAGCGGTGACAGCGGTGCTTGGGACAGAGGAGGAGAGGGCGAGCGCGCATGAGGGAGAGAGGGAGAAGTGAATGAGGACAGTGGGGCGTGTCCAGTGGGGAGGGCTCGGGGTTGCCCTTATCGCCTCGGCGTCGGTGGGCGTCACGGAGTCGACGGCTGGGCGGTGCGCGCGCGCCCAGCTACGGCGCTGGCGACACGACGTGGGAGAGAGAAGAGAGGAGGGGAAGTGGCCGGATGGGCTGGGCCGGCCACTGTTGCCACGGCCCAGAGGCCAGGTAAGTATTTCTGCCCATTTTCTTTTATGTTTTTCTTTTAACTAATAAACAGAGAGAGACACAAAAGATTATTTGGGGCATCCTAATCACTTAGGAAAAAATATGGAAAGTGTCCCATTAATTCCCTGGTGTTTTTAGACAGCGCCACAAAAAGTTTGTGGACCAATGGAATTCAGTTGCATTTTTCATAAATGAATTGGCAATAAAATTGCTGGGATAGCATTGTTTTAAATGCTACTGCCCATTTTTGCAAAGGAGTGATGTTGTTTTCCTCAACAAATAAATGTTATGGAATTTTTGGCAGATGGTGAACATTTTTCCAACAACTTTTGTGCAACTTCATTTTGCACTGTGAATTTGAATTGTTTTTTAGAGAGAAATTTGAATTGAAGTGTTTAAACATTATGATCAAGCATTGCAAATGAAGATGACTTGGCATAATTAACAGATGATCACAGTGCTTATTACAACAGAGGTGTTACAATTCTCCTCCTCTAAAAGAAATTCTCGTCCCGAGAATTCAGGAGGTAGAAGGAAAGATGTCGGGGTATTCCGCTCGAAGATTATCCTCGCGTTCCCAAGTGGCTTCATCTTCAGTATGGTTTGACCATTGCACTTTCAGGAACTTGGTAACCTTCTGACGGGTCCGACGTTCAGCTTGATTGAGAATACAGATCAGATGCTCTTTATAAGATAGATCATCTTGCAATTTGAGCAATTCATGGTCCACTGCTCGGTGCGGAGATTCCTTGAAGCAACGACGAAGTTGCGACACATGGAAGACGTCGTGGATATGAGATAATTGCGGCGGCAACTCCAATTTATATGCCACCTGACCATGTCTGGCGAGAATGCGAAATGGACCAATGTAGCATGGAGCTAACTTGCCCTTGATTCCAAAGTGGTGACTGCCCTTCATAGGAGTGACTCGCAAATAAGCTTGATTGCCAGGTTGATAGATCAAACCCCATCGTTTGTGATCGTAATTGCTCTTCTGGCGGTCCTGAGCCGCCTTGAGGTTTTCACGGACGATACGAACTTGCTCTTCTGTGTGTTGGATAATATCCGGACCCACTAGCGGTCGTTCCCCAGGTTCTGACCAGTTCAGAGGGGTTCAACACTTACGCCCATAAAGTACTTCAAAGGGAGCCATTTTCAAGCTGGCTTGATAGCTGTTGTTATAAGAGAACTCAGCATACGGGAGAGATTCTTCCCACTTCTTGCCGAAGGAAGTAACACAAGCTCGCAACATATCTTCAAGCACTTGATTGACTCGCTCGACTTGGCCTTGGGACTGGGGGTGATAAGCTGAACTCCAGTTTATATGAGTTCCCATAGCTTCTTGGAAACTTTCCCAGAACTTCGAGGTGAAAAGTCAGCCACAGTACGAACTGATCTCCTTCGGAATACCGTGGAGTGATACAATTCTGGAGATATATAATTATGCTAACTGACTAGCAGTGATCGTCTCTTTGACAGGCAGGAAGTGTGCAACCTTAGAAAGTTGGTCGACGACGACAAGAATAGCATCATGACCCTTCTGTGATTTGGGAAGGCCAGTAATGAAATCCATCTGAACCTTATCCCATTTGCATAGAGGAATAGGAAGGGGTTGCAGAATTCCAGCAGGCTTCTGATGTTCTGCTTTAACGCGACGACAAACATCACATTCAGCAACATATCGAGCAATGTCCTGCTTCATTTTAGACCACCAGTACCTTTGTCGGAGATCACAATACATCTTGGTGCTACCCGGATGAATAGACAATGGTGTGTCATGTGCCTCCTTCATGACCTTGTCAGTCATAAGCTTGAAGCGGGGTACGACAATGCAGTCTCTGAAGTACAAGGTTCCATCTTCAGACAGCGAGAAATCGCTGAACTTTTCAAGGTGAAGATTTTTCTTCATCAGATCAACTTCAGCATCTTTAGCTTGCGCACTCTTAACAGCCTTCTCAAGGTCTGGTTCAACAACCAAGGTTTTTAGGTATCCTTGAGGAACTATCTCGAGATTTAGCTTTCGAAGCTCTTCATACAGGAGTGGTTGCTGTAGCTGAACCTCAAGTTCACAGCAGTAGGATTTATGGCTCAATGCATCAGCCATTACATTAGCCTTGCCAGGTGTATAAGAAATACCCAAATCATAGTCCGTAATGGTCTCCATCCATCTTTGCTGACGGAGGTTCAGAGATGGCTGAGTGAACAAGTACTTCAGTCTTTTATGGTCCGTGTAGATCGCGCAACGATTACCGAGTAGGTAATGTCGCCACAACTTCAATGCATAGATGATAGCAGCTAGTTCTAGATCATGTACCGGATAATTCTCTTCATGCGGGCACAACTGTCGAGAGCCATAAGCAATCAATTTACGCTCTTGCATTAGGACACAGCCTAATCCTTCACGGGATGCGTCGCAATAAATCACAAAATCTTTGCGAGAATCTGGAGGAGCAAGTACTGGGGCAGATGTCAGCTTGTCCTTGAGTGTTTGAAAACTTTCCTGACATTTTTCTGTCCACTCAAACTTAATGCCTTTGTGAAGCAGATCAGTCAAAGGCTTAGCAATCTTTGAGAAATTTTCGACAAAGCGACGGCAATAGCTTGCAAGGACGAGAAAACTTCTGACTTGCTTGACATTCTTCGGTGGAGTCCATTCAAGAATAGCCTGAACTCGTTCTGGGTTAACAGCAATGCCATCTTTGGAGATCACGTGGCCGAGATATGTCACTTCAGACAACCAGAATTCACACTTAGAATACTTGGCATACAGTTGATGTTCACGCAGCTTCTCCAGTACAAGCCGAAGATGTTCGGCATGTTCTTCCTCATTCTTTGAATATACCAGAATATCATCTAGATAAACCACGACAAATTTGTTAAGATAATCCATGAAGATGTAGTTCATTAACCGGGAGAAGGTAGCTGGAGCATTGGTTAAGCCGAAGGACATGACAGTGTACTCATAAGAGCCAGAACGGGTAACAAAGGCAGTCTTCGGAATATCCTCTTCCCGAACATGGATCTGATGATAACCCAACCTCAAGTCGAGTTTAGAGAATACCAATGATCCAGCAAGTTGATCATACAGATCATTGATCCTTGGAAGTGGATACTTATTCTGTATGGTTGCCTGGTTGATAGGACGGTAATCTTGAACCAACCGATTCGTACCATCCTTGTTCTTGACAAAGAGGGAAGGTGCTCCCCAAGCAAATGAACTGGGGCGGATGAAACCCTTTCTAAGTGACTTGTCGATTTCCTCCTTAAGTTCAAGGAGTTCATGCGGCGGCATCTTATATGGACGCTTCGCAATAGGAGTAGTGCCCGGCTTCAAGTCTATGATGAATTCAACATCTCTAGCAGGGGGTATTCCTAGAAGTTCTTCTGGAAAGACATCTTGAAAATCATGAACAACTAGAACGTTCTCGATGCCTTCAAGAGGTGAAGCATTCAATGCATTTAGAACATATATCTGATTCTCGGCATTCTGAACTGTTCGAGCTGAGTATTGCACTGTCTGGCCAGAAGGGTGAGTGAGCTGGACTGTCTTAGGAGCACAGTCAATCTAAGCATTATGGGCTATCAACCAATCCATACCAAGAATGACGTCTATGTTGGAAGGTCCGAGTACAATGAGAGAAACCGGAAAAAGTAGACCTCCAATTTTGATTTGGTTGTGGGGGCTTACCATTGTGGTTTGCCACTTGGACCCTGGGGATTGGACCGCCATAGGAGTGGGTAATTCTTCCATACCTAGCCCGTGTATTTGAGAAAATTGTTGGGACACAAAGGCATGCGAAGCTCCTGAATCAAAGAGGACAGAGGCTGGTACTGAATTAACAGAGAGAGTTCCCAGCATGATAGTCGGTTCCTTCTGAGCCTTTTCAGCATTGACATGATTGGCATGGCCAAGTACAATAGCAGTCGATATGATATTACGGTTCCTGAATCGGCGGTTTCGATAACTCTTCTTACGACCAACAGGAGGACATGATGCATTCTGCGGCTGACCTGGAGGCAATCAAGGGTACGGTGTCCTGACTGTCCACACTTATAGCATAAGCCATCATTATGGAATGGAGCCACAACATTGGACTGTCCACCCTGAATCATTAGCTGTCTCGACGGCGGAGGCAGACGAGGTGCAACATAAGACGGCCTTGGTGTTGGAGCAGGGCGGTGATGAACATTATGTGGGATCCAGACTCGACATTTCTGAGCAGGTCGACCCGAAGATGAACCAACATCACGAGTGCGCTTGAGCGACTCCTGGTATTTAGTCAAAGCAGTTTCAACTTGGAAAGATTGGTTGACAAGCGTTGCGAAGTCTGTGCAATCATGGACAACAAGTGCGAGGTTTATATCAGTACGCAGTCCTTCATGGAATTTCTCCTGCTTGCGTGCGTCAGTGTAGACATCATGTTCTGCATAGCGGGATAATTCAAGGAATTTCCTCTGGTGTTCATCCACAGTCATTTTGTCCTGTATGAGTTTGTGGAACTCCCTCTTCTTCTGGTCCATCAGACCTTGAGGAATGTGTCGTGCACGGAAAGCTGACTGAAATTCCTGCCAAGTGGTTACAGTTTCAGCAGGCAACATACCCTTGTGGCTTTCCCACCATTGAGCAGCTGGGCCCTTCAAATGGAATGTCGCAAAGGTGACGTAATTGTTAGGAGCAACATTAGCTGATTCCATCTCAAACAGGATGTCTCGGAGCCAGTCATCAGCATCCATAGGATTGGTGGAGTTGCGGAAAACAGACGGGTTGAGGCACATGAAATCTAGAAGCGATATCGGACCAGGCTCCTGACGAGCATCGTTGTGTTCCAAACGGTTCACCAAACTCTCGTTGAGCTGACGGCTCAATTCAAATTATTGCATCATCGCGGCAATATAGGGTGGAGGTGGAGGATCGTCAGCCATCCTACTAAAAACAACAGGGATAGTTTAGTAATAACAACTGCAAGTGTATGGAGTTATTCATGATGTAACACGGGAAATGAACAAGAAGGGCATTAGATATATGATAGTAGTCGTTAAAGACATACCTATCCATGCACAGAGTTAGATTCAAACGGATAGTATGAGCTCGTGAACATTCACAGCTAGACAAACTAGGTGGCGTGCAGGCACGCGGCGAGGAATACAACAACATGACCTAGCAAAGGCTACATCATGTCAGAGAAAATTGTTGGAGCGAGGAATTTGCAAGTGACAACAGAGGGTGCCCTCGATAAAAGGATCCTCCAAGCAGAACCTGGCCCACAATCTTGAAGAAAGGGGGGTAATTTCAGAACTCCGGGTGGATGTGATCACGAGAACCTAATGTTGGAGTTAGTAAAATTTTAACCCGAAAGGAAGAGAGATCAGAGTCCCAGAGTAAGGAAGAGGAATAAAAGATCCTAATACCACCCAATTGGCGACGTGGGCCTGTAAGCCACACAGCCATGTTAGTAAAACGGTTTTGGACCACTAGACTCAACTTCGGCCAAGGAGTTGGAAACGGGGATTCCTACAGGCAGTCGGCTCTGATACCAACCTGTGACGCCCCCAGCTTAATCGTGCACTAACCATACACGCAAATGCACACGATCAAGCCTAAGGACTCACTTGAAGATGTCACAACACAACTCTAGACACAAATTAAAATAATACAAGCTTTATGTTACAAGCCAGGGGCCTCAAGGGCTCGAATACATAAGCTCGCTTACAAGCGTCAGCGGAAGCATCAGATATCTGAGTATAGATATAAAAGAAAGACAGAAAAGCCTTTAAGAAGGCAGGGCAAAACAAAGGCTACGATCGAAAAGGCGCAGGCCTCCTGCCTGGGACTCTCCGAACCTACTCTTTGTCGTCAGCCAACTCGTAGAAGTAGCCATCTTCGGGGTAGTAGTAGTCGTCGGTGGGGGCAGCTGTCTCAGGGGCTTCGTCATCTGGTGGCATCAAACGGATATGGGGAAAAAGGAGGAAGCAAAGCAACCGTGAGTACTCATCCGAAATACTCAGCAAGCAAGGATCTACACTACATATGCAACATTATCAAAGAAAGGCTGTATATGTGGACTGGGCTGCAGAAATGCCAAAATAGAGGGAAGGACTAGTCCTATCGAAGACTAGCATCTTCAGTGGTCTTGCAGCATTTAAAAGAGTGTAGATCAGCACAATATAAAGTAGTAGCAGTATTAAGTATCAACCTCGCCCAGAGATCCTTCCTCGACTCCCTGCGAGAAAGCAATCCCAGAGCCATACTATTCAGGTATCAACCTCAGCCAGAGGTCCTTTCTCGACTCCCTACGAGAAAGCAATACCAGAGCCCTAATATCCATTTCTCATCTCATCATTAGGTTCTAGTTGTATCGATCGGGATACAACTCCGAGCGTCCATTACCGAGGATCCGGCTATGCATAGATGTTTTCTTCCCTGCAGGGGTGCACCAACTTACCCACCACGCTCGCTTAACTCCGGCCAGACACACTTTTCTGGGTCATGCCCGGCCTCAGCCAAACGACACAATGCAGCCCTACCTAAAGTTCAGCAGAGAGGTCCCCGCAGGTCTACATCCTAAGCACTCCGGGGTCTTGGGCCCATCGCCCATTGCACTCCGGGTCATTGCGAGCAGGGTGGATACCAGCGTCGCCTCGGATGGCCGACATGATCTGACCATGCCGCAATGCTGAACTGGACGTCTGACAGAGCTTTCGGCTGATGCCACGATGCAAAGTACCCATAACTATTCCCGCGTGATGGTTAGTGCTATCAGGCCAGAGGCCCACTCGGATCAAATATCCAAATTGTTAGTGTATTGGTAGCATGTGGTAACGAGCAGAGACTCATGATCGATGTGACCCCATCGCCCCGTCTCGAGGACTTGCGGCAAAGGCTAAGAATGCCCGGCCACGCCTCGTATTTA
The DNA here is from genome assembly GCA_011799875.1 of Thinopyrum elongatum. Classification (NCBI taxonomy): domain Eukaryota; kingdom Viridiplantae; phylum Streptophyta; class Magnoliopsida; order Poales; family Poaceae; genus Thinopyrum; species Thinopyrum elongatum. The sequence continues at coordinate 168,016,596 of CM022303.1, read as the reverse complement.
TCTCTCGGGTACCCTCCAGGTCAACCCGACTTCCCATCACTCGTGGGTACCCCTCAGGGTCGACCCGCCTTTCCAAGTAACAGTTGTAAAGTCCAAGTATCCGTGTGTCCATAACATCAGGGAATCCGAGGTATCACCCTTGTTGGATTCCTACTCAATGTATCCGTCAAGGTGAACTTAGGAGGAGTCACCCTCGAGGTTCACACTTGAGGTGTTGCACGACGGCGTCGTTATCGGAAGTGGTGAAGGAGGAATCACCCTCGATGACCACGACCGAATAGCTACTCTACAGAGTTAACATCAGCAGTGCTAAACGTGGTATCACCCTCGGCACTCGATCGTAACGCTGAAGTGTCGTACAACTAAGGGGGTGATGTGCGGTGCCGGGGCCTGGTTGTCGATCACGTTGATCGAGTCATCTGATAATCCAGCGGCGGCAACTGGGTCAAAGTGGTGTCTCTGGTGGGTCTCTAACCAGCCTATACTAAGCAGTTTAGGATAAGCAGGTAAGGTATCAATAGCAGGTTATAATAAACAGGCTATGCATCAGAATAGGATAACTCAAAGCAGTAGCAAATTCTAATGCAAGCAGGAGGGAGAAAGAATAGGCGATATAGGCATGTTAAAAAAGGGGGGTGTTGGCCTGGAAGCTCTGTGGCAAGAGAAGGGTCGTCAGCTGTGTAGCCAGTCTCTGGAGCTGCGTCGGTCTCGGGGACTATGTCGGTACTGGGATCTACCGAGAGAGAAGAGGGGGAAGAAACAGATAAATACACTGCAACAAAAGCAATCACATAGCAAGGCATGGTAATACACAGTGCAGGGGGTGCCCTAGTGCACCGTTAAGTGTTACAGACGGAGCGGGAAAATATCTGGGAATATTTTCCCGGTGTCAGGCATCTGTCAGACAGATGAACCAGAGGGAAAGGTTCCATGTTCATCATGCTAGAGGCATGTGATAGGTATGAGGAAGGCATATTCAGATTTGTCTCATCGTTCTGAGCAACTTTCAGGTAGAAAGTTTTTCGATCTGAGCTACGGTTTAATTTCTATGAATTTTCAAAGGTTTTAAACATTTTTGGAATTTATTTTATTTATCTAATTCAAAATTATCCAGAACAGTGTCTGGTGATGTCAGCACGATGTAATGATGACATCAGTAGTCAACAGTCCGCTGACCAGAGTCAAACCTTACCAGTGGGTCCCACTGGTCAGTGACTGTACTAGTTAATAGTGGTTATTTAATTTAAATTATCCTAATTATCTTGTGAGACCCACTTGTCAGTGACTATACTAATACCACTTAATTTGAATCCAATTTAGCCTAATTAATCGTGGGGGCCCCACATGTCAGTGGCTAGGCCAGCCCAGTAACTGGGGCCCGCGGGGCCCGCTGCCAGCCTCTCATAGGTGGGCCTGGCCATGCCACGTCGGCCGGATGGCGCTTAAACGTCGGCGCGTGCTCCGGCGACCACCGAAGACGGCGGCGACGCGCGGAAACAGTGCACAGGGGGCCATTCGGCCCGCGGTTTCGTCCTACGGGACGGGCGCGACGCGCCACGTCCGATGGTGGCCGTGGTTGGGACGAGGGCGGCCGGAGTCGACCGCCACGACATCGGCAGGCGGCGGCCGGAGCAATGGATGCTCGGGATCGGGCACAGAGTGCGAGAGAGGAGGTGCTGGCGTGCGCGTTGGGTGCTTGGGAGCTCCATGAGATCGACTGCGTGCACGGGCGCGAGCTTTGCAGGCAGTGGCCGCGACGGTGAGGCGAGCGGCGGCGGCGAGTTACTGCTACATAGGAAACAGCGGTGCAGCGCATCCTAGAGCTAAGCGAGGGGTCAGAGGGGGAGCTGGAGCTCACCGAGCGGCCATGGAAGGCCCTTGACGACTTAGGAGCGCAGCGGGTCACCGGAGACGAAGGAGATTGACGGCGGCCGAGGCGGAAGGGGGCGATGGCGATCGGCAGCTGTAGGGCCTCCTCGCTCCAGCTGAGGCGACCAGGCAAAGGAGCAGTCCGCGGCGGAGCTCGCAGACTGAGTCAGCGAGCACGGGGCCGCCGGTGGCCGTGGCGGAGTAGAGAAGCGGTGACGGCGGCGCTCGGGACAGAGGAGGAGAGGGCGAGTGCACGCGAGGGAGAGAGGGAGAAGTGAATGAGGACAGTGGGGAGTGTCCAGGGGGGAGGGCTCGGGGTTGCCCTTATCCCCTCGGCGTCGGTGGGCGTCGCGGTGTCGACGGCTGGGTGGTGTGCGCGCGCCCAGCCACGGTGCAGGCGACACGACAAGGGAGAGAAAAGAGAGGAGGGGAAGGGGCCGGCTGGGCTGGGCCGGCCACTGTTGCCGCGGCCCAGAGGCCAGGTAAGTATATCTGCCAGTTTTCTTTTCTGTTTTTCTTTAAACTAATAAACAGAGAGAGACAAAAGATTATTTGGGGCATCCTAATCACTTAGGAAAAATATGGAAAGTGTCCCATTAATTCCCTGGTGTTTTTAGACAGCGCCACAAAAAGTTTTGGGACCAATGGAATTCAGTTACATTTTTCATAAATGAATTGGCAATAAAATTGCTGGGATAGCATTGTTTTAAATGCTACTGCCCATTTTAGCAAAGGAGTGATGTTGTTTTCCTCAACGAATAAATGTTATGGAATTTTTGGCAGATGGTGAACATTTTTCCATCAACTTTTGTGCAACTTCATTTTGCACTGTGAATTTGAATTGTTTTTCAGAGAGAAATTTGAATTGAAGTGTTTAAACATTATGATCAAGCATTGCAAATGAAGATGACTTGGCATAATTAACAGATGATCACAGTGCTTATTACAACAGGGTTGTTACAGCGGGTAGGGGCTCGGGCCGGCGTCAAGGCCGAGGCCGGGCAGGGGCTCGGGCCGGCGTCGAGGTCCAGGTCGAGGGGCGACGGCCGGCGGGCAGGGGCGACGGCGGCACGCGATAGCAGAGAGGAGGGGGAGAGGTGGGAGAGTGGGAGCGGGGAATTGGACTTGGCAAAATTTTGAGCCCGCACGGTGGTTAACTCAAAATAGCAGTAGCGCTGGACTAGGAACCAGTGCTATAGCTAAGTTAGCTATAGCGCTGGTTCCTAGTCCAGCACTACTGCTAACTATTCCAATTTTTATTTTTTTTAATTATAAAATACAAATAGCAGTAGCGTTGGTTTAGGATGCAGCGCTATAGCTAAGTTAGCTATAGCGCTGGTTCCCTATCCAGCGCTACTGCTAACTATTCCAATTTTTATTTTTCTTTTCTTTTTATTATTTTCCTTTTTTAGTTTTTAGTTTTCTGTTCTTTTTATTATTTTCCTTTTCTTTTCTGTTTACTTTTCTTTTTCTTTTGTATTGCTTTCTCCCTTTTGTTTTTATTTTTTTTCTCCCGACGACGGCGTCTCCCTCCCACACTGCGCGAATATCACCGGAACCATGCATATGTGGTGGTAATTGAAGGGGATACGATGTATACATCATTTGACCGATAACGGTTACTTAAGTGCGTACACAAAATAGATACATATATATAAATGATGGTTTCTCAGCTGCGTCGACGACGTTTCACATTGAGCTTCTTCCCTTTCTTGTTCGTTGTCGAATAATTGAGCCCCTCTTTGTGACTTTTCCGGAACCATGGAGTACGATCTTTCTTAGGTAATGTAGTATTGATTCTTCTTTTCACGTATGCTTCATCATCATCGTCATCTTCCCTCATCGGGTTGCCGTATTGGGCGTAGTCTTCCTCGTTGGCGACTCCATCCATTCCGACGATGCTCATTTTGCCTCTCCTCATGACAACACGGCTGGGATTGGTCGGGTCGGTTATGAAGAAGCATTGTGTCACGTGTTTAGCGTGTACCCATGGCTTTGTTTTGGCGATGACGTTAACTTTCACGGTAGCGCTCTTCGCGTCGGGTATAGACATGGTAGTGAAATACTTGTTTTCTCTTACGACGTCCTTAGCCCATCGAACACGGAACATCGTCGCATCGTCCATTCGAGCATAGTCAAGCTCCTAGATCTCTTCGACCCTTCCGTAGAATCTTTCAGTTGTGCTGTTCGCGTCGTTCACGCATTCAATTGTCACCTCGGAGTTCTGGTAATCACTGTCCATGTCTTTGGCCTCCGTGTAGAACGTGTACCCGTTGATATCATATGACTGATAGGTCACGAGTTTGGGCGCGGGGCCATGTGCTAAGGCGTGCATGAGCAATCCGTCCAAACTGCCCTCTTCCGGGGGATTAGCAAGAACTTGCTCTTTGAACCAGCGCAAGAAAGTGGCGTTGTGCTCTACAGTAACTTCGTCGTCCATCTTGAGCATCCCCTTATCACGGTACTTCTTTGCGATAGTTTCTTTGTGCCGTGCCACATAATCATCTACCACATCTAGGTGTTGTAGCACTACTAAGTTAGCCCTGTCAAAGTCGTTCCGTCGATCCGAGTAGTCCACGTGCAATTCCCTCCAGCCGTTGTCATGACCTTCTCCTCTGAGCCTCCCATCGTGCTTCTTGACGGGCAAACCAACAACAGGGTCTCCGACGCCTATATAATTCTCGCAAAAGGAGATGCACTCATGCGTCAGATACCCCTAGACGATGCTCCCATCGGGACGGGACATGTTACGAACGAATCCTTTGATGACCCCATTCATCCTCTCGAACGGCATCATGCACCATGATGTCAAAGAACGCGGGCGGGAAGTACATCTCAAGCTCACATAGTATGACAACGATCTCTTCCTGTAGCCTTCGGAGCTGCTTCACACTGACGGACTTTCGAGAGATAACATCGAAGAAGTTGCAGAGACCAGTATGCGTGTCATGGACGTGCTTGTCCATTATCCCTTTAATGGCAACCAGGAGTATCTGCGTTGTTGTGGGAAACCACGGCCACCTATGGGGCCATGAGCCCCTTTTGGTTCGGTGGGGGGATGGGCACGTTGCACAAAGAGCGGAGAAGCGTCGCGCAGCACGACAGAGATCACACGGGCAGTCTTTACCCAGTTCGGGCCGCTGTGAGGCGTAAAACCCTACTCCTGCTTTGGTGGATTGATGGTGGATAATGGTGGTGAACGTAGCACACTCGCCCGGCAAGGTCGCTCTGGGGGCGAGAGTGACTACGCGCGTATGGATATGCGAGGGTCCAACCCTTTCTATCGTTGCCATGGGCCTCCTTTTATAGATTAAGGGGTCACCACAGTGGCAAATCAGTCTTTGCGTACTGATTAGATAGCTAACAGTGCTATCATATCTAACTCTGCAGGCTGACAGAGCGCATTAAATGCGCCACTCAGTGTCACATCACAGCTGGCTCGGCAGGCCCTGCCGGGCTATTTTGCCAGCTTCGCGCCTGCTCGCTTGACACGTCTCAGGATGGGTGTCATATGGAGGTGTTTGCTGTAGAAAGTGGCTGCCATGTGGCAAAAAGCAGCCACTTAGTCACCTTGGAGCTCGACACCACTCTGATTAATGACTTGCGTTGCTTGTGAGGTGGAGCGATGGAGTGGCTTGCCTCCGCCATCCCCGGCAGGCCTGCCGGGATGATCTGGGAGCTTGCTTCCGGGGCAAAACCCAACCCTGCCAAGCTCGCCTGCCCGGCAAGGTAGGTCCTTCCCTTAGCGATGCCACATTCCTCTGGCTCACCTTGGCCTTCTAGACTTGCACTTGGATCCTTCAAAGGAATTGATCCTCCTTGTTTGGTCTGATCTTGGTCATGTAATCTTGTCTCTGGCCTGTGTACAGTCTGTGCAATGGACCCAGGGTCTGTTGCACCGACAGGAGCCCCCGGGCCTAGCACGAACGCGCCGCTAGGCGTCGTCGGGGTAGGCCCTAACCAGTACACAGGCAGAAATGTAAGGACGGCTCCGCCCTTTGAGATCTACTTTGCTTCTTCATTAACCCGAGCTTGGGTCAGTTTCCGGTTTTCCCGCGCACCGTGCAACGCCAATTGTGGTGGGGCCATTCTTGTAATGGCCCGTGAATGACTTTAACGCATGGGCGGGTAACTGCCAATTCACTCTTCCCACCACGCCCTTATTCTTAACCACGTATGCCGCATGCATTGAGTGGGGTAGGTAATGGAGGCACGTGATGCGGGGGAGCATAAAGGCAGGGGCCCGATCTTCTTGGATTGGTGGAGGAGGACGGCGGGTACTCGCCGGGGAATCAGCCCCCACCCCCAGCTCGCCTATAAAAGGAGGAGCGGAGGCATTCATCCACATTCCTCTCCTCCTCCGCCTTTTGCTTCTTCGGGGTATGCTGAAAGGAAGAGACTGGGGCCAGGCCCCGGGCTCTAGCTTGGAGTTTCGCGTGAGCCCCATGGGGGCGCTCAGGCGGCACGGTGGTAGCACCGGAGGTGGCGACTCTGGTGTGCTCATCGCCGGGCCGCCCGTGGCTTCAACTTTAGTGAGAGTCGACGCAAACGACACCATGCCGAGGCCCATAATGAGCAGAAGGTGTGGTAGTCGACTGTGGCCTATCCCCCCTTTTCCTGCGGCGTTGGAGGGAGGTTGTAGAGATGGTTCGCCATTGGTGAGGGCGGACCCTATCTCCCCGTACTCCGCCCGTCTGGTGCATGGGAGAGCCTCTAGTCCTCGTGCATGCTTCCTTAAGGGGCGGGGTCTTCATATCGCCGGGCCGTCGGGGATGTCCATGCTCTCTGTGGGGTCTCCTGGGGCACGTGTGTTCGCATCGATGGGCATGGCGGGAGCTTTGGGCGATGGAGGTGCAGGAGGTGGCGGCAACCCACGACGCGTCAAGAACGGGGCGACCGTTCCGATGAGTTGTGTTTGCCGGTGACTCCGTCTGGGCTCCCGGCAGTGCCACCGCCCGCGCCTGCCCTCCGGTTTCTTCCTCTTAGCTCGTTAATGGTGTTCTCCTGATCCCGGGGAGGCGTCGAATCCCAGTCAGGCTCGCCTTCCGCCTTCTCCGTTCCTTCCTGCGATTTCCTGAAGGAGATGGACAAGGGCAAAGGCATCACGGGGCACTTATCTTTTTTCAATCTTAAATCTGTAGGCACTTGCCAAATTTTAGTTCAAATAATGTAATCTCTTGTATCCATGTTTATGTTCCGTGAGATTTGTACATGTTGATCAGTATATTAATGAAAAAGATAAACTTTGCCGGGCACTTGTGCATGTACGATATCCATGCAGAGGTGAAACGCCTCCATACTTTCATGTAAACAAGTAGATCCCGGTAAGCTACCTTGCCGGTACCCCATAGGACTGCTGCCATGAGGCTGAGCCTGCCGGGCGCAGAACCCATTGGGAGAGACCAGCCCCCCGCCAACCCCTTTCAGCCAAAGGACACTACGACCATCCTAACCGAAGCAGCATTCGTGTGAATAGATGGGAGCACCTTTGTTTCCGAGGCGGCGAGGTTTTCATATGCACAAGTCCTACTCACGGAACATGTATGGATAAGAGATGGAACTTATCTGTTTGGCTTGCCGGAGAACGCAGTGCTGGCTTGTCTTCGCATCCTCTTCCCAGGACTAAGTCCACGGTAGGAGCCTGTAGTTTATGCAAATGAAGATGATGCCAGATGCAATCTATCTACATGATCATGCAACCTATCTACATGAATCATGCGATGCTTATGATATGCTTATGCATGCATGCAACTTGTCGGGGGCCCCCATCACTTCATTTATTTCTCTGTTGCTCAGGGTCTGCGCCTGGCTTTGTACAAGGGGTTACATGCAACTGAGGCAAGGCTTGTACAAAAGGGTGGCTGCCGGGCAGGGCCCGACAGCCGCGCCTTACGGGTAGAACTTGCCCCGATGCTCAATATTCCATGAGTTTTGCAATTGAATACCATCTTCGGTCTCCAGACGGACTGCGCCGTGTCTGGTGACTTGTACTACCCGGTTAGGGCCTTCCCACTTTGGCGACAACTTGTTTGTACCCTTGGCGGACTGAACACGCCTAAGGACAAGGTCGCCTTCCTCAAAACACCGGGCATGAACCCTGCGGCTATGATAGCGATGCAGGGCTTGCTGATAGCGTGCAGCACGCGTAGCAGCCCGGAGACGGTTCTCCTCGAGAAGCACGGCGTCATCACGCATGTGCTATTCCTACGCTACTTCATCGTAGGAAAGCACTCGAGGTGACCCGTAAATGAGTTCCGTGGGGATAACTGCTTCTGCCCCATAGACTAGGGAGAAGGGAGTCTGCCCGGTAGCTCGGTTTGGTGTCGTTCTGAGGGACCAAAGAACCACCGGTAGCTCATTGATCCATTGCCTGTCATGCTTCCGCAGCTTATCAAATGTTCTTGTCTTGAGTCCTCCCAGCACTTCAGCGTTCGCCCTCTCAGCTTGTCCATTGCTTCTGGGATGTGCAACAGAGGCAAATGAGATCTTGCTTCCGAGGGCATGAACATATTGCATGAAGGCGCGGCACATGAACTGGGTGCCGTTGTTGGTGATGATCTGGGCAGGGACCCCGAAGCGGCACACCAATCCTTTCAAGAACTTGATAGCTGACTAAGCAGTCACCTTTCTCACGGCTTCTACTTTCGGCCACTTTGTAAACTTGTCGATTGCAACGAACAAGAATTCAAAGCCCCCGGCAGCTCGGGGGAAAGGGCCGAGGATATCGAGCCCCCAGACCGAAAACGGCCATGACAAAGGGATTGTCTGGAGTGCTTGGGCTGGCAGATGGATATTTTTGGAATGGAACTGACAGGCTTCACACTTGGTGACGAGCTCAACCGCATCTTGGAGGGCTGTGGGCCAATAGAATCCTTGTCGGAATGCTTTCCCAACCAAAGCCCTTGATCCAATGTGGGAGCCGCACATGCCTTTGTGTATCTCTGCCAGTAGTTCCTTTCCTCCTTCCCGGCAAATGCACTTCAATTTCACACCGTTGGGCCTTCGTCTGTATAGTGAGTCATCGACAAACTGATACATACTGGCCCTCCGGGCTACTCTTTCAGCTTCTTCTTGCTCTTCGGGAAGTTCTCCGGTTTGGAGGAAATGGACTATGTGCCTTGCCCAAGTTGGAGCCTGGGGCTCGGCAACGAGGACTAGCGGCACCTCCTCATTCGTGGGGGCACATCCCTTGACCGCGGGGACTAGTGGCCCGGCAGGTGGGTGCAGCCCGGCAATCGAAGGGCAGTTGTTTCCGGCAGGGTCCTTGCCAAGAGCCGCGAAAGGCTCTACCGGGAGAGGCTTACCGGAGTCCAATTTCCTCCTCTTTCGGGCCATTGTTGTCGGGGATACGGAGGGCTAAGTAAGATGGAGAACAAAAGTTCCTGGTTCCACAGGAAGCTTCTGCGCAGCACACTTCGACAGGTGATCAGCAATGCTATTTTCCGCACGGGGTACGTGCTCTGTTTGCAACCCGTCAAAGCGCTCCTCCAATCTTCTCACTTCCTCGACGTATGCCTCCATCAATGGGCTTTGGTAATCCTTGTTGACTTGTCTCACCACCAGTTGTGAATCTCCTCGAATGATCAGCTTCTTGATTCCCAATTCTGTGGCAATCCTGAGCCCGGCAAGAAGCCCTTCATATTCTGCTGTATTGTTGGTCGCCTCCTTCCGGGGAAAGTGCACCCGGACGACGTACCTCAGGTGCTCTCTAGTGGGAGCCACGAGAAGCACGCCAGCCCCTGCGCCTTGTAGGGAGAAGGCACCATCGAAATACATGATCCATTCTTGGGGCGCTTCCTTGCCAGGGATAACTATTTCCTGTACTTCTTCATCAGGGGTTGGCGTCCATTCTGCAATAAACTCTGCCAACGCCCTGCTCTGGATTGACGATGTGCTTTAAAACTTCAGGCCAAAGCTGGATAACTCCAATGCCCAATCTACTATCCTGCCGGTGGCCTTTGGGTTTCGAAGTATCCTTTGCAATGGGAAGCGGGTGACAACCATGATCTCATGGGCTTGGAAGTAGTGGTGCAGTTTCCTTGAGGCCTTGATAAGGCCAAAGATCAATTTTTGCACGCCAGAATACCTAGATCTAGCCCCCTCCAACAGTGAGCTGACGAAGTATACTGGGCGCTGCACCACCTTCTTCCTTGCCGTGTCCTTGGGGTTGTTTCCGCTGCCGTGCTCCTCTTTGTCCTTATCCGTATCTGGCCTTGCCGGGCCGCTCTCTTCCTATTCCCCGGGCGGGACACTTGCTGAGGTGGCTGCTTCTTCCACTTCCCGCTGCGCTACTAGGGCCACACTAACCACTTGATTAGTTGCTGCCAGATATAGCAGCAACGGCTCTTGTGGTTTGGGTGCGACCAAAGTAGGCACATAAGACAAGTAGGCCTTCAAATCCTCCAGTGATGCATCTGCTTTCGGGGTCCACTTCATGGGTCCTACCCTCTTCAAAATCTTGAAGAACGGCAAGGCACGCTCGGCAGACTTGGAGATGAATTTTGTAAGCGCGGCACACTACTGGAATCAGGATCTTTGCCGTCAGCCAGCTCGTTGCTGTCAGCTAGCTGACGGCAATGAAGGTCTTTGCCATCAGCTTACAGGAAACTGATGGCAAAGAAAGAGCTGACGGCAAAGATCATGTTTGCCATCAGCCAGATCTTTGCCGTCCGCTAGCGGACGGCATAGAAGATTTGCCGTCTGCTAGCAGACGGCAAAGAGTGAGGGTAGCCCACTAACGAGTACCACCTAACGGCCACTTTCTTTACCGTCCGCTAGCTGACGGCAAAGATTCTTTGGCATCCGCTAGCGTACGGCAAAGAAAGTGCCCAACTAACGTCCGTTAGCTAGGCTCTTTGCCGTCTGCTAGCAGACGGCAAAGAGCTATGACCTAAACTAAAAAGCGGCCAGCCCCACCCCTCTCTCTCCCTCCCCTCATCACACCCGCGCCGCCGCCCCCGCTGCTCCGCCGCCCCGGCCGCCCCGCCCCGCCGCGCCGCCCCGGCCCAGCCGCCCCGGTGCCCCGGCCCGCCGCCCCGCGCCGTCCCAGCGCCCCTCTCCTCCACCCCCGCGGCCACCCCGCCCCGGCGCCCCACTCCACCCCCGCGGCCACCCCGCCGCTCCGGCGCCCCCTCCTCCATCCCAGGCACCCCCTGCCGCGCCTGAAGGTGAGACATCCCTCTTCTTTTTTTCTTCTGTTTTTTTAGTTTTAGTTTAATTAGGTTTAGTTTAATTTAGGCTTGGTTTAGTTTAGGTTTAGTTTCGGTTTTTTAGGTTTAGATTTAGTGTAGTTTAGGTTAAGTTTAGGTTAAGTTTAGGTTTAGTTTAGGTTAAGAAGAAAGAAGAAAGATGAAAAAAAATAAGAAGAAGAAGAGGAGGAAGAACAAGATTAGGGGTGCATCACCGACGAAACCGGGCCGAGGATCGGGGTCGACCGTGCGTCGCCATACCTGAGGGCGCCCAGGGACGAGTGGGTTAGGGGGTTCCTCGGTGTCGATGGAACCATAAATAGCAAGTATCGTCGGTGTGAGATACATGTGGCCATCGGTGTCGAACACTACATCCACATCCCACAAGTGACGCCGGCGTCCGGCGTCCCGCAGCAACAGTTCTCGGCATCGACGGCGGTCGAACACCATTGCGAATTTGTCTTGCAGCCTCTGCGATCATGATTAAAAGCCAAGTGTTGAAACTTGAAACACACAAACTGACTCAAGTCGGTTTGGTTGTTTGAACTGTCAAAACTTGGCTTTAATCCTCATCGCTAAGGCTGCCAGAAAAATTCGCCAAGGTGTTCGATTAGGGTAAGTTTTCTCTAGTGTTTTGCTTTACATATGGATATTTCGCTTATTTTCCTCCTAAATGGCATAATTACCTAAGTTAGATAAAAAATGAGCTTTACTTACGTAAGTTGGCTAAAAAATGGCATCATCACCTAGGTTACCTAGCTTAGCTCTAAAATGACCTACACTTAGCATTTTTACCTAGCTTAGTTAAAAAATGGCATTTTTACCTACCTTAGTTAGAGGAAGAAGAAGAAGATAAAGAAGAGGAGAGGAGAAAAAGAAAGAGAAGAAAAATTCTTCTTCTTCTTCTTCTTCTAGCTAGTCATCTTCTTCTAGTCTTCTTCTTCTTCTTCTTCTTCTAACTTTCTTCTTTCCCAATTTGCAGATTTGCTTTCGATGAGGAAGCTTGCGTTGATGGAGTCTACTCTTCTTGTGCTTCCTTTTTGTTTTGATTTTGTAGGATGAACAATGTGAAACTTGCTACCTATATATGTATGTATGGATGAAACCATTGTATGCTTGTTGTTGGATATGTTGGCTAGCTATATATGTTGCATATGGACTTTTGATTGGTATGTATATGTGTTGTTATGCTTGTTGAAAGTATTTTCAAATGTGTGTGTATATATATATCTGTGAAATTCTGTGAAATTGAATGAATTTAACAAAAAACAAAAAAAAACAGGGGCTATACAGGGTCTTTGCCTTCTGCCGGCAGATGGCAAAGCTCTTTGCCTTCTGCCAGCAGATGGCAAAGCTGCCACGTGGCAGCTACCTGTTCAACCTGGGGTGAACTGGGCTGGCCTATTTGGTAGCTTTGCCGTCTGCTGGCAGACGGTAAAGACCTTTGCATCTTTGCTGTCTGCCAGCGGACGGCATAGCACGCCGTTAATCCACGAACGGCCTTTAGCTGACACGTGTGCCGTCCAGGCTCTTTGCCGTAGCTCGTTCAGCCAGACCTGTTGCCGTCTGCTGGCGGACGGCAAAGGCCTTTGTCGTCCGCCGGGCATGCCTTTGCCGTCCGCCATGGCATACGGCAAAGTTCCTGATTCCTGTAGTGGAAATGCATCCTGTCAAACGCCTCACATCCTTAACTGTCTTGGGTGCCTGTATCTGCTCAATAGCCTTGATCTTATCGGGGATGGCCTCTATCCCATGGTGGGACACAAAGAAACCAAGTTGCTTGCCGGAGGGAACGCCAAACACGCACTTCTCCGAATTCAGTTTCAAGTTGATCTTGCGCATATTAGCAAATGTCTCTTCTAAATCCTGGGTGAGGGTTGATCTGTCCTTGGTCTTGACCACAATATCATCCATATAGGCTTCAATGTTCCTATGCAACTGTGGTTCAAAGCCAATCTAGACTGCTCTTGCAAAAGTGGACCCGGCACTCTTCAACCCGAAAGGCATGCGCACAAAGCAGTATGTGCCGCATGGGGTGATGAATGAGGTCTTTTCTTCGTCTTGCTTGGACATAAAAATCTGATGGTATCCGGAGTATGCATCCAGAAAAGAGAGCAACTCACATCGAATCCATGATCTGGTCGATGCGCGGCAAGCGAAATGGGTCCTTTGGGCATGCCTTGTTCAGATCCGTGAAATCTATGCAAAGGCTCCATTTTCCATTAGCCTTGCGCACAACCATTGGGTTTGCTAACCATGTTGGATGCAGTACTCCTATGACCAAACCAGCTGCTTCAAGTTTCTTGATTTCCTCGGCAATAAACTGCTACCACTCCAAGGCCTGCTTCCGAACCTTCTGCTTGACGGGCCGGGCATATGGGCGGACAACAAGGTGGTGCTCGATTACCTCCCTGGGAACACCGGGGATATCAGATGGTTGCCAGGCAAACACATCGATATTCGCCCGCAGGAAGGCAATGAGCGCGCTTTCCTATTTGTCATCAAGGGTAGCGCTGATAGTGAAAGTACCATCAGCGCCAGCCAGCCCTGCCGTGACCTTTTTCACTTGGGGTGGAGCAGCCTTGGATCTCTTGCTGTTGGAACTCTCTGGCATGTCATCAACGGGCGCGGCACATTCCACAGAGGCGCGCTTCCCGGATTCCTTGCCAGTGCCTCTGCTATGCTTTCCCTTGGCGGGAACTGTGGCTTCCGCGACCTCTGCCGCGACCGCGTCCCGGTACATCTTATCCACGCAAATAATTGCGTATTTCTTGTCCGACGGAACGGAAAAGATGCCCATCGGCCCTGGCATCTTCAAGGTGTTATAGGCATAGTGGGATGCTGCCATGAATTTGGCCAGGGCCAGGTGCCCAAGGATCCCGTTGTATGGCAGGGGGAGGTCAACCACATCAAACACAACTTTCTCATTTCTGTAGTTCAACTCTCCTCCAAATGTCACTAGCAATGTAACCTTTCCCTTTGGACGGCTCCTGCCGGGATTGAATCCTTGAAACATGCTTGTGGCCTCAAGTTCTTCCTCTGCTATCTGGAGTTTGCTGATAACCTTTGGGGAAATCAGATTCAACCCGGCTCCGCCGTCAACCAGCATCTTTGTGACCTTGAGGTTGCGAATTGTTGGTGAGACCAACAACGGCAAGCACCCTACCATAGTAATGTGGTCGGGGTGGTCATCTTCATCAAAGATGATGGGCGTGCGTGACCACTTGAGCGGCTTCCGAGAATCTGCCGCTAGCTCCACGGCATTGACTTCACATGCCCACTGTTTAAGTTGGCGGTGAGAGGAATGCAAAGATGCACCCCCGTCAATGCACAGGGCGTCAGTGGCTTTCTGGATCTCCTGCTCGCTGGTTTCCTCTTCATTCCCTCCATTACTCTCATTACTGCAATCCTCCTTCTCTCGGCCCTTGGCGGGTTTCCCTTGGTTCCGAGGAGCCTTGCCGGGGCGATTTGCTTCACCACCCCGGCTCTTCCCGCCAGCGCCATTCTGACCTTTTTCCTTATCGCGCTTCTCATACTCGGGGCTTTTGATTTTTTGCCACCAATTACTTTGCACTTTGACAATTTGCCACTCCATACATTGCAATTGATCTATTGCCACTCTTTACATTAGACTTTGATTTTTTGCCCTCTGTCAGATGGGTCCCGCATATAATGACCAAAATAGCCATGCTCTGAGATTGACCAGGAACGGGAGAGGAGCTCTCGGTCGCTCGTCTCATCCCCTTCCTCTCGCCGACAGCAACACTAGGAGACCGCGGCGGCTACTTGGTGGCGAGTCGCGCTCGGTGGTCCTCGACGGCCGATGGCCCTCTTCGTCCGCGGCGACTACATCCCGGCGAGGTGAGTCATCTCTGTCCCGCTCCCCCTCCCGCGGCGGTTACATCCGGGGCTATGCTCTGCTGCCAGCCATCGTGATTCCGTGATGTGCGCTACCGCTGCTGCTTGTGCTCTGCAGCCGGCTGCCACGTTGCCGTGATGTGCGTTGCCGCTGCGGCTCCGGTGACCACGGCTGCAGGGACGCGTCGGCGCGGACGGACCGACCCTTCCCTTCGTCGCCTCGGACAACAGCAGCTCGTCCATGGTGCCATCCTCGAGCAGCATGGCCGCTGACTCCATGCAGGTCTCCGGCAGCAAGGGCCGCCGACCTCTTACTGCTCCTGCTCCACGACGCGTCGTCTACCCTGCACCGTGGATTAACAGCACCATGCAGCCAGAGCCTGCAACTTTCTTTCCTTTTATTTTTTTGACGTTCTCAGAGCCTGCATCTTGGTCCATGGATGGATGCATCTGTATGAACATCATCGAGTGATTCTAAGTTTAGAACATCATTTGGACAATAATTAATCAACTCCTTACATTCTTCCCTCACTGCTGCTCGTGGTTGTGTGCTGCTGCTCGTCGTTGTGTGCAAGCGTCCATGGAGACTGGAGGAGAGAACGCCGGACGAGGCAGCAGGCATGGAGCAGCACGTGGAGTCAAGAGAGGCGAGCATGAGGCGCCGGGAAGCCGGAGAGAGCGGCGGCCGCCTCTGGATTCATCCCGATTTGGGGAATCATTGAGCTCTGTTTTAGTCAAACAGTCACAAAGGGTAAACCTGTCCACTGTTTTGTGTAAGTATTATGTCAATCATTTGCTAGTATTGTTTTTGTGAGTAAAAGTGGCAAAAGATCAAAGTGCAAAGAAAAGAGTGTCATCAGATCAATTACAATCTAACTAGTGGCAAATTGTCAAAGTCCAAAGAAAGTGGTGGCAAATAATCAAATCTCCCCTCATACTCAGCCTTCTGCGTCTAGATGAGCTGCTCAACCTGATGACACTCCTAGAGATCATGGCCCTTGGTCTGATGAATCTTACAGTACGGTCCATCACTTTTCCCAGCTTTCTCGGCAGCCGCCGCCTCCCGGCAGTCAGCGCAAGCGGTAGCTTCATTGCCGGGGGCTTCAGCCTTGGCCTTCTTGCCAGTACTAAGCATGCCTGACCCCTCAACAGTCATCACAGTCTTATCCTTGCGCTTCTTGTTATTCTTCTTCTTACTGATGGTTTCGTCGTCATCTTCTGAGTCGATGTCGACGCAATCTTCCTCTCCAGGAAGTTTCCTCCCCTCCTCCACCCGAGCACACTTGTCCACCAAAGTGTAGAGCTCCTTCACAGTCTTGGGCAACCGAATGTTCATCTTGGAACGTATCCTGCGATTACGCACGTTGGATTGGAAGGTAGCTATCACGGTAGCTGGGTGGATATCTGGGATATTTCTATGGACTTGACTGAATCTCTGCAAGTACTTCCGTAGAGTTTCTCCTTCTTTTTGCTGGAGAAGCTGCAAGTCGCTGGGCCACCCTGGTTCTTGATGGCCGCCCGTGAAGGCACCAATGAACTCGTGGCACAGGTCAGCCCAGGTCAAAATGGAGTTCTCCGGCAGGTGCATCAGCCAAGACCACACATTTGACTTGAGGGCCAAGGGAAAGTAGTTGGTGAACACCTTCTCAGCTCTTCCCCCAGCAGCTTGAACAACAATGGTGTAGATGCTCAAGAACTCTGCCAGGTTTAGTCTCCCATCATACTTCTCCGGTATCTCTGGCTTGAACGTGCGAGTGGACGGCCAACGGACTTGCCGCAGCTCACGGGTGAAGGCAGGGCACCCAACCTCGAAAGGCAGGCACCCGCTATCTCCGAGCGCTGGCTCGTCTACGTCGGGGCCAGCACACCCACTGGACCGGCGGGGGTTGTCGCGGTGCCGCTCGTCGATGACGCACGCGCCTTCCCCTTGCCTGCCCTCCGGGGCACGCTGTCGGCCTTGACACGCTCGAGGGTCTGACAAGGCCATCGAGACATCATCGGGTGCTTGGTTTTGCGGCTACCGGGTGGCTTGCCATGGTGGGGATTGCACCGTGAGGGTGGCCCCTCATGCGCGACCAGCCGCATGAGCCACCGTCGCTGCCTGGGAAGGCCGTGGCGGTCCGGCCCGCTGTGATCCTTCCGCCTCGGCAAAACCAATTAGACTTTGGATGGTGGCTCGCCACCCATCCATCTGGTCTGCCGCCGGTGGAAATCTCAACAGCAGTTGGGCTCGCGCCATGGCCTCTCAGGAAGTGCTTGGCATAGGTGATGATGATGTAGATCGTAGTGTCGCTCGGCTCCAGACGTTGCCGGTG
Source organism: Thinopyrum elongatum (assembly GCA_011799875.1). Lineage (NCBI taxonomy): Eukaryota > Viridiplantae > Streptophyta > Magnoliopsida > Poales > Poaceae > Thinopyrum > Thinopyrum elongatum. Next base: position 167,999,366 of record CM022303.1, on the reverse strand, counting down.
GCGACCGCGCCGCGCCCTTGCTGCTGCGAACCTGCCATTTGGACGGCATGATGACGCGGCAGAGGCGCCTGAGGGCCAGCGGCCCCGTTGGGCACAGTAGCTGGGTCAGCCCGCCCCGGGGGTGACGCGTGCCCTGCGGTCGCGCCCGCAGCGGGGCGGCCGGAGAGTTGCGATTCGCCCCAGAACGAGCGTCATCACTGCAACTGTACCCGTTGGCGAGGATAAGGGGTTCAGGCGGAATGATTCCTCCATCTGTACCTCGTGGAGCATGGCCGTCGGGATGTTGCTAATGCTGTCCTTCCCCGGTACCTCCCATTCCTGCTTCGGCCGCGGGGGAGGTGGTGACGGCGCCGCCTGCACCGACCACATCCCCCGCAGCATCCACACCCTCACGAGCCCCCGCACTCCCCGCGACGTCGGCGGTCGCGGGCGGCGGAGCCTTTGAGGTGGACAGGTGATTTGCAGCTCCGGGCTTCCTTTTGGGCGCCATCGTCGATGACGCCGTCGGCGACGAAAATGTCAATGAAGATGACGCGTAGCGTACGCGGTTTCGCGCAAGTGATCCCCCTACCTGGCGCGCCAAAGATGTCGTGGGAAACCACGGCCACCTATGGGGCCATGAGCCCCTTTTGGTTCGGCAGGGGGATGGGCACGTTGCACAAAGAGCGAAGAAGCATCGCGCAGCACGGCAGAGATCACACGGGCAGTCTTTACCCAGGTTCGGGCCGCCGTGAGGCATAAAACCCTAATCCTGCTTTGGTGGATTGATGGTGGATGATGGTGGTGAATGTAGCACACTCGCCCGGCAAGGTCGCTCTGGGGGCGAGAGTGACTACGCGCGTATGGATATGCGAGGGTACAACCTTTTCTATCATTGCCATGGGCCTCCTTTTATAGATTAAGGGGTCACCACAATGGCAAATCAGTCTTTGCGTACTGATTAGATAGCTAACAGTGCTATCATATCTAACTATGCAGGCTGATAGAGCGCATTAAATGCGCCGCTCTGTGTCACATCACAGCTCGCCTGGCAGGCCCTGCCGTGCTGTTTTGCCAGCTTCGCGCCTGCTCGCTTGACACGTCTCAGGACGGGTGTAATATGGAGGTGTTTGCTTTAGAAAGTGGCTGCCATGTGGCAAAAAGCAGCCACTTAGTCACCTTGGAGCTTGACACCGCTCTGATTAATGACTTGTGTTGCTTGTGAGGTGGAGCGGTGGAGTGGCTTGCCTCCGCCAGCCCCGGCAACCCTGCCGAGACGATCTGGGAGGTTGCTTTCGGGGCAAAACCCAACCCTGCCAGGCTCGCCTGCCCGGCAAGGTAGGTCCTTCCCTTAGCGATGCCGTGTTCCTCTGGCTCACCTTGGCCTTCTAGACTTGCACTTGGATCCTTCAAAGGAATTGATCCTCCTTGTTTGGTCCAATCTTGGTCTTGTAATCTTGTCTCTGGCCTGTGCACAGTCTGTGCAATGGACCCAGGGTCTGTTGCACCGACATGCGTCATCATCGCGTGATAGTCATGAGACTTCATCCCGCTGAACCTTTTCTTCTTGGTGTCTAGAAATCTGCTTATCTTCCCATAGTAACCGGAACTGGCTTTGATTCCCATAAGGCACTTGATGAATTGATCGATCTCCTTCGCACTTAAGGTGAAGCAAGAAGGGGGGCAATAATTCTCCTCCTTCATTTTGAATTTTCTGCCCCTTCCCCCTCCTCCGTCTCCGTGTTCGTCTACTCCGTCGACTTTTTATGGTGGAGATCTTTCCTGATCTTCAAATTTTTCAAGTCTTTCCTTGCCTTCGGCCCATCCTTGGTCTTCTCCGGCATGTTCATCAGTTTGCCAAGCAAGCTCTCGAGGACATTCTTCGTGATATGCATTTGATCAAGGCAATGAGGCATGTCGTGATTGGGCCAGTACTCCAAGTCCAGAAAACAGACCTCATTTTCCATATCTTCAGCAGCGGCTCCGGCGCCTTTTTCATCTTTCCCGGCGCGGGGCACTGTTCCCAGTTTTTCAACAGCTCGTTGATTTTGGCGCCGCTCCTCTTACGTGGAGGTCCTCGATGCTCAGCCAACCCATTGAATAGATCTCCACGCTTTCTCCACGGGTCATCCTTCTCGAGCCATCTACGATGCCCCGTGTACACGATTTTCCCGGACCCGCCATCTTTCATTGACGTAAGCTGCTGAGACGTTGTATCATCCATGCACCTCGTGCATCCGCAGTATTCGTGGCACACCTGGCCTGAGGTGTACCCGTAACTGAGATAGTCGTGCACCGTCGTCATCAGAGCGGCTCTCATATGGAAATACTCTCCTTTGCTGGCGTCCCATGTCCATGCCGGTGTTTTCCATAACGTGTCTAGCTCCTCTTTCAGAATACCCATATACAGGTTAATATTACTTCCCGGTTGTTTCGGCCCTTGAATCAGCATGCTCATGTGTATGTACTTTGTCTTCATGGACTTCCATGGGGGGAGGTTGTACATCCATACAAAGACGGGCCATGTGCTGTGGTTGGTGTTCTGGTTTCCAAACGGATTCATGCCATCGGTACTCGCACCAAGCACGATGTTCCTTGGATCTTCTACAACAAATCCATATACGACGTTGAATGCTCTCCACTGGCTACCATCTACGAGGTGTCTCAACTTCGGATCATCTCCATCATCGGGCTTCTTCCTCTCCGCGTGCCAGCGCATGAGCTTTGCTTCCTTAGGATCTATGAAATACCACTACAGACGGGGAGTGATCGGAAAGTACAATACAACTTTCTGAGGAGATTTCTTTCCTGCCTTCTTGTATCAAAAAGCATTGCACACTGGACAGCTGGTTTTTTCCGCGTGCTCCCCCCGATAAATGATGCAATCGTTGATGCATGCATGGTACCTAATGTGCGGCAAATCAAAAGGGCAAACGATTTTCTTGGCCTCCTCGACACAAGTAGGACACAGGTTCCCCGCGGGAAGAACTTTATTATGTAGATACTTCAAATGCTCATCGAGGCTTTTGTCTGTCCATTTGTTTTTCGCCTTCGTCTTTAGAAGTTCGAGCGTGAAACTCAAGCGGGTCACCTCGGGATCGCAACCGTCATACAATGGAGTCTTCGAGTCTACTTCGAGTTGCGCCAGCTTGGCCTCCTCTCTAGAAGCAGCTCTCTCGCTAGTCGTACTCTTGCGAAGGAGGTCTCGAACATGAGGGTCCTGCACGACTGCACTTAGTAGCGTCGAAGACTGCGGAGTGACCGCCGCCTCTTCTCTGCCATGTCCGGACTCTTCTTCGCCGTGTCCGGAATCTTCTCTGCCGCCGTCATTTCCGGAATCTTCCCCGCCATCATGTCCGGCGCCATCGTCTTCGTGTCGATCGGTCATCTCTTCGTCTAGCCCCATGTCGTTATTCCCTACCATGTGGACGTCCTCATCATCACCTTCACTTATCCATCGAGTATAGCTATCCATGAAGCCATTCATCAGCAGGTGCGCCTTCAAACTGCCACAATCAAAAGGGTCCAAAAGGACTCCTTCTTTGCATCTTGTACATGGACATCTAATCCTAGTCCGATTATTTGCATACATGTCCATCACCGCGGATTGCAAGTATCGCTCCACCTTCCATCCACTCACCTTCATGACCGACTGCATGGTATAACAAGCAAAAGGGTTATAAAGAAAATGCACGCATGCATCAAAGTCATATAAAAATTTGGCATGACCTTGCCTAAAAATAGGACATATCGAGTTTGCTCGAAATTCACCAAAACAGAAATAAATCGACATTTCGGCAAAACATAGGCAACTCGGGGGCATGTGTCACTCGCACAAATCTCTCCATATCCCAAACACACATATTCCCATTCACACACATATTCCCGTTCTTGAAATGCACAACTTTTTACTCACCTATCTCCCGAGAGAGACCGAGCACAGTTAGATGAGGCCTTCCGCTATAGGGATCGAAAGTGTGGATGGCTAAATAGCTAGCTAGATCTAGTTGTTGGGGAGGAGAGATGACTCTAGCTAACTAATGGAGAGGGAGAGAGATGAGCTAGCTAGATCTATATCTACGGAATGGAGGGAGAGCCAAATAAATGAGAGGTAGCTAGATAGAGATGAGAAGGCCATTTATGAAGGAGAGTTATGGTGGAGGGGGGCATTAATGGGGAGAGAAAAGAGGTAGGTGGAAGAGAGAAGAAGGGCAACAATGGTGAGGGGATGGGGGAAAGGAGGGGGAGAGAGGGCAAAGGGGGCGAGGAGGGGGAGAGGGGGTGAAAAGGTGGCACCAGCCACGCCTAGCAGTAGTGCTATTTTCTAGAAAGCACTGCTACTATTGCACTTAGTAGTAGCACTTTCCAGGAAAAGCGCTACTATTAAGTGGGGCCCATTATCAGTAGCGGTGCTGTCAAAAAAACGCTACTGCTAAAATCTTAGTAGTAGCGCTGTTTTCTGGACAGTGCTGCTACTACAGCTAGCATCGATGGGCTCGTTGGGTCCCACTTAGTAGTAGCACTTTTTCCTTTTACAACGCTACTGCTAACGCGTTACTTGTAGCGCTGCCGCAGACCAGTGCTACTGCTAATTAGCAGCAACGCTTGCTTTTTTCTAGCACTACTACTGATGCCCTACCTATAAGCAATTCCCTAGTAGTGCTCTGTCGCTCCATGAGCGGTCCGGGCACACAAAACAGATGTTCATTTGAATATTTAGAGGTGGCACATGCAAATTTACTTAGAACAGCAGGGTAATAATGCATATAGGTAGATATAGTGGACTCATCTGGAATAACTTTGGTTTAAGGATTTTGATGCACAAGCAGTATTCCCGCTTAGTACAGGCGAAGGCTAGCAAATAGATTGAGAAGCGACCAGCTAGAGAGCGAAAACAGTCCTGAACATGCATTATGAATAATCAACATTGAGTACTAGCATGAGTAGGATATAAACACCATGAACATAAATATCGTAGAGGCTATGTTGGTTTTGATTCAACTACATGCGTGAACATGTGCCAAGTCAAGCCACTTGAAACATTCAGAGGAGGATACCATATCATCATAGTACATCACAATCATTTTAATGCATGTTGACACCCAAGATAAATCATTATCCACTCCTAGCTACTTAAACATGGCATGAGCAACTATAATCTCTAATTGTCATTGCAAACATGTTTAATCATAATATGCTGAATCATGGATACTGAGTTAAACATATTTACAAAACAAAAACAAGTTGAGTTCATACCCACTTTTCTCTTCCACAGTCACTTCATCAAATATCTTCATTATTGCCTTTCACTTGCACGACCGAATGATGTGAGAATAGTAATAGTGCAAGAGTGCCATGGACTAAGATGGAATCTGCAACATTTTATTCAGAGGAGAAGACAAAATAATATGGGCTCTTTATTAGATCAACAATAATGCATATGAGAGCCACTCAACATTTTCATTGTGGTCTTCCCGTTGGTATGACTCAACAAAAAGAAAAGAATTTCAGAGAAACACACAGAAATGTTTTTGGAGTTTTTTAGTTTTTCTTCAAAGGAAGCACAAGAAAGAAAAACAAAAGCGAGAAAAAACTATTTACACGGGAAAGCTCCCAACAAGCAAAAGAAGAAATGAGAAATCTTTTTGGGTTTTCTTTTAATACTACAACTAATTTAACCTAGAAAGAAAAACCAAAAAGAAGCAAGAAATATTTTTGGATTTTCTCAAAGTTTTTCAAACACACAAGAAGAAAGACAGAAAATAAATCTAGCATGGATAATACAATGAAAAATTATTAACACTGACAACTGGAATGAAATGTGTGAACATGAATATAATGTCGGTTGAAATGCGTACTCACCCAAGCTTAGGCTTTTGGCCTAGCTTAGTAATCACCACCCGTAGTAGCCGTCCGGTCCCATGTGAAAGTGCTGAGGCGGCGACACCTGAGAGTCCCACTCCTGGGGCTCCTCCGCTGCCGCTGCCTCATTCTTCTGGTAGACAATAATGTCTGCTGGTAGGACAGTGTATCCGTTCCTGGCAATAGGATCAAACAAAGCAGGTGCAGGCAACGAGGTAATATCACGGGTTTTCTCACTGAAAACCAAGTTGTAACGAATGATGTTAAAAGAATCGGCTTCATCAGTAAATTGGTGGTCCACCATCGCCTGGTGATCTAGATGAACTCGGGGCAAACGATAGTCATGGTGGCGTATCTGAACATTAAAGTGACTCGCTATGCAAGTGGCATAAATACCACCATGGATTTTGCCCTTAGTTCTGTTAAGGTGCAGACGACGTGCAATAATAGCTCCTAGGTTAAAGGTGTGATCATTGTGAAGTGCATAGCGTAAAATAGCGAGGTCAGGAGCACTAAGTATACCTCCCTTCTCCCTAGCAGTCAAACACTTCACGTTGAATAAAGCAAAGTAATGCACAGAAGGAAACTACAAACTAGTGGCGGTGGCTTTCAACACGCGTCTTTCCTCACCCACTGTGAAAGTGAGGAGGAAGCCCTCAAACTCTGCCGGTCTAGGACCTCTTAATTCCCCGTCAGAGGGAATCAAACATATCTCACAAAATTTAGTGAGTGGTATCTGACAGGTTTCAGAATATTAATTAAACCGCACCGTAGGAGGGTCATGCCTATTCAGAAAATATTTTTTTTTGCACAAAGGAGTTCGTGAGGATGTGGTGTTGGTCACACTCATCTGCGAGGAATTTGGTTAGCCCGACATTTGCAATGAATTGGGCAAACTCTTGATGGAACCCGGCCTCGTCCATGAAGGCATTATGTGGCCATTTGCACGGCCACACCTCCGTTGTTCTCGGAGTGTTGAGGTCGCTGTTCGATGATTCCCCAATGACTCCCTTAGCATTCTTTTTGGAGGAATACTTCCGGAAGATATTCATCTTTTTCTATGAACAAAATTCTAAAAATTTTGGGTCACAAAATCTTGTCAACAAAACTTCACAAGATTGATAACTACTCATATGGATGCCTAGAGGCCAAATCAAGCATTCAAACTACTTGGAACTCAAATAATTCAACATGCAAGCTCATTTACAGCAGCACCAAGAGTAGCTAATTACTCAAAATATAAACCAATATAACAAAAACTAATTGGAGCAATGGAGGAGTCACATACCAAGTAGCAATCGCCCAAAACAGTTTCGAAAACGGAGCTTTGAGCAAAGAGATCGAAATCCGCGGGTTTGAGAACAAGAACATGAGAGAGAGAGAGAGTTAGTGTGATTTTTTTCTGGAGGTAGGTGACGAAGTGAGCTGAAGGGATAAGTGAGGGGGGGGGGGGCACGTGGGGCCCACTACCCACCAGGGCGCGCCTGGGGTAGCTGGCGCACCCTGGTGCCTTGTGGGTACCAAGGGCACCCCCTGTGATGTTATTTGTATCAAAAATTCTTAAATATTCAGAAAAATAACATGTAAAAATTTTAGGTCATTCTGAGTACTTTTATTTTTGGCCACTTTTTTATTGCATGGAAAATTCAGAAAACAGGATAAACATGGCATTTTATTTTATTTAACTAAGAATAAAAGAAAACAAAAAGTAGGGACAGAAGGTTGTGCTTACTAAATTCATCAACCACATGCCTCTCCAAAACAATCCATTAATAAGGTTGATCAAGTCTTATTAACAATCAATTCCGATTAGCATGAGCTTGAAGAACTTCCGTAAAACACTAAGTTACCTCAACGGGGATATGCACATCCCCAACAATAATTAGTTCATATTTCTTTTTGGCAATAGGTAGAGGGAGTTGAAATTTTCCAATAGTAATTGTCAGATATTTTTCAGTAACATTAATACCATTCACTTGAAATTGTTTCTTTGGAAAATGCACCGTATGCTCATTACCATTGATATAAAAAGTGACTTTGCTTTTATTGCAATCAATAATAGCCCCTGTAGTATTCAAAACGGGTCTACCAAGGATAATCGACATGTTGTCGTCCTCGGGCATCTCAAGTATAACAAAGTCTGTTAAGATAGTAACATTTGAAATAACAACGGGCACATCCTCACAAATACCGATAGGTATGGCAATTGATTTGTCAGCCATTTGCAATAATATCTCAGTGGGTGTGAGTTTATTCAAATCAAGTCTTTTATATAAAGAGAAAGGCATAACACTAACACCGGCTCCCAAATCACATAAAGCAGTCTTGACATAGTTTCTTTTGATGGAGCATGGTATAGTTGGTATTCCTGGATCTCCTAGTTTCTTAGGTACTCCATCCTTAAAAGAATAATTAGCAAGCATGGTGGAGATTTCAGCTTCAGGTATTTTTCTTTTATTAGTGACAATTTCTTTCATGTATTTAGCATAAGGGGCCATCTTTAAAATATGAATCAAACAAGTACGCAAAAAGACTGGCCTAAGCATTTCAGCAAAGCGTTCAAATTCTTCATCATCTTTTTTCTTAGATGGTTTAGGTGGAAAGGACATGGGTTTTTGAACCCATGGTTCTCTTTCGTTATCATGTTTTCTAGCAACAAAGTCTCTCTTATCATAACGTTTATTTTTAGGTTGTGGGTTATCAAGATCAATAGCAGGTTCTATCTCAACATCATTATATGGTTCTTTATCATTGTCTGGTTGAGTATCTTCATGAACATCATCATTATCATTTTCATTATCACTAGGTGATTGTTCATTACCAAATTAAGCTTTAGTATCAGAGATAGAGATTTCATTATCGTTATCAGAAGGTTTTTCCACCTCAGGTTCACTAGAAGTATGCAAAGTCCTATCATTTTTCCTTTTCTTTTTCTTTTTAGATGGACTAGGTGCATCAGCATTAATTCTTTGAGATTCTTGTTTAATTCTTTTAGGGTGACCTTCAGGATAAAGAGGTTCCTAAGTCATTTTACCTCCTCTAGTTGCTACCCTAACAGCATACTCATTCATATTATTATTCATTTCTCTAAGCAATTCTTTTTGAGATTTAGCAACTTGTTCTAACTAGGTTTGAACCATAGAGGCATGTTTTCCTACACCTCTAACATCATTTATAATTCTAAACAACAAGTCACTTAAGCGAGCAATCATATCAGAATTTTTTTAGTTGTTTCATAACATAGGCATTGAAGGGATCTTGTTTCATAATGTAATTGTCAAATTCATACAAGCATTGGCTAGGATCTTTATTGTAAGGGATATCACCTTCATCAAACTTTAAAAGAGAATTTACCTCAACCACCTGTGGTGGTGTGTCAAGACCATGTATTTCTTCAATAGGTGGTAAATTCTTAACACCCTCAGCTTTAACACCTTTTTCCTTCATACATTTCTTTGCTTCTTGCATATCTTCAGGACAGAGAAATAAGATACCCCTCTTCTTCGGAGTGGGTTTAAGTGGTGGTTCAGGAAGAGTCCAATCATCATAATTCTTCAATATATTATTCAATAATTCCTCAGCTTGCTCAACAGATCGTTCCCTGAAAACACAACCAACACAACTATCTAGGAAGTCCCTAGAAGCATCGATTAGTCCATTATAGAAGATATCAAGTATTTCATTTTTCTTAAGAGGATGATCAGGCAAAGCATTAAGTAATTGGAGAAGCCTCCCCCAAGCTTGTGGGAGACTCTCTTCTTCAATTTACACAAAGTTAAATATTTCCGGTAAGGCAGCTTGTTTCTTATGAGCAAATTTTTTTTTTCAGAGAAGTAATAAAACATATCTTGGGGACTACGCACACAACCAGGAGGAAGAGTATTGTACCATATCTTAGCATCACCCTTTAATGAGAACGGAAATAACTTGAGGATATAGTAATAGCGAATTTTCTTATCATGAGCAAATAGGGTGGCTATATCATTTAATTTAGTAAAATGTGCCACAACAGTTTCAGTGTCATAGCCATGGAAAGGATCAGATTCAACCAAAGTAATTAACTCTCGGTCGACAGAGAATTCATAATCCTTATCAGTAACAAAGATGGGTGAAGTAGCGAACTTAGGATCACATTTCATTCTGGCATTCAAAGATTTTTCTTTCAACTTGACTAATAGTTTCTTTAGATCATCTCTACCCTTACAAGCAAGAAAGTCTGTAGCTACCTCTTCATCCATAACATAACCCTCAGGTATCTTAGGCATTTCAAATCTAGGAGAGCTAGGTCTAATAGGTGTTTCATAATTCTCAGTTTCAAAGACTTCATCAGTTTCAGCAATTTCATCAGTTCAACATTCTCAATATCTTTAACTCTAGCAAGTTGTTCATCATGAAATTCACCTAGTCGAACAGTCTTATCAAGCAAGGTACTAGCATCATCATAAGTATCATTCATAGCAGCAGTAGCATCAGCAATAACTTGTGACATGTCAGGATTAATAGCATGTGGTGGTGTTGCAAGTTTACTCAAAACAGAAGGTGAATCAAGTGCAGAGCTAGATGGCAATTCCTTACCTCCCCTCATCTTAGAGGGAACGATCTTGGTTCTGGTATCTATCAGATTCTTCATAATGATAAATAGATAATAATCCTAAGTAACTCAACAAATATAGCTATGCTCCCCGGCAACGGCGCCAGAAAAAGGTCTTGATAACCCACAAGTATAGGGGATCACAACAGTTTTCGAGGGTAGAGTATTCAGCCCAAATTTATAGATTCGACACAAGGGGATCCAAAGAATATTTGTAAGTATTAGAAGTTGAGTTGTCAATTCAACCACACCTGGAGATTAAATATCTGCAGCAGAGTGATCAGTAGCACAATAGTATGATAGTTTGATAGTAGTAGTAATGATAGCAGTGGTAACGGTAACAGCAGTGGCGGTTTTGTAGCAGTTGTAATAGTAGCAATATCAATAGTAACTTAGCAAGAACAATATGTGAAAAACTCGTAGGCATTGGATCGGTGATTTCATTGGATAATATTCATCATATAACAGTCATAACCTAGGGCGACACAAAACTAGCTCCAGTTCAGAAATATAATGTAGGCATGTATTCCGTAAATAGTCATACGTGCTTATGGAAAAGAACTTGCATGACATCTTTTGTCCTACCCTCCCGTGGCAGCGGGGTCCATAAGGAAACTAAGGGATATTAAGGCCTCCTTTTAATAGAGAATCAGAACAAAGCATTAAAACATGGTGAATACATGAACTCCTCAAACTACGGTCATCACCGGAAAGTATCCCAATTATTGTCACCTTGGGGTTTATGGATCATAACACGGAACAGGTGCATATAACTTGCAAGATCGGATCACGAACATAGATATAATGGTGAAAAAATAAACGATTCAGATCTGAAATCATGGCACTCGGGCCCTAGTGACAAGTATTAAGCATAGCAAAGTCATAGCAACATCAATCTCAGAACATAGTGGATACTAGGGATCAAGCCCTAACAAAACTAACTCGATTACATGATGAATCTCATCCAACTCCTCACCGACCAGCGAGCCTACGAAGGAATTACTCACTCCCAGCGGTGAGGATCATGAAATTGGCGATGGAGGATGGTTGATGATGACGAAGACCAAAGATCCCCCTCTCCGGAGCCCTGAACGAGCTCTAGATTTGGACTCCCGATGAACAACAGGAGGTGGTGGTGGCTCCGTATCGTAAAACATGATGAAACATCCTCTCCTCTTTTTTCTCCAAAAATAGGATTTTATAGAGTCGGAATTTGGGTCAGCGGAGCCTCGTGGGTCCCACTACCCACCAGGGCGCGCCAGAGGGGGGTGGAGCGCCCTGGTGGCTTGTGGGCATCTGCCCCCCCTAGCGGTCTTGGTTCCAATATTTTTAATTATTTCAAAATAATTCTCCAAAAAAATTTGTCTGATTCCGAGAACTTTTATTTCTGCACAAAAAACAACATCATGGTAGGTCTACTGAAAACAGCGCTAGTCCGGGTTAGTTTCATTTAAATCATGCAAATTAGAGTCCAAAACAAGAGCAAAAGCGTTAGGAAAAGTAGATACGATGGAGACGTATCAATGAAGTAGCAATCAATTCACATGTTATGGTTCATACAATGCATTCTCTAGAAACATAACAACATATGTTCTTAGTCACCAAACAATTGCAATTCAACTTATTCTCAACAAAGTCTAAGTAAGAGCTCCACATACTCAATCATCATATAGTCTTCTATGATTGCTAGTACTGAAAGCATATATTCTTAAAACAAATGGCATCCATCGAACACAGAGAAAGATAGGGGCTTAATGTTTCGCCTCCCAACTCATTTATCATAGAGATAATTGTCAAGAATAATAATTCATGATCAAATATAGTTGACTGGCCATATGTGCCAAGATCTTTCCCCACCACATACTACCGCTCCTACTGAGCGGTACTTCCGCTTGGAACCCCAATTTTCAAAATCACTTTTATTGCTTCCATTCTCACTTGTGTCTCCTTTTGGCTTATGCAATGTGTTCACTCTTGCTTTCCCTCGTTGTTTTGTCTGTGCTTCAGGTGGTAGTAGCTCCAAGGCTCGTCGCAAGAATGCGAACCCTCCTTCCAAGCGTGGTTGAAATCACTATGCAAGGCATGTCTATTCTGAGGGAGAGGAAGAAGAAGAGGTTGCACCCACACCACCGCCCGCACGATGGTTAGCTAGGAACAAGGGCAAGTCCAATGTCAAGTCTGTGATTCAAAAGTAAAAGACTCCAGTCAAGTCAGTGTTTGAACTGAGGCAGAATGAGTACTCGCAATACAGAGAGCAGAATCCCTATCTCCTTCCTTAGGAGGCCGCACTTGTGGGTCAAAACTTCTAGAACAAGGATCAGTCCCTTGTGTACTTCGATAGGCTCAAGGCGAGGAAGAGTCTATTTGTCAAGACTCAAAACCAAGTCCATCAGCATTTCACACATGGAGAAGGACCGTGCATAGTTTGGAGAGGCTCTTGACCTTTGTGCGAAGTTTAACATTGTGCCCATCATAACATTCAACTATGATTTCCATGCCGAGTTGGTTGCTCAGTTCTTTGCTTTGGTATGGTATGGGACTGGTACAGAGAGGACCATGATTTGGATGACTAACGGCAGGCAACTTCGTGCTACATGGGTGTCCTTCATTATTCTTCTGGGCTATCACGATGAGGGGCTGAGGAAGCCCCTTGGGCTTCGTCCTCACCATGAGGGTGGACCTACTCACAAGGACAATCTACTTCCACACATAACCATCACTGAGACGGAGAAAGGTCCTATGAAGGAATTGAAGCCTTTCTTTGACATCATGCATCACATTTTCAAGCACACTCTCTTTCCTCATGTTGGCAACTTGGACATGGCACATGTACCTCTCGTGGATATGCTATTGTTATGTCACTCTGAGAAGGGCACGGGCACTATTTTGGATGTTCCTCATGTGATGTGGAAGGAGCTAGTGAATGCAACCTATGGTGATCACGTGTCGATCTATGCTCCCTTCATCTTCAGGCTAATTGAGAGCACTTGGAAATCCATGTTCCCTGAGGAACCTCTTGAGACCGGGATTTTGACTGTACATGACTCTCTCAACTTGCGTCGGAAGGAGCTTTGGACTCCTACACGTAGGCTCGAGCCTGTGATTCCGCCTGCTTCTAAGGAGGGTCATGATGATGAATATGTTTCGGACCCCACTCACTCTTCTGGTCAGTTAGGTTGGAGAGCCAAGCTTAAGAACAAGGTGAAGAAACTTTTTTGCCTCCAGACAGATATCCAGCACAAGATGTACTTGGCTCATGTGGATGCCAAGAGGGTTCGTCAATAGAGGAATGCTATCATGAGGAAGATCGAACTTCCTATCCAGAGTGGCTCTAAGGACCGTATCACTTTTGAGCATAGGTGGATCTCGAAGCACTCCACGTGGAATGATTCTGATGATTCCAACACTGGCATGTCTGCACGTGCACCATAGGCAGAGATTGAGGAGGAGTTTGAGGATTCTGAGGAGCAGGAGTCTGGAGACGGCTCGTCCACTAAGGACTCCGACGAGTCGATGGGAGGAGACTAGAGCTATCACCTGATACCGCGTAGTGTCACTCTTTGGCATTTTGGTGTCTCGATCCGAAAGGGGGAGAGAGTCTAGGACCGGGGGTTTGCATTTGGTTTCTACAGGGTTTGCCGAGTCACAAACTTGCCTTATTTGCCTCGTGTTTTATGCTTGTGAACTCTTTATCTTCATTTGCTTTGGTTGGGGTGTCTTGTGAGACCTTATCATATGGTGTGAGACATATGCTACCCTTTTATCTTAATTATGTCTTATTATGTGTGAGATCATTCTTATTGTGCTCTATGTCATATTATCCCGCTCATACATTTTTCTTCTTGCAACCATGCTTAGCTCTGTATATTATGTTGTTGCAAGTATTGCCTTGGCTATAAAATATAGGGGGAGTGTTGATTCTAGTGTGTGCACTTTGCATTCCAAAAGCATACTGGAATAGTGCACACATCTAGGGGGAGCTCGTCCATATTTTGTATATTGTCAGTTTGCTTACTCTTTCTTGTATTATCTTTGTGCAAACCCCGTGTTATCACCAGTCCACCAAAAAGGGGGAGATTGTTAGGGCATATTTCTCCCTTAGTGGTTTTGGTGATTGATGGCAATGCGTTTTGCGGACTAACCATGTGCATTGAGTATTTCAGACAATATCCTAGATGGCACGAGACGGTTTATTTCACCTCGGTGGTTAAGAGTGAAGACGGTTATTTTTCGACGATTTCTTTTCGGTGGATTAAGCATAGGGAATCCGTACTATTAAGAGGGGGTCCGCATTGGAAAGGTATGGGTGGAATCAACACGTACAGAACCTCATTTGCACCCACATTTCCTTCCCGCAACCTAGGAGCCGTCTTGCTGTTTTCTATGAGGACTTGTAGTTGCACCCAAGCGGTAGTACCGCTCCGCGGTAGTACCGCTGGGCTCTACCATGAAAGTACCGCTTAGAGGATCCTGCGCGTGCAACTTTTGGTTGCCAGATTATTTTAGACGGTAGTAGTACAGCCGTACCGCTTATGCGGTATTGCCGCCAGCACTACCGTTGCCAGTACCGCTTGCAGCTTTCCCCCTGTGCAACTCTCTGTTTTTATTTTACCCTAAGTGGTAGTGGAGCGGTGTCGGGGATATCGTGCGACATATGCCAGGGGGTGGCTTATCATGGATGGGGACAAGAGTATGTCGCCGGGCTCTAGAAGCGGGAGTGAGCGAGACCACATACGCCTGCGAATCTTACCCAGGTTAGGGGCTCTCCTCGGAGATAACACCACTAGTCCTGCTCTGCGGGGTCTCCGCATGATGACTATGATCAACAAGGTTGCTACAAGCTTGCTCCTTGAGCTGTTTCGGCTAGAGGAGGGGGAAGGGCAAGGCTATCTCTACTCCCCGCTCTACGTGTGTGTGTGAATGGCGTGGGGGCTGAACCCTTTGCATGGGTGAGCCTTGGGGGTTTATATAGGCCTACCCCCCAGGGGTACAATGGTAATCCGGCCGGGTGTAGGACCCGGCCGTCAGCGGCTCTGGCTGCCGGCTTCACCGCCGACCGCTGGGGCCCGCCACCTGGGGGGGCCATGTTGACTGCTTTATACTATGGCCTCGCCCTCGATGACGAAGGTCTGGTCGAGGGGAACGTGGTTACAGTCCCACCGCCTGATGGGCGCTCACTATAGCCATACCCCGTCCCATCTAGTTAATGGTGCACAGACTCCAAGGGGGAGGAGGGCCGCCTGCTAGGAGTCGGCCCTCCCTTGTTGCCACCTGCTGGAGGTTTGCCGCCTTCTGGTGGCTCGCGGATAGGTAGGGCCCACCGCCCGTGGGCCGTACCGACCGCCCGTCATGGGGGAGTGGCCCCCTCTGGCGCTAGTGATGTCACGGACTACATGGCAAAAGTGCCGCGCAGGGCGAGGGGTGTCCGCCCGGTATACAGCTCTGTGGCCACGTCCCATCCTGGATTCGGGGGTGGCAGGCTGCACTGCAGCCATGCCTTGTGAAAGTGCGTTATATCGGACCTAGCGGGGGGGGGGGGGGGTGAATAGGCGATTTTTACAAATTGTCACTGAGGAATTTCAAGGTGAGGAAATTCCTAAGCGACGAACTACTTAGCAGCGGAATGAGTACTCAGATGCAAGCATAATAGAGCAGTAGCACAGTCATCATGATGAAATGAAAACAAGCACAGAGTACGAGTAGCGTAAACACAGGATAAGCAGGCTGAAGACAAACTGACTGAAGAATTTGAACTGAGGAAATTGAGAAAGTTTCAAACAGTAATGATCAAATACATAGCAAGTATGCGAGGAAATGAAAGGGTTGAGGAAATAGAACCAGTAGCTCGGTGAAGACACTGATTTGGTAGACCAGTTCCAACGCTCTGTGACAGTTGTACGTTGGTTGGAGCGGCTAGGTATTTAAACCTGAGGACACACAGTCCCGGACACCCAGTCCTGAACACACGTCCAGGACACCTAGTCCTCACCGTATTCTCCGAGCTAAGGTCACACAGACCTCGCCCAACCACTCGTGGTAAGTCTTCAAGTGACTTCCAAACTTCACATACTCGGTCACTCGGCAATCCACAATTTCCTCTTGGAGTGCTAGACCATGACGCCTAAACGTCTGGAGGATGCACAGTCCTCAAAGGTAACCAGGTCGGTTCCACACAGGAACAAACTCTTCAGTGATGCTCATCAATCACTTTGGGTTTGTAGGTGTTTGGGTTTTGGGTTTTTCCTCACTTGATGATTTTCGCTCAAAGTCCTCGGAGGATGGGATGTCTAAATGACAAGTGTCAATCTATCTCTCGGAGCAGCCAACCAGCTAGGGGTTGTAGAGGGCGGCTATTTATAGCCTAGGGAGCAGCCCGAATAGATAAGACATAAATGCCCTTCAATGATATGACGTTAGGTGGGTAGATATTTGGGACAGCTGGCACGTAGCACAGCAACGGTCGGAATTGAGTATCAAATTCCTCAGGGCTTCATAAATCCTCACTTGTAGGCAATCCGCACTGGCGATTTCTAACTCCTCAGTCAGAACAAATTCCTCAGAGAACAGAAGAACTTCGTCTCTGTCACTGAAGAACTTGACTAAACTGTATGAGATTTCCAATGGCTTCACTCGAAAGGATTGGGTAGGTGTAGGATTTTGAGTTGAGCATCACTTGGAAATTTTTCCTTAGTTTTACCTCGACCCCCTTTAACAGTACGGTGTTTCCTATGACTCAAGAAGAAGAAAATGAAACTACGAAAACAAAAGTCTTCACGCTTCATAATCCTCGCATGAATATCAAGTCTTCAGGGTCACACCAATTTCTTCACTTTCAAAGTCTTCAAGAAAACCAAAGTCTTCAGTTGAAGACATTCATTTTTAGGGGTCGACATTCATCGTAATTAACAAACTCCTCATAGACTTATAGACCTGTGTACACTCACAAACACATTAGACCCTTAACCTATAAGTCTTCAATACACCAAGATCACTAAGGGGCACTAGATGCACTTACAATCTCCCCCTTTTTGGTGATTGATGACAATATAGGTTAAGTTTTCAACGGGGATAAACATATGAAGTGTAAATACTAATATTGAGGAATTTGATTGCAAGATATAGAGGAACTCCCCCTGAAGATGTGCATATTTGAAGAATTTGCTTTGAAATAGCAAATGCACATTGTTGAGTAATATCATGGAGATCTCCTCCTATATCTTGAAATTCATACACGCATTTATCATATGATATGAAGAATTTGAAATGCATGATGAAATATGGTGTCTGACGGAATTCAGCATGCGTGCATTAAGGTACTTGAGGAAATAAGCATGCAGAAAGCAGTTCAAAAGTATCAGACCACCATAGGACTTAAGTTTACAACTCATCAGAGCAAACACCTCAGAAGAGCAAGAGTTGAAACTTAACAGAAATATAGCACATATATAAGACCCGCTTGAAGACTAAACTCAAATTTCTCCCCCTTTGTCATCGAATGACCAAAAGGGACGAAAAATGAGGACTAACGCCCCTGAAGAATATCATCATCATGTCGATGGAGGAGCGCCAGCATTGTTGGGGTCGACTGTTGAGGTAGGGCCTGCCGCAGTGTCGTTCAAGTCTTCAGCTTCATCCGTCTCGCGCGATGAAGAATATGAACTAGCAACAAGCTGAGGAACTTTGACTTTCTTGAATTTCTTCGAAGGTGGCTGGGACCAGTCAAAGTCCTGTTGGAAGCCCATCTCCTTGAATTCTTCAGCACTATGAAGATTAGACAGAATCACCCAAGTGCGGTCAATGACTTCATGCAAGTAGTAGTGATTCTTCTTCACAGTATTTTGAGTGACTGTCATGTTCTGAAGAATTGCACCAAACTGACGCTTGACCCACTTGTGATTTCGATCAACTTTCTGATGAAGACTAAGGAGAAGTTCACGATCAGTCATCACACGCGGAGCTGTGGCTTGAGGATGATGTTCTGAAGCTTTGGCGGCAGAATCTTGAGTTGCAGTGTCATCATTGGTGGAATAGGAAGTAGCTTTGCGAAACTGTCCATCCAATGGACGAGTACCTTCATCAATAACAGCAGCTTTGCCCTTCTCGTCAGCTGAGGAAATAGTCCATTTGAGGACTTCAATAGGGGGCAAATAGCTGAGATGATTTTGAAAGTCAGCCATGTAATGAATTGAAGACCTTGATCTGATGAATCTCATGATCCAGGGAGTCCTCATGAAGGTGACAGTGCAGCATTGGCCAAAGTCCTCATGAAGAAATCGTGGTAGTTGATAGGAATACCGTGAATGATATTGAACAGCAGATTCTTCATAATGCCAACAACTTCTTCATCATCAGAGTTGTGGCCCTTGATTGGACTGAGGGTTTTGGTCAATATGCGATAGACTGTCCTTGGCACATAGAGCAATTCCTTGACGAGGAATTTGGTCCTTGGAGCTTGGCCTGGCTTCAAAGGCTTCATCAGCACTTGCATCAGATGATCATACAGTTCAGGTTCAACATAGACAAGCCTAGCACCTTCAGTGGGAGGACTGACTGGGACGGCATGAAGCAATTCAGAGGCCGGTGCTTTGAAATGAGTATTATCGGTCATCCAGTCCAATACCCATGAATTGACATCATCAACATTTCCAGTAATGTGCAGCGTGGCGAAGAATTGAAGAATGAGTTCTTCATTCCAATCACAGATGTCGGTGCAGAAATGGAGTAACCCAACGTCATGAAGAACACTGAGGACTGGTGTGAAGCAGGGCAACGATTCCATATCTACATGAGGAATTTGCTCATGTTCAAAGATCTTATCCTTAACAACCAACAATTGAGGAGTAGAAGTTCATCTGGCTTGCAGTCCAGAAACGCTTGCGACGAAGACGAGCAGAGTCATAGGGATTGTAGTCAGTGAAGAATATGTGCTCGTTGAAGAAATCCTCAGCATTAAACTTCTGCTTCTTGGAGTGAGGGTTCTGTGGCTTGGGCTAAAGATTAACAGTTGAAGAATTTACAGCCTCTTGAGGTGTAGCCACTGGAGCCACTGGCTGAGGAATTTCAGCAGCAGCCTTGGCCTTCATTTCTTCAGACATATGTACATCAGCGCTAGTGACTGGAACTTCTTCAGGTATAGAGTGAAGTGAAGCTTGACGTTCATCAGAGCCCGTATGAATTTCTTCAGTTTGCACAGGAGACTGAGGAACATGATGTAGAGGGGTTGTGAGAGGTGAATTGGGGTGATGACTTTCCCAAAAGTCATCATTCAGAATAGGTGTTGTAGACACAATATCCACATCCTCATCTTCTTCAGTTCCTTCGACGCCTGCCTCTTCAGCTGTGAACTGAGGCATGGGCGATGATACCAGTGGGGTTGAAGGGAAAGTATCCACTTCAATTTCTTCATCCATCTGCTCTGTCGAAGCAGCAGAAGGAATTTCTTCATCAGATTTACTTGGAATTTCATATTCCTCACCAAAGGGAATGATCTCCTTTGATGGCATGCTTGATATTGGAATAGCATCAATTGGGTTTTCAGATGAACTCCTCAAAGTCTTCAATTTCTTGGGGGCTGAAGACTCTGAAGATGCAGATGCTTTCCTTTTCTTCACAGCTGCTCGCTCCGCAGCCTTGGTTTTCTTCGCTTCTGATGCAGAAGGAAGGTTGATGCTTGTCATCGGTGCAGGAGGAGCAGAGGAAATTGGTTGAATTTCTTCAGGCACAACTGATGCAGTTGCCCTGGCTTGTTCAGATTCCTCAGGCACAGTAGCAGATGCTTCAAATGGCCTGGATTGCTCTTCAGGCGCAATATTGGAGGTTGCCCTGGCATTTTCTTCAGAGACTGGAATTTCTTCATCAGCTCTGGCGCTTTCATTTTCTTCAGCAGACTGAACAGATGTTCCAGTCTGAGGAAATTTGGGTTGCGATGAAGCTGCAACACTTGGAGTAAATCCTTTTGTCATTCTGACGAATCTGACTTTGGCACCTAGCCAATCTGCATGGAATGCATGAAATTCATCACTGAGTGCTTTGATCTCAGCCTGCATAGTCACAAGTTCTTCAGGAGACATTTTCACAACATTGTTCTTCAGAAAACGCTCCTTCTTGTACTGAGCCTTCTTCACCTGCCTGGCCTTTTCAAATTTCTATTTTTCTTCATTTATGAAGGCCGTCAACATGTGACTTTGACCAGGAGTGAGGTTTAATTCAGGCAAAGGTGTGTTAGGGTTCTTGTGCCATAGATCAATAAAATCAAGGATCTTCCTTGGATCCAGCATGAGGGGCACATCACTGCCTTTGGCTCTAGCGGCCCTTTGTTGTCGATCTCTGATGAGCTCAGCTAATTCTTCATCATCAGCTTCGTCTTCGCTTGACGGAACCTGAAAGGCGACTTGCTTCTTGTGAGGACTTGGCCTTGTGCCTCGTCCAGCAGTGGCCTTTTTCTTCAGCAAGGTCGGAGTTGTTGAAGACTGAGGTGGAGCTAAAGAACTTGCAGAGACTCCTGAAGCAATTGAGATTCCAGTAGTCCTTTGGCATGTGGCAAGATGCACAGGTGCTGAGGACTTTGCAAGAGCAGCTGAGGATTTTGCAACCGAGGGAGTTGGAGCTGCTTTTGAGGAATTTGCTTGAGGAACAGGCCGTGAGGGCATTGCAGCTGAGGAACTTGTCTTAACAGCTGATTTCTTCAGCATAGCCTTCTTAGGCTTGATAGCAGAGGCCTCAGCGGTGGCAGCAACAGAATCTTCATTGAATTTCTTTACTGCCTCTTTAGCCACTTTGGCCAGCTTGGCTTGACGCTTAGCCCACTCCTGAGGAAATTCCTCACCTCTTCTGATGCTAGTGGGATCAGCTTCTTGGCCAGGAGCCAATGGAGGTCTTGGACATGGAGGGTTAACAGCAAATTTCTTCATGTACTTGGGAGTGACATAGCGATATTCCCTCCATTCTCTTGCCCATCTCCTCTCAATCTTCTGAATGCGCACTTTGCGCAGATTTTTGTTCTCCTTGCCATGAGTTGCTTCATCAGGAGTACAATATTCATCATAGATGCCATCAGGGATCTCAAAAGCAGTATTTTTTTCTGGCCTCTTTCCTCCCTTCTGAGGTCTTTTACCATCAGCCATTTTCTTCACTTGAGGGTTTTGAACAATCGAATTTTCTGATGAGGTGTGCAATTTTTCTTCAAGGAACGCTGCAAATGAGTTAAGTTGATGAGAACCTAGAGATTCAGCAGCGGACATGTGTACCTATGAACAGAATATAGGTGCGAAGATTTTTGGAGAGGTCATATGCGTTCTCAGAAGATTTTCAAAAGTATCAAGTTTGAGGAAGATGACCAGGGGTGTCTTGAGGAATTTCACTAAGCATTTTGACTTAGGTTCCAGAGTTGTGTAGATTGAAAATCCACACAATTGAGGAATCTTGAAGAAAAACGTTGCTTAGAGAAACTGATCAAGGACAGAAGCAAGTTGGTATTTAAGAACATGAAAGTTGAAGAATAAACACCTTTTGAAGATTTTGTGGAAATCATCAGAATCAACAAGGGGAGTAAAAATAAATTTTATTTACCCTTGACGAAGAACATGACGAACTGAGAGTGGCAGTGGAGATGTTCGTCCGTTCAGATCTTCCACGCCCTAACTTGGCGATGGAAAACAGCTACGGCGGCGGCGGAGTGAGGATTTCCGCGGCCGGCGTGAGTACGACGGCGACGAGGTCAAGGCAGTGAAGCTCTTCCTCACCGGCAACGATGGAGTGTAGCGGCGGCGCTAGGTCTGAGAGCTCGAGCGAGGGAGTAAGATCGAGCGGGGCAAATGAGCTCTGAGGAGGGGGAGGGGTATTTTTAGCAGAGGTAAAAAAACCGCTCGTTCGAAGAAAATGGACAAACGTGCCCCTGACCCTTCTCATCCTAGCGACATGTGTCACCCACGAACTGTGAAGTGGAGATCATGTTAGATCGAGGGTGAATAGATAAATCTTATCGAGGGATAAGGAACGGTTTGAACGGCAAAAGCCGAAAATTCAGATAAGAATATTTTAATGTTTCATTCGCAAATTCTTCAGCTGTCAAGGACACAGTGAAGACTTTGAACGGGTTTCAAATAGAACGCACATGAAGAATTTGTGAACGGACTGGATTGAGTTTAGCATTGAGGTGGAACGGGTCCGATCACATTCACTTAGAAGAAACACAACTTGAAGAATTAGCAATAAGTGAATGCTGTAGAGGACAGAAAACTCAAATATATATATAGTCAATGAAGAACATAGACGGAAAGAGTGAAGATTTTGCAAAGTTGAAGAATTTGAAAATTTGAAGAATTTGCACAATGATGAAAAACTCAAATTTTGAAGATTTTCAACTTTTTGTGGTGGCGTGACCCACCGTGTAAGAATGATGATTTCAGACACCGCGTACAATTGTCGTAGGGCTCTGAGAATCAAATTCTTCATTAATTTCTTCACACTTAGAGGGTTAGTCTTCATTGATTGAAGAAAAACGTTTCTTCGTGTGTTGCACATCTAAGTCATCAATTTGCATAAGTGTTAGGATGTGTGTCCTTTTCAAAGGACATTCGAAGATTCTAAGATATTTAGCTCGAAAACGGGCACACATGCAAACACTAAGCATAATATCCGGCCTAGATGCACATAGGTACAATAAAGAACCAATCATGGAGCGGTATACCTTTTGATCGAAGTCTATTCCATTTTCATCAGTGCATAGATGGCCATTTGTGGGCATAGGGATTTTGACGCCTCTGCATTCTTGCATACCGAATTTTCTCAGAACGTCCTTGAGGTATTTCTCTTGAGAAATGAAAATGCCATTATGTTGTTGACGAATTTGAAGACCTAAGAAGAATTTCAATTCTCCCATCATGGACATTTGATATTCCTCACTCATCATGTAAGCAAATTCGTCACTGTAATGTTGGTTAGTACAGCCAAAGATAATATCATCAACATATATTTGGCACACGAATAATTCAACATCATAGGTTTTGGTGAAAAGAGTTGGGTCGAGTGAACCGGGTTTGAAGCCTTTCTTCATGAGGAATTTCTTCAGAGTATCATACCACGCCCGAGGGGCCTGCTTGAGGCCATAGAGGGCCTTGTTGAGTCTGAAGACTTTGTCAGGATGTTTAGGATCTTCAAAACCTGGGGGTTGAGCAACATATACTTCTTCCTCAAGCTTACCATTGAGGAATGCACTTTTCACATCCATTTGATATAAGATGATATTATGATGGTTAGCATAAGCAAGCAATATGCGAATAGCCTCAAGTCTAGCAACAGGTGCAAAAGTCTCATCGAAATCAATTCCTTCAACCTGTGTGTAGCCTTGAGCTACAAGACGAGCCTTGTTCCTCACCACTAGGCCATTTTCATCTTGCTTGTTGCGGTAGATCCATTTGGTACCGATGATATTGTGCTTGCATGGGTCCGGTCGCTTGACAAGCTCCCACACATTGTTCAGCTTGAATTGATGTAATTCCTCTTGCATTGCTTGAATCCATTCAGGCTCCAGAAATGCCTCATCAACTTTGGTGGGCTCTGTGATAGAGACGAAAGCAAAATGCCCACAAAAGTTAGATAAATGTGAAGCTTTTGAGCGAGTCAGAGGACCTGGTGCGTTGATGTTGTTGATGATTCTCTCAATCTGTACTTCATTTGCAACGCGGGGATGAGCAGGTTGACGACTTTGATTTGGCTCAGCCTTTTCTTCAGAGCCATTTTCTTCAGATGCGCCAGCATGCTGTTCTTCATGTTCTGGAATGATTTCTTCAGCAGATTCTTCGGTAGGAATGACATCCTCAGTAGCTTTGAACTTGATGGTTTCCTCAGGCGTCTTTTCATCTAGCACAGGAGGTAGGTGCTCTCTTTGAGAGCCGTTAGTTTCATCGAACCGCACATCTACAGTTTCAACAACCTTGTTGTGATAGGCATTGAAGACCCTGTAGGTGTGCGAGTCCTTTCCGTAACCAAGCATAAAACCTTCATGTGCTTTCGGTGCAAATTTAGAATTGTGATGTGGATCTCTAAACCAGCATTTTGCACCGAAGACTTTGAAATAGCTCACATTGGGTTTCTTGTCAGTGAGGAGTTCATATGAGGTCTTCTTGAAGAATTTGTGAAGATATACCCTGTTGATGATGTGGCATGCAGTATCAATTGCCTCAGGCCAGAAGTGACGAGGTGTATTGTATTCATCAAGCATGGTGCGAGCCATCTCAACAAGAGTCCTGTTCTTGCGCTCCACAACGCCATTCTGCTGAGGAGTGTATGGGGCAGATAGCTCATGAGTAATACCAAGTTCATCGAGATAGTCATCAAGACCAGTATTCTTGAACTCAGTCCCATTGTCACTACGTATATGCTTGATCTTCACGCCGAAATTCGTCGAAGCCCTTGAGGAAAATCGTCTGAAGACTTCCTGCACTTCAGTCTTGTAAGTAATGACATGCACCCATGTGTAACGAGAATAGTCATCAACAATGACAAAGCCATATAGAGATGCTGCATTTGTTAGTGTGGCATAATGAGTAGGGCCAAAGAGATCCATATGAAGCAATTCAAAAGGACGAGAAGTAGTCATGATAGTCTTAGAGGGGTGCTTGGCTCTGGTCATCTTTCCAGCCTCACAAGCCCCACAAAGATGATCTTTGAGGAATTTGACACCCTCGATGCCAATGACGTGCTTTTTCTTCACGAGTGTGTGTAAGTTCCTCATGCCAGCATGACCCAGTCGTCGATGCCATAGCCAGCCTTCTGAAGCTTTAGCAAGTAGACAAGTGGCAGGCTGTGGTCCTGCAGAGAAATCAACAATATACAAGTCTCCTCTCCTAAAGCCTTCGAAGACTTTGGAATTGTCAGATTCCATGAGCACTAAGCAACGATATTTGCCAAAGACAACAACCATATCAAGATCACAAAGCATTGAGACAGACATGAGGTTGAATCCGAGGGACTCGACAAGCATGACTTTATCCATGTGTTGATCCTTTGAGATTGCAACCCTACCTAGACCCAATACCTTGCTTTTGCCTTTGTCAGCGTAGGTGATATGCTTCAAGTGTGATGGAGATAAAGGAGTGTTCATCAGTAAGCTCTTGTCACCGGTCATGTGATTTGTACATCCACTATCGAGGACCCACTCAGTAGCTTTGGGTAAATCATCCTGCAGATGAATTAGTGCATCTTACGAACTCATATACTTCAGAGTGAAGAATATGACATCAAATTCATCAGACATATTTCATCAATTAAAGCAACATATGTATATATATATAGCAATGTGAGGACGTGAGAAATGAATAAATCATTTCTTCATGATTAGCTTGCGTCCTTTCAAGCATTTCAGGTCTCCAGCAAATTCTTCAGACGATTTAGTTCGTCTGGAGACCTGACCCTGCATAAGAGATTAGTTCCTTTTCTTCACCACCCACATCTGGAGGGGTGGCAAAGAGTTCATCATTCTGCGAGCTCCATAAGAGAAAGGTGGCATAGACGCCAGACCACTTCGTTTCACATAAGAGGGGTTAGGGTAAGCATATGAATAAGCAGAGAAATTCTTCGAGGACTTATGAACATAATGATTTGAAGAATAATGCATATATTCATAGCCCTTAGGCTTTCCCTGCGAAACAGAAGTGTTAGCACGATGATGTTTATGTGAGGACTTTGATCCATGTGAGGAATTTGATTCATATGAAGAATTTGATCTGGGGTTCTTATTCTTCACAGGTGGTGTCATGAGGACATTCACCTGAAGACTTTCAAGGCACTTTTTGGGAACCCAGATTTTCTTCATAGGGGGACCATTCCTGCAGTTAGATCCAACATATATAGAAAATACCTCACCATTCTGATTTTTGAACAGTTTATAGTTGGAGTCAAATGACTCATCAGATGAATATGAGGATTCACAAGTAAAGCCAGATAAAGTGGATGGATCTACGGGAGGTCCCTTCGCAGCAACCCATGAGGTTTTGGGATACTGCTCCGGTTTCCAATAGGTTCCATCAGCATTGAGTTTCCTCTCAAAGGCAATACCCTCTTTCCTAGGGTTCTTGTTCAAGATCTGCTTTTTGAGCACATCACAAAGAGTCTGATGCCCTTTGAGACTTTTGTACATGCCTGTCACATACAATTCCTTCAACCCTGCATTTTCGTCAGTGATACTAGTGGTATCCTCAGATGAGGAATTTGTGACCACAGAGATAGTTGAAGAATTTGCAGCAATGGAAGCATTTGAACATTCAGGTGAAGAATTAGTAGTTTCACGTTCAATGCATTTCAAGCATGGTGGAATAAATTCTTCCTGAGCGGAACTGATCTGTTGAGCAAGCAAAGAATCATTTTCCTTCTGAAGATCTTCATGACTCACCCTTAGCTTCTCAAGATCTTGCTTTCTTTGAAGAAATTCATAAGAAAGCTTCTCATGATCGGCTAGGAGAGTTTCATGACGACCTTGAAGGTTGTCAAACTTAGACTGTAGTTGCTGAAGATTATCAGTCAGTGTTTGAGTTCGATCCATTTCCTCACCTAACAGATCATCGCTTTTGTCTAGCATATTTTGAACCTTTTCCAATGCCTTTTGTTGTTTAACAGCAATATTAGCAAGTTTGGAATAACTGGGTTTGAGGTTATCATCAGATTCATCCTCACTTGATTCAGAGGAGGGATATTTGAGTACCTTGGCACCTTTTGCCATGAAGCAATAGGTGGGAGCATAGTCATCATTGCCATCATCAGCAGTGTTGGGGAAGCCATTTTTCTCAGTGTTGAAGATGGACTTGCTAACGTAAGCAGTAGCGAGGGCTAGTCTCGCCACACCAGAGTCTGACTCCTCAGATGCCTCCTCTTCCTCATGTTCCTCAGATTCAGCTTCAGAGTCCATTTCCTTGCCAATGAATGCCCGAGCTTTCTTGGAGCTGCTCTTCTTGTGAGATGAAGACTTTGAAGATCTTGACGATGAGGACTTTGAAGATTTCTTCTTCCTCTTAGAGTCATCTGAACTATCATCCTTGTATTTCTTCTTCTTTGATTCCTTCTCCCACTGAGGACAATCAGTAATGTAGTGACCAGGTTTCTTGCATTCATGGCAAGTTCTCTTCTTGTAATCACGGGATGAGGAATCTGATTTCATGTCATCACCTCTTGAGGATTTTCCAAATCGGCCACGTCTAGAGAACTTCTGGAATTTCCTCACGAGCATTGCTAGCTCCTGACTCAGTTCTTCAGGATCACCAAGGCTGCTACCAGAATCTTCATCTTCAGATTCAGAGACTGCCTTGGCTTTCAGTGCACGAGATCTACCATAGCTCGGTCCGTAGAGATCTCTCTTCTCAGCTAGTTGGAATTCATGAGTATTCAGCCTCTCGAGGATATCAGCAGGATCAAGTGACTTGTAGTCACCACGTTCTTGAATCATCAGTGCCAGTGTATCGAATGAAGAATCGAGTGACCTCAGCAATTTCTTCACCACCTCATGGTCGGTGATGTCAGTGGCACCCAGTGCTTGAAGCTCGTTTGAAATGTCAGTGAGGCGATCAAAGGTTTGCTGAACATTTTCGTTGTCGAGTCTTTTGAAGCGGTTGAAGAGATTGCGAAGAACGTCAACTCGAGAGTCACGTTGAGTTGAGACTCCTTCGTTGACCTTGGACAGCCTATCCCAGATAAGCTTAGCTGTCTCCAAAGCACTCACTCTGCCATACTGCCCTTTGCTCAGATGGCCACATATGATATTCTTCGCTTGAGAGTCGAGTTGCTTGAATCTCTTCACATCAGCAGCGTTTACGGAAGGAGTGACAGAGGGAACACCCTTTTCCACAACATACCAGAGGTCGTTGTCAATTGCCTCAAGATGCATGCGCATCTTGTTCTTCCAGTAGGGGTAGTCCGTCCCATCGAAGGTAGGACACCCAGCTGAGACCTTGATCATGCCTGCAGTCGACATAACTAAAACTCCAGGTGGTTAAACCAAAATCACACAGAATAAGGGAGTACCTTGCTCTGATACCAATTGAAAGTGCGTTATATCGACTAGAGGGGGGGTGAATAGGCGATTTTTACAAATTCGTCACTGAGGAATTTCAAGGTGAGGAAATTCCTAAGCGATGAACTACTTAGCAGCGGAATGAGTACTCAGATGCAAGCATAACAGAGCAGTAGCACAGTCATCATGATGAAATGAAAACAAGCACAGAGTACGAGTAGCGTAAACACAGGATAAGCAGGCTGAAGACAAACTGACTGAAGAATTTGAACTGAGGAAATTGAGAAAGTCTTCAGACAAAGTCTTCAAACAGTAATGATCAAATACATAGCAAGTATGCGAGGAAATGAAAGGGTTGAGGAAATAGAACCAGTAGCTCGGTGAAGACACTGATTTGGTAGACCAGTTCCAACTGCTGTGACAGTTGTACGTCTGGTTGGAGCGGCTAGGTATTTAAACCTGAGGACACCCAGTCCTGAACACACAGTCCAGGACACCTAGTCCTCACCGTATTCTCCTTGAGCTAAGGTCACACAGACCTCGCCCAACCACTCGTGGTAAGTCTTCAGGTGACTTCCAAACCTTCACATACTCGGTCACTCGGCAATCCACAATTTCCTCTTGGATGCTCTAGACCATGACGCCTAACCGTCTGGAGGATGCACAGTCCTCAAAGGTAACAAGTGTCGGTTCCACACAGGAACAATCTCTTCAGTGATGCTCAATCACTTTGGGTTTGTAGGTGTTTGGGTTTTTGGGTTTTTCCTCACTTGATGATTTTCGCTCAAAGTCCTCGGAGGATGGGATGCTCTAAATGACAAGTGTCAATCTATTTCTTGGAGCAGCCAACCAGCTAGTGGTTGAAGGGGGCGGCTATTTATAGCCTAGGGAGCAGCCCGACATGATAAGACATAAATGCCCTTCAATGATATGACCGTTAGGTGGGTAGATATTTTGGGACAGCTGGCACGTAGCACAGCAACGGTCGGAAATTTGAGTATCAAATTCCTCAGGGCTATCATAATCCTCACTTGTAGGCAGTCCGCACTGGCGAATTCCTAACTCCTCAGTCAGAACAAATTCCTTAGAGAACAGAAGAACTTCGTCTCTGTCACTGAAGAACTTGACTAAACTGTATGAGATTTCCAATGGCTTCACTCGAAAGGATTGGGTAGGTGTAGGATTTTGAGTTGAGCATCACTTGGAAATTTTTCCTTAGTTTTACCTCGACCCCCTTTAACAGTACGGTGTTTCCTATGACTCAAGAAGAAGAAAATGAAACTACGAAAACAAAAGTCTTCACGCTTCATAATCCTCGCATGAATATCAAGTCTTCAGGGTCACACCAATTTCTTCACTTTCAAAGTCTTCAAGAAAACCAAAGTCTTCAGTTGAAGACATTCATTTTTAGGGGTCGACATTCATCGTAATTAACAAACTCCTCATAGACTTATAGACCTGTGTACACTCACAAACACATTAGACCCTTAACCTATAAGTCTTCAATACACCAAAATCACTACGGGGCACTAGATGCACTTACACCTTGTCTTGTCGTGGTGATGTGGTGCTGACTTCGAGGGGATGAGGGGCCATCTGCCAGGAGTCGGCCCCCTCACGGCCGCCTCCCATGGTCTTGCCGCCTTCTAGCAGCCGGTCTCTTGGACCAGCCGGCCCAAGAAGGCGGTCGTGCTTCCAGAAGGTGTGAGGGGCGCAGCCAGCCCTGATGTCTCAAAATACCATGGGGGACTGATGTGGCTACCCGTGGTCATTTACTCCGACAGTAGTCCCCGAAGCTGGTGGGGCACCGCGGCTGAAAAAATGAGGAGCCTCAGCAGCTTCCTACTCTGAGTGGTCCGGTAGTTGGGCTTCGTCCGTCTTCTGGAGAGGCCGGTTGCCAAGAGCCGGCCAAGGCCAGGCCGGCCGCCTGGTGAGTTCGAACCGTCATGGCAGAGGCCAGGTGGGGTGCCAGCCGGACGACAGGCTCGCTGCTCGTTGCTCGATCGCCGCGCGGCGCCAGCAGGCCAGGCCGGCCAGCCAGCCCGCGTGCGCGATGAGACGTCGCCGCAGGCCTGGGCCCGCCAATACAGGGCCTCGGCACGCGTGCGGATCCACTGCGGCCGAGGCGGGCGATTGCGCTTCCCAGGTGCGATTAATACACGCCATTACAGCGCAGAAATCGTGGGGTCGCGGGGGGAGCGGGCGCAATTAATCTTGCGCCCCCACGTCTCGTCCCCTCAGCTCCGCTGCCAGAGGGCTATAAGTAGGGGGAGGAGGGGGGCGGCAGAGCGTACGCGCGCCGTCCTCTCCCCTCTCTTTGCTTTTCTCCTTCCTCTTCTTCTTGCCGTTGCCGCGGCCTCTTCTCTCGCCGGAGTGCTATCGCAGCCCGCCGTTGCTGGACCTCCTCGCGCCGCAGCCACCTCGCGCCACCGCCGAGCACGGAGCCCATGGCGCAAAGCGGCCGTGCGGGCGACTGGGACGACTCCAATGTCCACGACGGGCACTTGGAGTTCCTCCGCCAGATGCGGCGGCTCCTCCATGCGTCGAATGTCAAGGTGCGTGTCCCCCCCGAAAGGGAGATCTTGCTGGCGCCGGAAGGCGGTGAGCGCGTCGTCTTCCGGTCGCATTTCCTCCGCGGCTTTAGCCTTCTGGCGAGCGGATTCCTTCGCTCGTTTTTTGATTTCTATGGAGTGCAGCCCCACCACCTCACTCCGAACACGGTGGTGCTGCTCTCCGCCTTCGTCACCCTGTGCGAGGGCTACCTCGGCATGCTCCCCACACTCGAGCTGTGGGGAGAGCTCTTCTATCTCAAGCTCGGCACCGCCGCTAAGAACAAGGCGGCCCAGTGCGGAGCCTGCGTCGTGGTGCGGCGCATGGGATCCGGGGTCCGCTTCCCAGCTCTCGCCCTACTGCAGCCGACCAAACTATGGCAGAAGTCGTACTTCTACATCGAGAATATCCACTCGACGCGGGACTACGTCAACCTGCCGGCCTACGCAGCCGGCCCGCCTGTTGGGCCTCGCACCAACTCGAAGTTCCGGCCGAGAACCCTGTCGGACGCGTGCTCCACCGCGCTCCTCCGGCTCCAGGAGATGATGACGGCGTTGGAGGGCCTTAATGCCTCGGACCTGCTGGCCGCATTCGTGAAGCGCCGAGTGCTACCCCTCCAAGCCCGGCCTCACTTGATCAGCGACATGAGTGGGCGCCGGGACCCGTGCCGGCTGTCCACCAAGCTGATGCCGGACGTGGAGGTGGTCCGCAAGGTGAACTTCTTCTCCGACTGCAAGCTGTCGGAGACGGAGTGGGTATTCGGCAAGCCGCCGTACAGCCGAGCCAACCCACCGCCTCCGGTATGTCTCCTTATTCTTTTTTCCTTTGTTCGTCTGGGTTCTTTCTTGCCGCCTGATCAGTCGGCCTTGATGCAGCGCTTCCCGGGCCAGACGGCCACTGACACACCGGCCCCGGGACACCAGTACTGAAGGAAATATGCCCTAGAGGCAATAATAAAGTTGTTATTTATATTTCCTTATATCATGATAAATGTTTATTATTCATGCTAGAATTGTATTAACCGGAAACTTGATACATGTGTGAATACATAGACAAAACAAAGTGTCCCTAGTATGCCTCTACTTGACTAGCTCATTAATCAAAGATGGTTAAGTTTCCTAGCCATAGACATGTGTTTTCATTTGATGAACGGGATCACATCATTAGAGAATGATGTGATAAACAAGACCCATCCGTTAGCTTAGCACTATGATCGTTTAGTTTGTTGCTATTGCTTTCTTCATGACTTATACATGTTCCTATAACTATGAGATTATGCAACTCCCGAATACCGGAGGAACACTTAGTGTGCTATCAAACATCACAACGTAACTGTGTGATTATAAAGATGCTCTACAGGTGTCTCCGATGGTGTTTGTTGAGTTGGCATAGATCGAGATTAGGATTTGTCACTCCGTGTATCGGAGAGGTATCTCTGGGCCCTCTCGGTAATGCACATCACTATAAGCCTTGCAAGCAATGTGACTAATGAGTTAGTTGCGAGATGATGCATTACGGAACGAGTAAAGAGACTTGCCGGTAACGAGATTGAACTAGGTATGATGATACCGACGATCGAATCTCGGGCAAGTAACATACCGATGACAAAGGGAATAAACGTATGTTGTTATGCGGTTTGACCGATAAAGATCTTCGTAGAATATGTAGGAGCCAATATGAGCATCCAGGTTCCGCTATTGGTTATTGACCGTAGATGTGTCTCGGTCATGTCTACATAGTTCTCGAACCCGTAGGGTCCGCACGCTTAACGTTCGATGATGATTTGTATTATGAGTTTATGTGATTTGATGACCGAAGTTTGTTTGGAGTCCCGGATGAGATCAGGGACATGACGAGGGGTCTCGAAATGGTCGAGAGGTAAAGATCGATATATTGGAAGGCTATATTCGGACATCGGAAAGGTTCTGAGTGATTCGGGTATTTTTCGGAGTACCGGGGAGTTACGGGAATTCACCGGGAGAAGTAATGTGCCTTTCTGGGCCATACGGGAAAAGGAGAGGCAGGCCACGTGAGGAGGCACGCGCCCCCCCCTTGCCCAAACCGAATTGGACTAGGGGAGGGGGCGCAGCCCCTCTTTCCTTCTCCCTCTCCTTTCGCCCTTTCCTACTCCGTATGGGAGGTGGAATCCTACTAGGACTAGGGAGTCCTAGTAGGACTCCACACCTTGGTGCGCCCCCCCTTTGGGCTAGCTACCTCTCCCCCTCCCTCCTTTATATACGTGGGGAGGGGGGCACCCAAGAACACACAAGTTGATTGTTTAACCGTGTGCGGTGCCCCCTCCACAGATTTCCACCTCGGTCATATTGTCGTAGTGCTTAGGCGAAGCCCTGCGTCGGTAACTTCATCATCACCGTCACCACGTCGTCGTGCTGACAAAACTCTCCCTCGGCCTCAGCTGGATCAAGAGTACGAGGGACGTCACCGAGCTGAACGTGTGCAGATCGTGGAGGTGCCGTGCGTTCGGTACTTCATCGGTTGGATCGCGAAGACGTTCGACTACATCAACCGCGTTACTAAACGCTTCCGCTTTCGGTCTACGAGGGTACGTGGACACACTCTCCCCGCTCGTTGCTATGCTTCTCCTAGATAGATCTTGCGTGATCGTAGGATTTTTTTTGAAATTCCACGTTCCCCAACAGTGGCATCCGAGCCAGGTCTATGCGTAGATGATTTGCACGAGTAGAACACAAAGGAATTGTGGGCATGATTGTATACATATTGCTTGTCGTTACTAGTTGTTACTTGGTTCAGCGGTATTGTGAGATGAAGCGGCCCGGACCGACATTACGCGTACGCTTACACGAGACTGGTTTCACCGCTGCAAGCACTCGTTGCTTAAAGGTGACTGGCGGGTGTCTGTCTCTCTCACTTTAGTTGAATCGGTTTCAATGAAGAGGGTTCTTTTAGAAGATCAAAAAGCAATCACTACACCACGTTGTGGTTTTGATGCGTAGGTAAGAACGGTTCTTGCTAGAAGCCCGTAGCAGCCACGTAAAACTTGCAACAACAAAGTAGAGGACGTCTAACTTGTTTTTGCAGAGCTTGCTGTGATGTGATATGGTGAAGACATGATGTGATATAATTTGTTGTATGAGATGATCATGTTTTGTAACAAAGTTATCGGCAACCGGCAGGAGCCATATGGTTGTCGCTTTATTGTATGCAATGCAATCGCCATGTAATTGTTTTTACTTTATCACTAAGCGGTAGCGATAGTCGTAGAAGCAATAGTTGGCGAGATGACAACGATGCTACGATGGAGATCATGCTGGGGCGCCGGTGACGATGGAGATCAAGCTGGGGCGCCGGTGACGATGGTAATCATGACGGTGCTTTGGAGATGGAGATCAAAGGCACAAGATGATGATGGCCATATCATATCACTTATATTGAATTGCATGTGATGTTAATCCTTTTATGCATCTTATTTTGTTTAGTACGGCGGTAGCATTATAAGATGATCCCTCACTAAATTTCAAGGTACAAGTGTTCTCCCTGAGTATGCACCGTTGCTACAGTTCGTCGTGCCGAGACACCACGTGATGATCGGGTGTGATAAGCTCTACGTTCACATACAACGGGTGCAAGCCAGTTTTGCACATGCAGAATACTCAGGTTAAACTTGACGAGCCTAGCATATGCAGAAATGGCCTCGGAACACTGGAGACCGAAAGGTCGAACGTGAATCATATAGTAGATATGATCAACATAGAGATGTCCACCATTGAAAACTACTCCATCTCACGTGATGATCGGACATGGTTTAGTTGATATGGATCACGTGATCATTTAAATGACTAGAGGGATGTCTATCTAAGTGGGAGTTCTTAAGTAATATGATTAATTGAACTTTAATTTATCATGAACTTAGTACCTGATAGTTTTTTGCATGTCTATGTTGTTGTAGATCAATGGCCCGTGCTACTGTTCCTTTGAATTTTAATGCGTTCCTAGAGAAAGCTAAGTTGAAAGATGATGGTAGCAACTACACGGACTGGGTCCGTAACTTGAGGATTATCCTCATTGCTGCACAGAAGAATTACGTCCTGGAAGCACCGCTAGGTGCTAGGCCTGCTGCAGACGCTACTGATGACGTTAAGAACGTCTGGAAGAGCAAAGCTGATGACTACTCGATAGTTCAGTGTGCCATGCTTTACGGCTTAGAACCGGGACTTCAACAACGTTTTGAACATCATGGAGCATATGAGATGTTCCAGGAGTTGAAGTTAATATTTCAAGCAAATGCCCGGATTGAGAGATATGAAGTCTCCAATAAGTTCTATAGCTACAAAATGGAGGAGAATAGTTCTGTCAGTGAGCATATACTCAAAATGTCTGGGTATCATAATCACTTGACTCAGCTGGGAATTAATCTTCTAGTTGATAGTGTCATTGACAGAGTTCTTCAATCACTGCCACCAAGCTACAAGAGCTTCATGATGAACTATAATATGCAAGGGATGGATAAGACAATTCCCGAGCTCTTCGCAATGCTAAAGGCTGCGGAGGTAGAAATAAAAAAGGAGCATCAAGTGTTGATGGTCAACAAGACCACCAGTTTCAAGAAAAAGGGTAAAGGGAAGAAGGGGAACTTCAAGAAGAACAGCAAGCAAGTTGCTGCTCAAGTGAAGAAGCCCAAGTCTGGACCTAAGCCTGATACTGAGTGCTTCTACTGCAAAGGGACTGGTCACTGGAAGCGGAACTGCCCCAAGTATTTGGCGGATAAGAAGGATGGCAAAGTGAACAAAGGTATATGTGATATAAATGTTATTGATGTGTACCTTACTAATGCTCGCAGTAGTGCCTGGGTATTTGATACTGGTTCTGTTGCTAATATTTGCAACTCGAAACAGGGACTACGGATTAAGCGAAGATTGGCTAAGGACGAGGTGACGATGCATGTGGGAAATGGTTCCAAAGTCGATGTGATCGCCGTCGGCATGCTACCTCTACATCTACCTTCGGGATTAGTTTTAGACCTGAATAATTGTTATTTGGTGCCAGCGTTAAGCATGAACATTATATCTGGATCTTGTTTGATGCGAGACGGTTATTCATTTAAATCTGAGAATAATGGTTGTTCTATTTATATGAGTAATATCTTTTATGGTCATGCACCCTTGAAGAGTGGTCTATTTTTGTTGAATCTTGATAGTAGTGATACACATATTCATAATATTGAAACCAAAAGATGTAGAGTTGATAATGATAGTGCAACTTATTTGTGGCACTGCCGTTTGGGTCATATTGGTGTAAAGCGCATGAAGAAACTCCATACTGATAGACTTTTGGAATCACTTGATTATGAATCACTTGGTACTTGCGAACCATGCCTCAAAGGCAAGATGACTAAAACTCCGTTCTCCGGAACAATGGAGCGAGCAATGGATTTATTGGAAATAATACATACTGATGTATGCGGTCCGATGAATATTGAGGCCCGCGGCGGGTATCGTTATTTTCTGACCTTAATAGATGATTTGAGCAGATATGGGTATATCTACTTGATGAAACATAAGTCTGAAATATTTGAAAAGTTCAAAGAATTTCAGAGTGAAGTGGAAAATCATCGTAACAAGAAAATAAAGTTTCTGCGATCCGATCGTGGAGGAGAATATTTGAGTTACGAGTTTGGTCTTCATTTGAAACAATGCGGAATAGTTTCGCAACTCACGCCACCCGGAACACCACAGCGTAATGGTGTGTCCGAATGTCGTAACCGCACTTTATTAGATATGGTGCGATCTATGATGTCTCTTACTGATTTACCGCTATTGTTTTGGGGTTATGCTTTAGAGACGGCTGCATTCACGTTAAATAGGGCACCATCTAAATCCGTTGAGACGACACCTTATGAACTGTGGTTTGGCAAGAAACCCAAGTTGTCGTTTCTTAAAGTTTGGGGTTGCGATGCTTATGTGAAAAAGCTTCAACCTAATAAGCTCGGACCCAAATCGGAGAAATGTGTCTTCATAGGATACCCAAAGGAGACTATTGGGTACACCTTCTATCACAGATCCGAAGGCAAGACATTCGTTGCTAAGAATGGATCCTTTCTAGAGAAGGAGTTTCTCTCGAAAGAAGTGAGTGGGAGGAAAGTAGAACTTGATGAGGTAATTGTACTTTCTCCCGAATTGGAAAGTAGTTTATCACAGAAATCAGTTCCAGTGATTCCTACACCAATTAGTGAGGAAGCTAATGATGATGATCATGAAACTTCAGATCAAGTTACTACAAAACCTCGTAGGTCAACCAGAGTACGTTCCGCACCAGAGTGGTACGGTAATCCTGTTCTGGAAGTCATGTTACTAGACCATGACGAACCTACGAACTATGAGGAAGCGATGATGAGCCCAGATTCCGCGAAATGGCTTGAGGCCATGAAATCTGAGATGGGATCCATGTATGAGAACAAAGTGTGGACTTTGGTTGACTTGCCCGATGATCGGCAAGCCATTGAGAATAAATGGATCTTCAAGAGGAAGACAGACGCTGATAGTAGTGTTACTATCTATAAAGCTCGACTTGTCGCAAAAGGTTTTCGACAAAGTTCAAGGTGTTGACTACGATGAGATTTTCTCACTCGTAGCGATGCTTAAGTCTGTCCGAATCATGTTAGCAATTGCCACATTTTATGAAATCTGGCAAATGGATGTCAAAAAATTACATTCCTTAATGGAATTTTTAAAGAAGAAATTGTATATGATGCAACCAGAAGGTTTTGTCAATCCTAAAGGTGCTAACAAAATGTGCAAGCTCTAGCGATCCATCTATGGACTGGTGCAAGCATCTCGGAGTTGGAATATACGCTTTGATGAAGTGATCAAAGCATATGGTTTTATACAGACTTACGGTGAAGCCTGTATTTACAAGAAAGTGAGTGGGAGCTCTGTAGCATTTCTGATATTATATGTGGATGACATATTGTTGATTGGAAATGATATAGAATTTCTGGATAGCATAAAAGGATACTTGAATAAGAATTTTTCAATAAAAAGGACCTCAGTGAAGCTGCTTAAGTATTGAGCATCAAGATCTATAGGGATAGATTGAGACGCTTAATAGGACTTTCACAAAGCACATACCTTGACAAGATTTTGAAGAAGTTCAAAATGGATCAGTCAAAGAAGGAGTTCTTGCCTGTGTTACAAGGTGTAAAATTGAGTAAGACTCAAAACCCGACCACGGCAGAAGATAGAAAGAGAATGAAAGTCATTCCCTATGCCTCAGTCATAGGTTCTATAAAGTATGCCATGCTATGTACCAGCCCAGTTGTGTGCCTTGCTATGAGTTTAGCAAGGAGGTACGATAGTGATCCAGGAGTGGCTCACTGGATAGCGGTCAAAGTTATCCTTAGGTACCTAAGAGGACTAAGGAAGTATTTCTTGGTTATGGAGGTGATAAAGAGTTCGTCGTAAAGAGTTACGTCGATGCAAGCTTTGACACCGATCCAGATGACTCAGAGTCTCAATCTAGATACATATTGAAAGTGGGAGCAATTAGCTAGAGTAGCTCCATGCAGAGCATTATAGACATAGAAATTTGCAAAATACATACAGATCTGATTGTGGCAGACCCGTTGACTAAACTTCTCTCACAAGCAAAACATGATCACACCTTAGTACTCTTTGGGTGTTAATCACATGGCGATGTGAACTAGATTATTGACTCTAGTAAACCCTTTGGGTATTGGTCACATGACGATGTGAACTATGGGTGTTAATCACTTGGCGATGTGAACTAGATTATTGACTCTAGTAAACGCTTTGGGTGTTGGTCACATGGCGATGTGAACTATTAGTGTTAATCACATGGCGATGTGAACTAGATTATTGACTCTAGTGCAAGTGGGAGACTGAAGGAAATATGCCCTAGAGGCAATAATAAAGTTGTTATTTATATTTCCTTATATCATGATAAATGTTTATTATTCATGCTAGAATTGTATTAACCGGAAACTTGATACATGTGTGAATACATAGATAAAACAAAGTGTCCCTAGTATGCCTCTACTTGACTAGCTCGTTAATCAAAGATGGTTAAGTTTCCTAGCCATAGACATGTGTTGTCATTTGATGAACGGGATCACATCATTAGAGAATGATGTGATGAACAAGACCCATCCGTTAGCTTAGCACTATGATTGTTTAGTTTGTTGCTATTGCTTTCTTCATGACTTATACATGTTCCTATGACTATGAGATTATGCAACTCCCGAATACCGGAGGAACACTTAGTGTGCTATCAAACGTCACAACGTAACTGGGTGATTATAAAGATGCTCTACAAGTGTCTCCGATGGTGTTTGTTGAGTTGGCATAGATCGAGATTAGGATTTGTCACTCCGTGTATCGGAGAGGTATATCTGGGCCCTCTCGGTAATGCACATCACTATAAGCCTTGCAAGCAATGTGACTAATGAGTTAGTTGCGAGATGATGCATTACGGAACGAGTAAAGAGACTTGCCGGTAACGAGATTGAACTAGGTATGATGATACCGACGATCGAATCTCGGGCAAGTAACATACCGATGACAAAGGGAATAAACGTATGTTGTTATGCGGTTTGACCGATAAAGATCTTCGTAGAATATGTAGGAGCCAATATGAGCATCCAGGTTCCGCTATTGGTTATTGACCGTAGATGTGTCTCGGTCATGTCTACATAGTTCTCGAACCCGTAGGGTCCGCACGCTTAACGTTCGATGACGATTTGTATTATGAGTTTATGTGATTTTCTGACCGAAGTTTGTTTGGAGTCCCGGATGAGATCAGGGACATGACGAGGAGTCTCGAAATGGTCGAGAGGTAAAGATCGATATATTGGAAGGCTATATTCGGACATCGGAAAGGTTCCGAGTGATTCGGGTATTTTTCGGAGTACCGGGGAGTTACGGGAATTCACCGGGAGAAGTAATGGGCCTTTCTGGGCCATACGGGAAAAGGAGAGGCAGGCCACGTGAGGAGGCACGCGCCCCCTCTTGCCCAAACCGAATTGGACTAGGGGAGGGGGCGCAGCCCCTCTTTCCTTCTCCCTCTCCTTTTGCCCTTTCCTACTCCGTATGGGAGGTGGAATCCTACTAGGACTCCACACCTTGGTGCGCCCCCCCCCCCTTTGGGTCGGCTGCCCCTCCCCCTCCCTCCTTTATATACGTGGGGAGGAGGGCACCCTAGAACACACAAGTTGATTGTTTAACCGTGTGCGGTGCCCCCCTCCACAGATTTCCACCTCGGTCATATTGTCGTAGTGCTTAGGCGAAGCCCTGCGTCGGTAACTTCATCATCACCGTCACCACGCCGTCGTGCTGATGAAACTCTCCCTCGGCCTCAGCTGGATCAAGAGTACGAGGGACGTCACCGAGCTGAACTTGTGCAGATCACGGAGGTGCCGTGCATTCGGTACTTGATCGGTTGGATCGCGAAGACGTTCGACTACATCAACCGCGTTACTAAACGCTTCCGCTTTCGGTCTACGAGGGTACGTGGACACACTCTCCCCGCTCATTGCTATGCTTCTCCTAGATAGATCTTGCGTGATCGTAGGAATTTTTTTGAAATTCTACGTTCCCCAACAAGTACATGGCGGACCGGTCGGTGAGCGACGTGGACGATCCCGACTTGGGGGCGGCCGCTCAGGAGGAGGATGACGCCACAGGCGGTGGCGGCGAGGGAGCAGGCGGCTCCTTAGGAGGCGGCCTTGGGGATTGGCCGGACGACGACGAGGAGGACGAAGAGCCGCGCCGTGCCCATGGCGCCGACAGGGCGGGCGCCAGCTCCTCGGTCGCGCCGACTGCAGCAGCCGGCGTGCCGAAGCGCCGGGCCGACGCCGGGTTGTTTGGCAGCCGGCCCAAGTAGGCCAGGACCTCGACCGCCACGACCAAGCGGCAAGAGACTGCCGCGAAGGCGGCCCTCTTCCAAAAAGCCCCAAAGCGGCTCCTGCTGGTGTCTGCGTAAGTGCCTTGTCCTTTCTTGCATCTTGCTTTGCGTTTGCTTTTCTTCTATCTTTGCGATCTTTTTATTCTCTTCCTCCCTTGGCGCGCAGCGCCCCACTTTCCTTGTTGCGAGCCCCGTCCGGCTCGGTGATCGGGGCGGCAGACGACTTCGTGGGTCCCCGCCGCGTGGATCCGCTCGCCGCCCTCCAGGAGGCGACGGAGAAGAACGCGCGGGAGGCGCAAGAGGAGCGGGAACTGCGGCCCGGGAGAAGGCGGAGGCCGACGCGGCGGCCAAGGCTCAAGCCGACGCCGCGGCCAAGGAGCAGGAGGACGCGGACGCCAAGGTGTAGGCGGAGGAGGCGTCCCGCAGCCGGGCTCCGGAGTCCACCGGTCCGCATTCTGCGGAGCCAGTGGTGCTGGAGGTCCAGGCTCCGACTGGAGGGGCCGGCGATGACCAGCCGGTCCAAGAGAGGGGAGGGGACCCTGTTATCCCGGAGGCGGAGGTGCCCCCGCGCATGCCGGCTACCGACGCCCAGGGCAATCGTCCTGACGCGTCGCTGGTGCCGCCAGCCAGCGGCGAGTTGGTGGTGGGTCCGACTCCTGCAATCCGTATCCCGATGCATCGGCGTGCGGGGAGGGCGGCCTCAGCACCGCGGCCATTGGAGGTCGGGGCCGCTAGCTCGTCGGCCCCCGACGCTGAGGCTACCAGCGCCGCCCCACCGGATTGGACGTCTAGGGGTGGTACGAGTGTTTTGAACGCGGCCTCGCAGGAAGTCCTGGCTCGGTTCAACGCCCAAGGCGCCGCTCTCCAGCAGTACATGCAGGAGTTCCTGGCGACGTGGGCGGCCATCCGGGTACGTTTCTTGTTTTCGTTTCTTTGTAATCTTCCGTGGGGGCGCGCCAGCGCACCCACTGGGTGTAGCCCCCGAGTTCCGGGCCGGCTGCTGAGCAGGCGGCTCGGAACTTCAGGTTGAGCTCCGAGTACTGACTCGTTACCTTGTTTTGTTGTCTTTGTTGCAGGATTACCACAACATCCGTGCGGCCGCCTATAACTCTCAGCTCCAGGAGCTGACCAAGCGGACCGCCAATCTGACGGAGAGCCAAAGTAAGTA
This sequence comes from Thinopyrum elongatum, assembly GCA_011799875.1. NCBI lineage: Eukaryota > Viridiplantae > Streptophyta > Magnoliopsida > Poales > Poaceae > Thinopyrum > Thinopyrum elongatum. The sequence continues at coordinate 167,957,318 of CM022303.1, read as the reverse complement.
CTTGGTCTTCTTCCTTGCAGGGGCGCGTCAGCGCACCCGCTGGGTGTAGTCTCCGAGATTCGGGCCGACTGCTGAGCAGTCGGGCCGGATCTCCCGGCAACTACTTTCCATTGGTGTTGATGGTTTTCTTTTTTCTCCGTTTTGGCAGAGGCCACCACAGATCTACGGCAGCGCCTGGGCGAGGCCGAGTCCGCGCTCCATACTAAGGAGCAGGAGCGCAGCTAGGCGGCCCAGGAATGTGATCCGCCTGGCCAAGGAGCTGGCGCACCAGGTAGAGCGGCACAAGGCGGAGCTCCAGAAGCTGAAGGAGGAGGAAGACTCCCTCAAGGCCGAGTTCGAGACTCAACGCTCGAACTGGGCCGAGAAGAAGAGACTCCTGACCGACGGCTACGGCGAGATCGAGGACATGATTGATGGTAAGTTACTTCTTCTTTTGAACAGCCGTCGACTGCAGCGGGAGTCGGCCTCTGGCTTCTAATCTTTGATCTTCTTCTTGTGCAGAATACTTTCCTGGTCACTCCGTCGCCGTCAGCTAGGCCATCGAGGCACGTCGCGACATGCGGAGGAAGGCATGCACGGACATTGCGCCCAACGCGCCCCGGAATCTCGGTGAGCAGCTTCTGGCCGTCAAGACGCGCCTGCAGCCGGCTCACAGGATGCTTCATCGCCTGCAGCGCACCGGGGCTCAGGTGTTGCCCGCCTTTTGGCCCGACGCTCAAATTCCACGCACCCCCAGTTGGACTACCGACTGGCTGGAGCTAGCGGTCGACCGCTTCAAGGCTTGGAAGGGCGCCACGGCTCAGGCGGGTGCGCGGACGGCCTTGGAGTTCGTCAAGGCGTGGTATCCTGGGCTGGACCTGGCCCAGCTGGCCACCTTCCGGCAGGAGGCCGGACCGGAGCTGGCGGTGGTGGGCCCTGCGCTTACTCAATGTGCGGCGGCTATCGCTGAGTACGCCAACATCACCGTTTTCATCCCCGAGCTGGACAAGGAAGGCGCTGAGGTGCCGCCCAGCTGGTTCGGGCTGAACCCAGGGGATGCGGGGGACTCGGCGGAAGAGATCGCCTCAAGCGACGAGGGCGAGGACGAAGAGGACGAGGACGGTGAAGACGACGCACCGGACGACGGAGTGGACAGCCAGCCTCAGCCCGACCAAGCCTCGACCAACGAGCCGCGTGCTACCGCACCTACTGCTGCCGGGGGCGATCTGGCCGAGACCCTTCAGTCGGCCACTCCACCATCCGGCGCCGCTGCCTCTGCCAACCCGTCGGACCCGCCTGCTGCTCCCCTGGCCTAGATGGCCACGTCATCTTATCTTTTCCTGTTCTTGTAATCTTTTGAACAAGTATGTAAATTCGCGCAATTCCACCCGCTGGGGGTGTATTCAAACTTTGTTGAATGCTGGCTAAGAGCTTTTGCTATGTAAATTAATTTTATTCGCACAAGTTGTGCTCTGCCGGGTTCTGACTTTGTCTTGCTTTTCTGCTCTTTTTTGGCGTTTTCCTTTGCCGACTTCCTTTGGCTACCGTACTGCCAGTAGGACAGCCGCTCTGCGGTCTGTGGCTGGGTCCAGTATCTGGCCGTTTAGGAAGACAAGTACTTTGGCCATTTAGAACGTAGTAAGTCAAGTGAGAAGCCGGCCGGCTGCTCAGCAGCCGAATGGTGAGGCGAGGAGCCTGGTTTAGCCTATGTTGATGCTTTTTTCCTTAGTCATTTTTCGTGTGGACACCGTTTCCTGCCTTTAGCTCTTGCCAGCTGGACAGTCGCTCTGCGAGTTGTGGCTTAAGGCAAGAGAGGGCTTAGATGTCGGCACACTACTTGTCCGACTGCAGGTGGCACCAACATAGGACAAGGTGGTGATCCCCCAGGCCGACTGGTCGGAACCCGGTGCCAGGCGGAGGAATGAAACAACACATTCTCAGGCATAAACTTATCGTACAGATAAAAAGGGTAGCCCCCGAGTGCTCCTCGAGGGACCCGATGCCTTTACTCTTAATACGAAAGGTAGCGTGGTACATACTGCATTAACTGTAAAATCTTCGGAGGAGATTTGCGTTCCATGGGCGCTCTGTTTCCTTGCCGGAATCGTCCCTCTTGCATGACCTGGGCTTCTGCGCGTCGATGAGGTAGTAGGAGTCATTGCCCAAGGCTTTGCTGATGACGAAGGGTCCTTCCCAAGGGGCCGAGAGCTTGTGCTGGCCGGCTGTTCGCTGGATCAGCCGGAGCACAAGGTCCCCCTCTTGGAAAGATCGTGGCTTAACCTTCCAGTTGTGGTAGCAGCGTAGGGACTGCTGGTAGATGGCGGCCCGACTGAGTGCCAGCAGCCGGCCTTCTTCCAGCATGTCGACGCCGTCTTCTCGCGCCTCCTTTGCCTCCGCCTCTGTGTACATGGTGACACAAGGCGAGTCAAACTCGATGTCAGTTGGGATGACGGCCTCGGCCCCGTACACGAGGAAGAAGGGAGTGAAGCCGGTCGATTTGTTCGGCATGGTCCGGAGACTCCAGAGGATGGCCGGTAGCTCCTCGATCCAGCTGCCGGCCGAGCGCTCCAGCGGCTCGACCAGTCGAGGCTTGATGCCGGACAAGATGAGGCCGTTTGCTCGCTCGACTTGGCCGTTTGACTGCGGATGGGCAACGGACGCTAAGTCCAGTCGGATACCCTACGTCGCGCAGAAACGGGCCAAGGCGCCTTTGGCAAAGTTTGTGCCATTGTCGGTGATGATGCTGTGTGGTATGCCGTACCGGACGGTGATATCTGCGATGAAGGTCACCGTAGTCGGACCGTTCAACTTCTTAATTGGCTTTGCTTCAATCCACTTGGTGAATTTATCCACGGTGACCAGCAGATGGGTCATGCCGCCGCGTGCTGTTTTGAACGGGCCCACCATGTCCAGCCCCCAGATGGCAAATGGCCAAGTAAGGGGGATGGTCTTGAGTGCAGAAGCCGGCAGGTGTTGCTTGGAGCCGAATTTTTGGCACCCTTTGCACTTCTTGACCAGGTCCTTGGCGTCGTCCAAAGCAGTCGGCCAGAAGAATCCATGGCGGAAAGCTTTGGCGACAAGGGATCTGGAGGTCGCGTGGTGGCCGCATTCGCCTTGATGGATGTCTCTGAGGATTGACTTGCCTTTTTCTGGCTCAACGCAGCGCTGGAAGACGCCAGTCACGCTGCGTCTGACAAGCTCTCTGTTCACTATCGTGTATGCTGCTGCCCGGCGTTGCACTTGCCGGGCCAAGGTTTCGTCGGTTGGTAGCTCTCCACTTACCAGGAAGTTGAGGATGGGCTGCGACCATGATGGTGCTTCGACCACTGTCATCACGGCCACTGGGACCAGGGCGGTTGTGTTGGGAGAAAGCGGGTTGGGGTCGGCCGCCGCTTGTTGTGTCGTTGAAGTTCCCGGGCCGACTGCTGTAGCCCCTGGGCCGGGTTCTGAAGTCCCCGTGCCGGGTGCGACTGCTGCAGTCCCCGAGCCGCCTGCCGATGTCCCTGGGCCGACTGCCACAGCCCCCGGGCCAGGTGCGACTGCTGCAGTCCCCAAGCCGCCTGCCGAAGTCCCCGGGCCGGCTGTTGCATCCCCCGAGTCAGATCCGACTATTCCGGGAGTAGCTGGCACGAAGATGGACTCTGACTCCGGCGATGGTTTGATAGACGGCTTGCGGAGGTATTGGAGGGAGATGCTGGCTGGTATCGCTTGGCGGGTGGAGCTAATCCATGCCAGGGCATCAGCTTGCTCGTTCTCGGCTCGTGGCACGTGAAGGAACTCGCACCCGTCAAAGTATCCACAGATCTGCTGGTAGAGGAAACGGTAGCTCGCCATGTTTGCATCCTTGGCGTCCCAGTTGCCAGACGACTGCCGGACTACCAAGTCCGAGTCGCCGTAGCACAGAATCCGGTGAATGCCAATTTCTTTGGCCAGTCGGAACCCATGGACGAGTGCCTCGTATTAGGCCACGTTGTTGGAGGCGGCGAAGTGAATTTGTAACGTGTACTTGAGCTTGTCGCCTTTGGAAGAGGTGAGGACGATGCCGGCTCCCAGACCGGTGTGCATCTTTGAGCCATCAAAGTGCATTCGCCAATGGGTAGAATCCGGCGCTGGCGGCAGGTACTGGGTCTTGGCCCAGTCGACGAGGAAGTCGGCCAGCGCTTGGGACTTGATGGCGGTGCGGGGCTGGTAGAGGATGGTGTGGGGAGCTAGCTCGATGGCCCACTTGGCCACCTGGCCTGATGCATCTCTGTTGCCTATGATCTCGGCAAGTGGGGCGGTGCAGACAACCGTGATGGAGTGCTCTTGAAAGTACTGCATGAGCTTCTTGGCGGCAAAGTATACGCCATAGCACATCTTCTGGTAGTGGGGGTAATTTTGCTTGGAGACCGACAGCACTTCACTTAGGTAGTAGACGGTCCTCTGGACCAGCTGTGCCTTGCCGTCTTCCGGGCGCTCGACCACGATGACAGTGCTGACCACCCGGCTGGTGGCGGCGATGTAGAGGAACATGGGCTCCTTAGCAGCCGAAGCCGCCAGGACAGGCGGCGTAGTCAGCATTTTCTTGAGCTGGAGGAAGGCCTCGTCCGCCTTGTCGTTCCACTTGAAGTGAGTGGTTTTCTTCATTAGCTGGTACAGGGGAAGAGCCTTCTCGCCCAGCCGACTGATGAAACGACTGAGGGATGCCAAGCACCCGATGAACTTCTGAACGTCTCGCAGCCGGGTGGGCCTCTCCATCCGCTCAATGGCCTTGATCTTCACAGGGTTGCACTTGATGCCGCGTTCTGAGACAAGGACACCAAGGAGCTGGCCGGCTGGGACTCCGAAGACACACTTTTCTGGGTTTAGCTTGATTTGAAAACGGCGCAGATTATCGAAGGTCTCCTTGAGATCCTCCAGGAGGGTGCCACGCTTCTCCGTCTTCACCACAATGTCGTCTACATAGACGTGGGCATTTCTGCCGAGTTGCTTGAGGAGGCACTTCTGCATGCAACGCTGAAACGTGGCACCGGCATTTCTCAGGCCGAATGTCATGGTCAGGTAGCAGAAGGCTCCGAATGGTGTGATGAAGGCGGTCTTCAGCCGATCAGCCAGGTTCTGCTTGATCTGGTGGTAGCCAGAGTAGGCATCCAAATAACTCAACAGCTCGCATCCGGCTGTGGAGTCAATCACTTGGTCTATCCGAGGCAGAGCGAACGGATCTTTGGGGCAGGCTTTGTTGAGGCTGGTGTAATCAATGCACATGCGCCACTTGTTGTTCTTCTTCAGTACAAGGACTAGGTTGGCAAGCCATTCTGGAAAGAACACTTCCATGATGAAGCCGGCCGCCAGAAGCCGGGCGATCTCTTCGCCAACAATTCTTCTCTTCTCTTCTGACAGGTGGCGGAGGGGTTGCTTAACTGGTTTTGCATCAGATCTGACATGTAGCTTGTGCTCGGCGAAATCCGTCGGAACACCCGGCATGTCCTTGGGAGACCATGCGAAGATGTCCTGATTCTCACGGAGGAAATCAACGAGCTCGCTTTCCTATTTGCTGTCGAGATGGGCCCCGACGATAGCGAACCTCTCCGGGTGTTCAGGATCCAAGGGAATCTTCTTGGTTTCTTTGGCCGGCTGGAAGGAGCCCTGGGCCTTTGACTCCTTGGGATCCGGTGACAGGTCCGGCTGCTTGCTGGTCATGGCCACAACCCAGTCGAGGAGCCGCCTTTCTGCAGCGATGATGAGGGACTCGGCCAGCCGACTGCTGGCAGCAGCACATGTGGCTGACTTCTGGTAGTCGCCGGCTACGGTGATAATGCCCTTGGTACTCGGCATCTTCATCTTGAGGTAGGCGTAGTGTGGCACCTCCATGAACTTGGCCAGAGCAGGCCGGCCAAGGAGCGCGTGGTAGGGGCTTTCCAGGTCCACCACCTCGAACCAGATTGGCTCGCGGCGGAAGTGATCTTTGTCTCCGAAGAGGACATCTATCTTGATCATGCCGATTGGAGAGCAGGAAAGGCCAGGTACAATGCCATGGAAGACAGTCCGGCTGGGCTAGAGCTGCTTCTCCTTGACGCACAGCTTCTCCAGGGTGTCACAGTACAGGATGTTGATGCTACTACCGCTGTCTATTAGAACTCGGGAGAAGTGACAGGCTCGCCGCTCCGTTGAGAAGGTGGCATCCAGCACCAGGGCGTAGGAACCCGGAGAAGGCATCACCTCCGGGTGGTCAGCGCGGCTCCAGCTGATGGGCCTCTCGAACCAGTGCATGAACTCTGGGACCTCAGAAGTGACCGCGTTCACCTCGCGGTGCTGCTGACGCCGGCTGTGCCTGTCGTCGGCCACACTGGTGAAGACGATGTAGGCTCCGTGTTCTTCGGGGAATCCATCTTGGATTGTGCCGACGGGGCGGGCCGCCGGCTGCTGAGGAGGCGGAGCCGGCGGGCCAGTAGGTGGAGGGGGCAGTCCTTCGCCTTCGACAATGTGGGTGAGCCAGTGGCACTTCCGGGTGGTGTGATTGGACGGCTTCGCGCCGCTGTGGAACTTGCAGGGAGCATCAAGGGTTTGCTCGAAGGAGAAGGCGGGCAACCAAGCAGGCTTGCCGCCTTTTTGGCGCTTGGGGCCGGGCTGCCCTTCCGGCTGTTAGTCTTCAACTGCTGCCACCTGCCGGCTGGTGGAAGCCCGCTGCTGGGCCTTGCGTTTGTTGTCATTCGACTGCTGGCACCGACTGGAGTCACTAGCAGGCGTCTGAGGGGCCGGAGGGAGCATCTTTCCAGATGCGTCCACTCGGAGCTCCGACTTCATGGAGGAGTCGGCGGTGGCGTACTTGTCCGCTATGATTAGCAGCTCATCGAGTGTGGCTGGCTCGTCGCAGAGGAGTCGGTGCTTGAGCAGGGTGCCCTCTCGACACCCGGTAGTGAAGTACTCTATAGCTTGCACCTCATGCACCCCTTCGCAGGAGTTGCGCAGTTCGGCCCACCGCGTCAAGTACTCGCCGGTGGACTCGGTTGGGCCTTGGACGCACAGGGAGAGCTGGCGAGGCTTGGGAGGCCGCTTGTAGGTGCTGGTGAAGTTGCGAATGAAAACTTCGGTAAAGTCCAGCCAGCTGTTGACGCTGTAGGGCTTGAGGCTGTTCAGCCATGTCCGGGCCGTGCCCTGGAGCATGAGCGGAACATACTTCACGGCAACGCGCTTGTTGCCGTTCGCTATGCTGACGGCGGTGGAGTAGTCAACCAGCCAATCCTCCGGCTTCACGGAACCGTTGTACTTGGGAGTGTATCGAGGAAGCGAGAACCCTTTGGGGAAGGGCTCGTCGCGAATGCGGGGGCCGAAACAAGGCGGGCCGATCACATCCTCTTCTTCTAACGCCAGGGATCGAGCCAAGCGGTCGATCCGGTAGCGGGCGTCATTCTCTCCGACTCCTTCTCGGGGACCCAGCCGGCCTCCGAGAGTCAGATGCTCAACGGGTGGCGGGGAGACGCGCCTCTCCCTGCGCGGGGGAGGCGGACAATCGTCCCGCCGTTCTACTGCTCGTGGGCGGCCGTCTTGGTCGCGCTCGATGGTGACGCGTGTGTGGCTGCGGCTAACAGCCGGCTCTTGGTCTCCTCGGTCGCGGGCGCCGCCTGTCGGCGTCCGGGAGGTCGCGCCGTGCTCTCGGCGAGGGGGAAGGTTCCCGGCCTGCAAGCCGGGTTCCACCACACGGCGGCTGGCTTCTTGCTGCACGGCGGCAGCGTCGATGAGCTGCTGGACGCGCTCCGTCATGCAGCGACGCTCGTCGCCCTCCAGGCGGTCCAGCTCGTCTGCTGCCGCCTGGGCGGCGCGTAAGTTTTCCATTGGCGTGGCGTAGACTGGGCGGTCGGCCCCCAGCATACTGGCGATGGCCGCGCCGCGCTGCCGGACCGTGCCCACGCGGCTGGGTTTGCCAGCAGCCGGCGTGCCGCAGACGGCGCGGTTGATCTCGCGCTGGTAGGCCTCGGTGAGGAGTCTCATGGCTGCCAACTTATGGCGCTGTCGAGGAGTGCGACGCGGCACGCCTCCAGTGTTTCACCACTCGCACCGGGTGCCACGGGTGCGGACAGGTCTCGCATTGCCGCCCGCAACGGGTCCCGGTCGGCCTCGCCGGGGGCTCCATCGTGGCTGATGACCAGCACCTCAGCGACGGTGCTGGTGCCGGTGGTGCCGTCAGTAGCAGGGAGCGAGTCGTCGAAGATCACTACGTCACCGAGGAAGGTATCAGAAGGCGCGGCGTCGGCGTCGATGACCATGTCGACGGGTGGGTCGGTGGAGCCAACGGACTCCAGGTCGGAGGCCGGCTCGCTGGTGATGTGAAGCTTGCCGAGGGGGTCGACAAGGCAGCTCTCGGAGCTGGCTGCGCCCGCGTTGGGTGCGGGCTCGTCGGAGAGGCGGATCCCGCCGATGAGGTCAGCGAGGCAGCTCGCGGCGCAGGCGCCTTCCATGCCATGCAGTATGTCGGCGCAAACGCCATCGGGCGTGCCGGGCTGGCTACGCTCGCCAGGAAGGAAGAGGGTTCCCGTCCAGAACATGTTTCCGGGCGACGGTGCACCTTGCCCCACGGTGGGCACCAAATGTCGGGGATATCGTGCGACATATGCTAGGGGGTGGCTTATCATGGATGGGGACAAGAGTATGTCGCCGGGCTCTAGAAGCGGGAGTGAGCGAGACCGCATACGCCTGCGAATCTTACCCAGGTTCGGGGCTCTCCTCGGAGATAACACCCCTAGTCCTGCTCTGCGGGGTCTCCGCATGATGACTATGATCAACAAGGTTGCTAGAAGCTTGCTCCTTGAGCTGTTTCGGCTAGAGGAGGGGAAGGGCAAGGCTAGCTCTACTCCCCGCTCTACGTGTGTGTGTGAATGGCGTGGGGGATGAACCCTTTGCATGGGTGAGCCTGGGGGGTTTATATAGGCCTACCCCCCAGGGGTACAATGGTAATCCGGCTGGGTGTAGGACCCGGCCATCAGCGGCTCTGGCTGCCGGCTTCACCGCCGACCGCTGGGGCCCGCCGCCTGGGGGGCCATGTTGACTGCTTTATACTGTGGCCTCGCCCTCGATGACGAAGGTCTGGTCGAGGGGAACGTGGTTACAGTCCCGCCGCCTGACGGGTGCTCACTGTAGCCATACCCCGTTCCATCTGGTTAATGGTGCACAGACTCCAAGGGGGAGGAGGGCCGCCTGCTAGGAGTCGGCCCTCCCTTGTTGCCGCCTGCTGGAGGTTTGCCGCCTTCTGGTGGCTCGCAGACAGGTAGGGCCCGCCGCCCGCGGGCCGTACCGACCGCCCGTCGTGGGGGCGTGGCCCCCTCTGGCGCTAGTGATGTCACGGACTGCGTGGCAATAGTGTCACGCTGGGCGAGGGGTGTCCGCCCGGTACACAGCTCTGTGGCCACGTCCCATCCTGGATTCGGGGGTGGCAGGCTGCACTGCAGCCATGCCTTGTCTTGTCGTGGTGATGTGGTGCTGACTTCGAGGGGACGAGGGGCCGTCTGCCAGGAGTCGGCCCCCTCGCGGCAGCCTCCCATGGTCTTGCCGCCTTCTAGCAGCCGGTCTCTTGGACCAGCCGGCCCAAGAAGGCGGTCGTGCTTCCGGAAGGTGTGAGGGGCGCAGCCAGCCCTGATGTCTCAAAATACCATGGGGGACTGATGTGGCTACCCGTGGTCATTTACTCCGACAAGCGGCACTAGCACGGTAGTACCGCTTAGTGCGGTACTGCCACCCTAGCACCCTCTACTACTGTTGCCTCATCCTGTTTAGAATGCATTAGCGGTAGTACTGCTGGGGACTGTGGTAGTAATGCTCCAACGGCACTACCGCCCCCTTGTTTCACTTGTGTTCTGGCTGGTGTCGGGTAGTGCCGCCTAAGCGGTAGTACTGCTCCTAGGAGCAGTAATACCGCTTAGCTGCGGGCAGAGGGCAGAAAATGGTTGGATTTCCCCCCACTATATAAGGGGGGTCTTCTTCCCCAAGAAGATTTACCTCTCATCCCCCAAGCTCCATTGTTGCTCAAAGCTCCCTTTTCGCCCGATCTCTCTCCCTAGCCAACCAATCTTGTTGATTTTCTAGGGTTTTGTTGAGAGGGCCCGATCTACACGTCCACCAAGAGATATTTGATTCCCCCCACTAATCCCTTGTGGATCTTGTTACCCTTAAGTGTTTGAGCACCCTAGACGGAAGAGGTCACCTCGGAGCCACAACCCATTGTGGTGAAGCTTCGTGATGGTGTTAGGAGCCTCCAATTAAGTCGTGGAGATTTCCCCAACCTTATTTGTAAAGGCTTGGTTGCTGCCTTTAAGGGCACCACTAGTGGAATCATGGCTCTAGCATTATGCAATGGCATGAGGAGAATACGGTGGCCCTAGTGGCTTCTGGGGGAGCATTGTGCCTCCACACCGCTTCAACGGAGACGAACTTCCCCTCAAAGGGAAGAAACTTTGGTAACACATCCTCATCTTCACCGGCTCCACTTGTGGTTGTCTCTTACCTTTACTTTGTGCAAGCTTGTATTGTGTTGTATCCTTTGCTTGCTTGCTTGCTTGTGTTGGTGTTGTTAGCATCATATAGGTTGTTCACCTAGTTGCATATCTAGACAACCTATTTGTTGCTAAACCTAATTTGTTAAGAAAAACTAAAAATTGGTAGTTGCTTATTCACCCCCTCCTCTAGTCAACCATATTGATCCTTTCAACTGCCCTCCTCCCCGGATCACCCTCACCCACCACCACTACCTAGAGCTCTAAACATTTCTAAGTTTACTTATTACTTGTTTAGTTTAGCTGGAACTAAGTTGCTTGATTTTTATTGTTTTTAAATAGTTTAGGGGGGCCTGAATTTGATATAAACTCAGAGAGAAATTTTATAAGGGAAACCGGGCCAAAAAGAATTTCGAAATTTGATCCAATTTTCGAATTTGGATTAGTCGATTTCTTTCGGAAGGAAGGAGGCAAGGCTTCATCAAAGAACAAGTTGTAGCCGGCCGATGCGAGTTCGAAGGTTGACGATTCGGGTGCAGGTGGGTGGGAGGTGGGGTGGGGGCTTGTTGAGAAATTATGGTGGTTTGGCAGTTTAGAGAGATGGCCAAGGGTGGGCCACCAGGGTGGTAAGGGGAGGGTGGGGTGGCGGAGGCTGGCGGATCAGCCTGGGCTGGATTCTCGGCGGCCAGGTAAAGAATATAACGGTCCATTGGATCTTGATCCAGCGATTGGTATAGAGGGGAAGAAATTGATTGACCCTCTGGAAAAATTCAGGCAATCGACGAATAAACGCTCGTTTATTTGTTCAAGTTGTCTATCTCTCAGTGGCGACTGAGAAATTGTTATTGTCAAGTCGATTAAGTTGCACGTAAGAAAGTTTTTTTCATTGTTTATGTGTTTTTATTTGTATAGTTACCTCGTTTATGTGTTTTTCCTGGATTTGATCTAATTTCCCCCAAAATCTGGATGCCGCTGCCGCTGTTGCTACACAAAAATAATTGACACGTAAGCACTTATACCACAACGATTCAGTTCTGGTAGAGCTCTTTTGATGGGGGGGTAGAGATTAGGTGACTGATTTTGAATTTTTGGGACTTGAGGGTTGTCTTGAAACTATATGGGTTGGTGTTCAGGTTTGAACATTAAACTCATATGTACCATATAGCTTGGGATAATATGCTTAACCTTGTTATGTTTTGTCCATGGATAATATATACTCCTCTCTTATACTAGAGTTATTATTTATTTTCCAGATTTATGGATCGCCAATGCGTCTTTGTCGAGCACCCAAGAGTTCTATGGCGGACAACACCATCCTTGATTCACTTGAAGAGATAGAGATTGATTATATGAAAGGATCAGAAGATGTATTCATGGAATTCCTAAAGTAGCTGATATCCAATATATGGAGCATGCCAAAGCTTAAAAGTGTGGAAATCAACATGTCGCACTCCCCTTCTTCCCTGAACGACGTGGTACACGAGAGGATCCGCGCCATGTTCCCTCCGAATATCAGCATCAGATCAAATGTGTTTCCCAATGGAAGACCGCACCAGATTATTTGAAGCTATTATTTCTACATGACCTGCATTTTCCATTTTTGTTGTTGAGAAACCACCTGATATCTATGCATGTGAGATTGGACCATGTGTGGAAAATTGACGGATGCGAACATTTTTTTGACCGAAGTCAGCAGCAGCTCTGCTATTGCATTTAGTAGGGGGGAAATTGTACATCAGCTGTTGCCAGCTTACAGAGTAGCCAAGTGGCCAAACCAAAGAAGAGAGAAACAAAGAACAGTCCTCAGGCTCATAAGTTAGCCTTCCACTATTACAAAGAAGGAACTACTCCCGCGCCTCGTGAAGGAGGCAGAGCTCAGCTTTTGCAATCTGGCCAACTTCTCTAGCAGAGAGGCTCAAATTTTGAAACACCCTACGGTTTCGCTCTTTCCAGATGTGCCAGCCCATATAGGAGGCGACAGACAGGCACTCTATTCTTTGCTGCTTTGGAGTGATGCTACGGAGCTTATGCCACCAAGAAGAAACCGAGGCAGAAGATGATCCAATGAGCGAGACTTCAGGATGAGAAACAGAAAGATCAGGCCAAATTTGCCCTGAATATGGGCAAACTAGCAAAAGATGCACCGCAGACTCAGCATAGCATCACAGAGTTTGCATGTTGGGTTATGTGGCCATCCCCTTCTCATCAGCCTATCCACAGTCCAATTCTTGTTTTGCAGCAGAAGCCACTAGTAAAAGCGCACCTTTCCCTAAGTTTTCAGTTTCTAGACTTTGTTCAAAGTTGGTTCCCGAATTCTCCCAATGAATTGAGCGTTGTAGGCAGAACTTGCCGAATACTCACCGTTAGCAGTCCAACGCCAGGAGATGGAATCGGCTGTAGTGGAGAGTTGCACGTCTTGAATAGCATCCCAAAGAGACAGGAACTGATGTAGTTCATCTTCAGAATTCAGTCTAAACAGACCCATCATCCATCTTCCCTCCTGGAATCCATCCTTGATGTATATGGATTTGCATCTCGACCTCTTGAAGATAGTGGGCGCAATTTTGGCCGATGCCGAGCCATTTAACCAGTTGTCCTTCCAGAACAATTTTTTTGTCCCATCGCCAACGGAGATTTTGGTGCAGGCTTCAAACAGGGCGAGGTCAGAACCAACACAAGGAGTTGCCGATCCCTTCCAAGGCCTGTCATTATCGTCCCATCTGAACCAGAGCCTCCGTAGGCGTAGAGCTCGACCAAAGCATTCCAGATTTTTTATGCCAAGCCCCCCAAACTCCATTGGTGAACAAATCCATCTCCAGTTAACCATGCATTTGCCTCCACTTGCTTCTTCATCTGCATTCCAGAAGAAATTTCTTCTAATCTTATCAATTTTCTTAATTGCCCAGGAGCTTAAAGTCAAGCAGGTGAGAAAGTATGTTGTAATGGCAGTCAGCACAGAGTTTGTGAGAACCAATCTGGCAGTCTTGGTCATTTGCTTCCCCTTCCATGGCGTTAGCTTGCCAGCGATGCGATCAATCAGAATCTGCTCATCCACCCACTTCGGCTTAGAAACACTCAGTGGTAACCCCAGGTAATTGCACGATAGGGCGCCAGTCGAGCCATTAAAAGGCAATAAGATTTGTGACAAGTCAAGCAGCCCATAACTGATCTGGTAGGCAGCACATTTCTGAAAGTTGGCGCACAACCCTGAGATCTCACCAAACCTTTCCAGAATGGCCTGAACAGCGAAGATTTCATCACGAATGGGGTTTAGGAAAAGAGCCGTGTCATCCGCGTAGAAACTAGCTCTCATCCTGGCAGCATTGTTTTCTAAGGGAGAGAGGATGCCCAATTCAGTTGCCCTTTGAAAAATCCTCTGCAAGGGGTCAAGGGCCAGAATAAATAGCATTGGGGCAAGCGGATCCCCTTGCCTGAGTCCTTTCAGATGCTTGAAAGGTCTCCCCGGCAAACCGTTTAGAAGCACTCGGGAGGAAGACGAGGCCAATATCAGAGAAATGAGGTCCCTCCATTTCTGACCAAAGCCAAAAGCCCTGAGCACCTCAATCAGATAATCCCTTTGAACCGAATCAAAAGCTTTTGTGTGCATCCTTGATCACGTTCCGCACAAACAAGAAATTGTCCTAGATGGATCTTTTCCTTAGAAAAGCACTCTGGCAAGGGGAAATAATATTGTTGAGCTCAGGAGCCAGCCTAGTTGCTAAAAGCTTACAAACAATCTTTGCAAAGTTATGTATCAAGTTGATCGGCCTGTAATCCCTTGCATTCGGAAACTGCCTCTTTCTTTGGGATTAAAACTATGTTTGCAGTGTTGAGGAGGTGGCCCATGGATCCCTTCAAATCAAAGAGTTGTCGTACCGCTGTGAATAAATCTAGCTTGACACAATCCCAACAATGCTTGAAGGAATTGCCAATGAAACCATCATGTCCGGGGCCTTTTCTCCATGCATGGAGTAAATAACGTCCTCTATCCTGAATTAGTTGTCTTACATTTGTCTAGGTACGAATGTATATAGATACCTTTTAGTGTTAGGTATATTTGTATCTAGACAAATTTAACACAACTAATTTGAGACGGAGGTAATATCGGAGTAGATGAGTTGCCATGCTGCTGTCTAGCATGAGTCTCTTACTGTGGCAGGCACACTGATCTGTTTTATTATTAGAGCCATCCATCGATCCACTTGGACTTGCATTCATAGATGCATTACACAGGCAGAGCACCACACAGAACTGGTGGCTGGAGAGTTGGTAGATGCTACAGATAGTACTACTGTTGTTTCAGATTACTGCGGCAGATTCAGGTGTTGGTGGCGGCGTGGGTACTGCTACTGTCACCGGGAGTCCCTTTTTCAGCCACGCAGCGTAGCCTCCTCCCACGTTCTTCACATTCATGAACCCCTGTATATATCACTCATCATATACACGCTGAAATGGATGTATTTGAACTATTTCTGTTAGCTATATCCATTTGAGCGACAACTAATATGAGATGGAAGAAGTACTCTCTCCGTCCAAAAAAACTTGTCCCAACCTTATCCCTCAAATGGATGTATCTAGCACCAATATCCATTTAAGGGACAAATTTTTTCGGACGAAGGGAGTATCAGTTAGTCCCTTTTTATACTGGTAGGTAAGATGAATTGATCGTCAGTAAGAATTCATTTACTTGTACTTACTGCTGCTAGGAGATCGACGCAGGCAAGCTCGGACCTCTTGCCGCTCTGGCACCCCTGCTCCATCCATCCATGGATGATTAGCACAGTACAACTAAAGGAAATTTAGACAAAATATGTGTGTAGAAGGACGTACGACAAGTATGTGTTGGTCTGTGGTGAAGAGTGAGGCGACCTGCTCCACGAACCGGGGGTTCTTCTCCCGGGTCCCTGCTGACAGACAATCACCCACCGAATCAGTTCACATAATTAACTAATCCATTCCTTTTTGCAAATAATTAAAGTAACCCTTTCATCTTCAGCGGCTAGCGAAAAGTTGCACATGGACGGCTAAACGTCCACATACGTGCGCGGTTTGCGCCGAATCTACGATGGCGTCAGTGTCAAGGATCAATAGGGGAGGAGATTGGTTAGCATGGCATGCCTTGTGGTGTGACGAAGTAGGGGACGTTGAGGGAGCCGCCGATGTGGCCCTTCCCCATCTCCTCCTCCGTCCTCACGTCCAGGTATATCATGCAGTCCTGCTGCTCCTGGAGCTCCCTCGCCGCCGTCTGCACGTCCACCGTGGTCACCCTCACGTCCGGTGGCGCCGCCGTCTTCGCGTCCACCGTCGTCACCCCCACGGCCGGTGTCGCCGCCGTCTGCACGTCCACTGTCGTCACCCCCACGGCCGGTGTCGCCGCCGTCTGCATGTCCACCGTCTTCATCCCCACGGCCGGTGCTGCCCCCGGCGCCGACTCCGACCTGCAGTTCGAAATCCAGTCAAACCAAATCGAATGATCGAGTACGTTAATTCAGGTTAAGGTGCTGAGGAAGGAACCGATTCATGTCGGATGAACTAATGGCGACGGACCTGCTCATCTCGTTCTCGTGGGGAGGAGGTGCCATCGCGCACTTGGTAGCAAAGCTTCAACAGTCCCTCAGGTGTTTCTAGGGTGTGTTTGTATGCGCTGCTTCTGGAGAACCAACTCAGGCACTGCGCTTTTTATGCTCACCGATGGACGGATCGATCACTGCTTCACTCGCTGTTAGCGAGTAGCAGTTGGGCACGTAGACAGGTACATTCTGCAAGCACTAGATTGTGTGAGATGTACAATGTACACTAGCAAAACAGAACTAAGGCAAGACACGCACTGGTGGCACCAGCAAATCGGAGCTTGTCTGCATGCGTTGGCCGCCCGTCACAACGTGTAAAGTGCACGTCTCTTGTTCCATCGACGGACCACGGACGATCATCAATCACGTCAATGCCTACATATGCGAGCGAATGGATCAGGGACGATATCATGCCTTGCATCATTGCTGCGTGCGTACATACTCCTTTCCCAGAATAATGCCAGTGCATACTCCTTCCAGAATAATGCCAGACCTAACAATAATGCCAGACCTACCTCATGGATGGGATGGGATGGGATGGGATGAGACGTGACAACTGGTGCGTGCCTTTTTTAAAGTAAATAAAAAATCCATCCAGAAGATAAAGGAGAGGTGAGTAGAGTATGGGTCATGCTAGCGCTTCAGGACAAGAGATCAGAAGGCTTTCGTCCACGTTCCATTTCCATTGAAACTGGAACCAGCGTTTTTTTTTCAATATAATAAAGGACGCCTTTTTACTAACTCAAAGTGAAGCATTCCCCGCAAAAAAAAACCCACTCAAAGTGAAGCATTAAGAAAATACAAAACACAATAAGTAAAATCCGGTCTGTGCATAACTAAGATGCACACAACCAACACCAACATACACATGCGCAAAGGATCGCACCGGCAAAAAGCAAAGCCAAAGAAGGCTGAAGCTTTGCCTAGGCAGATTGAAAAAAAGTAACGATGATCCACGTTGAGCGGACACCGAGCCAACAAAGAAGATGAAGGCGCACACGGTCTGGACAACTGTCTATGACGAGACGGACATACCGTGCACCCACTCGACGTCATCAGAAGATGGATGCCTCGTCTCAACGGATGGAAGGAGATTTGTGACATCTATGACACCACCGAGGCCGGAGACAGGATAATCGGCGTCATCCACATATGACATGTAGGCCCCGTCCTCTTCGTGCATACCATAAGGGCCGGCGGGAGGGCTCCGTTGTTAGTCGTTTCTTTGAGATTTGGTAGGGTTTGTGTCCTACTCAGGAAGGCGAGACGGCGGCGGCTCCCTAACGATGGAATAAAGGTCTCTCCGCCTAGTCCCCGTTCCGGTGGTGCGTCTAGTATCACTGGTGGGCGTGTGGAGGTGTGTCTCCGGCGGATCAATCCTTGGTGGATTTTCTCGGATCTGGTTGTGGTTCGTCTATATTCGTGCGTCTTCAGGTTGGATCCTTTCGATCTATGTTATTCTTCATCGGCGGCGGTTGCTGTTCTGGTGCGCTGGTCCTATGGGGCCTTAGCACGACGACTTCCCGACTGTCTACTGCAACAAGTTGTGCCCGACTCCGGCGAGGGAGGGGTGATGATGGTGGCGCACCTTCGGCTCGCTTCAGTGCTTATAGTCGTCGCTAGGTGGTCAACAGATCTGGATGTAATTTTTATTATTTTTGGTGTTCGTTGTACTGCCATGATTGAAAATGAGTAGATCGAAAGTTTTCTCGCAAAAAAAAAACAGTGATGAGTAGTTGTCTTCGGAGAGTCCAACATGCATGCATTTCTATTTACATCGATTATGATTGCACTTGTGTTGAGTACTTTTTATGGTTGTATCGCTAAGTGCCTTTTTCAGAATTGCTAGGTAACTATGTGATGCTAGTTAATTTGTTGAACACTTGATATGTTTAGATTATATTCCAATAAAAATAATTGCTAGATTTTTATGGTTTTCTTGTGTTGTGGTTGTGGCCCAACAAGACATCACTTTTCCTTGTTGAACCTCGTGGAACTTTTGTGACCCTTTGATTTATCTATAAAGTCGAGGCGAAAATCTAGTTTCTAACAAAAACCAATCACCTCATAGTTGTTGGGGGAAAGTAGTAGTAAATCAAAAAAAATTCCTACGCATCACCAAGATCAATCTATGGAGAGACTAGCAACGAGAGAGAGAGGAGTGCATCTTCATACCCTTGAAGATCGCGATGCGGAAGCGTTGCAAGAACGCGGTTGGAGGAGTCGTACACGCAGCGATTCAGATCGCGGTCGATTCCGATCTAAGCACCGAACAACGGTGCCTCCGCGTTCAACACACGTGCAGCCCGGTGACGTCTCCCACGCCTTGATCCAGCAAGGAGGAGGGAGAGGTTGAGGAAGACAGCTCCAGCAGCACGACAGCGTGGTGGTGGAACTTTGCAGTTCTCCGGCAGGGCTTCGCCAAGCTCAACGGAGGAGGAGGAGGTGTTGGAGAGGGGGGAGTGCTGCGCCAGGGATCAGTTGCTGCTGCCCTCCCACCCCCCTTCTATTTATAGGGTGAAGGGGAGAGGGGGCCGGCCCCCTTAGATCCAATCTAGGGGGGGGGGGGGGCGGCGGCCAAGGGGGGAACTTGCCCCCCAAGTTTGGTGGGAGGCGCCCCCACCCCCTAGGTTTTCAACCCTAGGCGCCTTGGCCCCTTGGGGGGGCGCACCAGCCCACCAGGGGCTGGTTCCCTCCCTTGCTCAGCCCACTTGGCCCACCGGGGCAGGTGGCCCCACCCGGTGGACCCCCGGACACCTTCCGGTGGTCCCGGTACAATACCGATAACCCCCGAAACCATTCCGGTGACTGAAACTGAACTTCCCATATATAATTCTTCACCTCCAGACCATTCCGGAACTCCTCGTGACGTCCGGGATCTCATCCGGGACTCCGAACAACATTCGGTAACCACATACTATTTCCCATAACAACCCTAGCGTCACCGAACCTTAAGTGTGTAGACCCTACGGGTTCGGGAACCATGCAGACATGACCGAGACATCTCTCCGGCCAATAACCAACAGCGGGATCTGGATACCCATGTTGGCTCCCACATGTTCCACGATGATCTCATCGGATGAACCACGATGTCGAGGATTCAATCAATCTCGTATACAATTCCCTTTGTCTACCGTTATGATACTTGCCCGAGATTCGATCGTCGGTATCCCTATACCTTGTTCAATCTCGTTACCGGCAAGTCTCTTTACTCGTTCCGTAACGCATGATCCCGTGGCTAACTCTTTAGTCACATTGAGCTCATTATGATGATGCATTATCGAGTGGGCCCAGAGATACCTCTCCGTCATACAGAGTAACAAATCCCAGTCTCGATTCGTGCCAACCCAACAGACACTTTCGGAGATACCTGTAGTGCACCTTTATGGTCACCCAGTTACGTTGTGACGTTTGATACACCCAAAGCATTCCTACGGTATCCGGGAGTTGCACAATCTCATGGTCTAAGGAAATGATACTTGACATTAGAAAAGCTTTAGCAGACGAACTACACGATCTAGTGCTATGCTTAGGATCGGGTCTTGTCCATCACATCATTCTCCTAATGATGTGATCCCGTTATCAACGACATCCAATGTCTATGGTCAGGAAACCGTAACCATCTATTGATCAACGAGCTAGTCAACTAGAGGCTCACTAGGGACATGTTGTGGTCTATGTATTCACACATGTATTATGATTTCCGGATAACACAATTATAGCATGAACAATAGACAATTATCATGAACAAGGAAATATAATAATAACCACTTTATTATTGCCTCTAGGGCATATTTCCAACAGTCTCCCACTTGCACTAGAGTCAATAATCTAGTTACATTGTGATGAATCGAACACCCATAGAGTTCTGGTGTTGATCATGTTTTGCTCGTGGAAGAGGTTTAGTCAACGGATCTGCGACATTCAGATCCGTATGCACTTTACAAATATCTATGTCTCCATCTTGAACATGTTCACGAATGGAGTTGAAGCGACACTTGATATGCCTGGTCTTCTTGTGAAACCTGGGCTCCTTGGCAAGTGCAATAGCTCCAGTGTTGTCACAGAGGAGAGTCATTGGGCCCGATGCATTGGGAATAACTCCTAGGTCGGTGATGAACTCCTTCATCTAGACTGCTTCCTGTGCTGCCTCCGAGGCTGCTATGTACTCCGCTTCACATGTAGATCCCGCCACGATGCTTTGCTTGCAACTACACCAGCTGACTGCCCCACCATTCAAAATATACACGTATCCGGTTTGTGACTTAGAGTCATCCAGATCTGTGTCGAAGCTAGCATCGACGTAACCCTTTATGACGAGCTCTTCGTCACCTCCATAAACGAGAAACATATCCTTAGTCCTTTTCAGGTACTTCAGGATGTTCTTGACCGCTGTCCAGTGTTCCATGCCGGGATTACTTTGGTATCTTCCTACCAAACTTACGGCGAGGTTCACATCAGGTCTGGTACACAGCATGGCATACATAATAGACCCTATGGCTAAGGCATAGGGGATGACACTCATCTTTTCTCTATCTTCTGCCGAGGTCGGGCAATGAGCCGTGCTCAATCTCACACCTTGTAATACAGGCAAGAACCCCTTCTTGGACTGATCCATATTGAACTTCTTCAATATCTTGTCAAGGTATGTGCTTTGCGAAAGACCAATGAGGCGTCTCGATATATCTCTATAGATCTTGATGCCTAATATGTAAGCAGCTTCTCCAAGGTCCTTCATTGAAAAACACTTATTCAAGTAGGCCTTTATGCTTTCCAAGAATTCTATATCATTTCCCATTAATAGTATGTCATCTACATATAATATGAGAAATGCTACAGAGCTCCCACTCACTTTCTTGTAAACACAGGCTTCTCCATAAGTCTGTGTAAAACCAAACGCTTTGATCATCTCATCAAAGCGAATGTTCCAACTCCGAGATGCTTGCACCAGCCCATAGATTGAGCGCTGGAGCTTGCATACCTTGTCAGCATTATTAGGATCGACAAAACCTTCCGGCTGCATCATATACAACTCTTCCTTAAGGAAACCATTAAGGAATGCCGTTTTGACGTCCATTTGCCATATCTCATAATCATAGTATGCGGCAATTGCTAACATGATTCTGACGGACTTCAGCTTCGCTACGGGTGAGAAGGTCTCATCGTAGTCAACCCCTTGAACTTGTCGATAACCCTTAGCGACAAGTCGAGCCTTATAGATGGTCACATTTCCATCCGCGTCTGTCTTCTTCTTAAAGATCCATTTGTTCTCTATGGCTTGCCGATCATCGGGCAAGTCTGTCAAAGTCCATACTTCATTTTCATACATGGATCCTATCTCGGATTTCATGGCTTCTAGCCATTTGTTGGAATCCGGGCCCGCCATCGCTTCTTCATAGTTCGAAGGTTCACCGTTGTCTAACAACATGACTTCCAAGACAGGGTTGCCGTACCACTCTGGTGCGGAACGTGTCCTCGTGGACCTACGAAGTTCAGTAGCAACTTGATCCGAAGTTTCATGATCATCATCATTAACTTCCTCTCTAGTCGGTGCAGGCACCACAGAAACATCTTCCTGAGCTGTGCTACTCTCCGGTTCAAGAGGGTTTACCTCATCAAGTTCTACTTTCCTCCCACTTACTTCTTTCGAGAGAAACTCTTTCGAGAGAAACTCTTTCTCCAGAAAGGATCCATTCTTGGCAACAAAGATCTTTCGGATCTAAGGTAGAAGGTATAACCAATAGTTTCTTTAGGGTATCCTATGAAGACGCATTTTTTCGATTTGGGTTCGAGCTTTTCAGGTTGAAGTTTCTTGACATAAGCATCGCATCCCCAAACTTTCAGAAACGACAGCTTAGGTTTCTTCCCAAACCATAATTCATACGGTGTCGTCTCAACGGATTTCGACAGAGCCCTATTTAAAGTGAATGTGGCAGTCTCTAAAGCATAACCCCAAAATGATAGCGGTAGATCGGTAAGAGACATCATAGATCGCACCATATCTAATAGAGTGCGATTACGACATTCGGACACACCATTACGCTGAGGTGTTCCAGGCGGCGTGAGTTGTGAAACAATTCCACATTTCCTTAAGTGTGTGCCAAATTCGTGACTCAAATATTCCCCTCCACGATCTGATCGTAAGAACTTTATTTTCCTGTCACGTTGATTCTCTACCTCAATCTGAAATTCCTTGAACTTTTCGAAGGTCTCAGACTTGTGTTTCATTAAGTAGACATACCCATATCTACTTAAGTCATCAGTGAGGGTGAGAACATAACGATAACCACCGCGAGCCTCAACGCTCATTGGACCGCACACATCAGTATGTATGATTTCCAATAAGTTGGTTGCTCGCTCCATTGTCCCGGAGAACGGAGTCTTGGTCATTTTGCCCATGAGGCATGGTTCGCACGTGTCAAATGATTCATAATCAAGAGACTCTAAAAGTCCATCTGCATGGAGTTTCTTCATGCGTTTGACACCAATGTGACCAAGGCGGCAGTGCCACAAGTATGTGGGACTATCATTATCAACCTTACATCTTTTGGCATTCACACTATGAATATGTGTAACATCACGTTCAAGATTCAATAAAAATAAACCATTGACCAGCGGGGCATGACCATAAAACATATCTCTCATATAAATAGAACAACCATTATTCTCGGATTTAAATGAGTAGCCATCTCGCATCAAACGAGATCCTGATACAATGTTCATGCTCAAAGCTGGTACTAAATAACAATTATTGAGGTTTAAAACTAATCCCGAAGGTAGATGTAGAGGTAGCGTGCCGACGGCGATCACATCGACCTTGGAACCATTCCCGACACGCATCGTCACCTCGTCCTTCGCCAGTCTCCGCTTATTCCGCAGCTCCTGTTTTGAGTTACAAATATGAGCAACCGCACCGGTATCAAATACCTAGGAGCTACTACGAGCGCTGGTAAGGTACACATCAATAACATGTATATCACATATACCTTTGGTATTGCCGGCCTTCTTATCCGCTAAGTACTTGGGGCAGTTCCGCTTCCAGTGACCGTTTCCCTTGCAATAAAAGCATTCAGTCTCAGGTTTGGGTCCATTCTTTGACTTCTTCCCGGTAGCTTGCTTACCGGGCGCGGCAACTCCCTTGCCGTCCTTCTTGAAGTTCTTTTTACCCTTGCCTTTCTTGAACTTAGTGGTTTTATTCACCATCAACACTTGATGTTCCTTTTTGATCTCCACCTCCGCTGATTTCAGCATTGAATATATCTCAGGAATGGTTTTCTCCATCCCCTGCATATTGAAGTTCATCACAAAGCTCTTGTAGCTAGGTGGAAGCGACTGAAGGATTCTGTCAACGACCGCGTCATCCGGGAGATTAACTCCCAGCTGAGACAAGCGGTTGTGCAACCCAGACATTTTGAGTATATGCTCGCTGACAGAACTATTCTCCACCATCTTACAACTGTAGAACTTGTCGGAGACTTCATATCTCTCGACCCGGGCATGAGCTTGGAAAACCATTTTCAGCTCTTGGAATATCTCATATGCTCCGTGTTGCTCAAAACGCTTTTGGAGCCCCGGTTCTAAGCTGTAAAGCATGCCACACTGAACCAGGGAGTAATCATCACTACGCGACTGCCAGGCATTCATAACGTCTTGAGTTGCTGGGAAAACAGGTGCGTCACCTAGTGGTGCTTCAAGGACATAAGCTTTCTTGGCAGCTATGAGGATGATCCTCAGGTTACGGACCCAGTCCGTGTAGTTGCTACCATCGTCTTTCAGCTTGGTTTTCTCTAGGAACGCGTTGAAGTTGAGGGCAACATTAGCGTGGGACATTTGATCTACAAGACATATTGTAAAGATTTTAGACTAAGTTCATGACAATTAAGTTCATCTAATCAAAATTATTCTATGAACTCCCACTCAGATAGACATCCCTCTAGTCATCTAAGTGATACATGATCCGAATCGACTAGGCCGTGTCCGATCATCACGTGAGACGGACTAGTCATCAACGGTGAACATCTCTATGTTGATCGTATCTTCCATACGACTCATGTTCGACCTTTCAGTCTTCCGTGTTCCGAGGCCATGTCTGTACATGCTAGGCTCGTCAAGTCAACCTAAGTGTTTTGCATATGTAAATCTGGCTTACACCCGTTGTATTCGAACGTTAGAATCTATCACACCCGATCATCACGTGGTGCTTCGAAACAACGAACCTTCGCAACGGTGCACAGTTAGGGGGAACACTTTCTTGAAATTTTAGTGAGGGATCATCTTATTTATGCTACCGTCATTCTAAGCAAATAAGATGTAAAATGATGATAAACATCACATGCAATCAAATAGTGACATGATATGGCCAATATCATTTTGCTCCTTTTGATCTCCATCTTCGGGGCACCATGATCATCATCGTCACCGGCATGACACCATGATCTCCATCATCATGATCTCCATCATCGTGTCTTCATGAAGTTGCCTCGCCAACTATTACTTCTACTACTATGGCTAACGGTTAGCAATAAAGTAAAGTAATTACATGGCATTTTTCATTGACACGCAGGTCATACAATAAATTAAGACAACTCCTATGGCTCCTGCCGGTTGTCATACTCATCGACATGCAAGTCATGATTCCTATTACAAGAACATGATCAATCTCATACATCACATATATCATTCATCACATCCTTTTGGCCATATCACATCACACGGCATATGCTGCAAGAACATGTTAGACGTCCTCTAATTGTTGTTGCAAATTTTTTTTCGTGGCTGCTATAGGTTTCTAGCAAGAACGTTTCTTACCTACGCCACAACCACAACGTGATATTCCAATTTCTATTTACCCTTCATAAGGACCCTTTTCATCGAATCTGATCCGACTAAAGTGGGAGAGACAGACACCCGCTAGCCACCTTATGCAACTAGTGCATGTCAGTCGGTGGAACCTGTCTCACGTAAGCGTACGTGTAAGGTCGGTCCGGGCCGCTTCATCCCATGATGCCGCCGAATCAAGATAAGACTAGTAACGGCAAGAAAATTGACAAAATTGACGCCCACAACAACTTGTGTTCTACTCATGCAAGAAACTACACATAGACCTAGCTCATGATGCCACTGTTGGGGAACGTAGTAGTAAATCAAAAAAAATTCCTACGCATCACCAAGATCAATCTATGGAGAGACTAGCAACGAGAGAGAGAGGAGTGCATCTTCATACCCTTGAAGATCGCGATGCGGAAGCGTTGCAAGAACGCGGTTGGAGGAGTCGTACACACAGCGATTCAGATCGCGGTCGATTCCGATCTAAGCACCGAACAACGGTGCCTCCGCGTTCAACACACGTGCAGCCCGGTGACGTCTCCCGCGCCTTGATCCAGCAAGGAGGAGGGAGAGGTTGAGGAAGACAGCTCCAGCAGCACGACGGCGTGGTGGTGGAACTTTGCAGTTCTCCGGCAGGGCTTCGCCAAGCTCAACGGAGGAGGAGGAGGTGTTGGAGAGGGGGGGGAAGGGCTGCGCCAGGGATCAGGTGTGCTGCTGCCCTCCACCCCCCTTCTATTTATAGGGTGAAGGGGAGAGGGGGCCGGCCACCTTAGATCCCATCTAAGGGGGGGGGGGGGGGGCGGCGACAAGGGGGGGAACTTGCCCCCAAGTTTGGTGGGAGGCGCCCCCACCCCCTAGGGTTTTCAACCCTAGGCGCCTTGGGCCCCTTGGGGGGGGGGGCGCACAAGCCCACCAGGGGCTGGTTCCCTCCCTTGCTCAGCCCACTTGGCCCACCGGGGCAGGTGGCCCCACCCGGTGGACCCCCGGACACCTTCCGGTGGTCCCGGTACAATACCGGTGACTGAAACTGAACTTCCCATATATAATTCTTCACCTCCGGACCATTTCGGAACTCCTCGTGATGTCCGGGATCTCATCCGAGACTCCGAACAACATTCGGTAACCACATACTATTTCCCATAACAACCCTAGCATCACCGAACCTTAAGTGTGTAGACCCTACGGGTTCGGGAACCATGCAGACATGACCGAGACATCTCTCCGGCCAATAACCAACAGCGGGATCTGGATACCCATGTTGGCTCCCACATGTTCCACGATGATCTCATCGGATGAACCACGATGTCGAGGATTCAATCAATCCCGTATACAATTCCCTTTGTCTACCGGTATGATACTTGCCCGAGATTCGATCGTCGGTATCCCTATACCTTGTTCAATCTCGTTACCGGCAAGTCTCTTTACTCGTTCCGTAACGCATGATCCCGTGGCTAACTCTTTAGTCACATTGAGCTCATTATGATGATGCATTACCGAGTGGGCCCAGAGATACCTCTCCGTCATACGGAGTGACAAATCCCAGTCTCGATTCGTGCCAACCCAACAGACACTTTCGGAGATACCTGTAGTGCACCTTTATGGTCACCCAGTTACGTTGTGACGTTTGATACACCCAAAGCATTCTTACGGTATCCGGGAGTTGCACAATCTCATGGTCTAAGGAAATGATACTTGACATTAGAAAAGCTTTAGCAGATGAACTACACGATCTAGTGCTATGCTTAGGATCGGGTCTTGTCCATCACATCATTCTCCTAATGATGTGATCCCGTTATCAACGACATCCAATGTCTATGGTCAGGAAACCGTAACCATCTATTGATCAACGAGCTAGTCAACTAGAGGCTCACTAGGGACATGTTGTGGTCTATGTATTCACACATGTATTATGATTTCCGGATAACACAATTATAGCATGAACAATAGACAATTATCATGAACAAGGAAATATAATAATAACCACTTTATTATTGCCTCTAGGGCATATTTCCAACAATAGTGATGGTTCTTCTCTAACTCATGCATGTTCGGTTTTATGTTTTCTGAACATTTTTTTTGTTGATAAAAGACCTTGGCCTCTACATGCATGTGAGGGGTTGCACTAAAAAATACACTTCCGAGCGCGTCATAGAAGTGCTTTCGTCAAGAGTAACCGACACGTGGCATCCACTGTAACGGGTCGCCGTTAAGCTATTGGGTCCGGTTTTGGATCCGATAACCCGCTAACAGCCACGACCAATGGCGATTTTCTACATGTAAAATTCTCATTGGCCGACGGAACCACGTGTCAGCTCCGCATTGGCACAGATGTCACTCATCCAATGGGCGAGATGCGCCTAAGATATGTTGACACGTGGACCGGCCCAGAAGTGGCCCATAAAGATTAAATGGGCCGGCCCAGCTAAAGGCCCACAAGATTTTGCAGACCATAATGGGCCGGCCCAGCTAAAGGCCCACAAGATTTTGCAGACCATAATGGGCCGGCCCAGCTAAAGGCCCACAAGAGTTTGAAGACACTAGTGGGCCGGACCATTAACAGGCTGCCATGTTTTGGGCCAAATACCGGCCCATATTTGATCCGGTCCATTAATAGCCTGTCACATTCTGGGCCTAATAAGGGACCATATGAGATCCGGCCCGTTAATATCCTACCATGTTCTGGGCCATATTACGACCCATATCAGATCTGGACCTTTAAGAGCCTTTCATTCTTTGGGCTAAATTATGGCCCATATCAGATTTGGCCTATTAACTGGACGCTGTGCTTTTGGGCCCACTTGAGGCCCGGTTAGGATTTCTGTTTGCTAAAGGCCATTTAATAGTACGGCCTGATATTAGTTTCGGCCTGTTAAAGGTCCGTTTAACATTTCGGCCCTATATTTATTTCGGCTTGTTAAAAGTCCGTCATATAGTTGGGCCTAATTATGGCTCGCTTTGCATCCGGCCTGCTCACAGCTGATAATTTGATTGGGCCAAACAAGAACCAAGACAATTTTGGCCTGTTAACGGCCCGTGATGTGATTGGCACAATCATGGGCCGGGGTCTATTTCGGCCTGCTGTCGGCCCGTGAGCTGTTCGGCACATTTCAGGCCCAACCTACTTTTCAGCATACTAAAAGCCTATTGAATTTTCTTGCCAAAATAGGGCCGGTGGTTTACTCAGCCTATTAAAAGCCCGAAACTACTAGTGGGCCAGTTTACATTTAGATGTGTTAACGGACCAAGATGACTGGGCCCATGATGTGGCCCATATATAGTGATTTGCATGACGGCCCGATTATGTACCGTAATTTTACGATTTGTCCGGTTTACTTTTCATGGAGCGAAGACAGGATATATATACAGTAAAATAACTGCAGCATCGTGAATAAGTAAAAATCTAGACTATACAATAAAGAAATTACGTCATATTACATCCACTGGGCATCAAAGTTTGCCACTATGATAATAAAGCACAATTAGACAGCAGATTACATACACTGGGCATCAAAGATCGCCACCAGTTCAAATAAACAGGCCGAAAAAATAATATACAAAACCGATAGCATTTCAATATAGTTCAAGAAAGGTTAGCCCTGCTCGGGAGCTGCAGCGCAAGCAGCTGAGCAAGCTAATGAGACTGCGCTTGTTTGACGCTTATATCCTCCTCACTCTGAATGAGAAACAAGCAGACAGATGACATGTTTTGCACATATAAGTATCAGTGTTGACAATTCATCACATTTCTTATTGGCGAATAAAGAGACACAGTTTAAAATAGCATTAACACAATATGGTATTGTTCAGGTTAAGACATGGTAGGAAATGACATTGTGAAGGAGTTGGCAACTTCACGACACTACTGGATTACAGATCAAGAACTCATAAGTATCAATGGTTAGTGTGCTGTCAATTTATTCCATTTCAGATTGGCAAATAAAGAGACAGTTTAAATAATCTCTATTGTTATAAAAACAGAGTTGGTGATGATGGTGTGCCTGCCATCCTGCAATATAGGCCGTCCGATTTATATCTAACGGATAGGAAGGAAACTATGGCAATTTTGCAAAAAGATACCCACACCCCTCTCCACATTTGCAAATAAGGCCTTCCCTCGTTCATCCTTTTCTCTCACAAGATAAACTACTCATACAAATGCATCTTGATGTTACGTGCAACACACGGGGAATGATATGACATTGTTCATAGTTAAGACATTGCAGAATATGACATTGTGCTGTAGTGGTTAGTTTCACCACACCACTGGATTACGGATCAAGAACAGAAGCATACATGCAGTGCAAAAGAAGATCACTTGCTCTGTATAGTTTAATTTACATGGTATGAAGAAGGAACTTGGTTGTATAACTGAAAACTTAAATTGAGAAGGACAAACTTTTGTTTATGAACTTCATAATAAACTTTAAACTTGCAATTTGATGCAAACACCAAAAATAAACTGCTGTTGCAGTCCTGCCTAACCAAATATACACAACAAAGATTGAAGGCTTGAGAAGGACAAACTTACATTAGTGGTGAAGACCGGCTCTATAAAGCCCTTGTCCATGCTGATGGGGGCGGGGGCAATTCAAGAAGTTTACCACAGAATCTTCTTCATAAGCATTGCCTTTATTCTACATTTTGTTAAGAGTAAATATAGATGTGATAATATAAGAAAAAATGGAGAATATTTAAGATAAGATGAAGAGTGATGCTACATAACCAAGTAGCTATAAATGTAAGTACAGCGATACAGTCAAAAGGTACAGCCAAGAGCAATGTAGAGCTAAACTTCTTCAGTATCATTGGTGTTATCCAACCTTATGATAAGAGTAAATATAAATCTGATGTGTAGAAAATGGAGGGTAAAAAAAAATAAGCTGCAGAGTGATGATACATGAACAACTAGCTATCAATATAAGTACACTGATAAAGGACAGCAGGTACTTACAAGAAAAATGCAGAGCTAAACTTTTTCATTGGCATTGGGTATATTCTACATTAATGTAACCATTAATACAGATCTGATAATTTGGAGTGAACAATTGATAAGCAAGCTATCATGCATACTGCTGTCACATAATGAACCAGGTATGAATGCAAGTACAGTGATACAGGACAACAGGTACTAACAAGAGCAAATCAACGGGCAACATATTTGCGATATCCTGTCGTCCTTTTCAAACCGGAATTCTTCTTCGAGCAGATTTCTTGCAAAAGAGATCCGTAAGGCACATGCGGAAAAGTAGAAGTTCAAATTGTCATGTGATATCATAGACAGTACCTCATCCTGGTAACGAGACCAGTGCATAACAAGGTTTTTCGATTCAATGTCTTCTAAATTAAGCATAGGCGACTTCACCGGAAGTTTGTTTATAGACTTGCCATCAAAGTGTGATTTCCTCAGGTAACACCGATACTGTTGCAATGCTTCCTTGAAAAGCTCAAGCAAGCTTTGCTTGTCATGACTATCCAGATTGACCCTCGCCTACTTGTAACAATGTAATGTAAATCATTGATGCGTTCAATCAGTAGAAAATAGGAAAATAATCACCATGAATAATAGCACTTACACATAAGTGGGACATGAAGATGTGAAAATGGTGTTTGTCTTCACTATAATCTTCCCATGATGGGAATATATGCACGTAGTCCCTAACAACATTGAAAGCATTGTCTTTTAAACTGGGAATAACTGGAATGGGGTTCCAATCTGCAGGAATTGGCCGTCTCTGCAGTTGGGATAGGTCTTCGGCGGGTGGACTTGCTGTACTTTTTGCTGGAGTGGGATTTTTCTGTGGTACGGCTGGTGCTATGGCAACTGAAATCGGCATACCTTTTGCTGGAGTGCAGGTCCTGTGTGGTGGGGCTAGTGGTGTGGCCAGTGAAGTATGGGTACAGTCTGCTGGAGTCGGTCCTATGTTTTGTGTCACTGGTTGTAGAGCCAATATAACTGGGGTGCTATCTGATTTCTCCGCCACCACCACGTTTTTCAAGGACTTTGCTGGTGCTCCTTCAGGTTCGGCAATCACCTCTTCCTTTTTGATGTCTGATGCACATGAACAACATTTGAGTGGAAAAACATGGTATGATGACAGATGAAATATGTATTGATAATTGATGGGCATAGCATCTTGACATATATGATGAGTAAACTAAGCAGATGGCGGTGCAACAAAGTAGAAGAAATGCAAGACACCTTATGCAAAATAGGCGCAATCAATAAAACCTTGCCAAATTAGAATAGGCACCTTGATGAGTGAACAGGACAGGCCATCTATCTTCGACTCCTCGAGGCCAGAATAGTCATTAGGATCATATTCTGAACAAGAATCTGCAGGTGGGGAGCGTATGAGTTTCATTGCATCCAGAATGGAACTCAATGCCTTGGTGCCAATTTCGTTAGTGATTGCAGTGTTCCACAATATTCTTCTGATGCGCGCATTCTGATTACGTACAATATCTGAGAAGCATGAAAACATAAATAGTGAGATTATCTTTGTAATGCAGAGAATATTCTAATATAGGGGCTCCCTGTAAACCCTTGTGTGCTATCACTGTATTCTGATGAGAGAGCCCATGTGTGATGTAATATGATGCGTGCATTAATATAATCTGGCACAAGTACATAAAAAATAGGCTCCAGAAGTAAGGATAGTTGGTAGATGATAGGTTCATAATATACTGTATAGAGAGTTTATTGCCAAACCATGATAACAAGAGCACACAACAACTAGGCAGATCGTAGTGTACATAAAAGGGGTACACCATAACCAGCATATATAAATCGGGAAAGTGGAACTGGCTGGAAAATACGGTGTTGTATTGCCGCTACTAATTGAAAGCCTATCGATCACGTACAGGCCAGCTCTATCAGCTGTTGACTGCAGATGTCCCTGCTCCCCTTCCTGACAAGGAACATACTGTACGTACTAAATACAGAATAACAAAAGAGGAACATGTTAAAGAACAGAAGAGGAAGCATATTCTTGAGATTCCGCTTCTTTCCATACAATGTTGGTTGCCCACTCATGATGAATAACAGCGCCCAAAAAAATACAATTCTATGATGTCTCTCTATATGTGGTCACATGCATTTGGAAAATCAAGTGGGAGCATTAGTTGACCAGTTAAATGTGTATCTGTTAACTAATATCAGTATCATATCACAATTCGTATTTGAAGAAGTAAGCTTTGGACTTATGATTGGTGTGTTGTTTAGCTTCAAGAGTGGACTGCTGCTAGTGCGACACAAAGCAGCTACACAGATCATAGTGTAGATATCACGGGAAAACCGTAAGCATCACAAGTAAAATCAGGAAAGTGGAGCTTGCTGGAAAATATGGGCTACTATTGCCAGTATGGCTAGAAAGGCTTTGGATACCTGCTCTCTTCAACTGAAGGTGCGGTACTGTTAATATCAGTGTAACTCTCAAAGGCGACATAGCTCCCCGCATTTCCTTGCTAATCTTATAGGATTCAAGTGGGCAGGCCACTACAATTCCTATTCCTATGTTTACAAAATCCTACGAATCAAAGAGGCCCGAAGAGTTGAAAGTGTCCATCACAACCGACCGAATAGACCTCTACACTGCAAATGTCCCTCCTCCTCTTCACTACAAGGAACATACTGTACTACTATTATACTCCCTCCGTTCCAAAATATAAGTCTTTGTAGAGATTTTCACTATGGATCACATACAAATGTATACAGATACATTTTAGAGTGTAGATTCACTCATTTTGTTCCATATGTAGTCCATGGTGGAATCTATACAAAGACTTGTATTTAGGAACGGAGAGAGTACTTATTAAAGAAGAACAAAAGAGGAACATGCTAAAGAAGAGCAAGCAGATTTTGGATAATAAAATGTTCGTTGCGCAGTGCTCACACATGATGAACCAGAGCGCATTAAGAATGCAACTCCCTGCTTTCTCTCTATATGTGGTGCACGTGCTTTTCGAAAGTAAAGTAGGAACATTAGCTGACCAATTAAACGTTATCTGTTTTAGTAATATCAGCATCATATCAGATCCGTATTTGAGCAACAAGTTTGGAATTATGAGTGGCACGTTGTTTAGCTTGATGGATTGAGAAGCAGTGCTAAGAAGCTACGATGATGGTACTGAATATAAAGGAATGTCTGCATGCAAGTCACGTGACTTTTTTCATTTGGGTCAGCCGACCATTTCAGGCGGTTGGATGAAGATCCTACGTCTCCTAACCCTTCTTCTTCCTCGTCTCTGATTCTTCCCCTACAGAACACCGCACGGTCCGCCGGCCGAACCACCGGTCCCGACCCCCCGCCCACCCCTGAACTGTCCTCACCGCCTGTGTTCCTCTGCCACCCCCACCCCCCACCGCCGCCCCCACCCGCGTCGAGTTTTTTTCGTTCGGCGAGGCCCCACCACCGCCAGGCCACCACCCCCCACAACCACCGTCCCCACCCGAGCCCCTTCCTTCCCTCCGGCTAACTCCGGCGAGCTCTCAAAAATCGACTGACCCAATTTTGAAATTTAGTCTACTGTCATTTAACTAGTGTGGAATATAAAAGGAAAAAACCATAAGCATCGCGAGTATAGTGTTGGGCGTGCCATGGCGGATCTGAAGGTGCAAACCGGACAAAGGTAACTTCGCAACCAATGTTTGGTTTCAACTAACAAGTAAGATCCTAAGTGATGGACAAGAAATCACAGTAAAACAGTGGCGATCTATTTTCTTGTTGCGATAAATAAGTTGAGCAGATACGAAAGAGTACCGCCTCTGGTGCGGCGCCGTGTATGCATCTGCTGAGAATTTGACGGTGCTGTGGTACCGATGGCTGTCGGAGGCGTGGAAGTAGATCTAGGAGGGTAGACGGTGACGGCGGGGGAAATATCCCAGCGCGGTGGACGAGACGGTCGTAGGAGCGGCGCCGACAAGGTGGACGACGGCGGGGATGAAGCGAGAGGACGGGATGTAAGGATCCTGGTCCAAAGCCGTGGATGAGAGAGTTCGATCTCTTGTAATGGACGACAGCGTCGGGGTATTAGCTCCGGCATGGTGGAGGAGGACGGCGGTGGATGGGATGGCGGACGGAGGAGGCTGGGTTGGAGAGGGTGTTTTGGCGCCCACGGAGTACGAATGGGGAAATGGAGGGAGAGAGGAAGGGGGGAACCATGTCTTCGGGGCGCGCTTGTCTCAAATGCGAGGAAATTTACAAACTTAGCCCCTGTTTAAAATTTCAGACATCACAGGAATATTGGGCTGCTGGGGATAGGACGGTAATCTCGCATACACCGAATATTTGCCGACGGAGATTTCGGCCGAGGAGAGTTTGTTTTGGCACCCACCGTGTATGAATCCGGGTGAGAGGCGATTTCGGCCAAGGAGACACTGTGTTTTGGCGCCCACCGTGTATGAATCAGGGTGAGAGGCGGCTATTTCATGTTTGAGTGAAATTACAAACCTGCCCCTATCAAGACCTATTGAAATCGAGTCGACTTGTGTTGCTGCGAGTTTGGCCGCTTCGTTCAAATTTTTGAGGGACAGGCAGTAATTTCCATCTCCCATATTTTGGTTTCGGGCGGTTACTGCGAGTTTGGCCGCTTCGTCCAAATTTTTGAGAAAAAGCTTGCACGTTTACCGTGCCAACTCAATTCCAATCCGTTTACCGTGCGGTTACCGGGCAGGATCTATTTTCGATTCGAACAAAATTCTACATACATCATTTTTTTATATATACTTTCAAAAGCACAACAAAGAATTCTGCTCCTTTATATATATAATATAATATACAAATACAGTGAACTCAAAATCATAAGGTTGAATTCAAATTTTTTAAACCAAATTATGTTCTACTCAAATATATGGATCAGTAATATCTAGATATTAAATAACATAGATGCGCGTGAATTCATATGAGTATGCATGTTTGATAGATCAATTTTGGTTCGAGTATGAATTACATGTATCATCATCTCGAATTCAAATATTTGAATCCCTTTTATGTTGACATTTTCTATACACGCAACTAAATATTTGAATCTCCTTTCACGCCCATCTCTCTCGCGTGCTCCTTCATGTAGCTATCACTCTCTTTTCTCTAGCTCACCCGCGCGCTCACTTCATGTTTCTCCTATTTTCGCAAACATGGTCTCTCGCCGTCTCCCTTGAGAAGTGTCACACTCTCCCTATCATTATATATTACACGGTTTTCATTATCTCTCATGTCTCTATCGTTCTTTGGTATCACTAGGTACCTAAGCTTTCTTTTTCACCGCCACACACACACTCTCACTCGTCTTTCACTTTGTCTTTCTCTCTAGGATTCTCTCACGCACTCTATATCTTTCTAGATATGACTCCTACCACTAGAATTACTCTCTCCTGCACACACAACGTTTGTTGGGGTCTCTTTTTCGTCTTCATCTCAGTTATAAAACTTACATTATTCATTTGTTTACTGATCAAACAAACTCTCCGCCCCCCTTTCTCTCTCTCTCACACACACACAACTCCTGCTTCCACTCCCCCTCCCGACTACCGTCTCTTTCACACACACACACACACACACAAAACTCTCGCTTTCGCACTCCCGACTCATATTTCTCTCACAAACATTGATCGACCAGCCTCCAGATAGGTTTATGCATCCGCACACTCTTGCTTCCACTATCTCGTACATGTCTCTCTCGCGCTCCTTGTATCTATGTAGATTTTTTGTCCCTTCTTGAGACGCGCCCTCTCGATCGTGCACACACACACTATCGCCTCATTTTATGGTGATACCTCTCGCACACACACTCTTTGTGTCTTTGTCACACACGCACTCCATCCTCCTCCTCTCCCCCTCTCTCTCACACACACACACCACACACACACATGGGCTTTTTGCAACAATATACCACTTCTCGAATCTTGAAACCAACCACATTCCTCCCTTATCTCATCAAAACCGCCAAAGGAATATATTTTGAGTGAAACATAACATATTTTTAGTGATATACGTATTTCAAAACTAGATTCTTTTCTATCAAATCGGTGAATATGTATTAATCTACTTTGAACGTGTGGCAATGCATTGGCACATTGCTAGTTATTACTATATAATTTTTTGGACACCAGACAAACGGTGGAGTACACATATGAAGAGAAGAGGCGCACGCACGCAGTCGGTCTCTCACTGTCTCGTACACATGAGAGTTATGTAAAGGCACCGTAAACAAATAAACCCTAGGTGTATGATTGTTGCATGCACGGGTACCGGGTACGTGGTGGAGCGCACCTTTGTAGGAATAGTCAGCTCGCGTGATAATTTGATCCGTAGGAGTTGATGGTCGGGACCACAGGTGAACGACCTGGAGGCGGTGGCTCGCCAGTCGCCACTGATCAAGTAGTCACGTTTAAAATATCATTTTTTAGCGGGGTAAGAGTTCCGATTTTCAATGGCGCGTTATACTACTAGTTTTTAGAACGATTGGTATGGAGCGAAAATGGAATTCATAATTACTACCTCTGTCCTGATTTACTAGTCCCCATCGTATTTTGGGACAAAGTTTGTCCATGAATTTTACTTGTAAAATGTGAATGGAAAATGAGATTTTGTTATACCCAAACAAAAAAGGACCGGAGGGAGTGATTGCTCTGACACGGACGCGACCTCTCATAGCGCAGGCATTGAACCGGCGCGCCGGCCAAGAGGGCCCCACTCGTTGCAGGCCAGGCTGAACACGCCTCCTCGCCGCATGCAACCGGCTTCAGACTGCCCCGCCTGCCTCCATTGAATCCGCGCATGTGCCGGCAACACATCCTTCCGCGAGCCGGCCGGCATTTTAGAACACAACGTCGGTTGGCTCCTCTCGTCCGCCCGCTATTTAAATGAGGCCAAACGCCTGGCAAGAGCCGCACCACACCGCCGCTCCCCATATTCTCCTTGCACCATTTTCTCCACACTCTCCATAGCATCCGGTGAGCAGGAAGATGAGTTCTTCGGCATAAAAGCCGGCTGGGTGCCCCGACGAACCAGGCAACTCGCTGCCCCACCTCCCTCCCCGCCCCAGGCCGTCAGTACCATGGGCGAGGGTGCAGGCGGGCAAGCGAAGGAGCAAGCCGCCGCTCCAAGCTGGCCCCTGGTGCATCAACTCGACGCTCCAAGCCTGCTCGCAGAGGAGTGGCCAGTTGGCACGCCGGCACACGGGGGACCACGGTGTCCAGTGCATTGTGGTTGGCCGCGCCATCCGACGCAAACGTTGGCGGAACCGCGGCATGCTAGCGGAGGTGGTCAACACGTCCGCGGCCACCGCCGACACCGAGGAATAGTAGACCACGGGAGCCGCCGCCGCTCTGAACCCAAGAATGCTACGACCACCACGTCGCCGGCATAGACACTCGGTGTGTTGCCCGGTTTGGCTCAAAACATCATGGACCCCAGCCGCGGCCGGCATTAGAAATTATACCTGCTTCCAGAAGTTATTCGCGTTTAGTCAAAAAATGTCCAAAATATAATTAATTACGTATGGTCTTGACTTGTTGTGCTCGCACTGGTAGTAGGAACTAGAGATTTTTCTTTATTTATAACTCTCCTCACATTTTTTTTTGGCTTTGAAGTAAACCATGGTTGTGGACATTATCTATGAATGTGCAGATATCTCTGAACATGAGTTTGATGTGGAAGTTGAATTTGGAATGTTGGGCTTGCGTGTCAACAATACCATGTCTAATGGTTCGTCTGTTATTGTTTGGAAAGTAACGGCTGTTATTATATGACCCAAAAAAAATTATTTTGTGCCACATCAGTAGATGCACGAACATCACAACAGGCATGCTGACTGGATAAACATTTGAACCTAGCTATTATGAAGGAAAATTTGTATTGACAACAATTTTAGATAGCAGGAGACGCCTAGCCTGCTCTGCCTCTGCTAGCTTCTTTCTAGCTTCTTCCATCTCTTCTTTGGCTTGGGTGAAGAGAGCATCTGATTGCTCTTTTCGCTTCTTCAGGAACTCAGCTACATTCTCAAGGGCAGCTGCACGCTTTCTTTCAGTCTTTACTAGAGCCACGAGGACACAAACAGTTGATGACTCTACCTGGCTTGTGTGTAATCCAGCGTCATCTAGGAATTTGCACCTTGTGTCTAATCCAGCATCATTAGGGAACGGGCACCTTGTGTGTATTCCAGCCTCATTTTTGAAACATGATCTCGAGGTTGACCATACTTCCCTCCTCCCAAGAACTGCATCCGGACATGAAGTTACTTCTTTTTTGGATCAATAGTCAGAGCTACCCAGATCTATTAAGTAGAAGCCAGATAAACAGGACTCGGAGAAGTGAATTCAAAAGGTGAAATATAAAAACAGACTCCAAGGTGAGAACACCCACTTCCTACATCAAGCTAAAAATGAAAGCATTAGGACGATTAAGACTCTTCTTATTACACATCGAAGAACACGAGGCTAAGAGAAATAGAAACTACAACGTATACACATCAAAGAACATGAGGCTAAATGAAAGTAATTGAAAGGGTGTTACTTACCAAAGCTCGTTTTACAGGTTCGGTGCAGCTCCTCTTTAACTTTCCACGTTCCTTGAAGATGTCCCCAATATCCCGTGTTTGGTCTTCATTGCCCCTCTGCATGTTCGCATTCGTAGTTTTAAAATCTCAACATGGCAAGAAAAATACAGTAATACTCACGCATCTTGTGGGCAACATTAAAGCACTCATCTACCATGTTAGAGCATCTCCAACAGAAGCGCAACGCGACGCGTTAAAAAAGCGTTGACAGCACCGGAATAGCCAGTTTTTGCGGGCCGCGGAGTGCTGGCTCCAGCGGCCGCTACAAAACATTGCGCGCGCGCGCCGCTCCAGCAGACGCGCTATATTTTTTTCTCCTTTCTACTCTGACTCGATACACATTCGAGTCCGAGTCGATGCTGGCATAGATAGATACATAGATAGTTCTCAGCATAGATAGATAAAAAAATAGATAGTTCAACTACTCCTTGTCGTCCGACTCTGCCTCGATGATGTCCTCCTCCGACGTCTCAATGTAGGCGTCAAGATACCGATCGTCGTCAGAGTCCCAGGGCGACGCTGCTCCTAACTTGATGTTGAATTGAGCGGCCGCCATCCGCGTACATATGTCCTCGCGATAGGCGGCTCGCTCCGCCCTCCTCTTCTCCCTCTCCGCCCTCCTTTGCGCGTAGAACTTGCACTCGTTGATGATGTCCTACGGGAAGCGTTGGCGCCACAGCACCATAGCTTCCTCATCCATCTCGGCGATGCCGAGACGGTGCTCCCGCCTCCGGTTGTCGCGACGATCCTTGTCGGTGATAAGCCGCGGGGGAGGCGCGAGCTCCTGCGCTCGCTCCCGCGTCGGCACGTTGGGGAAGTTCATGTCCCTACGAGGCCGCCGGAGGCGCCACGCCGCCGCGTCGTACGCGCGGGCGGCCTCGTGGGCTGTGTCGAAAGTGCCGAGGCCGAGGCACATCTCGCCGAACCAGATCTTGGCGGAGAAGCCGCCGGAGGGGCGCGCGCGGACGCCGCGGTAGCCCCAAGTTTCCCGGCGGCGCAGCGGCATGGTGGCGCGGCGGCGGCGAGGCGAGAAAGAGCGGGGAGAGAGCGGTGGCGAGGCACAGAGCGGTGGGAGGGCACGGGAGGGCGTTGGATTTTATAAAGCACGCCGGACGCCGTGCGCCAAAACTAGCGCGCGATCTTTTCCCGACGTCCCTGCTATCTCTACTCTCTTTTCTACTCTTATATATATATATATATATATATATATATATATATATATATATATATATATATATATGGACAAATTTTATGTAAAAGCAGTGGTAGTTACCACCATCTTCTTTGGCCTCCACGTGTCCCTCTTCCTCCTCCCTCTAACGTGGCATCAAGTCAGCCGGATAATGGATACTGTTAACGGAAGCCCATGCAATTTAGTAGGCAGAAACTACTTCAGTTTTTATAATCAAATAATCCGGCAAGCCGGTGACAGGCTGTTGCAACTATCTCCTCAATATTGGGCGCGTACAGCAATATTTTCAACGGATAAGCATGTGAACGTGATGCTAATTATTCTTTTTTTAGACTGATGCTGATTATTCTTGATAGGCACCATAGATGGTAAAAAAATTATCCAGAGTACGTATTTAGCTATTTTTTTTTGAACAAATAGTTTATGTTGGAAATAGGTAGTATGGGAACATATAACTCTTTTTTGATTCTTCTATTATAATACGAAATATATTGTCTTTTTTAGAACCGCGTAGAGTATACTCATGTATACTTGTAGTATGGAGTATTAACATATAACTTTTGTAGTATGCAGTATGCACTACTAAGTAAAATTGGAGTGTGAAGTTTAAGCATTTGATTATTGGAGTGTTAACACCATGCTTGAGTATAGAGTAAAATTGGAGTGTGAAGTATAAGCATTTGATTATTGGAGTATGGAGTATTAACACCATGCTTGAGTATAGAGTATTAATACTCTTTTACGTGAACGTACAAAATATGTGTCCCAAAAAAGTAGTATTTCGTATGTAATATATAGTTCATTTTAGAATTATGGTGCATGCTACATACTACATACTATACTGCTATAGTATGGAATATATTTACAATTTTTCACGTGGAGTATGTGCATGTGTACATAGAATTGTTTTTTCACAGAGTATGTAGTATATCTTTTTAAAGTAGACATGTTTTTTTTAATATGTAGTATATTGTATGAACTATCAAGTAAAAAAAATTAGTATGTAGTATATTAATTTTGAATTTAGTGTTGGGAACCACCATGAGTATGGAGTATGTATTTCTTTAGAATATGGAGTATATATGCATTTTTATGGAGTATGGAGTATATACGTCTTGTAGTATGAAGTAATATACTTCTTATTTTAGAATGGTGTATGTAGTATTTACGGTGGACTGTTGTAGCATATAATATAAACGAGATATTTATGGAGTTTCCAACTGTGTATGTATTTTTTTAGACGGGAGTATGTTTTTTTTAGAAAAATTAGATGAGAGTATGTGTTACAGGTTCGTTAGTGGAGACGTATTTTTTTGGAAGGGAGTATATATATGTACGCATGGAGTATGGAGAATGTCATGTACATTATGTTTGTACAGTTAGCTGATGCGTTCAATTGACAATTAAAAAAAAAACGGGTGCATTCCATTTGTATAAAGTACACGATGTATGTACATACATGATGCATACATGGTGTCATGCAAGCATCAATCTACGGCCTTGTTCTTATAGCTAGCACACTATCTCCTGGTTGGGGAGGATGACGACCCGCCACTTGTTCAACCGTGACGACGACCATGAAGGCGTGGCTGTTCACGCCGACAACAGGATCCCAACGGAGGACGTGCGACCATACTTACTCTTTTACGTATCTTCTTGTTCAGTCTGCAAGTTGCCAAAAGACACATGATGAAAAAATTATGCATAAGCAGCAGCAGCAGCGGACCATGCATGGCGACGATGCATGCAAAAACGAGTGCCTGCTGGCAGATGATGGCTCCATATGATCCAAGAAAGAGCCTCTGTAGTTGCAGAAATTGTCTAGGCTGCCGAAGAAGACACCGATTAATCAGAAGATGGATTGCTCATATTTTTCATGCATGTGTATCATCAAAGAAAAATATCTCATGCATATGGACCTTTTTTAATTGCATCATCCAGATATGATGCACGGCCGTCGGTCAATTGCATGCATCCATGAATGCATCTCTTCCAAATTAGCAATCCAAAACATACATGCATCAGCATTAGATCGATCTAGTATGCATATACATATGCTAAATCTAGCAAACTAGAGAAGGGTAGATCAAAGATTAACCTGCGTATTCAAAACTAGAGAAGGAAGGATGCCTGACGCTAGCGGCCGGTGGATATATAGCTTGCTCGTTTTGCTGGAGGTAGTTATATGGTAATTATCTCCCAACATAAATCGGGTGAGTTGGTGTAGGTACGGGCTGGTTATTTAATCGGGTAGAGAAAGTCTGGAAACTTGTGAAACCAAACCCGTTAATCAACGGTCAGATCTGAAGAGATCGGAGGGCAGCTCGGGTGGTGGTAACTACCACTAGATGGTAGAATCTATTTTTCCATATATCTTTCCCTAATAATAAAGTATGGATTGACTCTGTCGGGTTCATCGTCGCGGTAAATTTGAGAAAAAGTCCCTGTATTTTTTGGTGTTCAATCCGTTTCAATTTTATAAAAATACCCATATATTCATTTCTATTCATCCCGCGGTTCTTACTTCAGGTGGCTAATAAACGTGTCTTGCACCTATCCAGCCGCTCCCTCTCTGGACGCCGCCGCCGCCAGTCCTCCCCAGCCTCCGCTGGTCCTCTCCGCCCGTGCTCTCCCTCGCCTCCCGATCCCAGCCGCACATCCGACCCCGCGCCCTGTCGACGAAGCCCCGGATCCGAGGATCCGCTCGAGCTCGGCATGCTCGCGGGCCGACCCAGTGCTCGACACCGATGGAGAAGAACGCGGAGGCGTGGGACTCGTCTCCACCGGATCGACGGCCGTGGCAATCACGCGTCGGAACCGCCGTGCCGACGCCTTCCTCTCCGTCTCGCTCGTCCGGCGCTCGGAGCCTCCACTCGTCCGCGGCTTCCACCGCCCTACGCGGCTGCGCTGCGCCCTACCCTGCCCAGGCGCCGCGCAGATGGCGACAAAGCGCGCGGCAGAGGACGGAGGGGCGTGTGGTCGTTGCCGCCTTCAGTGGCTGCACCGGGAGGTCTCTGCCGCCTGCTCCGGCCAGATCCAGCCGAACCTGTTTCACATGCATCTGGGCGGAGGAGGCGACGACCCGACTAGCCCAGTAGGCAGTAGCTCAACACTGCCTCGCTGCCCCTGTTCTTCGCCAGCAACAGTCTCCCTTATGCGGTTATTAATGTTCAAGCCATGCCCTTTTCCTTTACATGAACATCAAACCTACGTTTATGTCCTGCCTGATATGTGTGGTGGGCTGCTGCTGTGCGATTGCTAGCTGTGCTGCTACTTGTGGGTCCTTGTAGTTGTTTGGCTTCCACTAAATTTCAACATGTTTCAGATTTCCACAACAATTCCACATTGTCATATAATGATTTACCTGCTTCTTGGTCTCCTCAATACGCACTACCGAAGCACTCGAGAATCCTTTATTCACCTTGTCAATGCCTTGCTTTGTAATTTTTTTGCTTAGTTATATGGATGAGTTTGATGGCATGAGTGTACGCTATTTGAAGCTTACCCATTAATCTATTGTTTCTCAGGTTTGTGCATTCCAAGCCTGCCTCAGGACACCCCTTGTGATAGTATGCCTAAGATAAAGATAGGCCGTGTCGAATATACTGAACGGTGGGTGCTTATAGGACACCCCTTGTGATAGTATGCCTAAGATAAAGATAGGCCGTGTCGAATATACTGAAGGGTGGGTGCTTATTGAACCCACAATCCGTGAGCTGGATGCCAAAATTAGAGAAGGTATGCATGTTATTAAGCATGCTATCTATCGATGTGACCTTTTCAGATGTCCATTGATATTTCATACTACAAGATGAGTACTAATATGATCTGCACGCACAGCTGAAAATGATACACATGACAGGAAGAGAAAGTGCGAAGCACTCTGGCCAATTTTCCGCATTTCTCATCCAAGAAGCCGTTACATTTTTGATCTTTTCTATAGAAGAAGGAAGGATATATCTAAGGAGCTGTATGAATTTTGCCTGGACCAGGGTTATGCAGACCGTAATCTGATTACAAAGTGGAAAAAGGTTAGTTGCCTCAGCTTTATATCATTTGAGCTAGGGACCAAGACGGATGAGGTTGATTTGGCTTGATCATGCCAAAGAAATTTACTTCTTTTTCGGAAAATGAAAGCATGCTTTAGAAGTTCAGGGTTAAGTTACCAAATCTGAGCTTTGTAGCAAAGCAAAGAGGATCAAGAGAAGCAGAGTAGGATAATAAAGGTTCACATAGATGTAGTAATATGTCACTATCAGCTAGCTCAAGTATGTATGACTGTAGGATAATACATGTTCGCATATATGCAGTAATCTGTCACTATCAACTAGCTCTAATTGAAATGTTCTTGGAGCAGTTTCATTTGCAAATAGACCAGCTACACGGGCACGCACATACACACACATACACCCTAATTGAGATATCATATTACTTACATGATGTGGGTTATTCAGGTTATTATGATAAATTATTTGACTGATCATTGTACGCTGACAAATGGCTAGGCTTCCTTTAGATCCAATGTACTCCAAGGCATTGATAGTGTCTACCGAATTCAAGTGCTTGGAAGGAATGTTGATTGATGTTCGTAGCTACACTTGTCTGCAATGAGACGATGTACAGGAGCAATAAGAAG
The DNA here is from genome assembly GCA_011799875.1 of Thinopyrum elongatum. Lineage (NCBI taxonomy): Eukaryota > Viridiplantae > Streptophyta > Magnoliopsida > Poales > Poaceae > Thinopyrum > Thinopyrum elongatum. Next base: position 167,913,098 of record CM022303.1, on the reverse strand, counting down.
GATATGATGATGTACTTATGGGCTGCCGAGCAGAACCACATATAGCCGTGTCTCCTTTGCTGCATCAAGGTCAGGAACCTCCAGATTCATTGCTTCTTGGTCTTTATTTTGTTGGTAAATAAATCGTAGTGCAGTGAATAACACAGAATGGATCAGAGGGACTTGAATTTTTTTTTATGTCTAGGTGAATAACAGAATTTTTTCTTTCACATAGCATTCTGTTTTGCTATTCCAAACGTGCTTGCCAATGTGCTCTTTATCGAACAATCTTTTGGCCTTCAAAGTTTCGAACCACTGTTGGTCACAGTTTTTTAGATCAGTTGTAGATTTTATTGACCCCCTCACCTAAATGTGGAATTTAGTGATTCTTTTTACTTTCGAAAGCTTAAGTCAATAAGCATCTGGAGAAAATATATTAAAACATTGGTAAAAAATTCAGAGGATAAATTGAAGAGAGAAGTTTCATTGTCCCTGTTTTGGAGCTTATATTTTTGTTATCGAGAGCTAGGTTTGTTGTTCCTTTTGTGCAATTAAGCTCGTGCCGCTGGAACCATGTGTACATTTAATCAAGGCATCGGGGTCCACAGATCTTGTTACGACACGAAAAATGTTTGATGATTATCATTGCAGACGCCCTCAATCTCAGGAATACTCTTACTATGTCTTTGATTCTGTTAAAGACCCAATATATGATGAGGTGCTGCCTCTCCTGATGCTGAGCTATTTAGAATTTGGTATTTCACATATTTTTTTGTCTGGCCAGTAAATTTCACAAACATAACTGCAGGCCATCCGCTCCTGCGTAATGAAACTGTTTCAAATTTCATATTGTGTTTGACACCCTGAACCACTTTATTAGATAACAGATTATAACTTCCACTTCTTTTTTATGCTGATGAATCAACAATTTATTAGATAACAAATTTTAATCCCCTGGAGAAAATCAGAGTATTTATCGACTATATATGCTCTATGGATGTCGACAAATTTGATTGCAGGGGCTAGCAATGCTTCATTTCATGCTACTGTAATAACTCCTGCTGGTTAGTTACCTCTTATCCTAGCAAGTGAAATTAGAACTGATACATGTACAGGATTGTTGTTTTGAGTCGCACAGATTGACACATGTATGAATAAGTTTCAGTTTTAGATTAGTGTACTGATCATGGCTATGTTGTGGAAGAGTTCTTGCAGGCAGTGTTCGAAAGTAGCATACTTCTGTTCTCTGTAAATTGGTACTAGATAAAAAGGATGTTCCATTTTCTGTAAATTGATAGATAAAATGGATGCAGGTGTGACCTTGGGGAAGGAGCCGGACGGCAAATGAAAGACTGAGAGGATCAGGGATTCTTCTTTGCCGGTGGTAAGGTGGAGACGCTGCTTAGGGAACATGTTGCGTACATCCTCGCTGCTTTTCTTCTTTCAGTCTTAGGTACTTTCCAGCAGGCGTGTACCTATCTTGCTATGTACTGAATTCTTTGCAACTATGTTGCAAACTGTATTAGGAGACAGATAACCAGGAAGATATATAATGCGTGTGTGTATTAATTAATTATTACCATCACCTAGCTAGCTTGACGTGAAAGATCGCGGCAATTTTTTACTGTATGGATGTTGTGTCGCTGGTTTGTTGTGATGTTTTCGGGACTTCATGTGAGTTTTGGCCCGTGGCTCCCTCAAATCAAGTGAGATCAACACTCCCTATATGTTAAGACGGTCCTTAATTAATGCTATAATCTTATATATGATGACATTAAGGGACACTTTCCACGCCTTGCTCCTTCTCTTCATTCGGTTTTAGACTATCAGGTACTTTCCAGTAATGAATTTTCAAGTCGAACAAAATGTGTCAAAAATTGTTCACCATTAAACGAGGTGAGTGTTGAAACTTTTATACTGTAAAGACATGTTTTAAACTTTTAAGTTCTAACAATTTTTTTTTTCATGAGATAAGTTCTAACAATATTAGTACCACTGACACAGATAAGTTGTTTCAACAATAGTTTTGGTATAGCAGAAAAATGATATAGTATATATCTGTTTTGGTTTCACTTTTTGTTATTTCTTTATGCATTAAAACCGTTCCGTCCATCCCCCCTTTCCCTCCTTCCCGATCAACCCGCTCCTTCCCGATCAATGTGTGCACCAGAAGGCATCGTTTGCCAGGCACGGGACTAACGTGCCCACTGCAGTGTCGGGCCAAGGGCAAGTCCCTCCGGCCGCATGTGCCCTAGGTCGCCTAGCACCATCAGCGATGGTGGCGAAGAGAAATGGCAACATGGATGGGTCGCTGGGGCATGTGAGAATTATTTATCCCGTTGCAACGCACGGACATTTTTACTAGTATATATATATATATAATATTTATTTTATATTTATCTCTACTCTTATAAAAAACAGAGTTGGTGATGATGGTGTGCCTGCCATCCTGCAATATAGGCCTTTCGAATTATATCTGACAGATAGGAAGGAAACTATGGCAATTTTGCAAAAAGATACCCACACCCCTCTCCACATTTGCAAATAAGGCCTTCCCTCATTCATCCTTTTCTCCCACAAGATAAACTACTCATATAAATGCATCTTGATGTTCCGTGCAACGCATGGGCATCTTGCTAGTTCTAAAAAACTTTCCATCATTTGCCACACTATTGATTGCAGATGAAGAACCTACCCAAGCACAGCGCAATACAGGAGCGACGCACAATTACAAGGTGATATTTTGTTGGATAATGCAAGCTATAACCAATTACTTTTACCGGAATAATAGCAACCAGGAAATTTGAAGGGTAGGTATGAACAAAATTGGAACTGCACATGTACTGCTAAGAGATTCTACACATTACCAATCGAGGAGGAGTACGATGGTCGCGGCGGCGTCTGTGCATCATGGTCGTTAGCGGGAGTCAGTTCATTGTCCACGACGGTGGTGCTTCTGCGCTTGGCGTCGGCTTCCGGGAAGCAGATCCGAGACCGTGGAAGATGGTGCCGGGGAAGAGGCTTCGTGTACGACGACGACGGTGGACCGGCTCCAGTGCGGCGTACGACGTCGTCGATGAGGCAGATGCGCTGCGGTGGACGAGTGCACTGATGTAGAAGGGGAGGAGCACGAAGGCTGTGGTGCCGTGGAGAAGTCAATTTTGCGGTGGGGATAGAAAACGGGGAGTATTCAGGTGTACTACTCTGGGTGCCGGGGTGGGGTTGGCTGGGTAGGGTGAACCTGAAGTTACAAAAACAGCCCCCTATCCACCAGCATCCGTAGGCCTGTTCCGAAAGGTATGATGGTAACTTTGCACTGCTCGAATCAGGGTCGCGGGAGATTTTCCCGCCGACCTCAAAATATTGTAACACTGAACTCCCCGTCTGGCGTGTTGGGTGATTGGGCTAAGCAACTAGCGAGTAGTACTAGTAACTACTAGTACTCCCTCCGTTTTTATTAACTCTGCATATTAGGTTTGATCGAAGTCAAACTTCCTAAAGTTTGACCAAGTTTATAGAAAAATATAAAAATTTACCATAACAAATATGTATGATGTGAAAGTACATTCAATAATGAATCTAATGGTATTTATTTGTTATTGTATATGTTAATATTTTTTGTTATAAACTTTGTGAGAGTTTACAAAACTTGACTTTGACGAATGCTAATACGCGGACTTAAATAAAAATGGAGGGAGTACACATTTGTTTTCTTAGTTTGTAGTGGAATTAATCATTTGTTGTAATCGTGAAATAAATATATTAAGCTACTGACTTCGAATGTAATGGTTTATACAATTCAATAGTTAGAATCATTGTTGAATTCCAAGATGTATACCAGGTCTATAGTACTTCACAATATGCTCAAACTCACATAATCCCAATCAAATGAAAATCTAAAAGCATTTCATAGTTATTACTTTGTATAGGATGCAACAAAACCAACCATAACTCTACATGATCCATTATAAAGCAACATTTTGAACACATCCCAATGTGTGATTGAAACATGTAGAGAGAGCTTGTGAAGATGGAGCAAATAGGGCGGGAAAGATTGTATGTATGTGGGTGAGAGAGTAGGAGACAAATGTTGAGGAACGTGCAATTTCAAAAAAATTCCTACGCTCACGCAAGATCTATCTAGGAGATGCATAGCAATGAGAGGGGGAGAGTATGTCCACGTACCCTCGTAGACCGAAAGCGGAAGCATTAGCTTAACGCGGTTGATGTAGTCGAACGTCTTCGTGATCCAACCGATCAAGCATCGAATGTACGGCACCTCCGAGTTCAGCACACGTTCAGCTCGATGACGTCCCTCGAACTCTTGATCCAGCAGAGGGTCAAGGGAGTGTTCCGTCAGCACGATGGCGTGGTGACGGTGTTGGTGATGTGATCCGCGCAGGGCTTCGCCTAAGCACTACGACGCTATGACCGGGGAGTAAACTGTGGAGGGGGGCACCGCACACGGCTAAGAGAATCTCTGATGTGCCTTTGGGGTGCCCCCTGCCCACGTATATAAAGGAGGGGAGGAGGAGGTGGCCGGCCTAGAGGGGGCCCCCAAGGGGGGGAGTCCTACTTGGACTCCTAGTCCAAGTAGGATTTGGGCCCCCCTTCTTTTCCTTCTCTTGGAGGTGGAAAGAGGGAAGGAGAGGGAGTAGGAGAAGGAAAGGGGGTGGCGCCCCCTTCCCTAAACCAATTCGGCCTCCTCCCTTGTGGGGGGCGCACCAGCCCCTTGTGGGCTGGTTAGCCTCCCTCCTATGGCCCATATGGCCCATATCATCCACCGGGGGGTTTCGGTAACCCCTCCGGTACTCCGGTATGTACCCGATACACTCCGGAACCATTCCGGTGTCCGAATACTACCTTCCAATATATCAATCTTTACCTCTCGACCATTTCAAGACTCCTCATCATGTCCGTGATCTCATCCGGGACTCCGAACAAACTTCGGTCACCAAAACACATAACTCATAATACAAATCGTCATCGAACGTTAAGCGTGCGGACCCTACGGGTTCGAGAACTATGTAGACATGACCGAGACACATCTCCGGTCAATAACCAGTAGCGGAACATGGATGCTCATATTGGCTCCTACGTATTCTACGAAGATCTTTATCGGTCAAACCGCATAACAACATACGTCATTCCCTTTGTCATCGGTATGTTACTTGCCCGAGACTCGATTGTCGGTATTATCATACCTAGTTCAATATCGTTACCGACAAGTCTCTTTACTCGTTCCATAATGCATCATCCCGTACCTAACTCATTAGTCACATTGCTTGCAAGGCTTATCATGATGTGTATTACCGAGAGGGCCCAGAGATACCTCTCCGATACTCGGAGTGACAAATCCTAATCTCGATCTATGCCAACCCAACAAACACCTTCGGAGACACCTGTAGAGCATCTTTATAATCACCCAGTTATGTTGTGACGTTTGATAGCACACAAAGTGTTCCTCCGGTATTCGGGAGTTGCATAATCTCATAGTCAGAGGAATATGTATAAGTCATGAAGAAAGCAATAGCAATAAAACTTAACGATCATTATGCTAAGCTAACGGATGGGTCTTGTCCATCACATCATTCTCCTAATGATGTGATCCCGTTCATCAAATGACAACACATGTCTATGGTTAGGAAACTTAACCATCTTTGATTAGCGAGCTAGTCTAGTAGAGGCTTACTAGGGACTCGGTGTTTTGTCTATGTATTCACACATGTATCAACTTTCCGGTTAATACAATTCTAGCATGAATAATAAACATTTATCATGATATAAGGAAATGTAAATAACAACTTTATTATTGCCTCTAGGGCATATTTCCTTCAGTCTCCCACTTGCTCTAGAGTCAATAAGCTAGTTCACATCGCCATGTGATTAACACGAATAGTTCACATCACCATGTGATTAACACCCATAGTTCACATCGCCATGTGACCAACACCCAAAGGGTTTACTAGAGTCAGTAATCTAGTTCACATCACCATGTGATTAACACCCAAAGAGTACTAAGGTGTGATCATGTTTTGCTTGTGAGAGAAGTTTAGTCAATGGGTCTGTCACATTCAGATCCATATGTATTTTGCAAATTTCTATGTCTACAATGCTCTGCATGGAGCTACTCTAGCTAATTGCTCCCACGTTCAATACGTATCTAGATTGAGACTTAGGGTCATCTAGATCAGTGTCAAAGCTTGCATCGACGTAACTCTTTACGACGAACTCTTCATCACATCCATTATCGAGAAACATTTCCTTAGTCCTCTAAGGATAATTTTGACCGCTGTCTAGTGATCTACTCCTAGATCACTATTGTACCGCCTTGACAAACTCATGGCAAGGTACACAATAGGTTTGGTACACAGCATGGCATACTTTATAGAACCTATGGCTGAGGCATAGGGAATGACTTTCATTCTCTCTCTATCTTTTGCCGTGGTCATGCTTTGAGTCTTACTCAACTTTATACCTTGAATACAGGCAAGAACTCTTTCTTTGACTGATCCCCTTTTTGAACTCCTTCAAAAATGTTGTCAAGGTATGTGCTTTGTGAAAGTCCTATTAAGCGTCTCGATCTATCCCTATAGATCTTGATGCTCAATTATTAAGCAGCTTCATCAAGGTCTTTCTTTGAAAAACTCCTTTCAAACACTCCTTTATGCTTTCCAGAAAATTCTACATCATTTCCAATCAACAATATGTCATTCACATATACTTATCAGAAAGGTTGTAGTGCTCCCACTCACTTTCTTGTAAATACAGGCTTCATCGCAAGTCTGTATAAAACTATATACTTTGATCAACTCATCAAAGCGTATATTCCAACTCCGAGATGCTTGCACCAGTCCATAGATGGATCGCTGGAGCTTGCACACTCTGTTAGCACCATTAGGATCGACAAAACCTTCTGATTGCATCATATACAACTTTTCTTTATTAAATCCATTAAGGAATGCAGTTTTGACATCCATTTGCTAGATTTCATAAAATGTGGTAATTGCTAATATGATTCGGACAGACTTAAGCATCGATACGAGTGAGAAAATCTCATCGTAGTCAACACTTTGAACTTGTCGAAAACCTTTTGCGACAATTCGAGCTTTGTAGATAGTAACACTACTATCAGCGTTTGTCTTCCTCTTGAAGATCCATTTATTTTCTATGGCTTGCTGATCATCGGGCAAATCCACCAAAGTCCACACTTTGTTCTCATACATGGATCATATCTCAGATTTCATGTCCTCAAGCCATTTTGCGGAATCTGGGCTCAACATCGCTTCCTCATAGTTCGTAAGTTTGTCATGGTCTAGTAACATGACTTCCAGAACAGGATTACTTTACCACTCTGGTGCGGAACGTACTCTGGTTGACCTACGAGGTTCGGTAGTAACTTGATCCGAAGTTTCATGATCATCATCGTTAACTTCCTCACTAATTGGTGTAGGCATCACTGGAACTGATTTCTTTGATGAACTACTTTCCAATTCGGGAGAAGGTACAATTACCTCATCAAGTTCTACTTTCCTCCCACTCACTTCTTTCGAGAGAAACTCCTTCTCTAGAAAGGATCCATTCTTAGCAACAAAAATCTTGCCTTCGGATCTGTGATAGAAGGTGTACCCAACAGTTTCTTTTGGGTATCCTATGAAGACGCACTTCTCCGATTTGGGTTCGAGCTTATCAAGCTGAAGCTTTTTCACATAATCATCGCAACCCCAAACTTTAAGAAACGACAGCTTAGGTTTCCTGCCAAACCACAGTTCATATGGTGTCATCTCAACGGATTTAGATGGTGCCCTATTTAACGTGAATGCAGCTGTCTCTAATGCATAACCCCAAAACGATAGTGGTAAATTGGTAAGAGACATCATAGATCGCACCATATCTAATAAAGTACGGTTACGACATTTGGACACACCATTACGCTGTGGTGTTCTAGGTGGCGTGAGTTGCGAAACTATTCCACATTATTTTAAATGAAGACCAAACTCGTAAATCAAACATTCGCCTCCACGATCAGATCGTAGAAACTTTATTTTCTTGTTACGATGATTTTCCACTTCACTCTGAAATTCTTTGAACTTTTCAAATATTTCAGACTTATGTTTCATCAAGTAGATATACCCATATCTGCTCAAATCATCTGTGAAGGTCAGAAAATAACGATACCCGCCGTGAGCCTCAATACTCATCGGACCGCATACATCGGTATGTATTATTTCCAATAAGTCATTAGCTCGCTCCATTGTTCCGGAGAACGGAGTCTTAGTCATCTTGCCCATGAGGCATGGTTCGCAAGCATCAAATGATTCATAATCAAGTGATTCCAAAAGCCCATCTGCATGGAGTTTCTTCATGCGCTTTACACCAATATGACCTAAACGGCAGTGCCACAAATATGTTGCACTATCATTATCAACTTTGCATCTTTTGGCATCAATATTATTAATATGTGTATCACTATGATCGAGATTCAATAAACCATTTACATTGAGTGTATGACCATAGAAGGTTTTATTCATGTAAACAGAACAACAATTATTCTCTGACTTAAATGAATAACCGTATCGCAATAAACATGATCCAATCATATTCATGCTCAACGCAAACACCAAATAACATTTATTTATTTAGGTCCACACTAATCCCGAAGGTAGAGGGAGTGTGCGATGGTGATCTTATCAACCTTGGAATCACTTCCAACACACATCGTTACCTCGTCATTAACTAGTCTCTGTTCATTTTGCAACTCCTGTTTTGAGTTACTAATGTTAGCAACTGAACCGGTATCAAATACCCAGGGGATACTATGAACACTAGTAAAATACACATCAATAACATGTCTATCAAATATACCTTTGTTCACTTTGCCATCCTTCTTATCCGCCAAGTATTTGGGGCAGTTCCGCTTCCAGTAACCATTTCCTTTGCAGTATAAGCACTCAGTTTCAGGCTTGGGTCCAGCTTTGGGTTTCTTCATGGGAGTGACAACTTGCTTGTCATTCTTCTCTAAGTTCCCTTTCTTTCCCTCGCCCTTTTTCTTGAAACTAGTGGTCTTGTCAACCATCAACACTTGATGCTTTTTTTGATTTCTACCTTCGCCGATTTCAGTATCGTGAAGAGCTTGGGAATCGTTTTCGTCATCCCTTGCATATTATAGTACATCACGAAGTTCTAGTAACTTGGTGATAGAGACTAGAGAACTCTGTCAATCACTATCTTATCTGGAAGATTAACTCCCACTTGATTCAAGCGATTGTAGTACCCAGACATTCTGAGCACATGCTCACTAGCTGAGCTATTCTCCTCCATCTTGTAGGCAAAGTACTTGTCAGAGGTCTCATACCTCTCGACACGGGCATGAGTCTGAAATACCGATTTCAGCTCTTGGAACATCTCATATGCTCCGTGGCACTCAAAACATTTTTGAAGTCCCGGTTCTAAGCCGTAAATCATGGCGCACTAAACTATCAAGTAGTCATCATATCGAGCTTGCTAAACGTTCATAACATTTGCATCTGCTCCTGCAATAGGTCTGTCTCCTAGCGGTGCATCAAGGACATAATTCTTCTATGCAGCAATGAGGATATTCCTCAGATCACGGACCCAGTCCGCATCATTGCTACTATCATCTTTCAACTTAGTTTTCTCTAGGAACATATCAAAAATAAAACAGGGGAGCTATACGCGAGCTATTGATCTACAACATAATTTGCAAATACTACCAGGACTAAGTTCATGATAAATTAAAGTTCAATTAATCATATTACTTAAGAACTCCCACTTAGATAGACATCCCTCTAGTCATCTAAATGATCACGTGATCCATATCAACTAAACCATGTCCGATCATCACGTGAGATGGAGTAGTTTTCAATGGTGAACATCTCTATGTTGATCATATCTACTATATGATTCACGTTCGACCTTTCGGTCTCAGTGTTCCGAGGCCATATCTGCATATGCTAGGCTCGTCAAGTTTAACCCGAGTATTCTGCACGTGCAAAACTGGCTTGCACCCGTTGTATGTGAACGTAGACCTTATCACACCCGATCATCACGTGGTGTCTCAGCACGACGAACTGTCGCAACGGTGCATACTCAGGGAGAACACTTATACCTTGAAATTTAGTGAGGGATCATCTTATAATGCTACCGCCGTACTAAGCAAAATAAGATGCATAAAAGATAAACATGACATGCAATCAAAATATGTGACATGATATGGCCATCATCATCTTGTGCCTTTGATCTCCATCTCCAAAGCACCGTCATGATCTCCATCGTCACCGGCTTGACACCTTGATTTCCATCGTAGCGTCGTTGTCGTCTCGCCAACTATTTGCTTCTATGACTATCGCTACCGCATTGTGATAAAGTAAAGCAATTACATGGCGATTGCATTTCATACAATAAAGCGACAACCATAAGGCTCCTGCCAGTTGCCGATAACTTTTACAAAACATGATCATCTCATACAATAATGTATATCACATCATGTCTTGACCATATCACATCACAACATGCCCTGCAAAAACAAGTTAGACGTCCTCTACTTTGTTGTTGCAAGTTTTACGTGGCTGCTACGGGCTTCTAGCAAGAACCGTTCTTACCTACGCATCAAAACCACAACGATTTTTCATCAAGTGTGCTGTTTTAACCTTCAACAAGGACCGGTCGTAGTCAAACTCGATTCAACTAAAGTTGGAGAAACAGACACCCGCCAGCCACCTGTGTGCAAAGCACGTCGGTAGAACCAGTCTCATGAACGCCGTCATGTAATGTCGGTCCGGGCCGCTTCATCCAACAATACTGCCGAATCAAAGTAAGACGTTGGTGGTAAGCAGTATGACTATTATCGCCCACAACTCTTTGTGTTCTACTCGTGCATATCATCTACGCATAGACCTGGCTCGGATGCCACTGTTGGGGAACGTGCAATTTCAAAAAAATTCCTACGCTCACGCAAGATCTATCTAGGAGATGCATAGCAATGAGAGGGGGATAGTATGTCCACGTACCCTCGTAGACCGAAAGCGGAAGCGTTAGCTTAACGCGGTTGATGTAGTCGAACGTCTTCGTGATCCAACCGATCAAGCACCGAACGTACGGCACCTCCGAGTTCAGCACACGTTCAGCTCGATGACGTCCCTCGAACTCTTGATCTAGCAGAGGGTCAAGGGAGAGTTCCGTCAGCACAACGGCGTGGTGACGGTGTTGGTGATGTGATCCGCGCAGGGCTTCGCCTAAGCACTACGACGCTATGACCGAGGAGTAAACTGTGTAGGGGGGCACCGCACACGGCTAAGAGAATCTCTGATGTGCCTTTGGGGTGCCCCCTGCCCACGTATATAAAGGAGGGGGGAGGAGGTGGCCGTCCTAGAGGGGGCGCACCAAGGGGGGGAGTCCTACTTGGACTCCTAGTCCAAGTAGGATTCGGCCCCCCCTTCTTTTCCTTCTCTTGGAGGTGGAAAGGGTAAAGGAGAGAGAGTAGGAGAAGGAAAGGGGGGTGGCGCCCCCTTCCCTAAACCAATTCGGCCTCCTCCCTTGTGGGGGGCTCACCAGCCCCTTGTGGCCTGGTTAGCCTCCCTGCTATGGCCCATATGGCCCATATCTTCCACCGGGGGGTTCCGATAACCCCTCCGGTACTCCGGTATGTACCCGATACACTCCGGAACCCTTCAGGTGTCCAAATACTACCTTACAATATATCAATCTTTACCTCTCGAGCATTTCGAGACTCCTCGTCATGTCCGTGATCTCATTCGGGACTCCGAACAAACTTCGGTCACCAAAACACATAACTCATAATACAAATCGTCATCGAACGTTAAGCGTGCGGACCCTACGAGTTCGAGAAATATGTAGACATGACCGAGACACATCTCCAGTCAATAACCAATAGCGAAACCTGGATGCTCATATTGGCTCCTACATATTCTACGAAGATCTATATCGGTCAAACCGCATAACAACATACGTCATTCCCTTTCTCATCGGTATGTTACTTGCCCGAGATTCGATGGTCGATATTATCATACCTAGTTCAATCTCATTACCGGCAAGTCTCTTTACTCGTTCCATAATGCATCATCCCGTAACTAACTCATTAGTCACATTGCTTGCAAGGCTTATCATGATGTGCATTACCGAGAGGGCCTAGAGATACCTTTCCGATACTCAGAGTGACAAATCCTAATCTCGGTCTATGCCAACCCAACAAACACCTTTGGAGACACCTGTAGAGGATCTTTATAATCACCCAGTTACGTTGTGACATTTGATAGCACACAAAGTGTTCCTCTGGTATTCGAGAGTTGCATAATCTCATAGTCAGAGGAATATGTATAAGTCATGAAGAAAGCAATAGCAATAAAACTTAACGATCATTATGCTAAGCTAACGGATGGGTCTTGTCCATCACATCATTCTCCTAATGATGTGATCCCGTTCATCAAATGACAACACATGTCTATGGTTAGGAAACTTAACCATCTTTGATTAGCGAGCTAGTCTAGTAGAGGCTTACTAGGGACTCGGTGTTTTGTCTATGTATTCACACATGTATCATGTTTCCGGTTAATACAATTCTAGCATGAATAATAAACATTTATCATGATATAAGGAAATATAAATAACAACTTTATTATTGCCTCTAGGGCATATTTCCTTCAACAAACCTCATGAGAGAGAGAGAGAGGAAGAAGTTAGGTCTATGAGAAAGATGGAGACATGTAATATACGTGAGATGCGTGTGCATCCGGATTTTGTACATGTGGAAGGAGAAGAGACAACGGGTTTGATGAGAGAGCTGGAAAAATGTGGATGAGAGGGGAAGGATCTCGTGGGTTGAGGGATTGATAATTTTGTGCGGGAGAGAGAGGGGGGAAGGAGTCAGTCAGCCGTCGTCACATCATCCTGCTTCCAAATGGCCCCGCATTCTCTAGTGCAGTGTGGTCGCCGTCTTCGATCTCCTCGATGCCCTCTTTGAAGATTGAGGTGGTGTGCATGCTGGGGTGCAGAGAAGCACAAGCAAGAGTGGTCGCCATATAACCTTGGATGCGGATGAATTGTGTGCTCGGGGGAGGGGGGAGTTTGTGTGCAGTGTGTGTGTGTGTGTGTCAGATATTGAGAGAAATCAAACCTATGGAGAGAATGTGTGTGTATGTGACGGAAAGCTACATGCTAAATAGGGTTTTCATGAAAAGATTGTGCGTGCGAGATAGAGAGCGATGTGCAGGCCTTGAGGCGGGCAGAGGCCGGGTGAGGGTGTCAAAATGTGTGCGTTGATGCATGTGTTACATGCGATCGTGCGAGCGACGGATGAATCGAGAGAGATGGTTGTTGTGTTACGGATGCTCCTCTCTCTCTCTCTCGCACACACACAAGTACAAATAGAATACCGTTCTCTCATGTATACACAACATATCGGCATCTCTCTATGTCTCACTCATGCATGATCATTTGCACATTCACACCTCTCGATGTCTCTATCACACGCACACCGTCTCCACATTGCCCTTCCGCCACAACACACATATGGACACATACACACGTTCTCTCTGAGTCACACGCACAGAATCAGTAAAAAAAAAGTCTAGGGCACACCTAAAATGTCCAAATCCAAATAAGCACGAACTGAAGCTAAATTCAAATATATGAAAATATTGCAGCGTGAAGAACTTTTCCATGAAAAAAGTAGAGTAATATTCGGGGATTGTTTTCACACACACAAAAAGGTTCGGTGGATGTCCTTCGAGCGCAACACGGTGACGCACCGTTTGATCGACCGCGCGGCCGCGGTGCACGCGCTTGCACAGGATTCCGTATCGATGCTCTGCTAACTAATGTGGTAGTATAAGCGCTGCATCAGTCTAATGTTTACGTGTACTAGTACGGTGTTCTTTTAAGTTTGACCAACCCTATATAAAACTAAACTAAGCTCCCATACGCGCACTCATCAATATGCCGCCGCCGCCGTTGCGCATGCCGGTGCCCGCCTGCTTTGACCGACCATTTCTCGCCCATCACCGCCGTGTCCCCGCCATCCCTGTACCTTGAAGCCGAAGGCTCGCCCACTCACGTCGTCTGCAGTCCCTCCTCGCGATGCCGCCGCGCTGCCAAGCACGCGAGCAGGTGGAGCCGCGCCTATGCCCGCAGCGTACGAAGAGGAGGACGAGCATGTGCTCCAGCACGCCGGCGAGGAGGAGCTAGCGTGTCATTGTCGTCTCCGCCCGCATGGAGGAGGCGTGCATGGTGGCTGTCGCGGCGGAAGCCGGTCGCGCCCGTGCCGAGCCCGCAAACCGGGTGCGGACGTGGATCCTGCAATCTGAAGAAACAATTTGGGTCAGTCGACTCTTGTGAGCCGTTGGATGCAACATGGACGGCTAGAAGGGCTTCTTCAACCTCCGAAAATGATGCACTGTTCATCTTCTCTCTTAGGCATTGAGCCGCCAGCTTGCCACAAGACTAACCGCCTGCCACCGCCGCCCTGCCCTCCCCTGAACCGCCTGCCACTGCCATGCTCCCCCACCCCCGCCATCCGTTTAACCCCGGGCACGATCCATTTTTTCCGGCGAACTGCATTCCACACCCAACACTCATAAGATAGATCATGGGCACCCTGCCACCCTAATATAGATACTGGGGTAGCTTCTCTACCGTCTTCTTCCTTTGCTCCGTCAAACTTCTTCCATGAATCGACTGACCCAAATTATACTACTAGTACATATTAAGTATAGTAGGAACGCGAAGATACGAGTAGTAGTACCAACTACAAGAAGAACAGTAGTAAGACATACTAGTACTACTATACGTACTAAAGAGTTCAAATAACGAGAAAGAACATAACATAGTTCTGCTGGGGGCTCAACATAGCACACCCCTGAAATAAAACTAAGCAACTAGTCCGCTTGACACTGTAGTAGAACCAGCATGAGCAACGGCACTGCCACGTTACTCGGAGTCCGAGTCCACGTCCTCGACTTCGTCCTCGTCCCTCTTCCTCTTCCTCTTCGCCGACACTTCTTTGCTTGAACCGGACACTGGGCTCTGCTTCTTCATCCAACCCTTGTAGATATTTAAACAAAGGTAGGCATCCGTTGCTGCGTACACGATGTGATCTTCATCTATTGTCTACGACTCCCATGCATGATGAAACTCCGGGAGAGGTTTCTTCAGTTGAGCGTATGAAGGATCAATCATGGCTGCTACCAGGGTCAGCATTGAAGGCTGAGAGGAGGACACCAGACTTTCCTTCTGGAGATCTAAGGGCTGGCCTACAACGAGGCCTATCCGATCCAGGACTCTCCTGTCGTTCGTAAAGTCTACAGTAATGAATTTCACTCTTTTGTCCTTTAGGAAGAACTCAAAATCCTGGCACCTAACGTCGGCATGGCATATGTGGTAGACCAAGCACACGTTATGTACGCAAACCTGGATCACGGCGGGCTTCTTCATCTCTGCCACCTTTAGAAGCTTCTCCTTTTCTAGGATTGTGGTGTACTCAACATCTAGCCCAGCGACCCACTCATCCTTTGAACTTTTGAACATGTGTAGGAAGCGGCCAAGGCATGCTTCCACCGTCACGGATCTACGGGTGTAGATGATGATGAACTCATCATCGGTGATGGTTCTAACCTTGTACTTACCGTCGATCATGGAGATTTGGGAGGCCATGGATTTTGGAGGCGGGTTAGGAGAAGTGGAACTGGTGTAATGTGAAAGGACGGGACGACTGGGAGCGAACTGTTGTAAGGAAGAAGACGGGGACGAGTAGGGCGTGCGAACGGCGTGGGGTTGTGGCTTGCCCGGTGTAAACGGCTGCATGCCCCCAAAGAGTTCTTGAGTACTATGCGGGATCCACTAGATGTCATGTCTACTAGACCCACATCGTAGGCCTGACGGTATAGCTTCTGCATGTTCGCACGCCATGCCGGTGCGTGCATGTAACTTCACTTAATTCTGTCAACCGTCGCGCCTCCCATGATCTTCGCCTCCCTTGCGCGGTCGCGCCCTCTGAGACTTCGGATGACTATAAATGAGCAAATTTTTTTGCCTACTCCGCAAGCATGATACTCCCTCTGGTCCTTTTTACTCCGCGTAAGATTTGTGTCAAGTCAAAGTTTGCAAAGTTTAACCAAATGTATACTAAAAATATCAATATATACAATACCAAATACATATTTTATGAAACTACATTTCATAATGAGTATAAAAATATTGATTTGACATTGTGAATGTTGATACATTTTTCTATAAGTTTGGTCAAAGTAGAGGTACATTGACTTCAGACAAAACTTATATCACAATGCAGACTAGTTCCTCTGTCCAGGTGCGTGCCATGTCCTATCTAGTCATCACAACAAGGTTAGCTATTAGAGTACTACTACCTCCCGTCTAGTTTAAAGGGCTCGATTCAAAAAATTCACCTACTATTACCAAGATAGAGGCGGTGGAATAGTTTTTGTAGTCTGCAAAAGTACTCAAATCTGCTTGCTTGACTCTCCTTCTCCCTCCGGCAGTCCCACCACTCCACCCCATGTGAAAAATATCTGCATGCATGACTCTCCTCCCCCCACGCTCGTCCAATCCGTTGTGACTAGCAATATTTCCACCCCTTCCCTCCCCCGTAATTTACTCCAACAAATATGCCCACCTAGCTGTTACGTTAATCACGCAACATATCTTACGTAGGTGTGCCATTGCTCGCTATAAATACTGCGCCTCCCACGGCATTCGGAAGAACGCTCACGCTCATCGCTATCTCCTCCCCCTCCCTCTCACGTTGACCACCATGGCATCGCCCCTCCCAAGCCCTAGGCGCCCCTCGCTGCCCTGCGTGGATGGTCACGCGTCGCCGTTCCGTTCCTCGCCGCCACTAGTCGAGGAGGATGCGTCGGTGTTCCGCTCCTCGCCGCAACGCTTCGAGGTGGACGCGTCGGCGTTCCGCTACTTGCCGCGACGCGTCAAGGTGGACGTGTCGGTGTTCCCAGTCTCGCCAGCACGCGCATCAAAGGACGTGTCGGCTCTCCGCCAGAAGGAGAACGTCGCACCGCCCACCGAGCCCCCTAGCCTTGAGGAGCTTTGGAAAGAAATGGAGGTCGCCTTGTGGGAGGCTTTGCCTCTGGCAGAACGCGCCAAAATAGAGGCGGAGAAGAAGGCCGAGGAAGAGAAGCGCGTTGCGAGGCATGGTGCCTGGCAGGCCATGCCGCATCTAAGAGAGTCAGGCAATTGGCTCTTTGGCAGAAGGCTCGTGCGAGGGCCATGAGGGTGGCGGAGGACGCTCGTGCCAAAGGCCTGAGTGCAGTCGGGCCCAAGCGCCTCATCTACGCTTGGTGGTACGTGGACCGGGTGCACGCTTTCAGCGAGGAGGAGTACCTGTTGGCGCCGGATCACCAGACCGGTGAGATCGCGCTCGCCCGCTGGCAAGCCACCAATCAGCACCTCGCGAGATGCAAGGCTGAGGAAGAGGCATTGTGTCACCGCTCTGGGAAATGGCCGCGCACCAGGGCACTCGTGGCACGCTGCAAGCGCTCCTGCGAGCGCCGTGGCTTTTATTAGGAATAATTTAGTTTCGTAAGGCGATCTCATTAGTTTTGGGACGGAAATGATAAATCCCGAACGTTCGGGAATTATTAGCGTCCTTAATTAAGTATGTAAAAGGAAAAGTTTGGAAACCTTGTGTATCCGTACCCATTTTGTAAGTACGTGCATATTGCACAAACTTAACTATATATCGCACTACACGTCTCTCTCTATATATGCTTGCAGACTGTGCTACTACTATTACTTATGTACGTACAAATGCACGTTTTAACATTACGATGCAGTTTTTGTAAAAGTAGAAAAACAGCACTAGTCAAGCTTGTGAAACGATTCAATGCAAAAGAAATAAAAAAATGCTCGTTTGATTGTTTACTTTTAGCTTCCTTCTCTGTGGTTATTTCTCTATCGTACTTTGTACGGAGTATCTCACTGGTCAGAAAGGCGTGCAAATTCCCAAACCTCTTCGTACACCCTATATCGAATTTTTTGCCTAACAAGTTGTGCCGTGCAATTGGAATTCCAACTTGAGAACTACTACTAGGAGTACCAGGCTTATAGATTAGTAATCCCATAACTACTACATCCGTCCTGGTTTATTGGTCCCCATTGTAATCTGTGTCAAATTTTGACCATAAATTAAACTAATGAAATGTTTATGCATGTCACCAAAAATTATATCATTGGAAACTATGTTCAAATATAAAATCCAACAATATAACTTTTATTGACATGCACTAACATTTTATCAGTTAAATCTTTGGTCAAAATTTAGCACAAATTACAATGGTGACTAATAAATCAGGACGGAGGTAGTAGTTTAGAAGCCCAAATGAATGAGTGAGGCGCCTTATGGGAAAAGCTGGGGAAGAGACGACTTATTTTTTTAAGCCACCAAAAGAACTGGCCCTAGGAGTAGTAGCTAGGGATCGAGTGTGCGAGATGAACCGGACAAAGTAAATGCAGAGAGATAAAATGCAAAAAAGACAGAGGGATGTGATGGTTGCTTGTCCGTTTATTTTACCAGGCCACTTATTACTGGGAGTGGTGGGGTTTTGTGATATGACAGCATTACTGCAGCGCCACGAGCGGGGTGAGACTCCCGTGCAGCGCCGCCCTCTACAGTCTACACTAGTACTACCTCCATCGTGGTTTATTAGTTCTCCATGTAATTTGACTGAAGATTTAACTGACAAAATGTTAGTGCATGTCAACAAAAACTATATCGTTGGATTTGTATTTTAACATAGTTTTCAATGATATAATTTTTGGTGACATGTATGAGCATTTGTCGTACTATATATAATGTTAGTTAAATTTATGGTCATACGATATATAGTAAGGTGCCCGTGCGTTGCACGGAACAGTGAAATGCATTGATCGGGGAGTTGTTTATTTTGACAAAGTATGTCGGCGTCATCTCATGTGTAATGAGTATCGATAGGTTTCTAAGGATATTATTTCTTCTCTAGAGCTCACAAGCATCCGGGTGAATAGTAAATGTAGGCTAAATAGATAAAAAAGTATATTTTGCAAACAAAAGCGTTCAACTATTCAACCTGCATCCAAAACTTTTGAAGAAATAACACTTATTATGCTTTGCAAAAAATGATCTTTAAGAATTATTTTTTTGAGTATCGATTTTGTTTATTTTTTCTAGACCACCATGAATGTAAATTAGGATGACTTGGACGGGGGCAGAGGAGATGTAAGAAATGGTTCATCTTAAGTCTTTCACCGTTACTGTAATAAAAATTCACAATTAATCTCATAAATGGCAAGCGAGAACTCTAAACCATAAATGGATACACTTTTATTCAAGCGCGATACTCTAATAGAGCAAGATCATGCATGGAAGGTTCTATACTATATAAATAAGAAGTCTCCACATGCTTAGACAGCAGCTTACATTGAGCGAAGACTAATGATGAACAGTAGACTTGGTAATGCATATGACCAGGTGAACCTCCTTGGAGTCCCCTTCATCATCTTGGGGTGAAAATCATACCAGGCGTCTTCCATGTCTACATTGCCGGGAATGGAGCAGCTCGGCACAGTCCCATTCAGCGTGATGGAGGCGGTGTGGGCGCCCTCGTACTTCGGAGGGGCAGTAACAGTGAGCACGCATCCGTACAGTGGCCTCGTGTCAGCGACGCACACTACAGAGACGGGGCGGCGGCCTGCGCAGGCCTCGCCGGTGCCCCCGGCCAAGAGGAAGACGCTACCGTCCTCCTCCGCGACTAGCAGGCGGCGGTGATCCTCCAGCGACTCCGGCATGGCGAACGGTTAGCACATCTCGTACTTGATGTTCACCGCCGCGGGCCAGTAGTGATTGATGGACGGTGCCGTGAGGTGATGCACGAGGCTCGCTGGCGAGCCCCCAAACGGCGGCGTGCACTCATAGCAGTAGCAGGGCGCGTGCGCGCATCTGGAACTATGCTCCGCCAGCGAGTGCTGGGCGACGTACCTCTCGCAGCCAAAACTCTTGTAGATGCAGGGCACCTTGCAGGCATCGACCAGGCCGTCCATGAAATGGAAGTGGCTGTAGGGGACGTTGCACCCGCCCAATGGAGCGCAGGAGTAGCACACAAAGCAGTAGATGGTGTCCTTACTAGTACTCCCTCCATTTCTCTACTCTCTACTTTCTCTACTTCTCTACTTTCTCTTATAAAAATACGAGTTGGTGATGATGGTGTGTCTGCCATCTTGCAATATTGACCGTCCGATCTATATCTGACGGATAGAAAGCAAAGTATGGCAATTTTGCAAAAAGATACCCACACCTCTCTCCACGTTTGCAGATAAGGCCTTCCCTCATTCATCCTTATCTCCCACAACCTTATTGTTGAGCAATTAAAAAAGGAAGTCTCTGGAACAATCTGGCATGGTGGCCGCTGCTGGCGCCGTCCATCCCCATGCCTCCGCCCAGTCCGACCACCAGTCACCACCACACCCCACTCCTCCTCACCTTATCTCTCATCTTTCTCGAGATATCATTTTTTCGATGAAATTCTCGAGATACCTTTTTTCCGATGAAATTCTCGAGATATCATTAGTTTTTACACATGGGATTACTCCTGCATGGGTCAATCACAACAGGTGTTTTGTAAAAAAAATGCATCTTGATGTTCCGTGCAATGCACGGGCATCTTTCTAGTTTGCATACAATTCCAAACACCATGTAGACACATTCTTTGACCATTTTACAACTATGTTAGTATCATTGTTAGTGATCAGCCGGTGCAAGTTATAGCCCCGGGTGTTTTAACCTTTTTTTTAGTAATGATATCTGGCGATTGTTCGCCACGAGCCCAATCCTGGCGAATCCCACATAACCGTCAGATTTGCATCCGACGGTGGCCTATTTTTAAGCCATAGTATTTGACAAAACTGCCACCCTTACACACGTACTGGAACTGCGTCGAGGGCATTTGCAACTGCCATGTCTCCCAGCGAATGTTTGTTGGGGATTGGAGTTAGCACCGATGGCGGTTTCTAGTCGTTCCACGCTCGGGCATTGAAGTTTGTAACTATTTTACAATATACTACTCCTCCGGTGCTTGTAGTAGAGCAGAGTCCTACCCCACTATATGCAAACTAGGGCATAGTAGTAGGTACTGTAGTTTATTGTACTAGTACTGTGATCACTCAAGCAAGTTGTCTGGCATTGATACGACCCTACGCTGCTGGGATGTGTCTCCTAAGTCAAGCGGTGTGCTGCTGCTACATTGTCCTCATCACCTGTCCACTTCCGGCAGCACATATTCGCTTCTCCATCCTCGTCCGCACATAATCGTCCAATCTTCCATCCCCGCTAGGCGCCTCCCCATTCTTCTGAAACCCAAGCACTAACAATGGCAGAATCGAGCAGTGTCCGTCGAAAGAGTGGCTGGAATTCGCTCCCCACAGAGGTAATCAAGATCATTGTTTCGCATGTGGACAATCTCAGTACCATGCCGCTCGCCGCGTGCTCGTCGGGGCTGTACCGTTTACTCAAAGCCCTCAGGCCGGAGCTTTTTAAGCCAGCTCCCTGCTTGCTGATGCTGCCTGATCTTCAAAAATGGCATGTCACGCAGCATAACGATCGTAGGGTGGCGAGCATCAACCCCCTCGACTGCGATCCTTTCCCCGTCACCCTCAACTACATTAACGATATGTACTAGGTCGGCATGAACACGTCTTGGATGGTGCTCGTCGACGGTCGCGGCAGCTGGATGCTCGTGGAGGTCTACACTCGGTGATTGATCCCCCTTCCTTCGATTAACACTGCACTGCTTTGGCACCGCGGACCAGAATACTCGGAATCTTTCAGTAGCGAACATGATACCAAGTTTGATTTGCTCAAGGTTGTAATCTGCCAAGTGCCCACAAGATCTGCGAATAATAAAGACTTCAGGCTAATTGCGTTCTTCAACCGCGGTCTCGCCTATCTGACAGGTCACTGTGGTAAGTGGATAAATCTGCATGTCCATCACAGGATCATACATCCTCCATTGTTCTCTGATACCATTGAACACAAGGGCTTCATTTATGCTGTGGACTCCTTCTATGGTTGGACGTATTGCTGGCCTACTCCAGTCATCGCTACAAACGGCTGTTACAGCAGTATGTTACTTTCCTATGATATCATGATGGCTTGCTTATATTACTGTCAACATTTACTGAAAAAATATTCATGCTCATAAGATGCTGTTCTTAAGATTGACTAAAGTACGAGCCCTTTTTTATTTGACTCCAACTTGATATGATGTTGTAGGCCGCCTGGTGTCCCTACCCTTCCTAATCCCAGAACCTTTCAAAGAAAAGCGGCATGGCAGTTGCAAGTGGTTCCTGGCTCGATCAGACAACGACGAACGATTGATGATCGTTCGCACATACCGGACGTGTTGTTTTGTGGAATACAATCACAGTCACTGCAAGGTCTTTGAGCAGGATCCCAGCTTCTCTGGGCCTTCAGGAATTTTTGACTAGAGGCTGGTAAGTAGCCTTGGTACACGCTCCTTGTTTCTCAGAATGAATTATCCGATTAACCAGGAGATAACCGACGGCAAGGATCATGATGGTAGCGTGGTTTCGTTCATCAGGCAAAACTGTGTGTACACAGCGTACCATGCGTCTCTCCATGCACCATACCCTGATATGTGCCGCCACGCTCTGTAGCCCAAATTAGGAGAGAGGGTCACAAGTATCAGACTTCGACCTACTGGCTGGAGTTTCCCCCGTCAGGCACCCATCTGGTTCAAGCCGTCAGCCAATCTCCACAGCTTAATAAATAGTAACGTCTAACTAAGCCAGTTAGTTAGATGCGTACACTTGGTGTAGTAGGATTTTATTTAGTTTGATGCATACACTTGTTCTTTTTTGGTAGCCCTTTTGTAATGATGGCTGATGTTTGGTTTGAAAGAGAGAGTTGCGTCTTTACTCTTCTGGACTACTTACTGCTTCTGTTGCACCCCCAGCCCTAGTTGTTGCTGCTGCTGTTTTCAATGTACAATCAGTAGTATATTTCGTCTGTTGGTTGAATAAATGTGTTGTTAGAATGACAAACACAATGTTTTCGAAGTCGTTGCACGGTCCGATCCTTTAGTGCCCCGTCTGTAGCGCATACTATTTTTGGTACGGAACACATTTTCTACTTGTCGATAACATGCAGCCCAGTGATGAAGGCCCAATAGAGGAGCCCATAATTAACTGGAAGGGAGGCTCTCACATGAATCCGACCCAGGTACATGCTCATGGTCCCCTAAACATAAATAAGCAAGTAAATAAATAAATAAATAAAGCTAAATGCTCATGCACCAGTTCTTTAAATTTATTATTTGAAAAGTCAAATTTTAACAGGAGGATATTATTTCCTATGAGAGTGTCGTTACATTCAGTCGATATTATTCTTAGGCAAAGATAGCGACCAGTCTTTTTTCTCCCACCATTTTCTTCCTGCAACCAGCGGACCCATGCAAATCGTAGTCAACGTCGTAAATAGTTCCAGTCCATTATTATTTTTTGATAAGAATGCCCAACCCAGCCCAACACATTAGCGACACCACTTTATCCCAGGGCTTCTGAATGTGCTCGGCTACACACCTCAAGAAGAAAACTGTCTAAAAAATACTCAAGAAGAAAAAGGTGCTCCGCAGCATTTTACAATAAGTTTTAGCCATATAAAATTAATTCTTATAATCCAGCATAATGAGTTTTTGGGTCTGACCGATCCAGCTGCCAAAACCAAACCTGCGCCGGCTAGAGCGCCTGTTCCCGCCTTCTACGGCTGGTTGCGCTGCCGTGCACGTATCGCCGCCCTGTCGTACCCTGAAATGCTGGCCAGGCCATCCCTTTACTCCCCCCGACATCCTATTCTTCTCCGGCGATGGCAGCCTACCCCGCACCAGAACCAATGAACCCTCGTACAACCCTCCGCCTACGGCCATACTGCCGCATGTTCCTCGGCTCCTGTTCATTCCCGTCCTAGGCCTCGCCGTCGTCCTCCGCCTTGGTGCGCTCGCAGCGGCGCCGCCGTCCGGCCCTGTCAACATAGTGAATCGGGAGAGGACTGTAGTTGTGAGTATGACAGTACAGACCCACCAGGTCCACTCCCGAACACAAGCAATCGCCTCTTTACTACTCAGATGCACCCCTCGTTTTTTTAATCTAGTCCACCCTGCTGATATTTGGGACCCATATCATTGTCAACGTATAGTCAATTAACGACAGAATTGCACAACATTTTTTTTGAGGATTTGTTCAGAGGAGCAGGCTATAAACTGGGTTGTGCGGTCTCCGTGGCCCGTCTAACAACATGACCAGCCCAGCAGTTTTTTCTTTGGGAAAATAGGTAGCCCACTATTTCTTTTTGAAGAATACCCAAGCTAGGCCTATTTGTTTTCTCCGACTTACTGGACTGCAAATCTTTCAAGAAGAGGAGGGATGCATTCCGGCCTGGCCAAAGAGTATGGACAGTAAATCTTAAAAGTAATATGAAAGGGGTTGCAAATTCCAAAAAAATATAGCAAATGGCCAATTAGTTTCGTTTTTTTTTGTTCTTCACTGATATTTTATATTTCATTGGATTTTAACATAACATAGAACTACTTTATTTTTAAATTTGTTTTAGTATGGCTACTGATTTTTGGATTAAGAATATTTTGTTCCCCAGCAAAAATATGCGAATTTTTAAAATATCGCATATTTTTTAGTTCAAATTTTTAACCCTGGCAATGACCAGAAAATGGGCAGCAATTCTATAAATGGAATATAGGCTGCAATAAATTCCATATGAACTAGCAAATGGGCTGTAAATTATAAAAATAATAGGAAATGTGCCGTACATGCCACAGATTTCGAGACTGACTTGTTTACGCAAGGCTTTGTCAGTCAACACATGATTCTAGCAGCAGTGATTGTTGGATGTCCATCCAACGGCCGACGTGCTTCTTCAATCTCTGATCTTCCTGCTCCAGCCGCCTAAACCTGCACCGGTGGGACTGCCTGCTCTCTCCTCTTGTGGCCGGCTATGATGCCACGCAGGCTTCACCGGCCCACCCTACTCCCTCTACTGGCATGGCCATCCCTCTACCCACCCGCACCTCCTGTTATTCTCCGATGACAGT
The DNA here is from genome assembly GCA_011799875.1 of Thinopyrum elongatum. Lineage (NCBI taxonomy): Eukaryota > Viridiplantae > Streptophyta > Magnoliopsida > Poales > Poaceae > Thinopyrum > Thinopyrum elongatum. The sequence continues at coordinate 167,887,959 of CM022303.1, read as the reverse complement.
AGCCTCACGCCGCAGCCGAACCAGTCAACCGTCATACTCTCCTTAGCGTGGGCATCCACTGCTGTGTCTTCGCTGGCTCCGGGTCGTTCCATTCCTAGGCCTCACCGTCATCCACCGCGCTGGTGCTCTAGGCGCGGCGTGCTCAACATTCAACAAACGACAGTCATTGGAATAGGGATGTACGCGGAGAGGCTGATAGTAGTGATCCCCATGGTCCATGGCCGCACGCAAGCAACTGCCTCCTTATTACGCGAAAAAAATGATTCCTCCCACTGACATCTGGGGCGCACCGGTTCAGAGGCTGACCTGTGGGACTACGAAGTTGACGCATACGCAGGGCTTTGTCAACTTAGTCAACAAACGATTCTAGCAACAGTGACTGTTGGATTTTAATCGAACGGTCCTGCTGCTTCTTAAATCTCTGATTTCTTGCACCAGCTGCCCAAACCAGCGCCGGCGAGACCGCCTGCTCCTGCCTCCAGTGGCCGGCTGTGCTGCCACGTAGGCCTCACCGCCCCACCCTATTCCCCCCGCTGGTTAGGCCATCCCTCTACTCAACCACAACCCGTGTTATTCTGCGGCGATGGCAGCCTCACACCGCAGCCGAACCAGTCAAGCCTTGTACTCCTCTCCGCGTGGGCATCCAGTTCCACGTCTTCCCCGGCTCTACGTCGTCCCCTTCCTAGGCCTCGCCATCGTCCACCGCCTTGGTGCTCTCAGTGCGGCGTGGTCAACGTGGTCAAGGAACGACTTCCATCGGAAGAGGACTGTAGGTGGAGAGGCTGACAGCTGGGTCCACCGCCGCAGCAAGGAAGTACCTCCTTATTACGCATAAAATAATTATTTCTCCACCTAACAGCGGGGACCCATCGGAAGGGACTCTGTATTTTGCAAAAAAAATGTTTCCCTCCTGACAGCTGGGACCTACCAGCTACATCTTCGCATGCAAGGAAGTGCGTCCATATTACGGGAAAAAAAATGATTCTCCCCCCTGACCGCTGGGACCCACCATCAATAACTTCGCACGCAAGGAAGTGCCTCCTTATCCTCCCTGACAGTCGGGACCCACCTGGTCGAAGCGTATGTAGCGTTGTCATTCTGGTCGCGAACGTGTACGTACATACTGGTCGATCGGTCTCTCTGCAATGATGAACCGTGGCTGAGCAAGCAGCGACACGTGTAATAGTAGAGCCCCCGACGTAGCAGTTCAGGGAGTCCAGTCAAAACCGTGTACACGTATGTACAACTAGATGCCAAAAAATACGGCCATGTATGTACATACGGGCGGGGTCTCGAATGCCTACTCGTGCATTTGTACGACCAGGGCTCGTGTACATGGAGAGCCAACGGATGGCAGCAACGGTGTCCTATTCATCGACAGCCAACCGGCTGGGTTGGAACGGATAAACAGTGTCCTGTTCATCGGAAGGCAACAGACTGGGTCGGAATGGGTCGTGTTCAATGGGAGCCAACTGGCTTGGACAGAACAGCCAGAACGGGGTCTGGCGTACCGCAAAACGGAGGAAAACGGCCTTCTGTTCGACCGCGTACGGTCGAAACGGGGTCCTGTTCATCGGGAAGGGTCTGGCGTACCGCAAAACGGAGGAAACGGACTTGTGTTTGAGTACCTACGATCGAAATGGGGTCCTGTTGATCGGGAGGGGTGTGGCGTACCGCAAAACGGAGGAAACAGACTTGTGTTGGAGCGCCTATGGTCGAAACGGGGTCCTGTTCATCAGGAGGGGTGTGGCGTACCGCAAAACGGGACTCCACGGGCTACTGTTCATCCACAGTCTACCGCCTCGCTCCAGCCTCCACGGGCTACTGTTCATCCACCGTCGACCTCCTCCAGCCTCCACCTGCTCTTATTCATCCACCATCGACTTCCTCCAGCCTCCACCAGCTGCTGTTCACCACGGGGTCCTGTTCATCCAGCCTCCACCGGCTACTGTTCAACCAGCCCTCCACACGGGGTCATGTTCAACCAGCCCGCCACGGGTCCTGTTCATCCACCCCCAACCGGCTCGGGGTGTGTGGTGGCCTCCTCTCGATCGGGGTCCTGTTCATCCAGCAGCAATGGCCTCTACTACCACGGGGTCCTGTTAATCCAACCCCCACCGGGAACTGTTCATCCAACCCCCAACAACGCTCACTATTCATTAAGAGGCAGCAGGTTCGATCGGCTTCAGTTAGCAGCAGTAGCGAAGGAATCGCTCGATCGGGTTTAGTTAACAGCCATGGATCAATCGATCGCTCAGGTTCAGTAACGCATAGCCAGTGCAATCGCTCAGGTTCAGTAAGTGAACGCCTCGCTCAGGTTCAGTTAGAGCCCAACACCTCGCACACACGCGCGTACATGTACGAGAGAAACGCGCAATCCCTCCGTGCATCGCTCGGCCCCGACCACCCACCGTAACTAGGAACTCCCCGAAATTTTCCTCGCCCTCGCTTCTACCATGATTTTTTCCATCATGCATGGCCCAAAGAATGTCATGCAGGTGCGTCCCCGGCCCGCCCACGATGAAAAGCCCATTTTCTGTCATGATTTTTTGTCATAGAAGTAGGAGCCCACCACATCTATGATGATACGTGCTTTTGTCACAATTATCGCCATAGAAGTGTCATAAGCATGACAGAAAAAAAATTCATTCGGCCCAAAATGTGACGGATGTGTCTTTTTTTTGTAGTGTTGGACCATGTCGAGAACATATGGAAACTAGTAGAATGCCCGTGTGTTGCTACGGGCTACAATGCATATGAATGAGTCAAACAAATAACTAAGATCATCTCCAAGGTTGAAGCTTATATCTCCCTCATACATTTGAGTGTGTTCGACATTAAACGGGCGCCCAATAGGCTACCAAAAATTCAACTGTCTGGGCACCCCCAAATCTAGACCATATGGGGGAGAAATATGGTTATCCGGATTATCCATCATGTTATCTTCAACAGCCATGCCCAACACAAAAGCACCACCCCATGATGCACTCTTCCATTTTCCTGCCGGACCCTCTCCTTCCTACTTGGTTTCTCGCCGTAACATGACATTTCTCGTTTGAGCCCTCTTCTTTAAAACTGGATGACGCCCACCTCACCTTCGCCATGGCGACCTCTATTTCACACCGTACTTCCCCACGGACTGCCAAGGAGAAGTCCCTCACCAACTGCCTTGCTTTCCGCCATGATTCACTCCCCAGGTGTTTGTACTAATTCAACACCACCATCAATGGGGAGGAGGCGTGTGTAGCCCGTGACACCCCCGAGCTAAGAAGGCAGATCTGATGTCTCTTAAGTCATTGCCACATTGTAACATACAGTTAATGTCATGCATTACGATGAAATAAAAATATGATGTCCGTTGTTGGGCATGCAACTCATACGCCACCGTGACCATTATTAACTATTAAAGCAATCAATGTATTTGCCCTTCTATCCTACCCAAAAAATTGTACTGACTTGATAAAAAAGTAACCGCTCGCTCATTCAATTTGTTATAAAGCCATCTCTAATGAAATGCAAATTGCCTCATTTTCTAAAGTAGAAAATTTATTCTGCTCATCGAGGACTCAAATTTTGTTGGCAAATCTTCTATTTATAGATGTTCCCGTAAGAACAAACATCTTCTTTATGATAATAGAAATAAGATGCTAGGTGCGACGGAATCATCAATTTTTTGGCGACTTTTATCCAATATTTCCTATAAAAAAGATATTGTGTGATCATCTGTTCCTAAGGAATTGCTTCAAAATAGAAATAGCTAGCACTAACTCATAATTACCAATGTTAGTATAGCAGTCAGATGTGATTACTTTCTATGTAATCATTTGTTCATGAAGGAATTGCTTCCAAATAGAAATAGCTAGCCAAACCCTTAATACAATGGTTGTATCTACATTCTACACAATCCAAGATACCATTTCTTTATCCTCCTCTATCTGCACAAAAAATAGATTAATGAGAAATATTATTACATAGCTCAGAGAACAATTATTTTGATCCAAATTTACAAAAAGAAAACTACTTACGTCCCAAAATAAGTGTCGCTGATCTAGTACGAAGTTATAGTAAATCAGTGACGGTTATTTTGGGACGGATGGAGTATGTGGTAAAATATGTTTACTTTCTCAATAAATAATTTAGGGTTCACAGGCTACTTAAGGTAATGGTAATGAGATTTTAATGGTCATCACTATTCTTTGAACATGATAGATTTTGAATAGAGTATATAATGAGAAGACATATTTTGAATATATGGCATCACTATTCTTTGAACCTGGCGTTCATCGTGGTGCTTCGCTGAAGGTCGGTTATGGCCCATGCGTGGGTTGGATGTGGGGAATCAGTTGTTGCTGGATATAAAAAAAATGGGGCAAGATACCAACTCCCCTTTTGCTACACAGTATTCAGTCAATAAATAAATAAATAAATAAACTTAGCATGCTAGTATGGATTCCTTATATCATATACCTTAAGATTGAGCAGTTCAAAAGTTACTGTAAAAAAGATAAACAAAATCCTAGCATAGTAACTTCCATGGTGACGACAAATTGAAAAGAAATTTGGGGGAGTTCTACCAAAGCTTTATCAACTTTTCCTACACAAGCATAGATTGCTAGAGGATTAATGGGCTGACAATCGCTGTAACTAAAAAAATGGAGAGGAAAGGAGAAGCAACAAACCTGTTTTGTAAGGTTGCATGCTTGGTCAAGGGAGTTTGAGGTCTCATAGTAGAACCCAGAAAAGTTGAGTGCAAGCCCAAGCCTCATGCGATGAGTCAGAGCCAAATCTGCAAGGGCTGATGTCCCGCAAAAAATGTGCAAAACTCAGCCCGAAGGATCTATTTGTCATGTTTATATGTACACTTAAAAATTGCCTTGCCAGTAACCAGAGCATCAGCTTTGTACGCGTTCATGGTGCTCTCAGCAGCTTCTTTCCTCTCCGCACCAATCTTAAACTCTGCAAGGTACCTGCACAAATATCACTGGGAGAAATCAGAGGGAAAAATAGAACGGAATAAAGCAAGATGGATCAGAAAAATAAAAGAGAACAAAATAAAGCAAGTTGTAGTACCACACAATAGAAAATTTATGCTATCAACACAGTGAAGAGATTCTTGGCATAGGTTGTATGACACCGATTATACATTAAAAATGAGTAGGAGGAATTTATTGTCAAATAGATCAGACAACAATTGTCTTCCTCATAATGCCAGCAACACTATCATACAATCGTCATCTATTTTCATCATCACAGAGAACTAAGAACTACAATTTAAAAAGGCAGAAATGTACAGAAAATGTGTTTTGGACAATGAAAAAGTGTAAGATGCTCTCTCAGACAACTGCCTCATTTTGTCCACTTGGTTTAATGGAATGGATTGCATCGTACATCTAATATGATCTAAACGGGGTTATATTAACTGGAAGCTCCTGGTATGAGAGCAGCCAGTGTCACAAAAACTCGTTTCCTTCTCACTGTCTGCCAATCTAATGAGAAACAAGGCCATGAAAGAAGACCAAGCATCAGATACCTCATGGCATCCCTTCTACCCTAAACAAACAAAATTCAGTTCAATGCTAAGATATGTAATGGATAAGTTGAACGCACAAGCCATCTCGAAGAATCGCTTGTGCCAGAATCTTAGCCCAAAGATTCCTCTTGGCAACATACAACCCTGAATTACGCTACTATGAAGCGCACCAGAGACTCTAATTTACTGCCTTCATAAATTATCAACTAAATCAAATAAAAACAAGAAAATACTACCATGGAGTATGATTGATCCAGAGTTCGATGCCACGTTGAAGAAATCATCATAATGTAACTTGATTTGTGGTGTCAGTTGGAGAAATTCTTAAGTACTGCATGATAATATGGAAAAAAGAACCATCATAGCCATTCAAAATATTCACCAGGATTAAACATCAAAAGAGACTAATGCGAAAAGTTAATATGATGGATTAGATTTTTGGCTTGGAATCCTCATGGGATCACACTTGCGCATATTATAATCACAGTCGATCATTTGGGGAAAGGATCCTCACATCCATTCAACTCATGAGAAATGAAAACAAAAAACAGGAAGACAAAATAGAAGGAAATAAAGCAATGTGGTTGAGACTTCTGACTTGGAATCGCATAAAAGTATTGCATTGCGATGAAATTGCCATACCAATCTCAAATTTCAGTCCATATGTTATGAGAACTAAAAAGTTTAACCGTATAAAAATATCTCAACTATAAAAATAGCAATGGGAGATCAGATGGTAGTGCATGGTGTAAGTTGATCATCACAGTGAATGTAGAAATGTGATATGGTTATGATATCATCACTTCTCCCATCAAGTCATACCTATACAGTATATGAGTTCTTTATTTTGTAGGAAAAGACACCTATTGTGCATCTCCTATTGGAGTTCTTTGCCATTGGTCAACGTGTCAATTGACATGACAGAATGTATGATGCCAATTAGACATTCAGAATGAGGAGGAGAAATTTATCATCAAATAGATCGGACACCAATTGTCTTCCCCATAATGCCGGTGACACTAAAAGAACAGGAAAAACAAAACATACGAACTAACCAATGTTCTCTGAGACAAATGTCTACCACATGGTTTAATAGAATGGATGACATCGGACTCGTCATCTATTTTCATCATCCCAGAGAAATAAGAACTACGAAACAAAAAAGCGGGTAAACACACAAAAAATGAGTTCAGATAAACAATAAGCAAACATTATTCATAGATCATGGTTTAATAATGGATTGAATCAGACATCTAACTGAGAATCAAACACAAAAGCCAGCTGCAAAAGAACGAAACAATTGATTAGTTGTAAACGGGGGTATAGTAACAGGAAGCTCTTGGTATGAGAGCAGCTAGTGTCGCAAAAGCACGTTTCCTTCTCGCTGTCTACCAATCTAACAAGAAACAAGACCAAGCATCAGATACCTGATGGCATCCCTTCTATACCCTATCCAAATAAAATGCAATGCTGATGGACAAATTGAATGCACAAGCCATCTTGAAGAATGGCTTGTGTTAGAATATTAGCCAAAAGATTCCTATAGGCAGGGTACAACACTGAATTACGCTATTAAGAAATGCACCAAGACTCTAATTTATCGGCTTCAGAAGTTCTAGATTGAGTCGAATCGAAAACAAGAAAACTACCACATAGTATGATTGATTCATAGTTTTAACAATTAATCATAGGTGATGGGCATGCCGAGATTAATTTCCATGCCACGTAGTAATCTCAGATGGTATAACTGTATTTGTGGTGTAATTGTGAGTTGATGTATCAAACAAGGAAGCATGAGAAATAGGCCATCCCTTCAATTGGCCAAACAAAACGAGTGGATGTAGGCGGCCTTACTAACCATTCACACAGGGATTGCTGCCATGGTGGTGGCTGTGGTGTGTAACTGGCTAATTAGCCACCGAGCTACGTCCAGATGTCATACCAATATATCTATGTTGACATTCAGATGTCACTACGAGATCAATATATCTATGTTGAACATAACGATTCAAAAAGCTACTCCCTGTAGCTAACTACTGAGAAATTGACCACGGCCAGTACCAACCGAGGTGATTACTTAAAACTAAAGATGCTTTGGGGTAGTACTAAACAGTGTGGGTCAAATACAGGCCCGCAAGATCTAGGCCCAATGTCGTCAGGGCGAGCAGACATGTAGACCAATTCAGTCAATCTCCATACGCAACAGAAGTTCACATCTCCCAATCACCGCATTGCGGGCCAGGTGGATTCAAATCACCTTGCGGTGATCCCATCGGCAAATAACGAACCCGTCGGCGGCATGTGGAGGCGTGCAGGGGCAGACGACATGCGTGGGCGGCAGCAGCGCGTTGAGGCGTGGACGGCAGACAACTCGCTCCGGGCGACGGCGGCGCCTGAAGAGCAGGCGGCGTGCGTGGGCCAGCGGCACCTGCTCGACCGCAGCCAATGTAGGGAGGAAGGGGTGGAGGCTCGGCTGCGGCTTCGGTGGATAATTGAAGTTGAGCGACGACGGGCATAGAAACCTAGGGGAGGCGTTGCGGGAGCCCGGTTCAGCGTTTTTTTACAACAGGCAATGTTAATTAATGTAATTTTGATGATGTATGGAAATATTAATTAATGTGATTGAGCGACATATGGTAAAGTTAATTAATTCAAATTTGGTCTTTAATGATTAATCTTGATTGATTTTTTCACATGAAGACATTACTAAATAACTTTTGTTCACATGGAAAGTTTAAATCCATTCAGAATTTTTTTCCCATTGTGTGGGAGGCAAGCGAAAAAACCAGTCAAACATGGGTGTTTTATTGAGAGGGAGAAAACCAACGTGGAGGGATGGGGGAAAAAAATAAAAAACCAGACGAAAGTGGTGGGACAAAAAAAAACCTGGACGCAATCCCACCAACTGCTACATTAGGAGTAGAGATAGTGAGGAAGTCGTACTAGTATGTGATAGATTTGCTATCTTTGAAATAGTAACCTCTTGAAAGGGGTTGCTTGCATGCATGGTCATTTCCTATGTTCATTTGGCTGTCTACTAGTCATATGATTAGTGTGGAGGTCAAGCACCAATTCCAGCACCTTCCACTTTGACATGGAAGCTTGGCTTGGAAATTTCATGCAGGCACAGCACATCCCATGCTACAGTCACCATCATATTCTGGTGCGAGCTGCACAGCTCGTTTAGACGATCAAGGAGAATGAGCCTCACGCCATCATCACCCTCCTCCGACGAGAGCAGCCAACAGTAAGTGTTAGCGGCGGCGTGGACGGCAATGGCCGCCGAGGAGAGCGACACCACCACCCCGGCACACTCGTAAGCAATGGTTGTGCTTGGAGAAGAGAGAAGGGAAATGATGATCTTGATGCACCCGCCCTTGTCGGCAAGGTTTGAAGAAGGCAAGACCTTGCGTATTCGGTCGACGCACTACCAGAATAAACCCCTATGCCGACGGCCTAGGCCGTATACCGTCGGTATACCCCTATGCCGTCGGTATAGGCCCGACGGCATCAATCTCGACGGTGTAGTCTTGTCAGATCATCGGCATAGCCACATATACCAAATGCTTTCGTACAACCGTCAGCATAGAATCCCCGTCGGCACAAAAAATGATCAGGCGGCAACTGACGACGCCGTCACCAACTGGATCCCGTGAAATGATGCCACGTGCCACCGCGGCATAGCCATGCCACGTGTCGTCTGCTGGGAGCTATTGGCAGGGGCTATGCCAATGGCAAGGCCGTCGACATAGTTTTCGCCTTTTTTTTAATTTGTTTCTTCTGTTTTTGCATTTTTCATTCAAATTGACAGCACAACACATATTAATATGTATATATACAGGAATATCATCATTCTCCAGAACCTCATCAACATAATATGAAAGATCATCATCATCTAAAGATCATCAACATCATCATCGTCGAAACTTCTTGAACATAAGTATGAAACATCATCATCGTCGAAACTTCATGAACATAAGTATGAAACATCAACATCATCATCGTCATCTAAAGCACACTAGGATGAAGTATGGAACATGGAAAGCATAATAAAACATGGAGCCGTGTGATCATTTAAGGAAGACTAGGATCATCGCCGCCGCCACCACCACCATTAGCTTCAGTGTCACCACTAAGACCACCAGCACCGCCAAGGCCAGCACCACTTCGCCAGACCGGACTGACTGGGCTCCGTGAAGCAGGAGTGGAACCACCAATACCACCACCAAAAATCGATGATCCACCGGTTCCCTACATGTTTGAAAAGTGATTGTAAGGATAAATACGATAGTGTTGAATCAACGATAACTAGTGGGTGAATAGTTAGGCAATGTACTAACCGAAGTCCCACTACCTAGTGCCGCCCATTCATCGAACATGGACACGTATCGGTATTCTCCAGATGGTGCTGGTGCGGGTCCCAGTGATGGTGGATCCGTGCAGTTTTGCATAGCCGCAAACATAGCCTGGATGTTAGTTCACCAAGCAAACACGAAGGTCAGAAGGAGTGAAAGTGCATAATTTAGGTAGTCGGCAAAACTAACCATCATCATCCGACGGTTGTAATCCTCATTTGCCTGAACTCGTTGTAAGTACTACCGCACCTCGACATGCTTATGCTCGACAAAGGCCGCATATGCCTACAATATGACATGATGAAAGTCATAAACCATAGTGCCGTGCTGAAGGGGGTCACACTCCGGAGCCGTGTGCTAGGTGTTTTGTGGCACCCCGGCTCAGAGAAACCAGAACACCCCGTATTCCAGCCCAGAGATCAAGTCTTCTGGAATACGGCACTGCTTGACATAGAACAAATCATCTCTTATTACAAAGGATAAGGGATACAAAGGTCTGATGTTAGAAAGGATCACATCAGCACGGGACACTACGCCTACTAAGGTAGCTTTATGCTAGCAGCGGAAAAACTCGTAGCAGGTGAACTCCACTCTGCAGGGACTCTGGCTGGGACACGATCTAGCTCGCACGAATAGTAACCTCGACAAGCAAGCAATCACGGCATCACCTGCAATCTGGCATGACACGCTAGGTCAGTACATTGAATGTACTTGCAAGCTCACAACAACCACAAGCATCAAGGCAAGACAATAACATAGCATTAACAGGTTAACTTATTAACAACTATTATGAGGTGGAAGAAATAACTAAGCATGATATAATACTACTAGAATTACTGCTGAACCACCATCTCACTCTTTGCTATCCTGGCCAAGCAATATATCACCTCGATCACCTTGTGATCAATACCTCCACGTGATCACCGCGTGACCACATCACAAACTGAATGATCATCCTCAAGATCATCCCAATATCCTCATCATCATCCTGCCAGACTGTACTACTCAAATATATCAACATATAAATCATCTATAAGTAATTCCGTCATGTGAGTGTTGATCGAACAGTGTGACCTAGTATGAACTGTGCCCATGACCGAGGACGCGGCTAGCGATAGATTAAACACACTCTACAGAGGTTAGCACACTTTACCCACATCACAGAACCCATGGCCTCGTGCTCCCATTCGGGTGGACCAACGGCGTTCCGACAAAACCAATCTACTACCATCACACTCTCCCGGCCACTCCAACCAACTCCCCTTTAGGCTAAGTCATGGGTGGCCCCGATGTCACCTCGTGACACCCAACAGCCACCATCGTGGCAAAACAAAAACATTCCCAAACGGGGACAAAAGCACGCAAACAACTTGGGCACACAAGGTTATCACCGCCTACTGGGCCAGGGCAGCGCGAGTACATAACCTTCCCTAGTTGGAGGCACCGGCGAGAGGCACCTTCCCATAAAAGGCAAATGTGGTTGCACTGGAAAAGCCCGGTTCGGTGGCACCTGACCAACGAAATGACGGAATTTGTCCCCAAAATATATCTGCGATAACTAATACTCCGATATCATCTACCAACCTGCGATCCAAGTCATAGCAATATCCAACAAATAATCCAGAGAATAACATAGCCATAAACTAATACTCCGAAGGTAGCATATCAACTAAGACCATGATGAATCCAAGTACCATGATACTACTAATCCAATAACAAAAGCAAGGTAGTTAACCGTAGATCAACATGATAGCATCATATCCAAAATAATACTCCAAAGCATAATATCAGATACCAACATGAAAATAATCATAATGTAAGCCGCTAATAATCCAATGGTCACATGTCATCGCCATCTGCAAGTATTAGTCCTAGTAATCCAAACAACATCATGGCAATAGCAAGATCAAAATATCACTCCGAGAAATGCCATGAACAAGTCACATGTAGCTAAAGCAAATTTTAAATAAGTTTATTTAATAAAACCATGATATTGCATTACAATCATGCAAATGGACGGTGTGGCTTGCCTGAGAGGGATGGAATCACCGGGAAGAAGTGCGAGAAGCTCGCGGAAAGAATCGTCGGAAATCTTTCTTTCTCGGAGGGGGCTGAATAAGAGCAGGGGAAAAATGGTCATTTTTAGAATGTTATCACACAGTGAAAATTATACCATCGGAACGGGCTCGACGAGATGAAGAAGTGGGCTTTGGAATCACCTCATTTGGAGTAGGGAGTGAAAAGATATGATGAGAGAAGTGCCAGGGACCAATCTATAAAAATATAACCACAAACAGGCCCCTGAGTGGAAAAACAGAAAACGCATTAGATGAAATACGCTTTCCAGAAGTGAAAACGCATTTTCATCTAAAGGAACACGAAAGTATGCTTTCAGGAAGCAAAGACATAATCCAGTGGATTACACCTCCACTTATCCAACATGGCAGGGGTGGGGCCGACTTACGTAGTCGCTGACGGGTGGGGCCGCGGGGCCCACTGGCCAGCTGACGGGGGAGACGCCATCACCTTCCTCTTGCCCGTGCCTAGTCGAAGCAGAGGCGAGCTCCGGCGACGCCCGCGCGGTGCTGTGGTCCTCCGTTCGCGACGGCCGGCACACCGGCGTGATCAGCGGGACGAGCCGCGTCCATCCGTGCAGGATGCGGGCTTCGAAGAGGGCGGGGACAAGAGCACCATTGGCTATGGCGGATGGCCGGAGTCGGTGAAGATGGAACCGGGGCTATGGTGCTCCGGCGGAGGAGGTGAAGAAGTGGGGAGGATCTGCTTGCTCCGGGTAGTCTTCTGGTGGTGATGGAACAGAGAGAGAGGCTCGGACTCGCCGGAATTTAGGCGACGGCCGAAGCGGATGTGGCGACCATGGGGGAGGAAGAAGGGACTCCGGCGAGGATTTGAGGGGTCGGGGAGGGCGGTGGGAGTGAGAGAGGCCGAGTGGCGAGGAGAACTGAGGTTGGGAGCAGCTTATATAGGTGGGGGAGAAGGATCCCGAGCTTGGGCCCGCCATGGCTTACGGGCTGCTCCGGCGATGGCCGCTAGCTGCACGGGGAGCTGAAGAGGACAAGCGCAGGGAAGAGGAGGCTCACGGGGAGGAGATGGCACCAAGGGGGAGGAGGAAGAAGACGAGGCGAGGACAGAGCCGAGCGGCGTACAGTGTACCCATGGGCGCACGGCCGCTAGCACCGGCGAGGACGCTTTGAGAGGGGGCAGAGGAGGGAGAGCGACGTGAGAGAGGAGGGTGGTCAGGTCTGCACGCCCAGACGCGCGGAAATAGCTGAGACGGAGCTGCCCGACGCGTCCCGACGCCCAGAGCGCGGCCAACGCTGCCAGAGCGCGTGCACAGACATGCTAAAGACGTGATCACCACTGTGCCCGGTCATGGAGGGGACGCAAGAGACTACCATGAGCTATCTAGAGTGTTCTCTCTGCATCATAGAGACTATAGGAGGTGAAAGATCAAGAGAAGAGGCTCTGTAGCGAAGTGAGGCATCGATGCAAGTTTGCTGTATCAAACTTGATCAGGTCACTGTGATCCACATAGAGATGCTAAGGGCCAACGTTGCTGTCTGGGGGTTTAGGACAAGAAGGACCATCATCCTGTGCACTTAGAAAAGAAATGGACTACTAAACAACATAGTAGCTTTGTAATTGCACAATTGGTCTAGAATCAAGATGTGGATGATGCACTCACATAGAGTAGCCACTTGAGCTGAAATTTGGCATAGGATGATAATTTAGACATATAAAGATGCTGTAAAAAATTTATACCATTTGGACTTGGCAAAATGGTACTTCCTTCACAGCTATCCTCTTTGTCTAGAAACTTGAAATAATTTTGTAGAGAAATGGGATTGCTTAAATGATCCCAAATTTGGTGGAGAGTATTTATATGGGTAGGAGCATGATCTGGTAATTTTTCAGAATTAATGAAGTGTAACACCCTGGTTTTCGCTCCCAGATTTTTCCTTTGCGGGATTTGACTCCCGTCTTTTTTCTCGGTGTTATCGGATTTCTCCAGCTCTTGGGTATATGAAGATGGTCATACAACCTTGCCTTCCCTATCCAACCCAAGATTCTCTCCAGTCCAATCTTGCCACCCAGGATCTATTCTCAGGGTTTTGCCGCAGAAACCCTACCTTCCGAGTTGCCGGAAGGGAAACCCTAACTCTGGCAGTTACAAAGGAACCCCAATTTCCTTCAATCTGTCGCCTTCCAAACTTCTCCCACTGATCATCCTTTATCTATAAACCCTAGATATCCAGAAATATTGCCAAGTCATTTGCAATATTTTTCATTTATAATTAATTCCTTTTTCTGTCAGTTAAAGAAATTAAATCCAGGAAAATATCTATCCATCTCCAAAGTTCATGAAAACTTGTGGAGATATTCTTTGTGATCATATTGAGCTCCCATAAAAATATTGGCCATAATTAAATAGGGGAAATTGCATTTTCCTATTTAAAGCCAATATTGCAGTTTGGGCAGTTTCTAAAGGAACTACCATTTTGGTAGCCAGGAAGAATCCCAAATAAATTGTGGAGCTTCTCCTATCCATATCTTCACCATTTCCATCAAAAACCCAAGTTCCGTAGTTCAAATTTTGAGCATAACATCAATTTGCAAATTCTGTCCAGTTGGGGAAATTGCAAAGGAAGTGCTTGAACCCTTGATCTATTTGAGCTGAAATTTTTCATGGTGGTTGACATTGATAAATCACTCATGGAAACCAAAAACCAGCTCAATCCATCCATCCATTCTCCCACCGCATTTTTCCTAAGTTTCTGTCCATTTGGAAGCTATGTGAAGCAAGTACCATTTTGGTGTACCCAAATGGTATGAAACTTTTACAGTCGCTTCATATGTTCAAATCATTCATCTCCTCCAAGTTTCAGCTCAACACAAGCAAGGATGTGAGCCCAGTTTCATCATTTGCATTTCTGTCCAGTATGGTGGTTTGTACAGCAAGTGCTTGCTTCAATCCTCCATTTGGTGTTAAACTTGGCCACAATATTCATCTTAGTATAGGATCACAGCAAGTCAAAGCTCAGCATCTATCCCCAGCTGGATCTCCCCCACCTCAGTACAAACACATTGTTGTTGCTTTGTCTCCAAGCTTCCTCTAGTCACCTCCTGCATCCCTGTTCTCGTTTCTTTCTTCGTTGGCACCCAGTGAGGAATGACCTATGCCCCAGACACGATTTGGCTGTGAGTGGGGCGTGGCAATGCCGTGGTCACACGGTGACCACGAGCAGAGCGCGCCAAATCGGTGCACTGTGTCCTGGACCCTTTGGGAGTCATCTCCGGCAGGCCGTGGCCTTTCCGCAAGCACCGGCGAGCTCCCCACCATGCGCGCGAGCCTTCTGGAGGCCTCTTCCCCTTCGTATCCTAGCTCCTGGTCGCTTGTGCCGACCTCCGGTGCTCCACTGGATCGCTGCCACGGCGACGAGCTTCTGGGTGCCTCGGCCGGCGTCGGCTAGCTCCCTCCCAAGCCGTCCCCTCCTTCTGTTGATCATCTGGTCGGCACCACCCGCAGCTCGCCACCTCGCGGGAGCTCCAGTGCGAGGATAAGGACGCCACAGCGGCCGAGCTCATCCGCTCGCCGTCGGGCACCTATATATATATATATATATATATATATATATATATATATATATATATATATAGCCATGGCCCTAGCCTCCCCGAGCATCACCAGCACACACAACCTCCTCCCCTCTCCCGTTGGATCACTCCCACATCCTTGCCCGGCCGAATCCCTCGCCGGAGAGTCGCAATTTAGCTGCGGCCGCCGCCCTCAGCCACCATCTCTCCCTCGCATTCCGCCGTCCCCGGTGCCCGTGGACCTCACCACTAGGTGCGCCACTCTCCGGTGACCTCGTCCACACCTTCGCCTGCTTCAAAGGACCCCCAGGTCACCGGAACCTTGCTGGAGCCGAGCCCTGTCTACCGCGACAGAAGCCGCCGCCACCAAAGCCCTCCTCGGCATGCGTGAAGCTCTGGGATGTATGCGGCGCTCTTCCCCGAGCACGCCGGTGCCCGGAGCACCGACAATAGTGGCCGGAGTCGCCGGGGCTTGCCGTCGGGGCCGCCGGCCTCGCCTCGGTCTTTGCCCATCGTGGGGAAGAAGAAGAGGGCAGGAGGAGAGAGAGAAGAGGTGGGGAGGGACCCACATGTCGGCGAGAGCAGCGCTGCCGCACGGGGATAAGTGGAGACGTACTGCGAAAAGTACATGACCACTGTAGCGAAGGCGCATTCTAGCGAATACCCTTTCTATTTTTCCCAGCCGGCGCCGAAACCTCTAAATAGTGAACGTTCTTCTGTTAACAGCAGAAAAGCACATTTTCCATTTGTTTTTCTGCCTAAACAACGAACGGCCACAACTTTTCACTCGTAACTCCGATTCAGGTGAAACCAACGCCCACGTCTTCAGTTCGTCGAGTCCGTTCCAATGGTACCATTTTCATAATGTTTACACATTCTAAAAATGACCATTTTGCGCTTGCCCTTCTATCATCCCTGCGAGAGAGAATGGTTTCCAGTGATCCTTTCCACGGACTCTCCGCACTTCTTCCGAGAGTATTCTTCGACCCTAGGCAAGCCAACCATCTGATATATGCCCTAAAGCATTGCTTTGTGTTATTCTTGCGTGTTTAATTAATGATTATGCTTGTGATAGAAATAATTAAACTTCTACTAGATTGCACTTACTGTTTACATTACTTGCATTAGTTTGCCATGTGATATTCAATGTAACTTACTTAAATGAATACTTGCTGTCACCTCAACTTGTTGTGATAGATAACTATGCTTGCTAAATGATGACTAAAGCTAAACCTAGTCAGTTGATCCAGAGTCACCTGTCCGGACTTATCCGTGCAACCACATTTGCCGGTATGGGACGGCCTTGACTTGGTCTGATCACGTGCTCTTTCACCGGTACCTCCAGACAGGGAAGGTTATGCGCGTGTGCTACCCTGGCCCGGTAGGCCGCGATAACCTTGTGAGCCCAGTTGATTGTTTAACCCGGGAGTCCACATTTGGGACAATTTGTTTGGCCACGACGGTGGCAGGTGTCACGAGGTGACACAGGGGCCACCCAGGGCAGGACTCCGGGGGAGAATGATTGCCGGTGATACGATGGAAGAGTCACGGGTCAGGCAGGTTTCGTTGGAGCAACACTGGTCCACCCGAATGGGATCACGAGGCCAGGTGCTCCTTGGTGTGGGTAAAGTGCGCAACCTTTGCAGAGTGTAAGAATCTATTCAAATAGTCGCATCCACGGTATTGGACTGTCCATCCAAACCTCACTAGGTGGTCAGCCATAATAACATAACAATGATGGAAGAACTCGCCTTATGATCGAAAGTACTCAGTGGATCATGAATATTCTGAGGGTTGTAAGGCAACCCGGAAGAGAGTAAGCTTGTCAGACTTGTAGTGTAGACATGAGATGATGTCAGGAATATGATATGTTAGCCATGGGATGGCTATGAAGGAGACGGTCGGATGACCGAAAGAGTTGGATTGGATCCTGAGATTGTTCGGAGTATGGATCACTTACTTGATATGCTTTACTTTACTGTATTTTATCTTAGTAGTTATCTTGCTGGATAAACCTGTTATGACTTGATGATTAATATTGCTAGATAGGTATGCTATGCCATGATCATTAATATTGCCCTAATAACCAATGCATGCTTCAATGCCATGGATTGCTTTGCTTGGTGTATATGTTAGTTTGGTTTGCTTGCGAGTACATTCAAAAGTACTTAGCGGCCTTTAACGTCGCCAGGTTCACATAAGGATCCGTCGTCTGTCGTCGAGGAGCCAGAGCGTTCGCGGGCTAGGAGAGTAACCTAGTCAGATCCCTGTGGATTGGAGCCGCACCAGGACCATGCTGTTGGAAATAAGCCCTAGAGGCAATAATAAAATGGTTATTATTATATTTCCTTGTTCATGATAATTGGCTATTGTTCATGCTAAAATTGTATTAACCGGAAACCGTAATACATGTGTGAATACATAGACCACAGCATGTCCCTAGTGAGCCTCTAGTTGACTAGCTCGTTGATCAATAGATGGTTGTGGTTTCCTGAGCATGGACATTGGATGTCGTTGATAATGTGATCACATCATTAGGAGAATGATGTGATGGACAATACCCAATCCTAAGCATAGCACAAGATCGTGTAGTTCGTTTGCTAGAGCTTTTCTAATGTCAAGTATCATTTCCTAAGACCATGAGATTGTGCAACTCCCGGATACCGTAGGAATGCTTTGGGTGTATCAAACGTCACAACGTAACTGGGTGACCATAAAGGTGCACTACAGGTATCTCCAAAAGTGTCTGTTGGGTTGGCACAAATCGAGACTGGGATTTGTCACTCCGTATGACGGAGACGTATCTCTGGGCCCACTCGGTAATGCATCATCATAACGAGCTCAATGTGACTAAGGAGTTAGCCACGGGATCATGCATTACGGAACGAGTAAAGGGACTTGCCGGTAACGAGATTGAACAAGGTATAGGGATACCGACGATCGAATCTCGGGCAAGAAACATACCGATGGACAAAGGGAATTGTATGCGGGATTGATTGAATCCCCGACATCGTGGTTCATCCGATGAGATCATCGTGGAACATGTGGGAACCAATATGGGTATCCAGATCCCGCTATTGGTTATTGGCCGGAGAGGTGTCTCGGTCATGTCTGCATGGTTCCCGAACCCGTAGGGTCTACACACTTGAGGTTCCGTGACGCTAGAGTTGTTATGGGAAATTGTATGTGGTTACCGAATGTTGTTCGGAGTCTCGGACGAGATCCCGGACGTCACGAGGAGTTCCGGAATGGTCCGGAGGCAAAGATTTATATATGGGAAGTCCTATTTTGGCCACCGGAAAATGTTCGGGATTTTTCGGTATTGTACCGAGAAGGTTCTAGAAGGTTCCAGAGTGGGGCCCACCTGCATGGGGGGACCCACATGAACGTGGGTAGTGGGGGCAAGGCCCCACACCCCTGGTCAAGGCGCACCAAGATCCCCCTTAGAAGGAATAAGATCATATCCCGAAGGGATAAGATCAAGATCCCTAAAAAGGGGGGATAACAATCGGTGGGGAAGGGAAAGGATGGGATTTCTTTCCTCCCACCTTTGCCAAACGCCCCAATGGACTTGGTGGGCAAGAAACCAGCCCCCTCCACCCCTATATATAGTGGGGAGGTGCATGGGAGCTGCAACCCTTCCCCTGGCGCAGCCCTTCCCCCCTCCAACTCCTCCTCCTCCTCCGTAGTGCTTGGCGAAGCCCTGCCGGAGAACCGCAAGCTCCACCACCACGCCATCGTGCTGTCGGAGTTCTCCCTCAACTTCTCCTCTCCCCTTGCTAGATCAAGAAGGAGGAGACGTCCCCGGGCTGTACGTGTGTTGAACGCGGAGGCGCCGTCCGTTCGGCGCTTGGATCGGATCTTCCGCGATTTGAATCGCCGTGAGTACGACTCCATCAACCGCGTTCTTGTAACGCTTCCGCTTAGCGATCTTCAAGGGTATGAAGATGCACTCCCTCTTACTTGTTGCTAGCATCTCCTAGATTGATCTTGGTGACACGTAGATTTTTTTTTGAATTATTACTACGTTCCCCAACAGTGGTATCAGAGCTAGGTCTATGCGTAGATTCTATGCACGAGTAGAACACAAGTAGTTGTGGGCGATGATTTGTTCAATTTGCTTACCGTTACTAGTCCTATCTTGATTCGGCGGCATTGTGGGATGAAGCGGCCCGGACCGACCTTACACGTACGCTTACGTGAGACAGGTTCCACCGACTGACATGCACTTGTTGCATAAGGTGGCTAGCGGGTGTCTGTCTCTCCCACTTTAGTCGGATCGGATTCAATGAAGAGGGTCCTTATGAAGGGTAAATAGCAATTGGCATATCACCATTGTGGCTTTAGCGTAGGTAAGAAACGTTCTTGCTAGAAACCCATAGCAGCCACGTAAAACATGCAACAACAATTAGAGGACGTCTAACTTGTTTTTGCAGGGTATGCTATGTGATGTGATATGGCCAAAAAAGGATGTGATGAATTATATATGTGATGTATGAGATTGATCATGTTCTTGTAATAGGAATCACGACTTGCATGTCGATGAATATGACAACCGACAGGAGCCATAGGAGTTGTCTCAATTTATTGTATGACCTGCGAGTCAATGTAAAAGGCCATGTAATTACTTTACTTTATTGCTAACCGTTAGCCATAGTAGTAGAAGTAATAGTTGGTGAGACAACTTCATGAAGACACGATGATGGAGATCATGATGATGGAGATCATGGTGTCATGCCGGTGACGATGGTGACCATGCCGCGCCTTGAAGATGGAGATCAAAAGCGCAAGATGATATTGGCCATATCATGTCACTTTATGATTTGCATGTGATGTTTATCATGTTTACATCTTATTTGCTTAGAACGACGGTAGCATAAATAAGATGATCCCTCACTAAAATTTCAAGAAATGTGTTCCTCCTAACTGTGCACCGTTGTGAAGGTTCGTTGTTTCGAAGCACCACGTGATGATCGGGTGTGATAGATTCTAACGTTCGCATACAATGGGTGTAAGCCAGATTTACACATGCGAAACACTTAGGTTGACTTGACGAGCCTAGCATGTACAGACATGGCCTCGGAACACGAGAGATCGAAAGGTCGAACATGAGTCGTATAGTAGATGCGATCAACATGGAGATGTTCACCGTTGATGACTAGTCCGTCTCACGTGATGATCGGACACGGCCTAGTCGATTCGGATCATGTATCACTTAGATAACTAGAGGGATGTCTATCTGAGTGGGAGTTCATCAGATGAACTTCATTATCATGAACATAGTCAAAGTGTCTTTGCAAATTATGTTGTAGATAGCTCGCGCTGTAGCTCCCCTGTTTTATTGATACGTTCCTAGAGAAAAGTAAGTTGAAAGATGATGGTAGCAATAATGCGGACTGGGTCCGTGATCTGAGGATTGTACTCATTACAGCATAGAAGGCTTATGTCCTTAATGCACCGCTCGATGCGCCACCCCCTCAAGCGTCGTCTGTAGATGTTTTGAACATCTGTCAGGCATGTTCTGATGACTACTTGATAGTTCAGTGCGTCATGCATTACGGCTTGGAATGGAGGCTCCAAAACGTTTTGAACGTCACGGAACATATGAGATGTTCTAAGAGCTGAAATTGGGATTTCAGGCTCATGCCCGCGTTGAGAGGTATGAGACCTCCAACAAGATTCTTTGCCTGCAAGATGAAGGAGAATAGCTCAATCAGTGAGCATGTGCTCAAATTGTCTGGGTACTACGATCACTTGAATCGAGTGGGAGTTAATCTTCCAGATAAGATAGTGATTAATATAGTTCTCCAAGTCACTGCCACCTAGCTACTAGAGCTTCGTGATGAACTATAACATGCCAGGGATGGATAAGATGATCCCTGAGCTGTTCGCGAAGTTTAACACCGCGAAGGTAGAAATCAAGAAGGAGCATCAAGTGTTGATGGTTAGTAAAACCACTAGTTTCACAAAGGGCAAGGGCAAGAAGGGAAACTTCATGGATGGCAAGTCAGTTGCTGCTCCAGTGAAGAAACCCAAGGTTGAACCCAAACCTGAGACTAGGTGCTTCTGTTATGAGGAGAACGGTCGCTGAAGTGGAACAACCCTAGATACTTGGTAGATAAGAAAGCTGGCAACGTCGACAGAAGTATATTTGATATACGTGTTATTGATGTGTACCTTGCTAGTACTCCTAGTAGCACCTGGGTATTGGATACCGGTTCGGTTGCTGAATGTTAGTAACTCAAAATAAAAGCTATGGAATAAATGGAGGCTAGCTAAGGGTGAGGTGACGATGTGTGTTGGAAGTGTTTCCAAGGTTGATGTGATCACCATCGCACACTCTCTCGGGATTAGGGATGAACCTAAATAAATGTTATTTGGTGTTTGTGTTGAGCATGAACGTGATTAGATCGTGTTTATTGCAATATGGTTATTCATTTAAGTTAGAGAATAATGGTTATTCTGTTTACATGAATAATACATTCAATGGTCATGCACCCAATGTGAATGGTTTATTGAATCTCGATCGTAGTAATACACATGTTCATAAAAGATGCAAAATTAATAATGATAGTACCACATACTTGTGGCACTGCCGCTAAAGGTCATATTGGTGTAAAGCGCATGAAGAAACTCCATGCTGATGGATCTTTGGACTCACTCGATTTCGAATCGGTTGCGACATGCGTACCATGCCTCTTAGGCAAGATGACTGAGACCCCGTTTCCGGTATGATGGAGCGGGCTAGTAACTTATTGGAGATAATACATGTTGATGTATGCGGTCCAATGAGTGTTGTAGCATGCAGTGGATATCGTTATTTTCTCACCTTCACTGATGATTTGAGTGGATATGAGTATATTTACTTAATGAAACACAAGTCTAAAATGTTTGAAAAGTTCAAACAAATTCAGAGTGAAGTCTAAGATCATCGTGACAAGAAGATAAAAATGTCTACAATATGATCGTGGAGGTGAATATCTGAGTTACAAGTTTTATATACAACTTAAGACAATGTGAAAGTTGTTTCACAACTCACGCCACCTGGAACACCATAGTGTGATGGTGTGTCCGAACGTCGTAGTCGTACTCTATTGGATATGGTGCGTACTATGATGTCTCTTATCGATTTGCCACTATCGTTTTGGGGTTAAGCATTAGAGACAACTACATTCACTTTAAATAGGGCACCATCTAATTCCGTTGAGATGACACCGTATGGTTTGGCAGAAACCTAAGCTGTCATTTCTCAGAGTTTGGGAATACGACACTTATGTCTGATAAGCTCGAACCCAAAGCGGAAATGTGCATCTTCATAGAATACCCTAAGGAAACATTTGGGTATGCCTTCTATCTCAGATCCGAGGGCAAAGTATTTGTTGCTAAAAATGGGTCCTTTCTCAAGAAAAGGTTTCTCTCGAAAGAATTGAGTGGGAGGAAGATAGAACTTGATGAGGTTGTTGAACCTTTGTTTCAACTAAAGAGTAACGCATCACAGAAAGATGTTTCTGTGGATCCTACGTCAGTTGAAGAGGAAGTTAATGGTGATGATCATGAAGCTTCGGATCAAGTTACTATCTAACTTTGTAGGTCGACAAAGACGCGTACTGCTCCTGAGTGGTATGGCAACGCTGTCTTGGAGGTCATGTTGTTGGACAACAATGAACCTACAAACTATGGAGAAGCGATGATGGGCCCGGATTCCAACAAATGGTTAGAGGCCATGAAATCCGAGAAAGGATCCATGTATGAAAACCAAGAATGGACTTTGGTAGACTAGCCCGTTGAATGGCAGGTCGTTGAGTACAAATGGACCTTTAAGAAGAAGACAGACACTGATGGTAAATGTTACCATTTATAAAGCTCGACTTGCCGCAAAAAAGTTTTTGACAAGTTCAAGGAGTTGACTACGATGAGACTTTCTCACCCGTAGCGATGCTAAAGTCTGTTGGAATTATGTTAGCAGTTACTACATTTTTCGATTATGAAATCTGGCAGATGGATTTCAAAACATCTTTCCCTTGAGGAAAGGTTGTATGTGATACAACCAGAAGGTTTTGTCGATCCTAAGGATGCTAAAAATTATGCAAGCTCTAGCAATCCTTCGATGGACAGGAGCAAGCATCTCGGAGTTGGAATATACGCTTTGATGAGGTGATCAAAGTTTTTGAGTTTATACAAAGTTTATGAGAAACTCGTATTTACAAGAAAGTGAGTGGGAGCACTATAGAATTTCTGATGAGTATATGTGGATGACATATTGTTGATCGGAAATGATGTAGAATTTCTGGAAAGCATAAACGGTTGTTTGAAAAGAGTTTTTCAAAGGAAGACCTGGATAAAGCTACCTAATTGTTGGGCATCAAGATCTATAGAGATAGATCAAGATGCTTGATGAGACTTTCAATGAGTACATACCTAGACAAGATTTTGAAAGAGTTCAAAATTGTTCAGTCAAAGAAGGAGTTCTTACCTGATTTGTAAGGTGTGGAGTTGAGTGAGACTCAAAGCTCGACCGCGGTGGATCAAAGAGATAGGACGAAGGTCGTCCCCTATGCTTTATCCATAGGCTCTGTATAATATGCCATGAGTCTGTCAAGGGGTACGAGAGTGATCCAGGAATGGATCACTGGACAGCGGTCAAGATTATCCTTAGTAACTAGAGGACTAAGGAAATATTTCTCAGTTATGGAGGTGATAAAGAGTTCGTCGTAAAGGGTTACGTCGATGCAAGCTTTAACACCCATCCGGATGACTCTGAGTAGCAATCCGGATATGTATAGTGGAGCAGCCATTTGGAATAGCTCCAAGTGGAGTGTGGTAGCAGTGTCTACAGTATGACATAGAGATTTGCAAAGTACACATGGATCTGAATGTAGCAGACCCGTTGACTAAAGACCTCTCTCACATGCAAAGCATGATCGAACCCCAGAACTCACTGGGTGTTAGATTCATAACAATGTAAATCACATGGTGATGTGAACTAGATTATTGACTCTAGCGCAAGTGGGAGACTGTTGGAAATATGCCATAGAGGCAATAATAAAATGGTTATTATTATATTTCCTTGTTCATGATAATTGTCTATTGTTCATGCTAAAATTGTATTAACCGGAAACCGTAATACATGTGTGAATACATAGACCACAGCATGTCCCTAGTGAGCCTCTAGTTGACTAGCTCGTTGATCAATAGATGGTTGTGGTTTCCTGACCATGGACATTGGATGTCGTTGATAACGGGATCACATCATTAGGAGAATGATGTGATGGACAAGACCCAACCCTAAGCATAGCACAAGATCGTGTAGTTCATTTGCTAGAGCTTTTCTAATGTCCAGTATCATTTCCTAAGACCATGAGATTGTGCAACTCCCGGATACCGTAGGAATGCTTTGGGTGTATCAAACGTCACAACGTAACTGGGTGACCATAAAGGTGCACTACAGGTATCTCCGAAAGTGTCTGTTGGGTTGGCATAAATCGAGACTGGGATTTGTCACTCCGTATGACGGAGAGGTATCTCTGGGCCCACTCGGTAATGCATCATCATAACGAGCTCAATGTGACTAAGGAGTTAGCCACGGGATCATGCGTGACGGAACGAGTAAAGAGACTTGCCGGTAACGACATTGAACAAGGTATAGGGATACAGACGATCGAATCTCGGGCAAGTAACATACCGATGCACAAAGGGAATTGTATGCGGGATTGATTGAATCCCCGACATCATGGTTCATCCGATGAGATCATCGTGGAACATGTGGGAACCAATATGGGTATCCAGATCCCTCTATTGGTTATTGGCCGGAGAGGTGTCTCGGTCATGTCTGCATGGTTCACGAACCCGTAGGGTCTACACACTTAAGGTTCCGTGACGCTAGAGTTGTTATAGGAAATTGTATGTGGTTACCGAAAGTTGTTCGGAGTCTCGGATGAGATCTCGGACGTCACGAGGAGTTTCGGAATGGTCCGGAGGTAAAGATTTATATATGGGAAGTCCTATTTTGGCCACCGGAAAATGTTCGGGATTTTTCGGTATTGTACCAAGAAGGTTCTAGAAGGTTCCGGAGTGGGGCCCACCTGCATGGGGGGACCCACATGAACGTGGGTAGTGGGGGCAAGGCCCCACACCCCTGGTCAAGGCGCACCAAGATCCCCCTTAGAAGGAATAAGATCATATCCCGAAGGGATAAGATCAAGATCCCTAAAAAGGGGGGATAACAATCGGTGGGGAAGGGAAAGGATGGGATTTCTTTCCTCCCACCTCTGCCAAACGCCCCAATGGACTTGGAGGGCAAGAAACCAGCCCCCTCCACCCCTATATATAGTGGGGAGGTGCATGGGAGCTGCAACCCTTCCCCTGGCGCAGCCCTTCCCCCCTCCAACTCCTCCTCCTCCTCCGTAGTGCTTGGCGAAGACCTGCCGGAGAACCGCAAACTCCACCACCACGCCGTCGTGCTGTCGGAGTTCTCCCTCAACTTCTCCTCTCCCCTTGCTGGATCAAGAAGGAGGAGACGTCCCCTGGCTGTACGTGTGTTGGACGCGGAGGCGCCGTCCGTTCGGCGCTTGGATCGGATCTTCCGCGATTTGAATCGCCGCGAGTACGACTCCATCAACCGCGTTCTTGTAACACTTCCGCTTAGCGATCTTCAAGGGTATGAAGATGCACTCCCTCTTACTTGTTGCTAGCATCTCCTAGATTGATCTTGGTGACACGTAGAAATTTTTTGAATTATTACTACGTTCCCCAACACATGCTGCCTTAGATAGAGCTTTTCCGCTGCCATCACCCCTGTAAACTATCATGTAAGACTTATATATTCATTAATAGAAATGCCTGTGTTCATGATGCTTGTTGTAAACGCGCATGCCAGAGTGATTTCCTGGGCTGGCATGCGTGGCGACCGTCTGGCTACAGTGGTAATTAGGCAGGGCGCCACATGAAGCAATATAAATTATACTTGCTTCACAACCTGAAAATATTAACAGAATCAAAGATTTGATCCCGTGCTCACATAGATGATTGAATGGAGTTGAAAATTGGAGGAGGATGATGATATGAGCACATGAAGAGGCATGCAAAATTTTAACTCATTTGGGTACTCCTAGCTAGTACATCCTTCAACAAGGCTTCTATCTGATAGAAACTTTGAAAAAACACTGAGGAAGGTTCACTAGGCAAATGGAGGTGAATTTTGACATGAGACAACAATTTGCATGAAAGAGCATGCCCAAAAAGTTTGGGAGCAATCAAGAAAGGATAGGTGGTACTTCCTTTACAAAAGACCACTATGGATAGAAATGAAGAAATAATATTGGGGAATTATTTTTGAACTGGACAAGGATAGTTTGGACATATTTGGGGTATATATGATCCAAACAAATTATGAGAATTATTTGGGAATTTTGTGGAAGACAGAAATATAGGGTGCTTCACAACCTAGGTCAGATAGGGCTATTCCTTTAATAGAAAAAGGAATATTCCCTAAAAATAATTTTGATAGTTGGGCTAGAATGGAAAATGGCATGACCTTGGGAAAGATTTGAGAATGATGAGCCACTAGGGAGGAGAAGAAATGAAGGTCTCCCAGGTTTCAAGTCCACAGATCCACTCCAAAAATAAAATCATAGCAAAAACCAAATAAATTAAAAAGAAAAAGAAAGGGCCAACAACCGGGGTGTTACAAACCTTCCCCCCTTAAAGAAATCTTGTCCTCAAGATTTGGTTGCTCAAGGAACAAGTATGAATATACCTTAAGGAAACTGTTTCCAACTCGGGTATCCTTTTCCTTTGTTTATTGTTCCCTCAGGAATTTCATATGATCTGCTTACCTTGCTCTGGGGTGGTTTGCTTCACCTTTCCCAAATTCTGACAGGTTTTTGCTCATATACCAAATCCTTTTGCAGACATTGATTCTTTCATATCTGCGGTGATACCCAAGGGACCTGAGCAGAAATTCCCTTTTGTCATGAAAACTTTTTACTTCTGCCATAGGGTTGCTCAAACACATGCATGTCTTCCGGATTCAATCAAGGCTGAGAATCATTGCCATTCTCCTGATGAGATCTGACTGCTCGTAGGTGGTGCTGACTTATCTTGCTTTGTTTCTTTGGTTCGAGCAGAAGGTATGTACCACAAATTTGACTGCCTTCTGTCGTGAGCGATCTAAAGGGGTATGGACTTATAGACGTATCATACCTCAAACATTAGCATCTTGAGACTGGCCTGACAGGGGTGCTGGCAGGAAGATATTTTTCATGATAGGTTGTCTGTGTACTTGGTTTCACCAGTGAGTATACATTGTCTGTGCAGATTGCTCGGCTTTTAATTTGCCCATGCGGTCGGTATACCCGTTTATAGTAATAGGATGTGAGATGCTTCAACACTGCCGCTGAAGTCAAGCTGCGGAGGTTGCAAAGGAATCTTGGATATACCAGAACAGACTTGGATATTCCCCACTCACCATTCTAAGCGGGTCAGTGGGATATGAAGTCCTTGTAGAACAGAGTAGGCCTTTGAGGGTATGTCTTTGTGGATCCGTATGGAATCATGACCTCCAACTGACTTAGGTATCCAGACCCTGATGGTTGTGCAAAAATCATCATACCTTTGCTGTCAGTCTCACCCTTTGATGGTCATGATTTTATTTGTCAGGATACCTTGCTAAAATAGCTTGGCCACATATATCCTTGGTTCTTTGTACGACCATGGATGTGGTTAGTGCAATATTTTTGGCATTATTCCTTATGCTTGTTTTTCTGACCTGGGTCCACACATATATGACATATACTCGGGGGCTTGTAGCTGTACATAGCTCATTGTTGAGGCCAATCATACAAGATGGTGACAAGAGTTCAGGATATCACCTTGTCGGGTGCGGGAACATTAGCCTTGGTAGCCATTGTCAAGACTGTTGATTCTGCGTTATCATCTCCAGAACTTGTCGATCCTTGCATTACATGAGATGTATCTCTGCTTATCTTCATTTGCATGACTCATGAGGTTGTTGAATCCTTACTTTTCTTAGGTATATCTGCTTCATCATTGCCGTACCTCGTATGAGTGACTGATATGACCGGGGATACATGCTCATGATATGTAAGAAGAATATGCCACAGAATACTCGATCCTTGCAGTTGGCATATGTCTTGACTGAGTGATACTTCTGACAAAAATGTTGTAGATCTGATTCTTGAATTGTGCTCTCATATACTGCCAACTCACAGCGTAATACGTAACGATGGTCCGTAGTGTTGTACGGATGCAGTCTGGGTGTCTTATGTGGGAAGCCATCCGAGTAGCTTGCCGAAGAAGACCTGATATCTTACGCTCGAAGCTTTTGTCGCAGTGGCGTGCTGGAGAAGCCTGGGTTCCGTACCTGAGAAGCTTCTCCCCTGGTTGCTTGTTGAGAAAGATTCAATTTCTTATGTCAGAAGCCTTTATCGAGGTATCTTGCGGTGGAAGACTGGGTATCTTGGACCGGAATCTGTCCATATATTGTACTGAGGAAAAAATTGAGGAGCCTTGCATCATAAGCTTCTTTCAATAGCGTGTGGAGAAAGACTGAGTTTCTCATATCCAAAACTTCATACTGTGATATGCAGATTGAAAGCCATACACACACCCATAATATTTTGCAGTTGGTTACTTCCATGAGAAAAATTGTTTGACTGCCTTCCTTGATCATAGCACTTTCTGGCTTTCTTTCAGAGTATAACATATTTTAAGCATCATTCATTGCTGAGCCAAAGCTTTGTACATGAGCCATACCTTTGACTAAAAATATACTGTTGCTCTTGTACCTGACTTATCTTCCTATTGGCTGGATCATTAGTGCTGTGAGGATTAAGTACTGATGTAGACGTGAGGTGTTTAGCTGAGCTTCTTCCAAATATTTGAAATCCTTATTGCTTCTTCAAGTCCGGTGTCGGATGATGAGCAACTTCCATAAGGGGAAACATGGTAACACCGAGGACCCAAAAAGAAAGAAGCAAAAGAAAACTCAACTAAACAAAAGCACAGAAAAACAATCCACGCACACATAATCAAAGTCACATATTACTGCTATTCACACAATATGCATACCTACTTAAGCACGCGTGCGGGATCTCCGGTACTATGATCTAACATGCTGTGACGGCGTGCATGAATATGGATCAACATGTGGAAAGGTTGGTGT
Organism: Thinopyrum elongatum; assembly: GCA_011799875.1. Taxonomy (NCBI): domain Eukaryota; kingdom Viridiplantae; phylum Streptophyta; class Magnoliopsida; order Poales; family Poaceae; genus Thinopyrum; species Thinopyrum elongatum. The sequence goes on along the minus strand of CM022303.1, from coordinate 167,858,279 downwards.
AAACATAGCTACACCAAGTGTTGGCTTAACCAGGTAGCAACCTGGACTAGCTCGGAGGCGAGGACGTACTTGGTAACCATGTAGCGGGACACGAATGTCGCAAACACATTATTATCAAGCGGGCGGAAGGGATCCGCACTCGTCCAAGGAATAGGATAGTAGGGGAAAACTGAGTCTGCTGGCATTGCCCTTTCTTGATGACTAAGATCTTTAAGGGTTGCCAACACGACAAGATAAAAGCACGATCCGGGGTAGAAGCACGTCTACCACCGAAACGATAGGCAGGGCTGAAAGAAGGACATCGGCGCAATACCTGAGCACCATTTTTGCAAACAGTGTCGGGAACACTTGGCATCACTCCGCAGGGACAGAAATGATGCCGAACGCCAAAGAACAGGCTCAAAGGAAACTAGAGGGATGCAGGGGCTGAGCTGTAGTGGATCCGAACCGATGCCAGCTACACACACAAGATAAACCGTTAGCAAATAATAAGGCTATATGCATGCTATGCAACAAACAAATGCAGCAACCAAATGCAACAAGCAAGCTAGACTCTATACTATCGATTTCTACCGCTCGCACTGACTAGGTCGTCCTACAGCCAGAACTGCTCTGATACCAAGCTCTGTGGCATCCCGGCTCAGAGAAACCAGAACACCCCGTATTCCAGCCCAGAGATCAAGTCTTCTGGAATACGGCACTGCTTGACATAGAACAAATCAGCTCTTATTACAAAGGATAAGGGATACAAAGGTCTGATGTTACAAAGGATCACATCAGCACGGCGACACTACGCCTACTAAGGTAGCTCTATGCTAGCAGCGGAAAAACTCGTAGCAGCGGAATACTTCTAGCAGCGGAACAACGACGAAGGTGGTGAACTCCACTCTGCAGGGACTCTGGCTGGGACACGATCTAGCTCGCATGAATAGTAACCTCGACAAGCAAGCAATCACGGCATCACCTGCAATCTGGCATGACACGCTATGTCAGTACATTGAATGTACTTGCAAGCTCACAACAACCAAAAGCATCAAGGCAAGACAATAACATAGCATTAACAGGTTAACTTATTAACAACTATTATGAGGTGGAAGAAATAACTAAGCATGATATGATACTACTAGAATTACTACTGAACCACCATCTCAAGAACCATCTCACTCTTGGCTATCCTGGCCAAGCAATATATCACCTCGATCACCTTGTGATCAATACCTCCACGTGATCACCGCGTGACCACATCACAAACTGAATGATCATCCTCAAGATCATCCCAATATCCTCATCATCATCCTGCCAGACTGTACTACTCAAATATATCAACATATAAATCATCTATAAGTCATTCCATCAGGTGAGTGTTGATCCAACGGTGTGACCTAGTACGAACTGTGCCCATGACCGAGGACGCGGCTATCGATAGATTAAACACACTCTGTAGAGGTTAGCACACTGTACTCACATCACAGAACCCATGGCCTCGTGCTCCCATTCGAGTGGACCAATGGCGTTCCGACAAAACCAATCTACTGCCATGACACTCTCTCGGCCACTCCGACCAACTCCCCTATGGGCTAAGTCATGGGTGGCCCCGATGTCACCTCGTGACACCCAACGGCCACCGTCGTGGCAAAAAAAGGTCCCAAACAGGGACAAAAGAGCAAGACAACTCGGGCACACAAGGTTATCACCGCCTACCGGGCTAGGGCAGCGCGAGTACATAACCTTCCCTAGTTGGAGGCACCGGCAAGAGGCATAACAATAGACCGCATTAGGGCCTTCCCATAAAAGGCAAATGTGGTTGCACTGGAAAAGTCCGGTTCGGTGGCACCTGACCAACGAAATGACAGAATTTGTCCCCAAAATATATCTGCGATAACTGATACTCCGATATCATCTACCAACCTACGAACCAAGTCATAGCAATATCCAACAAATAATGCAGAGAATAACATAGCCATAAACTAATACTCCGAAGGTAGCATATCAACTAAGACCATGATGAATCCAAGTACAATGATACTACTAATCCAATAACAAAAGCAAGGTAGTTAACCATAGATCAACATGAAAGCATCATATCCAAAGTAATACACTAAAGCATAATATCAAATACCAACATGAAAATAATCATAATGTAAGCCACTAATAATCCAATGGCCACATGTCATCCCCATCTGCAAGTATAAGTCCTTGTAATCCAAACAACATCATGGCAATAGCAAGATCAAAATATCACTCCGAGAAATGCCATGAACAAGTCACATGTAGCTAAAGCAAATTTTAAATAAGTTTATTTAATAAAACCATGATATTGCATTGCAATCATGCAAATGGAGGGTGTGGCTTGCCTGAGAGGGATGGAATCACCGGGAAGAAGTGCGAGAAGCTCGCGGAAAGAATCACCGGAAATCATTCTTTCTCGAAGGGGGCTGAATAAGAGCAGGGGCAAAATGGTCATTTTTAGAATGTTGCCTCATGGTGAAAATGATACCATCGGAACGGGCTCGACGAGACGAAGAAGTGGGCTTTGGAATCACCTCATTTGGAGTAGGGAGTGAAAAGATATGATGAGAGAAGTGCCAGGGACCAATCTATAAAAATGTAACCATAAACAGGCCCCTGAGTGGAAAAACAGAAAACGCATTAGATGAAATACGCTTTCCAGAAGAGAAAACGCATTTTCGTCTAAAGGAACACAAAAGTACGCTTTCAGGAAGCGAAGACGTAATCTAGTGGATTACGCCTCCACTTATCCAGTGTGGCAGGGGTGGGGCCGACTTATGGAGTCGCTGACGGGTGGGGCCGCGGGGCCCACTGGCCAGCTGACGGGGCCGACGCCGTCCCCTTCATCTCGCACGTGCCTGGTCAAAGCAGAGGCGAGCTCCAGCGATGCCCGCTGGCGCTGTGGTCCTCCGTTCGCGACGTCCGGCACACCGGCGTGATCAGCGGCATGAGCCACGTCCATCCATGCAGGATGCGGGCTTAGAAGAGGGCGGGGACAAGAGCACCATTGGCTATGGCAGACGGCTGGCGTCGGTGAAGATGGAACCGAGGCTATGGTGCTCCGGCGGAGGAGGTGAAGAAGTGGGGAGGATTTGCTTGCTCCGGGTAGTCTTCTGGTGGTGGTGGAACGGAGAGAGAGGCTCGGACTCGCTGAAATTTAGGTGGCGGCTGAAGCGGATGTGGCAACCATGGGGGAGGAAGAAGGGACTCCGGCAAGGATTTGACGGGTCGGGGAGGGCGGTGGGAGTGAGAGAGGCCGAGTGGCGAGGAGAACTGAGGTCGGGAGCGGCTTATATAGGTGGGGGAGAAGGATCCCGAGCTCGGGCCCGCCAAGGTACATCGGCTGCTCCGGCGATAGCTGCTAGCTGCACAGGGGAGCTGGAGAGGACAAGCGAGAGGCAGAGGAGGCTCACGGGGAGGAGATGGCGCCATGGGGGGAGGAAGAAGATGAGACAAGGATAGAGCCGAGCGGTGCACAGTGTACCCGTGGGCGCACAGCCGCTAGCGTCTGCGAGGACACTTCGAGAGGGGGCAGAGGAGGGAGAGCGATGTGAGACAGGAGGGGAGTCAGGTCGGCACGCCCATACGCGCGGAACTCGCCGAGACGGAGCTCCCCGACGCGTCCCGACGCCCAGATTGCGGCCAACGCTGCCAGAGCGCATGCACAGACGTGCTAAAGACTCGGTCACCACTATGCCCGGTCATGGAGGGGACGCAAGAGGCTGCCGTGAGCTGTCTAGAGTGTTATCTCTGCATCATAGAGACTGTAGGAGGTGCAAGATCAAGAGAAGATGCTCTGTAGCAAAGTGAGGCATCGATGCAAGTTTATTGTATCAAACTTGATCAGGTCACTGTGATCCACAGAGAGATGCTAAGGGCCAACATTGCTGTCTGGGGGGTTTAGGACAAGAAGGACTATCATCCAATGCACTTAGAAAAGAAATGGACTACTAAACAACATAGTTGCTTTGTAATTGCACAATTGGTCCAGAATCAAGATGTGGATGATGCACTCACATAGAGTAGCCACTTGAGCTGAAATTTGGCATAGGATGATAATTTGGACATATAAAGATGCTGCAAAAAATTTATACCATTTGGACTTGCCAAAATGGTACTTCCTTCACAGCTATCCTCTCTGTCCAGAAACTTGAAATAATTTTGGAGAGAAATGGGTTTGCTTAAATGATCCCAAATTTGGTGGAGAGTATTTATATGGGTAGGAGCATGATCTGGTAATTTTTCAGAATTAATGAAGCAATATAAATTATACTTGCTTCACAACCTAAAAATATTAATAGAATGAAAGATTTGATCCTGTGCTCACATAGGTGATTGAATGGAGCTGAAAATTGGAGGAGGGTGATGATATGAGCACATGAAGAGGCATGCAAAATTTCAACTCATTTGGGTATTCCTAGCTAGTACTTCCTTCAAAAAGGCTTTTGTCTGACAGAAACTTTGAAAAAACACTGAGGAAGGTTAACTAGGCAAATGGAGTTGAATTTTTACATGAGGTAATGATTTGGATGAAAGAGCATGCCCAAAAAGTTTGGGAGCAATCACGAAAGGATAAGGGGTACTTCCTTTACAGAAGACCACTATGGACAGAAATGAAGAAATAATATTGGGGAATTATTTTTTAACTGGACAAGGATGGTTTGGACATATTTGGGGTATATATGATCCAAACAAATTATGAGAATTATTTGGGAATTTTGTGGAAGACAGAAATATAGGTTGCTTCAGAACCTAGGTCAGACAGGGCTATTCCTTTAATAGAAAAAGGAATATTCCCTAAAAAGAATTTTGATAGTTGGGCTAGAATGGAAAATGGCATGACCTTGGGAAAGATTTGAGAATGATGAGCCACTAGGGAGGATAAGAAATGAAGGTCTCCTAGGTTTCAAGTCCACAGATCCACTCCAAAAAGAAAATCATAGCAAAAACCAAATAAATTAAAAAAAGAAAGGGCCAAAAACCATGGTGTTACATGTTTGCACCCACCACCACACTTCTAGACATGTAAGAGGACCCGACGCAAGATTTGGTTGCACAACTAGCCCTCGAAGGCCCCCGACCACACTCGCAGACACGCGAAAAAACAATCTGTACCGGGGGATGTTTGTGCATACTCCTGCATATTTATAAAATATAAGAATTTGCCACGCATCTTATATCACATGTGTCTGCACTGCGTAAAAATTTCATGAGTTGATCACGCTCTGAGTGTTCAGGAATATTCACGCAACACCAAAACTGTAGAACGTTACTTCGGTGTCATTGCCGTCCGTGAAGGGGGGGACCACACCTCGAAGCCGCGTATTGCCTTTTCAGACATGCCACCACACCTTCAGACATGCATGAGGACCCTGCGTGATGCTATGGTGGCATGGCTACCCCCAAGGCCCGAGCCGGCGTAACCTGGACCAGTTGACCCAGACATCTACGCCTTTGACTTTTGCCGGACGGGACTTCACAAATGGACTTCTCCACCCGGTTGTGATAGGTCAACCCATGGGAACACTTCGGAACAAGGTCTGGGCCCAACCCACCACATGATATCCTTCGTGTCGACCTGACGCGTCTGTTTCCCCCCTCCAAGCACCTGTGGCAGTGCCGTCCGTGAAGGGGGTCACACTCCGGAGCCGCGTGCCGGGTGTTTTCACCCACCACCACACTTCCAGACATGTAAGAGGACATGGCGCAAGATTTGGTGGCACGGCTAGCCCCCGAAGGCCCCCTACCACACTCGCAGACACGCGAAGAACAATCCGTAGCGGGGGATGTTTGCGCATACTCCCGCATCTTTAAAAAATATAAGAAATTGCCACGCATCTTATATCACATGTTTCTGCACTATGTAAAAATTTCATGAGTTGATCATGCTCTAAGTGTTCAGGAATATTCACGCAACACCAATACTGCAGAATGTTACTTCGGTGTCATTGGCGTTCTTGAAGGGGGGGTGGACACTCCGGAGCGGCGTATTGCCTCTTCAGACATGCCACCACACCTTAAGACATGCATGAGGACCCGGCGCAATGCTCTGGTGGCATTGCTACCCCCCAAGGCCCCTGGCCGGCGTAACCCTGAACTAGTTGACCCGGAGATATACGCCTTTGACTTTCGCCAGACGGGCTTTGACCATTGGACTTTTCCACCCGGTTGTGATAGATCAGCCCATGGGAACACTTCAGAACAAGGTTTTGGCCCAACCCACCATAGGATCCCCTCTGTGTCCACCCGACGCGGCCGTTTCCCCTCTCCAAGTGCCGACGGCAGCGCCGTCCATGAAGGGGGTCACACTCCGGAGCCGCGTGCCGGGTGTTTGCACCCGCCACCACACTTCCAGACATGTAAGAGGAACCGTCGCAAGATTTGGTGGCACAGCTAGCCCCCGAAGGACCCCGACCACACTCGCAGACACGCGAAGAACAATCCGTAGCTGGGGATGTTTGCGCATACTCCCACATCTTTAAAAAATATAAGAAATTGCCACGCATCTTATATCACATGTGTCTTCACTGTGCAAAAATTTCATGAGTTGATCACGCTCCGAGCGTTCAGGAATATTCACGTAACACCATAACTGCAGAACGTTAATTCGGTGCCATCGCCGTCCATGAAGGGGTGGTGCCACACCCCGGAGCCGCGTATTGCCTCTTCAGACATGCCACCGCATTTTAAGACATGTATGACGACCTGGTGCGATGCTCTGGTGGCATTGCTACCCCCCAATGTGTTGGGGAACATTGCATAGGAAACAAAAAATTTCCTACGCTCACCAAGATCAATCTAGGAGATGAATATCTATGAGAGGAGAGATTGCATCTACATACCCTTGTAGATCGCTAAGCGGAAGCGTTAAGAAACGCAGTTGATGTAGTCGAACGTCTTCGTGATCCAATCACGATCTGTCCCGCGAACTCCCGATCCAAGTAACGAACGGACGGCACCTCCGCGTTCAACACACGTACGGCTTGATGACGCCTTCACCTCCTCGATCCAGCGAGCGATGATGAAGTAGTAGCTCGAGTCCTCCGGCAGCATGACGGCGTGGTGGCGGTGGTGGTGGTGGAATCTCGACAGAGCTTCGCTAAGCACTACGGAGAAGAAGATGGCTACGAGGGAGAGGGAGGGCAGCGCCGTGGCATAGATGGGTGCTCAAGGGGTGCGACTACCCTATCTATACCTCTCTATATATAGGGGGAAGGGAGGAGGAGGGGGGCGCCCTAGATCGCATCTAGGGGGCGGCGACCATAGGGGGAAACCCTAGATGGGTTTTGGGCGCCTCTCCCCCCTGGGAGCCTTGGCCCCCAAGGCAAAGGGGGTGGCTGCCCTAGGGAAACGCCCCCACCCTTCTGGTTACGTGGGATGGGGTGAGGGCGGCTCACAGCCCCTTAGTGGGCTGGTTTGCCCCCTCCCCTTGGCCCATGAGGCCCCCCAACACTTGCCGGGATCCCCCGAAACCCCTTTCGGTCATGCTGGTCATCACCCGGTACACCCGGAACAATTCTGGACTCCAATACCCTTCATCCAATATATCAATCTTCACCTCTGGACCATTCCGGAGTACCTCGTCATGTCCGGGATCTCATCCGAGACTCTGAACAACCTTCGGTAACCACCATAAAGACTCAACTATACTTATATCGTCACCAAATGTTAAGTGCGTAGACCCTTCGGGTTCGAGAACTATTCAGACATGACCGAGACACCTCTATGGTCAATAATCAATAGCGGGACCTAGATGCCCATATTGGTTCCCACATATTCTACGAAGATCTTATCGGTCGAACCTCGATGTCAAGGATTCAGCTAATCCCGTATGCAGTTCCCTTTGTCTATCGGTATGTTACTTGCCCGAGATTCGGTCGTCGGTATCTCCATACCTAGTTCAATCTCATTACCGGCAAGTCTCTTTACTCGTTCTGTAATACAAGATCCCGTGACTAACTCATTGGTCACATTGCTTGCAAGCTTATTGTGATGATGTCTTACCGAGTGGGCCCTGAGATACCTCTCCGTCATATGGAGTGACAAATCCCAATCTTGATCCATGCCAACTCAACAGACACCCTCGGAGATACCTGTAGAGCACCTTTATAGTCACCCAGTTACGTAGCGACGTTTGGTACACACAAGGTAGTCCTCCGGTGTCAGTGAGTTGCATGATCTCATGGTCATAGGAACATATACTTTGACATGCAGAAAACGATAGCAATAACATTGATACGATCATATGCTATGTTTATAGTTTGGGTCTTGTCCATCACATCATTCTCCCAATGATGTGATCCCATTATCAAATGACAACTCGTGTCTATGACTAGGAAACCATAGCCATCTTTGATAAACGAGCTAGTCTGGTAGAGGCTTACTATGGACATGTTGTTGTCTATGTATCCAAACATGTATTTGAGTTTCCGATCAACACAATTCTAGCATGGATAATAAACGATTATCATGAACAGGGAAATATGATAATAACTAATTATTATTTCCTCTAGGGCATATTTCCAACAGTCTCCCACTTGCACTAGAGTCAATAATCTAGTTCACATCACCATGTGATTAACACCCAATCTAGTTCTGGGGTTTGATCATGTTTTGCTTGTGAGAGAGGTTTTAGTCAAAGGGTTTGTAACATTCAGATCCGCGTGTACTTCGCAAATTTTTATGTCATACTGTAGATGCTGCTACCATGCTCCACTTGGAGCTATTCCAAACGGCTGCTCCACTATACGTATCCGGTTTGCTACTCAGAGTAATCTGGATTGGTGTTAAAGCTTGCATCGACATAACCCTTTACGCCGAACTCTTTATCACCTCCATAACCGAGAAACCCTACTCAGAGTCATTCGGATTGGTGTTAAAGCTTGCATTGACATAACCCTTTACGCCTAACTCTTTATCACCTCCATAACTGAGAAACATTTCCTTATTCCTCGAAGGATAATTTTGACCATTGTCCAGTGATCCATTCCTGGATCACTCTTGTACCCCCTTGCCAGACAAGTGGCAAGGCACACATCAGGTGTGGTACACAGCATGGCATATCGTATAGAGCCTATGGCTAAGGCATAGGGGACGACCTTCGTCCTTCCTCTTTCTTCTGCCGTGGTCGAGCTTTGAGTCTTACTCAACTTCACACCTTACAACTCAGGCAAGAACCCCTTCTTGGACTGATCCTTTTCGAACTTCTTCAAAATCATGTCAAGGTATGTGCTCTGTGAAAGTCTTATCAGGCGTCTTGATCTATCTCTATAGATCTTGATGCCCAATATGTAAGCAGCTTTACCCAGGTCTTCCTTTGAAAAACTGCTTTCAAACAACCCTTTATGCTTTCCAGAAATTATACATCATCCCCGATCAACAATATGTCATCCACATATACTTATCAGAAATGTTGTAGTGCTCCCACTCACTTTCTTGTAAATACAAGTTTCTTGCAAACTTTGTACAAACCCAAAAGCTTTGATCACCTCATCAAAGCGTATATTCCAACTCCGAGATACTTGCTCCAATCCATAGAAGGATTGCTGGAGCTTGCATACCTTTTATCATCCTTAGGGTCGACAAAACCTTCTGGTTGTATCACATACAACCTTACCTCATGGAAACCGTCAAGGAAACTTTGTTTTGACATCCATCTACCAGATTTCGTAATCTAAAAATGCAGCAACTGCTAACATAATCCCAACAGACTTTAGCATCCCTACGAGTGAGAAAGTCTCATCATAGTCAACTCCTTGAACTTGTCGGAAACCCTTTGTGACAAGTCAATCTCTATAAATGGTGACATTACCATCAGCGTCTGTCTTCTTATTAAAGATCCATTTATTCTCAATGGCTTGCCGATCTTCGGGCAAGTCCAACAAAGTCCATACTTTGTTCTCATACATGGATCCTATTTCGGATTTCATGGCTCCTAGCCATTTGTTGGAATTCGGGCCCACCATCGCTTCTCCATAGCTCGTAGGTTCATCGTTGTCCAACAACATGACCTCTAAGATAGGGCTACCGTACCACTCAGGAGTTGTACATACCCTTGTCGACCTACGAGGTTTGATAGTAACTTGATCTGAAGCTTCATGATCATCATCATTAGCTTCCTCTTCAACTGATGTGGGTGCCACAGAAACATCTTTCTGTGCCATGCTACTCTCTGGTTGAAGTAAAGGTTCAACAACCTCATCAAGTTCTATCTTCCTCCCACTCAATTCTTTCGAGAGAAACTCTTTCTCGAGAAAGGACCCATTTTTAGCTACAAACACTTTGCCCTTGGATCTGAGATAGAAGGTATACCCAATTGTCTCATTTGGGTATCCTATGAAGACACATTTGTCCGCTTTGGGTTCGAGCTTTTCCGGCTGAAGCCTTTTGACATAAGCATCACAGCCCCAAACTTTAAGAAACGACAACTTAGGTTTCTTGCCAAACCACAGTTCATACGGTGTCGTCTCCACGGACTTAGATGGTGCCCTATTTAAAGTGAATGTAGTTGTCTCTAATGCATAACCCCAAAATGATAGTGGTAGATCCGCAAGAGACATCATAGAACGCACCATATCCAATAAGGTTCGATTACGATGTTCGGACACACCATTACGCTGTGGTGTTCCAGGTGGCGTCAACTGTGAAACGATTCCACATTGTCTTAAGTGATTGCGAAACTCACAACTCAGACACTCTCCCCTCGATCAGATCGTAGGAATTTGATCTTCTTGTTATGATGATTTTCAACTTCACTCAGAAATTGCTTGAACTTTTCAAACGTTTCAGACTTATGCTTCATTAATTAAATATACCCATATCTACTCAAGTCATCGGTGAAGGTGAGAAAATAACGATATCCACCGCACGCGTCAACACTCATCGGACCGCACACATCAGCATGTATGATTTCCAACAAGTCACTTGCCCATTCCATTGTTCTAGAAAACGGGGTTTAATCATCTTGCCAATGAGGCATGGTTCACATGTGTCAAGTGAGTCAAAATCAAGTGACTCCAAAAGTCCATCAGCATGGAGGTTCTTCATGCGCTTTACACCAATATGACCTAAGCGGCAGTGCCACAAGAAAGTGGTACTATCATTATCAACTCTACATCTTTTGGCATCAATGTTATGAACATGTGTATCTCTACGATCGAGATTCAATAAACCATTCACATTGGGTGCATGACCATAGAAGGTATTATCCATGTAAACAGAAAAACCATTATTCTTTGACTTAAATGAATAATCGTATTGTAATAAACATGATCTAATCATGTTTATGCTCAACGCAGACACCAAATAACATTTATCTAGGTTCAACACTAATCTTGAAGGTAGAGGGAGCGTGCGATGGTGACCACATCAACCTTGGAAACACTTCCAACACACATCATGACCTCGCCGTTAGCTAGTCTCTGCTTATTCCGTAGTTTTGTTTCGAGTTTCCAATTTTAGCAACTGAATCGGTATCTATTACCCAGGTGCTACTAGGAGTACTAGTAAGGTACACATCAATAACACGTATATCAAATATACTTTTGTTGAAGTTGCCAACCGTCTTATGTACCAAGTATTTGGGGTAGTTCTGCTACCAGTGACCGTTCCCCTTACAATATAAGAACTTAGTCTTGGGTTTGGGTTCAACCTTGGGTTTCTTCACTGGAGCGGCAACTGACTTGCCATTCATGAAGTTTCCCTTCTTGCCCTTGCCCTTCTTGAAACTAGTGGTCTTGTTAACCATCAACACTTGATGCTCCTTCTTGATTTCTACCTTCGCGGCCTTAAGCACAACGAACAGCTCCGGGATCATCTCCATCCCTTGCATGTTATAGTTCATCACGAAGCTCCAGTAGCTTGGTGATAGTGACCGGAGAACTCTGTCAATCACTATCTTATCTGGAAGATTAACTCCCACTTGATTCAAGCGATTATAGCACCCAGACATTCTGAGCACATGCTAACTGGCTGAGCTATTCTCCTCCATCTTGTAGGCAAAGAACTTGTCAGAGGTGTCATACCTCTCAACATGGGCATGAGACTGAAATACCAATTTCAACTCTTGGAACATCTCATATGTTCCATGGCCTTGAAAATGCCTTTGGAGCCGTGATTCTAAGCCGTAAAGCATGGCGCACTAAACTATCAAGTAGTAATCAGAACGTGTCTGCCAGATGTTCACAACATCCACAGACGACGCTAAAGGGATTGGCACACCGAGCGGTGCATCAAGGATATAAGCCTTCTGTGTAGCGGTGAGGACAATCCTCCGACTATGGACCTAGTCCGCATAATTGCTTACAGTATCTTTCTACTTACTCTTTCTCTAGGAACGTATTAAAACAGGGAGCTATAGCGCGAGCTATTGATCTACAACATAATTTGCAAAGACAATTTAGACTATGTTCATGATAATGAGTTCAATTAATCATATTACCTAAGAACTCCCACTCAAATTGACATCCCTCTAGTCGTTCGAGGGTAACACGATCCAAATTCACCAACCCAAGTCCGATCATCACGTGAGATGAGGTGGTTTCAATGGTGAACATCTCCATGTTGATGATATCTACTATATGACTCGTGTTCGACCTTTCGGTCTCTTGTGTTCGGAGGCCATGTCTGTACATGCTAGGCTCGTCAAGTTTAACCCAAGTGTTCCGCATGTGCAACACTGGCTTGCACCCGTTGTATTTGAACGTAGAGTCTATCACACCCGATCATCACATGGTGCTTCGAAACGACGAACTTTCGCAACGGTGCACACTTGGGGAGAACACAATTTTATCTTGAAATTTTAGTGAGGGATCACCTTATAATGCTACCGTCGTCCTAAGCAAAATAAGATGCATAAAAGGATTAACATCACATGCAAATCATAAGTGACATGATATGGCCATCAACTCGTGCTTTTGATCTCCATCTCCAAAGCACCAGCACGATCTCCATCGTCATCGGCATGACACCATGATCTCCAACATCGTGTCGCCATCGGGGTTGTCACGCCAACCATGCTTCTACTACTATTGCTACCGCTTAGCGATAAAGTAAAGCATTAGATAGCGCTTAATGGTTGACACACATGACATACAATAATTAAAGACAACCCTATGGCTCCTGCCGGTTGCCGTATGCATCGACATGCAAGTCGATATAAACTAATACAAACATGATCAACTCATACATCAAATATATTTCATCATGTCTTTGGCCATATCATATCACAACATACCCTGCCAAAACAAGTTAGACATCCTCTAATTGTTGTTGCATGTTTTATGTGGCTGCTATGGGTATCCAGCAAGAACGATTCTTACCTACGCAAAGCCACAACGGTGATATGCAACTTGCTATTTAATCTTCTACAAGGACCGCCTTTGTCGAATCTGATTCAACTAAGGTGGGAGAGACACACACCCGCCAGCCATCTTTATGCAACAAAGTCACATGTCTGTCGATGGAACCGGTCTCATGTACGTGCACATGTAAAGTTGGTCCGGGCCGCTTCATCCCACAATACCGCTGAATCAAGAAAAGACCAAGGAAGGAAGCAATCTGAATATCAACGCCCACAAACTCCTTTGTGTTCTACTCGTGATGTCATCTACGCATAGACCTAGCTCTGATACCACTATTGGGGAACGTTGCATGGGAAACAAAAAATTTCCTACGCTCACCAAGATCAATCTAGGAGATGAACATCTACGAGAGGAGAGATTGCATCTACATACCCTTGTAGATCGCTAAGCAGAAGCATTAAGAAACGTGGTTGATGTAGTCGAACGTCTTCGCGAACCAATCACGATCCGTCCCGCGAACTCCCGATCCAAGTGTCGAACGGACGGCACCTCTGCGTTCAACACACGTACGGCTTGATGATGCCTTCACCTCCTAGATCCAGCGAGTGATGGTGAAGTAGTAGCTCGAGTCCTCCGGCAGCAAGACGGCGTGGTGGCGGTGGTGGTGGTGGAATCTCGGCAGAGCTTCGCTAAGCAATACGGAGAAGAAGATGGCTACGAGGGAGAGGGAGGGTAGCGCCGTGGCATAGATGGGTGCTCAAGGGGAGCAGTTGCCCTCTCTCTACCTCTCTATATATAGGGGGAAGGGAGGAGGAGGGGCGCCCTAGATCGCATCTAGGGGGGCGGCAGCCATAGGGGGAAACCCTAGATGGGTTTTGGGCGCCTCTCCCCCCCCCCCGGAAGCCTTGGCCCCCAAGGCAAAGGGGGTGGCTGCCCTAGGGGAACGCCCCCACCCCTTCTGGTTACGTGGGATGGGGTGAGGGGGCGCACAGCCCCTTAGTGGGCTGGTTTGCCCCCTCCCCTTGGCCCATGAGGCCCCCCAACACTTGCCGGGACCCCCCGAAACCCCTTTCGGTCATGCTGGTCATCACCCGGTACCCCAGAACAATTCCAGACTCCAATACTCTTAAACCCAATATATCAATTTTCACCTTCGGACCATTTCAGAGTTCTTGGTCACGTCCGGGATCTCATCCGGGACTCTGAACAATCTTCGGTAACCACCATAAAGACTCAACTATACTTATATCATCACCAAATGTTAAGTGTGTAGACCCTGCAGGTTCGAGAACTATGCAGACATGATCGAGACACCTCGACAGTCAATAACCAATAGCAGGACCTGGATGCCCATATTGGTTCCCACATATTCTACGAAGATCTTATCGGTCAAACCTCAATGTCAAGGATTCAGCAAATCCCGTATGCAGTTCCCTTTGTCTGTCGGTATGTTACTTGCCCAAGATTCGATCGTCGGTATCTCCATACCTAGTTCAATCTCGTTACCAGCAAGTCTCTTTACTCGTTCTGTAATACAAGATCCCGTGACTAACTCATTGGTCACATTGCTTGCAAGCTTATTGTGATGTTGTATTACCGAGTGGGCCCTGAGGTACCTCTCCGTCATACGGAGTGACAAATCCCAATCTTGATCCATGCCAACTCAGCAGACACCCTCGGGGATACCTGTAGAGCACCTTTATAGTCACCCAGTTACATTGCGATCTTTGGTACACACAAGGTAGTCCTCCGGTGTCAGTGAGTTGCATAATCACATGGTCGTAGGAACGTATACTTTGACATGCAGAAAACGATAGCAATAAACTTGATACGATCATATGCTACGTTTATAGTTTGGGTCTTGTCCATCACATCATTCTCCCAATGATGTGATCCCATTATCAAATGACAACTCATGTCTATGACTAGGAAACCATAGCCATCTTTGATCAACGAGCTAGTCCGATAGAGGCTTACTAGGGACATGTTGTTGTCTATGTATCCACACATGTATTTGAGTTTCCGATTAATACAATTCTAGCATGGATAATAAATGATTATCATGAACAGGGTAATATGATGATAACTAATTATTATTGCCTCTAGGGCATATTTCCAACACAATGCCCCCAGCCGGCGTAACCCTGGACCAGTTGGCTCAGAGATCTACGCCTTTGATTGTCGCCGGACGGGCTTTAAACAATGGAATTCTCCACCTGGTTGTCATAGGTCATCCCATGGGAACACTTCGGAACAAGGTTTGGGCCGTACCTACTACAAGATCCCCCTTCGTATGGCCAAGGAATGAAAAATATACAAAAATTCAAAACAAAAGGGTGTTTTATGTAAATATGAAGCAAACATGATTTTAGTTTTTTCAAATTTGAAACATAGTATAGCAAGAGAAAGCTTTCAAGATCCTAAATAAAACCATATAAAATTTGTCAAAATCAATGCAAGTATCAATTACTTGTGATTTTAAATAAAGTATAAGGACCTATATGGAAAAGTACATGAGGTCACATTTCTAACATGCTGGAAAACAAAAACATCCTGGATATTCATAATATATGGAAAATTCTACCACAAATTGATATATAATTTGTGTATGTTTAAGTTTAATTAGATAAGTCAGATTTAAATTAATCAAATTTTAACTTTAAAAATAAATAAAATAAATAAAAAATAGATAATATCTATGCCTACGGCATGGCCGTCAGTATAGTACTGCCACGTGGCACTTCTAGGGAAAAACATATAATATCTATGCCGACGGCCGCCGTCAGGGCCGTCGGCATAGATTTGACGGCGTCAACCTGCCGTCTGAGACTGGGTCGCCAAGGCTATACCGACAGCCGCCTTTGGCATAGACGGAGATATGCTGACGACCATTCTATGCCTATGGCTGCCATCGGCACAACCTAAGATATGCTGACGGCCATTCTATGCCTACGGCTTTCCACAGGTCGTCAGCATATCTGAGGCCGTGCCGACGGCACCGACAAAAAGTCGTCGGCATAGGTAGTTATTCCGGTAGTGACGGCGGCCATCTGCAGGAGGCTGGGCCACTCGGTGATGCACTCGGCGTTGGAGAAGATGTACGGCGAGGTGCGTTCCTGCTCACAAAGGCAGGGCGCGAGGAAGGCATTCTACCGCGCGGAGGCATCGTCCTGCTCGGCGGCCAAAGCACGATCGATGAGCCTGGGCGCGTCGGGGATGAGCTGGTGGCGGACGTGCGGGAGGTGGTAGATGGCCGAGACCGCGGAGAGCATGTGGTGACGGACGTAGTGATGGCGGTGCCCAAGGTTCTCAAGGACGAAAGGCACAAGCTGCCCGGGCAGTTCTGGCCTAGACAGGCGACAGAGGAACCGCAGCGTGATGTCACGGATGTACTCGTTGGGGTGCTGCAGGTTGCTGGCGAGGTGCTGGAGGATGTGGGTCGTCTCCGGGAGGGCATGGTCAGGGGCGTGGATCATCTCGAGGTAGAGGAGCAGTAGCTTCTGGACGGTGCGGTCCTCGAAGGGGAGGACGTGGACGACGACGGGGGCGAGGAGTGCCAGCAGGGCCTCGTCGTTGGCGAGGAGCATGACCACGTGCTCCATGGCCTCGGCCTTGGCAGCAACGTCGCTGGCCTCGAGACCTGCCTTGATCTCAGTCGCCGTGGTGACGGAGCCCTCGTCCAAGTGGACCAGCAGCAGCCTAAGGTTTTCCATGGCGACGGGATCTTCCATGTATGCACCGGCGCCGGAGGTGGATCGGCATCTGGGAGCGGGACGGGGGGGTTAGAAGTGATCAATATGGCCAAGGGGCGAGCGGCCAACTCACATTCCGAGACTTACCTTCGGCTCTAATGTATTGGTATGCCATCTTCGTAGCACGGTAAGACACTAAGGACGTGTTTGTTAGCCTTGTGTGCCAAGCCTGGCTAGCTTAGCCTGGCTTAATGGAGCCTGGTTGAAGGAAAACATGCAAAAAATCGACATCTACACATTGTCTGGTTGCTCGCATCTAGGCCCCTCACATTAGGAGAGCAATTTTGGTATATAATGTTTGGTTGCCTGCATTGGCTCGGCTCACGTAACTACATGGTGTTTAGTTGTATACGCGGGATATGATTAAGAGCTAACACTTACACTTAACACACACATTGTGCCTCGCGACTGCGGTGGACGGTGACCGCGGTGCCGCGTTCGACACAATGAGCATAGAGTCTCAGGCAAGCATTCTTGTTGGTGCCACGGCAAACTAGTTGCTAGGATCGTCGCCGCAGAGAAAGTCCATGCAGAGGAGCGCTGAGGCAGAGGACAGGGGAGAAGAAATGCAGTGCGTGTCGGACCATGGTGACTACGGTGGGTGGTGGCCGTGGCTTCACGTCCAACACGATGAGCACGGAGTCATGCGCGAGCGACCTCGTCGGCGGCGTGGCGAACTAGTTGCTAGCATCGCCGCCGCAGAGAAAGTACGTGCAGAGGAGCACTAAGGTAGAGGGCGGGGGAGGAGAAATGCAGTGTGCATTGGACCATGGCGACTGCGGTGGACGGTGGCTATGGCTCTGCATCCAGCATGACGAGCACAGAGGCGTGCGTGACTGACCCCGTCGACAGCATGGTGAACTAGTTGCTAGCCTCGCCGCCGCCGAAAAAGTTTAGACGAAGACAGAGGACAGGTGAGGAGAAATGCAATGTGCGCGCCATGGCAGCGTCAATGCAGTAGGATGATAGAGAGGAGGCCGAGATGAATGACGTCGGAAACAACTCTACTATAGTAGGACACGGGCAAGGAGGTCAAGAGGAATGGTGCCGGCGTCGAGAGGGATGAATAGGAGGGCTCTAAAGCAGACAACAGAGTAGAAGAAATACAGTATGCGCGTCATGGCGGATCTAGGAGAGAAGACCAAGATGGACAATCGTCGAAACAGAAACTTGCAACATAAATGTCGTGTGGAACTGCCAGATTAGGCTACTGATCAAAGGAAATTTCAAATGATCGATCGTGCGCGACGAATTTGACAAAATTCATCCAAAATAGCTCCAAACGTGAACACAAAATTGAGCATTTACGGTTGGCGAAACTATGAAACGATCGCAAAAATGGAACCGTAACATCGATGTGCATATTTTTCGTGTAGAGCTTATCTCGAATCGAAGCACACTTGTGTAGATTAGAGGGGAGAAGGAAGAAAGGAGATTAGGGAGGAGATTAGTGGAGGTAGAAGAAAAAGCACATACACAACTCGCATCCCTCCAGCCTCCTCTCATGCAATGGCCCACCCATGTGCACTCGCTGTGGCTCAGCTCGGCCTGACTCGCTGGAAACTGCTGATCTGAGAGTTTCCAGCAAGACAGGCCCAAAGGTGCTTTCAAGTTCATGCGATGCACGCCCAACGTTGTATGCGGGCAATGAAACAGGCCAGATTTTTTTGACGCGGGTCTTGTTGGAGCTAATACAGGCAATCAAACACATCCTAACAGGAGGAGGAATGCGAACATTCGATCGGGCCTTCTGTGGATTTTTGCCTTTTCTGTTTTTTTCTGTGGAAACTTACTATCTATTCATCAATGTCAAATGTAGTATAAAGAACACGAGAAAAAAATACATCCAGATTCGTAGACCACCTAGCGATGATTACAAGCATTGAAGCAAGCCGAAGGCATGCCGCCATCATCGCCCCTCACTCATCGTAGCCGGGCAAACCTTGTTGTAGTAGACAGTCGGAAAGTCGTCGTGCTAATGCCCCATAGGACCAGTGCACTAGAATAGCAACCGCTACCTACGAAGAGAAGCGTAGATCAGGAAGATCCAACATGAAACACGAACATAGACAAACAAAGACCGGATCCAAGAGGATCCACTAAAGACAAACAACGAATGAATCACACGAGATCCACCGGAAACATACCTCCACGTGCCCTCCAACGACGCCAGAAGCACCACCAGGACAGGGGCTAGGCAGAGAAAACCTTACATCTTTAGAAAGCAGCAGCCGCTGCCTCATCTTTCTGAGCATGTCACAAACCCCGACAATACTGTAAAAATACCTAAAAACGGAGCCCTCTCTCTGGCAAAGTCCGGGATCCACCACACCTCTATGGTCCTAGGACCATAGGAGACGAGGTGGACTGGCGCCGGCACCAACAAAAGGCTAAGGAAACCCTACTCGAGAGCCACTGGGTCTTCGCCTTGCACGAGAGAAACCCTTCTTTGTTTCTTTCTCTCATTTTTTCCCCTTTTTAGTATCACTTTGTTTTTGTTTATCATTTTTC
The DNA here is from genome assembly GCA_011799875.1 of Thinopyrum elongatum. Classification (NCBI taxonomy): domain Eukaryota; kingdom Viridiplantae; phylum Streptophyta; class Magnoliopsida; order Poales; family Poaceae; genus Thinopyrum; species Thinopyrum elongatum. Next base: position 167,838,706 of record CM022303.1, on the reverse strand, counting down.
TTTAAGGTAAAATGCACCAATACCTTTTAAGAGATACAAGAGCACCTTAAAAAAATATTGCATTCATCTTTTTTCTAATCTAAAATATGGGAGACATATGAAACTTATTTTCATACGCGCTAACACTTTTTCTCATAATAACACATGAACACTTTTTTTCACACCCAGAATAATTTTATAAAGTTGAGTAGTATTTCCGGAATTTGTTCATGTAAACACTTTTACTCTTACAATTGTTTTTCAAAATAACATGATCTTTTTCTACACACATGCTCTCTTTAACACACACAAATACGGAGTATTTCTTTTAGTTTTCTTTACAATGTTTTTCACATGTGTGAACTTCTTTCTCACAACACTATGATACTTCTTTTAGTTTCCTTTACAATGTTTATCACATTTGTGAACTTCTTTCTCACAACACTATGACACGGTTTTCATATGTGGACCATTTAAAAATAATACATGAACATTCTCAAAATATGTTCATGTGGACATATTTTCACACACTGAATATATTTAGAAAAATACATGATTTTAGAAAATCATGAACATTTTCTACATAAGTGTGAACTTTTTTCTTTTTTCAACACACAACCAATCTTATTAACTGGTTATACATATTCGAATAAAAAATGTAAATTTATAGGTAAAGATATTTTATCCTTCATGGCCACGATGAAGAGAGACTCTTCGTTCCTGCCACGGAGGATGAGTGGGCGACCCCATGCCTACATGCACGTGGACATCTGCCGTTTGCATGTGGACATCCCCTACACACCAGAGCTTCTTTCGGTCGAACCCTCAACTGCAACGACGAGGAAAATCCATTCCGATGAAGGACAACTTGAGGCGTGCAATGTGGAGAACGAATTTTGTCTTTAAATCTACACCGATCACGACAAACCTACATTGTGTTCCATGAGAAAAATTTCAATTAATAGCGCACATCTACTCATCTAGATGATGTCAAAATCCTAGACATTACCCATTGTCATATTTTTATTATTGTCAAAGTTGGCAACATCCGATTCATGTCGACGAATGGCACGGGTCATGGTGTGGGCGGCAGTAACAAGAATAGGATGAGGAACAATGTCTACGAGATTGGCAGCATTTAGATGAGTATATGTGTGTGATTAATTGGTAATTTCCTAATCCACTATGATGTACTCTTGCGGATCATCGTTTTGGCTTTGATGCAGTCAGCTATCTCCATCCCAGCATCTCTGGTTCTCTCGTTGATCTAAAAACTCTTGCGGTGGTCATTGTATATTGAAAGGCAAAATTCGTCCTGCACAGTAGACAATTCAAGTGGTTCCTCATCTGAATGGATTCTCCTCATCAATGCGATATTGGTGGCTAGAGGATTTGCTTCACTAGTAGAAAACAGGGTTTTGGTTCTAGCTAAATGGGAGCAATAGTCCTGGTCGCATTATGAACCGGGACTAATGTGGGCATCAGTCCCAGTTCGAGCGGCTAGGACGCCGGACGGGGCTCGGCAAGCACCAGTCCCGGTTCGAATGGGACCTTTAGTCCCGGTTGGAGACACCAACCGGGACTAAAGGGGTTGCCACCCTTTAGTCCCGGTTGGTGTCTCCAACTGGGACTAAAAGGTCTGTCTTCAGTCCCGGTTTTAGACACCAACCGGGACTACAAATTTGCCTATATATACCCCTGCCCCTGCCCGCCCTCTCCTCTATTTTTTTCCTCACAGAAGGTGGGAGGTGTGTGCTACTTTGTTCTCCATTCCTATGCACATGAGGTGTTCGATGAAATGCCTGAGAGCATGATGCCAATTGAGTTCACAGAAAACAAATATGATATGAGGTACCCGAGCCACACTTAAGCTTTCTCCTCTTTCTTCTCCACTGTTCTTCCTCCAAGCCCGTCCCCGTCCTCACCGCTGTCGATCGCTCGCGCCGATCTCATCGCCGGCACCACCGTGGTGAGCCTCTTGTTCTTATCTTTTTTAAAAAGGAAAAAATTCTTACCTGTATGATTTAGATAGCTACTTGTATAATTTTCTTACTTGTATTATTGTTTGTTATTATATAGTGCCATGGTTTTGATATCCGCCCCCGTCGGCTCTCGTTCGGTCTATGATTCGGATGTGGTATATTATCTTTTATAACTATTTGTTTCATTTAGTGTTTATGACAATTATGCCGACCAACTTGACATAGATGTTTTTATCTAGGAGGTATGTGAACCGGAAATTCCAACCGACCCTCTTATCGAGAGGTTAAATTTAGTTGAAAAAGAAAAAAATTATTTGAAAGAAAAATTGAAAAGAATTGAAGAAGAGAAGATGAAATTGGAGTTGCATGTTGCCGATGTTGTCGATCTACACAAGATCCAGATGGATGCAATGCGCTTGAAGATTAGAAAGGTTAGAAAATATGCCATTGATAAAGAGGCTTGGTATCATTATGCTATTGGATCAATTGTTACCTTAGTTGCGATTTTGATCGCATTTGTTGTTGCATTTAAATGTTTTACATAGTTGTATGTTGTTTTATGAGAACTATGTATGAACTTCATGTATTTATTTTTGCAGTAATAACATTTGATCACTACTGTACTTTGGTTTTAATGTGATGATGAACTTGTATGAATTTGGTCATTTCTCTATTCATGATGTTCTGTAATGGTTTTTGATATACTTAATTATATAATGCAGATGAACCGGCAATGGATGTACTGTGACCGACGCACTTCCGAGTACATTACGGACCTGCATAATTTTATTGATGTGACTGAGGCAAACAGTCTGAATGGTTTTATGTATTGTCCATGTGTTATCAGTGAGAATACGAAGGATTACTCTTCCTCGAAAATCCTTCACTTCCACCTACTTAAGAAGGGTTTAATGCCCCACTATAATTGCTGGACCAAGCACGGAGAAAGAGGGGTTATGATGGAAGACAATGAAGAAGAAGAGGATGATGACAACTATCCTATGTTCCTGAATACGGTGATACTGCAATGGGGGAAGCTGAAGATCAAGAGTTACTAGATGTGCCTGCTGATGGTCTTCGCCGGGTTATTGTTGATGCATAGAGAGAATACAAAAGTGAAAAGGAGAAGTTGAAGTTCGATCGCATGTTAGAGGATCACAAAAAACGGTTGTACCCAAATTGCGAAGTTGGCAACACAAAGCTCCATACCACACTGGAATTGCTGCATTGGAAGGCAGAGAATGGTTTATCTGACAAGGGATTTGTGAAGATACTGAAAATAATGAAGAATAAGCTTCCAAAGGATAACGAATTACCTGACAGTATGTACGAAGCAAAGAAGGTTCTCTGCCCTCTAGGATTAGAGGTGCAGAAGATACATTCATGCCCTAATGACTGCATCCTCTACCGTGGTGAGGAGTACGAGAATTTGAATGCATGCCCGGTATGCGATGCATTGCAGTTGCAGTATAAGATCAGACGAGGTGACCCTGGTGATGTTGAGGGCGAGCACCCCAGGAAGAGGGTTCCTACTAAGGTGATGTGGTATGCTCCTATAATACCATGGTTGAAACGTCTGTTCACAAACAAAGAGCATGCCAAGTTGTTGCGATGGCACAAAGAAGACCGTAAGAAAGACGGGATGTTGAGAGTACCCGCTGATGGGTCACAGTGGAGAAAAGTCGAGAGAAAGTGGCCGGAGTTTGCAGATCACGCAAGGAACTTATGGTTTGGTATAAGTGCAGATGGCATTAATCCTTTTGGGGAGCAGACCATCAATCATAGCACCTGGCCTGTGACTCTATGTATATATAACCTTCCTCCTTGGTTGTGCATGAAGCGGAAGTTCATTATGATGCCAGTGCTCATCCAAGGCCCTAAGCAACCCGGCAATGACATTCATGTGTACCTAAGGCCATTAGTTGAAGAACTTTTACAGTTGTGGAATATAAAAGGTGTACGTGTGTGGGATGAGCACAAACAAGAGGAATTTGACCTATGAGCGTTGCTGTTTGTAACCATCAATGATTGGCCTGCTCTTAGTAACCTTTGAGGACAGACAAACAAGGGATACAACGCATGCACACACTATTTAGATGAGACTAAAAGTATATATTTGGACAAATGTAAGAAGAATGTGTATCTCGGACATCGTCGATTTCTTTCGACCAGGCATGCCTTAAGAAAGAAAGGCAAGCATTTCAAAGGTGAGGCAGATCAGCGGAAGAAGCCTGTCCCCCGTACTGGTGAAGATATATTTGATATCGTCAAGGATTTAAAGGTAATCTTTGGAAAGAGTCCTGGCGGACAATCTGTTCCGAATGACGCTGACGGACACGCACCCATGTGGAAGAAGAAATCGATATTTTGGGACCTACCCTATTGGAAAGTCATAGAGGTCCGCTCCACAATCGACGTGATGCATGTGTTGAAGAATCTTTGCGTGAACCTGCTAGGCTTCCTGGGCGTGTATGGGAAGACAAAACATACACCGAAGGCACGGGAGGACCAGCAACGTATGAATGAAAAAGATGGCATGCATCCAAAGCAGTATCAAGGTCCCGCCAGCTACGCACTTACCAAAGCAGAGAAGGAAATCTTTTTTGAATTCCTGCTCAGTATCAAGGTCCTGTCTGGCTTCTCATCGAATATAAAGGGAATAATAAATATGGCAGAGAAAAAATTCCAAAACCTAAAGTCTCATGACTGCCACGTGATTATGACGCAATTGCTTCCGGTTGCATTAAGGGGGCTTGATACGTCTCCAATGTATCTATAATTTATGAAGTATTCATGCTGCTATATTATCACTCTTGGATGTTTTACAATCATTTTATAGCAACTTTATATCATTTTTTGGGACTAACCTATTGACATAGTGCCCAGTGCCAGTTGCTATTTTTTGCTTGTTTTTTACATCGCAGGAAATCAATACCAAACGGAGTGGAAACACCGCGAAACTTTTTGTGGAATTTTTATGGACCAGAAGACATCCAATGGGCCAGAGCAGCACCTGGGGGGTGCCCCGAGGGGGGGACAACCCACCAGGGCGCGCCTGGGCCCCCAAGCGCACCCCGGTGGGTTGTGCCCACCTCGATGGCCTCCCGCACCGCCTCTTCACCCTATAAATTGCCAAATATTCCAAAAACCCTCGGGAGACCCTAGACCAGAAGTTTCGCCGCCGCAAGCCTCTGTAGCCACGAGAAACCAATCTAGACCCCATTCCGGCACCCTGCCGGAGGGGGGAATCATCATCGGTGGCCATCTTCATCATCCCGGTGGCCACTTTGATGAGGAGGGAGTAGTCCACCCTCGGGGCTGAGGGTTTGTACCAGTAGCTATGTGTTTAATCTCTCTCTCTCGTGTTCTTGAGATGTCACGATCTTGATGTATCACGGGCTTTGTTAATATAGTCGGATCATATGGTGTTTTCCCCTCTCTATCTTGTTGTGATGAATTGAGTTTTCCCTTTGAGATTTCATTTTATCGGAATGAATACTTTTATGGATTTGAGAACACTTTATGTATGTCTTGCTATGAATACCCGTGGTGACAATGGGGTATCGTATTGATTCACTTGATATACCTTTTGGCACTCAACTCACGAATTCCCGAGGTGACATTGGGGTAATCCATGCATAGGGGTTGATGCACGTTCTTGTCTTTGTTTCTCCGGTAGAAATCTTTGGGCACTCTTTGAGGTTCTTTGTGTTGGATTGAGTATTATGAATCTGAAATTATTTGGTGTTATTTTAGTACGAACTCTTGGATAGATTGATCGGAAAGAATAGCTTCGAGGTGGTTTCGTACCCTACAAACAATTTCTTCTTATGTTCTCCGCTAGTTAGGAACTTTGGAGTGATTCTTCATCGCACTTTGAGGGATGGTTATATGATCCAATTATATTAGCATTGTTGAGAGATTGCACTAGCGAAAGTACGGACCCTAGGCCTCATTTTCAAGCATTGCAATACCGTTTGTGCTCACTTTTGTTACTTGCTACCTTGCTGTTTTTTATTGTCCCTATTACAAAAATCAATATCTACTATTATTACTACACTTTTATCACCATATCTTCGCCGAACTAGTGCACCTATACAATTTACCATTGTATTTGGTGTGTTGGGGACACAAGAGACTTTTTATTATTTGGTTGCAGGGTTGTTTGAGAGAGACCATCTTCATCCTACGCCTCCCATGGATTGATAAATCTTAGGTCATCCACTTGAGGGAAAATTGCTACTGTCCTACAAAACTCTACGCTTAGAGGCCCAACACATGTCTACAAGAACAAAGTTGCGTAGTAGACATCAAGCTCTTTTCTGGCGCCGTTGCCGGGGAGGTTAGGTAAGTGGCACTCACATCCCGTCAACGAAGGTCTTTTCTGGCGCCGTTGCCGGGGAGGTGAGTGCTTGAAGGTATATCTTTAGATCTTGCAATTGAATCTTTTAGTTTCTTGTTTTATCACTAGTTTGGTTTATAAAAGAAAACTACAAAAAAATGGAGATTGGGTTACCTCAAGTTGTTCTTTATCTTTATAATGTCTATCTTGAGAATAGGGATTCCGATAATTGTGCTCATTTGCTAGAAAAAGAATTCAACAAAATTTATGGCATAAAAATGTTGGTTGATGGGCATGATTGCAATATTGCTAGTATGAATTCTTTGAATATCCATGATGTTAAAGATGATTGCATTAGTCATGTTAATAATGTCTCCTATAAGAATGTCAATTTCTGTGGAGTGAATTGGGAGTGCAAATGCACACCAAAAAGAGAAGATAGATTTTTTAAGAAGCATAAATATTTAGAAACAAAAAAGTTGCAAGAGAGGCTAGATGATTGTGCTGAAAGATTTAATTTTTCTCGCCATCCTTGTGAACTTTGCAATGAACATGGTCATTTAAATCTCCAATGCAAATTGTTTCATGATCAAATTGTGTCCAAAAATTGTGATAACTTGATTACCCTTGAGCATCATAAAGAGCTTAGTCTTCTTTTGGGGTATGAAGAAATGAAACGTATAACTGAGGGTATTCCAAAATTTAATCTCAAGAGATTTCTTGATTTTGATCTAGAGGAAATTTATATGTTTTGTGCGGTAAATTGCATTGAGAATCCTTATATTGCCAACTATCTAAAGACAAGAAAACAAATAGAATATGAAGAGAGTACTAATGAAAGGGAAAATATTTCCCAATACCCTCCTAGTGTTTATGATGATGAATCAGGTAACGAGGAGGAGCTTCCTATCCAATCAATCTCTTCAACAAGAAGCTCAAAAAAATTGATTAAACCCATACGTGAGGTGGTGAAGAAAAAAGGAAAATAAGGAGAAGTATAGGTAAAAAGGTAACTCTCCCAAGTAATATTGCTCCTATCACCATTGTGCCTCATGAAAGTGAATCAAATATGTTGATGGAGGATGATGATATTGAGTATGATTTTGTGATGCCTACTACTTGTTGTAATGATTATGATTGGGAAGATAATGATACTTCTTATAATCTTGGAAATCTTTTTGGCACCAACTTGGGAAATTATGATGATAGCAATTGTTGTATCGTTGGTGCTATTCATACTATTAATGATGAGAGTGATTATGCTTATGATATGCCAAGTCACAAGCTTGGGGATGCTATGTTTGATGAGAATGACATGTTTGGGAATTTATTTGCTACAATTAATGTTTGTACCAAGCTTGGGGATGATATGCTTAATGAAGATGATCTTTTTAGTCCCCCTATTTTAAATGATCAAATTTGCTATGATTGCATGCCTCCTATCTATGATGAGAACAAAGTTGCTACTTATGATGATTATTGTGATGATACTTATGTTATAAAAAGTAGTGATTATTATATTTATTAAAATTGTCATAGTTATGATTACCCTTTTCCTGAACATTACTCTTTTAATGTGGAAACAATTTATAGTATTCGAGTTTCATATGATACTCCCACCATTGTGAATGAGAAGAAATTTTCTTATGTCGAGAGTAATAAAATTTCTATGCTTGTGGATCATGAAGAGAATGCTTTATGTGATGGTTATATTGATGAATCTATTCATGATTCTACTGAAAATTATTATGAGAGAGGAACTTATGATTCATGATGCTCTCTTTATGTTTCAATTCTTATCTTTTATGCGAGCATCATTGAAATCATCATGCCTAGCTAAAAGGCATTAAAGAAAAGCGCTTGTTGGGAGACAACCCAACATTTACCCCTACTGTTTTTATGTGTTCACATGATTATGCTACTTTAGTAATCATGTTTTATTGCTTTTGTTTCAATAAAGTGCCAAGTAAAGCCTTTGGGACAGTATGGATGATAGTTGACTTGAATCTGTTCAAAAACAGAAATTTTTGCGCTCAGTCCAGGAATTTTGAAAATTCACTGGAACGTGATTTTGATCTGAATTTTTTACAGGTTATATATATACAAATTCTATACGTTGTCCTAACTGTTCAGAATTTTTGGAGTATCAGAAGTATGGTTGGAGTACAGATTATTACAGACTGTTTTCCGTTTTTGGCAGATTCTGTTTTCAGTGCATAGTTTGCTTGTTTTCAAGTTTCTATGGCTTATATTGCTCAATATAAATTGTGGAAATCATATGCTACAGTAGGCATTGTGTGGAAAAAATTATGAATCTTGTATTTGACAGTACCAAAGTGAAATGGTTTTCTCTTTATCATACTAACCTATCTCACGAAGTTCCGTTAAGTTTTGTGTGATTGAAGCTTTCAAGTTTTGGGTGAGATGTCGATATGAGGAGAATAAGGAGTGCCAAGACCCTAATCTTGGGGATTACCAAGGCACCCCATGGTAATATTAAAGGAAGATATAAGAAACTAAGCTTGGGGATGCCCCGGAAGGCATCCCCTCTTTCGTCTCCAACATTATCGGTCACCTCACTTGGAGCTACATTTTTATTCGTCACATGATATGTGTTTTTCTTGGAGCATCATTTTCTTGTTAGGATTTGCTTACTGTTATTTAGAATAATTTTTTGCATCTTTCTTTTCATTAAAAATGTCAAGAATAGCCTTTACCATGCTTATTTTGCAAGTATATGAGTTGCTGTTTCAAAACAGAAAGTTTATCAATGTTGCAAAAATTCCCGAGAAAAGTCAGAATGTGTTAAAATGTTAAAACTTTTTGCAAAATAAGCTCTGATAAATTTTCTACAGTGTGGTAAATTTTAATAATCTTTGTAGTTAAAGAAGTATTGATACTCTTGCATTCTTTACAGACTGTACTGTTTGGGCAGATTGCTGTTATGTTTGCATATGTTTGCTTGTTTAATGAGTCTATTTGAGGATAGGAGTATTAAATATGCAGAGGAATTTAGTATGCAATGTTGAATAATAATTTTTGTGATTTTCTACAGTAGAGAATGATAAGGTTTTTGCATTGGTTTATACTAACTTATCTCACGAGTTCTTGTTGAGTTTTGTGTGTATAAAGTTTCTAGGATTTAGGGAAACCATGATATAAAAGGAATTAAGGAGACACAAAAACTCAAGCTTGGGGATGCCCAAGGCATCCCAAGATAATATTTCAATAAGTCTTAAGCATCTAAGCTTGGGGATGCCCCGGTAGGCATCATACCTTTCTTCATCAACAATTATTGGTTAGTATCGGTTGAGCCTAAGTTTTTTGCTTCTTCACTTGAGTTGTGCTATTCTTGGAATGTCTTTTTGTTTTGGTTTACTTGATGTTTTAATAAAATACTTAGATCTGAAAGTTTTTAAATAAGAGAGAGTCCTCAATTAGCTACCCCTTTACTTAACTACTCGCTTGATCTTCACTTATATCTCTTTGGAGTAGTTTTTCATTTACTCTCGTGCTTCACTTATATCCTATGAGTAAATTGTTGAATGAATTGATTATCATGAAGTTGAAATTATATGTTCATATCATGCCTAGTGGTAGCTTCACATTGGGTTTAGAAAGTGAAATCTTTTGAAGCTTGACAATCACAACATTGGTCATACAAGCAATTCATGAATGATTACTATAAGGAAGAGGACTTTCACATGAAAATACACTATCTTGGAAATCATTTGTGATTGTGAGCCCCCATCAAAATATTATATGCCAAAATTATTGACGTTGGATAAGGAAGACAATGTAATGATTTATGTTTGTTCATATTCAAATAGAAGTTATATTGTCATAGATCCTTCAACATGTGGTGCTTGCCCCCCATCTTTGCTAGCCTAAAATTCCGCACCAAGTAGAGATACTACTTGTGCATCCAAAAACCCTTAAACCCAAATCTTATTTTCAAGAGTCCACCATACCTACCTAAGGATTGAGAAAGATCCTTCAAGTAAGTTGTCATCGGTGCAATAAGGCAATAAAAATTGCTTCTAAAAGTGTTAGATCATTTAGTGTAAGAGAAAATTGAGCGTTGTACGAACTTGTGATGCCAAAGAATAAAAGTGACAGACTGCATAATAAAGGTTGCTATCATAAGGGGCAATATAACGTGATGTTCTTTTGCACTAAGGGATTAAGCATACAAACAAAAAGCGCATGGCAACCTCTGCTTCCCTCTGCGAAGGGCCTACCTTTTACTTTTATGTATTTACTTTCATGCAAGATTCAAAGTTTTTCTCTCTATTCCTTTTTATTTTTCTCTTTTCGCAAGCATCATGTGGTGAGGAAAGATCTAGGCACATATATCCAGTTGGATATGGGTAGCATGAGTTATTATTGTTGACATCACCCTTGAGGTGAATACGTTGGGAGGTGAAATTATAAGCCCCTATCTTTATATGTGCCCGGTTGAAACGTTTTGCTCATGTGTATGTGGTGAGTGTTAGCAATCATAGAAGGCTATATGATGGTTGAGTATGTGGAGCTCTTACTTAGACTCTGTTGAATAAGTTAAATTGCAATTGTTTGGTGACTAAGAATATAGGTTGTTAAGTTTCAAGAGAATTCATTGTTTGAACCTGAACATGCGAATTGGTTGCTACTTTAACATGAGAAGTTTTATAAGAAAGAATTGCTGTTATGACGCTAGAAAAAGTGATTGAAATTACCATTGATCAAACTTATGCACTTTGCTAGCATTCACACTTCATAAATTATTTCTTTTATCATTTACGTACTCGAGGACGAGTAGGAATTAAGCTTGGGGATGCTGATACGTCTCCAATGTATCTATAATTTATGAAGTATTCATGATGCTATATTATCATTCTTGGATGTTTTACAATCATTTTATATCAACTTTATATCATTTTTTGGGACTAACCTATTGACATAGTGCCCAGTGCCAGTTGTTGTTTTTTGCTTGTTTTTTACATCGTAGGAAATCAATACCAAATGGAATCCAAACACCGCGAAACTTTTTGTGGATTTTTTTATGGACCAGAAGATATCCAATGGGCCAGAGCAACACCTAGGGGGTGCCCCGAGGGGGGCACGACCCACCGGGGCGCGCCTGGGCCCCCAGGCGCGCCCCGGTGGGTTGTGCCCACCTCGGTGGCCTCCAGCACCTCCTCTTCGCCCTATAAATTGCCAAATATTCCAAAAACCCTCAGGAGACCATAGATCAGAAGTTCCGCTGCCGCAAGCCTCTGTAGCCATGAGAAACCAATCTAGACCCCATTCCGGCACCCTGCCGGAGGGGGGAATCATCACCGGTGGCCATCTTCATCATCTCGGCGGCCACTATGATGAGGAGGAATAGTGGCTATGTGTTTAATCTCTCTCTCTCTCTCTCGTGTTCTTGAGATGTCACGATCTTGATGTATCGCGGGCTTTGTTAATATAGTCGGATCATATGGTGTTTTCCCCTCTTTATCTTGTTGTGATGAATTGAGTTTTCCCTTTGAGATTTCGTTTTATCGGATTGAATACTTTTATCGATTTGAGAACACTTTATGTATGTCTTGCTATGAATACCCGTGGTGACAATGGGGTTTCGTATTGATTCACTTGATATATGTTGTGGCACTCAACTCGCAGATTTCCCGAGGTGACATTGGGGTAATCTATGCGTAGGGGTTGATGCACGTTCTTTTCTTTGTTTCTCCGGTAGAAATATTTGGGCACTCTTTGAGGTTCTTTGTGTTGGATTGAGTATTATGAATCTGAAAATATTTGGTGTTATTTTAGTACGAACTCTTGGATAGATCGATCGGAAAGAATAGCTTCGAGGTGGTTTCGTACCCTACAAACAAATTCTTCTTATGTTCTCCGCTAGATAGGAACTTTGGAGTGATTCTTCATCGCACTTTGAGGGATGGTTATATGATCCAATTATATTAGCATTGTTGAGAGATTGCACTAGCGAAAGTACGGACCCTAGGCCTCATTTTCAAGCATTGCAATACCGTTTGTGCTCATTTTTGTTACTTGCTACCTTGCTGTTTTTTATTGTTCCTATTACAAAAATCAATATCTACTATTATTACTACAATTTATCACCATCTCTTTGCCGAACTAGTGCACCTATATAATTTACCATTGTATTTGGTGTGTTGGGGACACAAGAGACTTTTTATTATTTGGTTGCAGGGTTGTTTGAGAGAGACCATCTTCATCCTACGCCTCCCACGGATTGATACACCTTAGGTCATCCACTTGAGGGAAAATTGCTACTGCCCTACAAAACTCTGCGCTTGGAGGCCCAACACGTGTCTACAAGAATAAAGTTGCGTAGTAGACATCAGGGCTTCTACCAGAAAATGTTTGATTAGCCATTGTGAAGCTATGTGCATTCCTCAATGCAATTTCTCAGAAGGTAATTGATAAAGAAATCCTACCAAGGTTACAGAATGATTTGGTCCAATGTCTTGTCAGTTTCGAGTTAGTGTTCCCACCATCCTTCTTCAATATTATTACGCACGTCCTAGTTCACCTAGTCGAAGAGACTGCCATTCTGGTTCCTGTATTTCCACACAATATGTTCCCCTTTGAGAGGTTCATGGGAGTCTGAAACGTCTCCAACGTATCTATAATTTATGAAGTATTCATGCTGCTATATTATCATTTTTGGATGTTTTACAATCATTTTATAGCAACTTTATACCATTTTTTGGGACTAACTTATTGACATAGTGCCCAGTGCCAGTTGCTGTTTTTTTGCTTGTTTTTTACATCGCAGAAAATCAATACCAAACGTAGCAAAACTTTTTGTGGATTTTTTATGGACCAGAAGACATCCAATGGGCCAGAGCAGCACCTGGGGGATGGCCCGAGGGGGGCACAACCCACCAGGGCACGCCTGGGCCCCCAGGAGCGCCCCGGTGGGCTGTGCCCACCTCGGTGGCCTCCCGCACCGCCTCTTCGCCCTATAAATTCCCAAATATTCAAAAAACCCTCAGGGTAGCCCTAGATCAAAAGTTCCGCCACCGCAAGGCCTCTATATCCACGAGATCCAATCTAGACCCCGTTCCAGCACCCTGCCGGAGGGGGAGATCATCACCGGTGGCCATCTTCATCATCTCGGCGGCCACTACGATGAGGAGGGAGTAGTCCACCCTCGGGGCTGAGGGTTTGTACCAGTAGCTATGTGTTTAATCTCTCTCTCATGTTCTTGCGATGCACAATCTTGATGTATCGCGGGCTTTGTTAATATAGTCGGATCATATGGTGTTTTCCCCTCTCTATCTTGTTGTGATGAATTGAGTTTTCCCTTTGAGATTTCATTTTTATCGGATTGAATACTTTTATGGATTTGAGAGCACTTGATATATGTCTTGCATACGAATACCCGTGGTGACAATGGGGTATTATATTGATTCACTTGATATATGTTTTGGCACTCAACTCGTGGATTCCCGAGGTGACATTGGGGTAATCTATGCATAGGGGTTGATGCACGTTCTTGTCTTTGTTTCTCCGGTAGAAATCTTGGGGCACTCTTTGAGGTTCTTTGTGTTGGATTGAGCATTACGAATCTGAATTTGCTTTGGTGTTATTTTAGTATGAACTCTTAGATAGATCGATCGGAAAGAATAGCTTTGAGGTGGTTTCGTACCCTACAAACAATTTATTCTTATGTTCTCCGCTAGATAGGAACTTTGGAGTGATTCTTCATTGCACCTTGAGGGAAGGTTATATGATCCAATTAGATTAGCATTGTTGAGAGATTGCACTAGCGAAAGTACGGACCCTAGGCCCTGTTTTCAAGCGTTGCAATACCGTTTGTGCTCCATTTTACCAATTGCTACCTTGCTGTTTTTTTATTTTCAGATTACAAAAATATATTTCTACCATCCATATTACACTTTTATCATCATCTCTTCGCCGAACTAGTGCACCTATACAATTTGCCATTGTATTGGGTGTGTTGGGGACACAAGAGACTTTTTATTATTTGGTTGCAGGGTTGTTTCAGAGAGACCATCTTCATCCTACGCCTCCCACGGATTGATAAACCTTAGGTCATCCACTTGAGGGAAATTTGCTACTGTCCTACAAAACTCTGCGCTTGGAGGCCCAACACGAGTCTGCAAGAACAAGTTGTGTAGTAGACATCAGAGTCTTAAAGAAATATGTTCATAACCGTGCCAGGCCAGAAGGAAGCATCTCCAAGGGCCATGAAACAGAGGAGGTCATTGAGTTTTGTGTTGAATTTATTCCTGACCTTAAGCCGATTGGTGTTCCTCAATCGCGACATGAGGAGAGACTGAGTGGAAAAGGCACGCTAGGACCGAAAGCAATAATATGTAGGGACGGACATTCTTGGGTGCAAGCACACTACATAGTTCTACAAAATTCTACCTTGGTGACCCCGTATATCAATGAACACAAGAATATTGTACGCTCCCAACACCCGTGGCAGTCTGATGACTGGATTACACATGCACACATGGGGACTTTCGGTGGTTGGTTGCAAACACATCTCGCGAATAACACCATTGTTGGAGATGAGTTGTACTTGTTGGCCAGGACACCATCTTCGACTGTATTGAATTTCAAGGGTACGAGATAAATGGAAATACATTTTACACGATCGCCCAAGATAAAAAGAGCACCAACCAAAATAGTGGTGTCCCCTTTGATGCAGCAAACACCAATAGGGAAAAGGACACATATTATGGTTACATAGAGGAGATATGGGAACTTGACTATGGACGTGATTTTAAGTTCCCTTTGTTTCAGTGCAAATGGGTCAATCTGACAGGAGGTCGGGTAAAGGTAGACCCGCATGACACAGCTTAAACTGCGTTGGTATTTCCCCAATGTGGAAGGGATGATGCAACATAGCTATGGCAAGTATTTCCCTCAGTTATGAAACCAAGGTTATCGAACCAGTAGGAGAACCAAGCAACACTATGTAAATGGTACCTGCACACAAAGACCAAAACCTCGCAACCCAACGCGTAAGAGGGGTTGTCAATCCCTCCTCGGTAATAGATAGATTAAATGGTATGATATTGGATAAATAGATCTGAATAAAACGCGAGATAGAAGATGCAAATAAAAAGTGCAGCAAGGTATTTTTGGGTTTTTGCAATAATAGATCTGAAAACAAAAATGGTAAAGATAGATCGGAAAGCAATATGATAAAAGATAGACCCCGGGGGCCGTAGATTTCACTAGTGGCTTCTCTCGAGAAAATAGCATATGGTGGGTAAACAAATTACTATTGGGCAATTGATAGAAGGACAAATAATTATGACGATATCCAAGGCAATGATCAATAAATAGGCATCACGTCCAAGATTAGTAGACTGAAACGATTCTGCATCTACTACTGTTACTCCACACATCAACCACTATCCAGCATGCATCTAGTGTATTAAGTGTTGGGAAACGTCGCATGGAAAACAAAAAAAATTCTACGCACACGCAAGATCTATCCATGGAGATGCATTGCTACGAGAGGGGGAGAGCATCTTCATACCCTTGAAGATCGCTAAGCGGAAGCGTTTATCAACGCGGTTGATGTAGTCGTACACCATCACGATCCGTCCCGATCAAGTACCGAACGTACGACACCTCCGTGTTCAGCACACGTTCAGCTCGATGACATCCTCGCCTTCTTGATCCAGCAAGACGGGCGAAGTAGTAGATGAGTTTCGGCAGCACGACGGCGTGGTGACGATTGGTGATGAAGAACAATCTCTGCAGGGCTTCGCCAAGCACTACAGAAACTAGACGGAGGATAAACTAGAGGGGACGGGGTTGCCGGCACACGACTTGGTGAATCTTGATGTGTCTTGGGTGCTAGCCCTGCCCCTCTATTTATATGTTGAGCCCTGGGGTAGAAACTTGGAGTAAAAGCCTCCTCAAAGTCGGTTTTTCCCGAGAGGCAAGAGTCCTTCTCGGACTCCAGGGCCAGACGCTAGGGTTCCCGACGTCTGGGCCCAGACGCTAGGGTCCCTGGCGTCTGGCCTCTGGTCTCCGCAAAACTTCCTTTTGCTCTTTTCAAAACCGTCGTGGGCTTTCCCCTTTGGCCCAAATAAAGTGTTGTCGTACCCAAATATTTCGGGAAACATCCGAAACCCCTTCCAGTGAATTCCGGAACCCTTCCGAAGACCAAACACTATTATCCCATTTATCAATCTTTACCTCCGGACCATTCCGGAGCTCCTCGTCATGTCTGTGATCTCATCCGGGACTCCGAACAATATTCGGTCACCAACATACATAACTCATATAACACTATATCGTCAACGAACGTTAAGCGTGCGGACCCTACGGGTTCAAGAACTATGTAGACATGACCGAGACGCCTCACCGGCCAATAACCAATAGCGGAACCTGGATGCCCATATTGGCTCCTACATATTCTACGAAGATCTTTATCGGTCGAACCTTATGACAACATACGTAATTCCCTTTGTCCATCGGTATGTTACTTGCCCGAGATTCGATCGTTGGTTTCTTCATACCTAGTTCAATCTTGTTACCGGCAAGTCTCTTTACTCGTTTCGTAATACATCATTCTGCAACTAACTCATTAGTCACTTTTCTTGCAAGGCTTCTTATGATGTGTATTACCGAGAGGGCCCAGAGATACTTCTCCGATACTCAGAGTGACAAATCCTAATCTTGATCTATGCCAACTCAACAAACACCTTCAGAGATACCTGTAGAGCATCTTTATGATCACCCAGTTACGTTGTGATGTTTGATAGCACACAAGGTATTCCTCCGGTATCCGGGAGTTGCATAATCTCATAGTCGAAGGAATATGTATTTGACATGAAGAAAGCAATAGCAATAAAACTGAACGATCATTATGCTAAGCTAACGGATGGGTCTTGTCCATCACATCATTCTCCTCATGATGTGATCTCGTTATCAAATGACAACACATGTCCATGGTTAGGAAACCTTAACCATCTTTGATCAACGAGCCAGTCTAGTAGAGGCATACTAGGGACACGGTATTTGTTTATGTATTCAGACATGTATTTAAGTTTTCGATCAATACAATTCTAACATGAAGAATAAACCTTTATGATGAATAAGGAAATATAAAATAACAACTTTATTATTACCTCTAGGGCATATTTCCTTTAGTCTCCCACTTGCACTAGAGTCAATAATCTAGTTCACATCACCATGTGATTAACACCCACAGTTCACATCGTCATCTGACTAACACCCAAAGAGTTTACTAGAGTCAATAATCTAGTTCACATCGCCATGTGATTAACACCCAAAGAGTACTAAGGTGTGATCATGTTTTGCTTGTGAGAGAAGTTTAGTCAACGGATCTGCCACATTCAGATCCGTATGTATTTTGCAAATTTCTATGTCTACAATGCTCTGTATGGAGCTACTTTAGCTAATTGCTCCCACTTTCAATATGTATCCAGATCGAGACTCAGAGTCATCCGAATCGGTGTCAAAGCTTGCATCGACGTAATCCTTTTACGACGAACTCTTTATCACTTCCATAATCGAGAAACATCTCCTTAGTCCTCTTAGGAAACTAAGGATAATTTTGACCGTTGTCCAGTGATCTACTCCTGGATCACTATTGTACCCCCTTGCCAAACTCATGGCAAGGTACACAACAGGTCTGGTACACAGCATGGCATACTTTATAGAACCTATGACTGAGGCATAGGGAATGACTTTCATTCTCTCTCTCTATCTTCTGTCGTGGTCGGGTTTTGAGTCTTACTCAACTTCACACCCTACAACACAGGCAAGAACCCTTTCTTTGACTAATCTATTTTGAACTTCTTCAAAATTTTGTCAAGGTACGTGCTTTGTGAAAGTCCTATTAAGCGTCTCGATCTATCCCTATAGATCTTGATGCTCAATACGTAAGCAGCTTCACCGAGGTCTTTCATCGAAAAATTCTTATTGAAGTAACCTTTTATGCTATCCAGAAATTCTATATCATTTCCAATCAGTAATATGTCATCCACATATAATATTAGAAATGCTATAGAGCTCCCACTCACTTTCTTGTAAATACAGGCTTCACCGTGAGTCTGTATAAAACCATATGCTTTGATCACCTCATCAAAGCGTATATTCCAACTCCGAGATGCTTGCACCAGTCCATAGATGGATCGCTGGAGCTTGCACACTTTGTTAGCACCTTTAGGATCGACAAAATCTTTTGGTTGCATCATATACAACTCTTCTTTAAGAAATCCATTAAGGAATGCAGTTTTGACGTCCATTTGCTAGATTTCAGAATTATAAAATGCGGCAATTGCTAACATGATTCGGACAAACTTAAGCATCACTACGGGTGAGAAAGTCTCATCGTAGTTAACTCCTTGAACTTGTCGAAAACCTTTTGCAACAAGTCGAGCTTTGTAGACAGTAACATTATCATCAGCGTCAGTCTTCTTCTTGAAGATCCATTTATTCTCAATGGCTTGCCGATCATCGGGCAAGTCCACCAAAGTCCACACTTTGTTCTCATACATGGATCCTATCTCAGATTTCATGGCCTCAAGCCATTTATCAGAATCTGGGCTCATCATAGCTTCTTCATAGTTCGTAGGTTCATCATGGTCTAGTAACATGACTTCTAGGACAGGATTACCGTACCACTCTGGTGCGGAACGTGCTCTGTTTGACCTACGAGGTCCAGTAGTAACTTGATCCAAAGTTTCATGATCATCATCCTTAACTTCCTCTCTAGTTGGTGTAGGCATCACGGGAACGGATTTCTCTGATGTGCTACTTTCCGAATTGAGAGAATGTACAATTACCTCATCAAGTTCTACTTTCCTCCCACTCACTTCTTTCGAGAGAAACTCCTTCTCTAGAAATGTTCCATTCTTGGCAACAAAGATCTTGCCTTCGGATCTGTGATAGAAGGTGTACCCAATTGTTTCCTTAGGGTATCCTCTGAAGACGCACTTCTCCGATTTGGGTTCGAGCTTATCAGGCTGAAGCCTTTTGACATAATTATCTCAACCCCAAACTTTAAGAAATGACAGCTTAGGTTTCTTGCCAAACCATAGTTCATACGGTGTCATCTCAACGGATTTAGACGGTGCCCTATTTAACATAAATGCAGCTGTCTCTAATGTATAACCCCAAAACGATAGTGGTAAATTGGTAAGAGACATCATAGAATGCACCATATCTAATAAAGTACGGTTACGATGTTCGGACACACCATTACGCTGTGGTGTTCCAGGTGGCGTGAGTTGTGAAACAATTCCACATTGTTTTAAATGAAGGCCAAATTTGTAACTCAAATATTCGCCTCCGCGATCAGATCGTAGAAACTTTATTTTTTTGTTATGATGATTCTCTACTTCACTATCAAATTCTTTGAACTTTTTAAATGTTTCAGACTTGTGTTTCATCAAGTAGATATACCCATATCTACTCAAATCATCTGTGAAGGTCAGAAAATAACGATACCCGCCGCGTGCTTCAACACTCATCGGACCGCATACATCGGTATGTATTATTTCCAATAAGTCATTAGCTCGCTCCATTGTTCCGGAGAACGGAGTTTTAGTCATCTTGCCCATGAGGCATGGTTCGCAAGTATCAAATCATTCATAATCAAGTGATTCCAAAAATCCATCTGCATCGAGTTCTTCATGCG
Organism: Thinopyrum elongatum; assembly: GCA_011799875.1. Taxonomy (NCBI): domain Eukaryota; kingdom Viridiplantae; phylum Streptophyta; class Magnoliopsida; order Poales; family Poaceae; genus Thinopyrum; species Thinopyrum elongatum. The sequence goes on along the minus strand of CM022303.1, from coordinate 167,818,725 downwards.
CTTTACACCAATATGACCTAAACGGCAGTGCCACAAATATGTTGCACTATCATTATCAACTTTGCATCTTTTGGCATCAATATTATGAATATGTGTATCACTACGATCGAGATTCGATAAACCATTTACATTGGGTGTATGACCATAGAAGGTTTTATTCATGTAAACAGAACAACAATTATTCTCTTACTTAAATGAATAATCATATTGCAATAAACATGATCTAATCATGTTCATGCTCAACGCACACACCAAATAACATTTATTTATGCTCAACACTAATCCCGAAGGTAGAGGGAGTTTGCGATGGTGATCGTATCAACCTTGGAATCACTTCCAACACACATCGTCACCTCGCCCTTAACTAGTCTCCGTTCTTTTTGCATCTCCTGTTTCGAGTTACTAATCTTAGCAACTGAACTGGTATCAAATACCAAGGGGCTACTATGAACACTAGTAAAGTACACATTAATAACATGTATATCAAATATACCTTTGTTCACTTTGCCATCCTTCTTATTCGCCAAGTATTTGGGGCAGTTCCGCTTCCAGTGACCATTTCCTTTGCCGTAGAAGCACTCAGTTTCAGGCTTGGGTTTAGCTTTGGGCTTCTTCATGGGAGCGGCAACTTGTTTGCTGTTCTTCTTGAAGTTCCCTTTCTGTCCCTTGCCCTTTTTCTTGAAACTAGAGGTTTTGTTAACCATCAACACTTGATGCTCTTTCTTGATTTCTACCTTCGTCGATTTCAACATCGTGAAGAGCTTGGGAATTGTTTTCTTCATCCCTTGCACATTATAATTCATCATGAAGTTCTAGTAGCTTGGTGATAGTGACTAGAGAACTCTTGTCAATCACTATCTTATCTGGAAGATTAACTTCCACTTGATTCAAGAAATTGTAGTACCCAGACATTCTGAGCATATGCTCACTGGCTGAGCTATTCTCCTCCATCTTGTAGGCAAAGTACTTGTCAGAGGTCTCATACCTCTCGACACGGGCATGAGTTTGAAATACCAATTTCAGCTCTTGGAACATCTCATATGCTCCGTGGCGTTCAAAACATTTTTGAAGTCCCGGTTCTAATCCATCAAGCATGGCGCACTAAACTATTAAGGAGTCATCATATCGAGCTTGCCAAATGTTCATAACGTCTGCATCTGCTCCTGTAATAGGTCTGTCACCTAGCGGTGCATCAAGGACATAATTCTTCTGTGCAGCAATGAGGATAATCCTCAAATCACAGACCCAGTCCGCATCATTGCTACTATCATCTTCAACTTAGTTTTCTCTAGGAACATATCAAAAACATAGGGGGCTATATCGCGAGCTATTGATCTACAACATAGATATGCAAAAACTATTAAGACTAAGTTCATGATAAATTTAAGTTCAATTAATCAAATTACTAATGAACTCCCACTTAAATTAACATCCCTCAGGTTATTTAAGTGATACGTGATCCAAATCAACTAACCCATGTCCGATCATCACGTGAGATGGGGTAGTCATCAATGGTGAACATCTCTATGTTGATCATATCTACTATATGACTCACGTTCGAACTTTCGGTCTCTAGTGTTCTGAGACCATGTCTGTACATGCTAGGCTCGTCAAGTTTAACCCAAGTATTCTGCGTGTGCAAAACTGTCTTACACACGTTGTATGTGAACATAGAGTCTATCACACCCGATCATCACGTGGTGTCTCGAAACGACGAACTTTCGCAACGGTACATACTCAGGGAGAACACTTATATCTTGAAATTTAGTGAAGGGATCATCTTATAATGCTACCGTCATTCTAAGCAAAATAAGATGCATAAAAGATAAACATCACATGCAATCAAAATATGTGACATGATATGGCCATCATCAACTCGTGCTTTTGATCTCCATCTCCAAAGCATCGTCATGATCTCCATCGTCACCGGCTCCACACCTTGATCTCCATCGTTGCGTCATGGTCGTCTCGCCAACTATTGCTTCTACAACTATTGCTAACGCATAGCGATAAAGTAAAGCAATTACACGGCGCTTGCATTTCATACAATAAAGAGACAACCATAAGGCTCCCACCAATTGCTGATAAATTAGAAAACATTTTCATCTCATACAATAACATATATCACATCATGTCTTGACCATATCACATCACAACATACCCTGTAAAAACAAGTTAGACGTTCTCTACTTTGTTGTTACAAGTTTTACGTGGCTGCTACGGGCTTCTAGCAAGAACCGTTCTTACCTACGGCAAAAACCACAACGGTGATTTATCAAGTTTGTTGTTTTAACCTTCTTCAAGGACCGGCCGCAGTCAAATTCGATTCAACTAAAGTAGGAGAAACAGACACCCGCAAGCCACCTTTATGCAAAACTAGTTGCATGTCAGTAGGTGGAACCGGTCTAATGTACATGGACATGTAAGGTTGGTCCGGGCCGCTTCATCCCATAATACCGCCGAATCAAAATAAGACGTTGGTGGTAAGCAGTATGACTATCACCACCCACAACTCTTTGTGTTCTACTCGTGAATATCATCTATGCATAGACCAGGCTCTGATGCCATTGTTGGGAAACGTTGCATGGAAAACAAAAAAATTTCTATGCACATGCAAGATCTATCCATGGATATGAATAGCTACGAGAGGGGGAGAGCATCTTCATACCCTTGAAGATCTCTAAGCAGAAGTGTTTATCAACGCGGTTGATGTAGTTGTACACCTTCACGATCCGTCCCGATCAAGTACTGAACGTACGGCACCTCCGCGCTCAGCACATGTTCAGCTCGATGACGTCCTCGCCTTCTTGATCCAGCAAGGCGGGTGAAGTAGTAGATGAGTTCCGGCAGCACGACGGCGTGGTGACGGTTGGTGATGAGGAACAATCTCTGCATGGCTTCACCAAGCACTACAGAAACTAGACGGAGAATAAACTAGAGGGGACGGGGTTGCCGGCACACGGCTTGGTGAATCTTGATGTGTCTTGGGTGCTAGCCCTGCCCCTCTATTTATATGTTGAGCCCTGGGGTCGAAACTTGGAGTAAAAGCCTCCGCAAAGTCAGTTTTGCCCGAAAGGCAAGAGTCCTTCTCGGACTCCAGGGCCAGACGCCAGGGTTCCCAGCGTATGGGCCCACACGCCAGGGTCCCTAGCATCTGGCCTCTGGTCTCCGCAAAACTTCCTTTTGCTCTTTTCAAAACCCTTGTGGGGTTTCCCCTTTGGCCCAAATAAAGTGTTCTCGTACCCAAACATTTCGGGAAACATCCGAAACCCCTTCCAGTGAATTCCGGAACCCTTCCGAAGACCAAACACTATTATCCCATATATCAATCTTTACCTCCGGACCATTCCGGAGCTCCTTGTCATGTCCGTGATCTCATCCGGGACTCCAAACAACATTCGGTCACCAACATACATAGCTCATATAACACTATATCGTCAACGAACGTTAAGCGTGCGGACCCTACGGGTTTGAGAACTATGTAGACATGACCGAGACGCCTCTCTGGTCAATAACCAATAGCGGAACCTGGATGCCCATATTGGCTCCTACATATTCTACGAAGATCTTTATCGGTCGAACCTTATGACAACATACGTAATTCCCTTTGTCCATCGGTATGTTACTTGCCCGAGATTCGATCGTCGGTATCTTCATACCTAGTTCAATCTCGTTACCGGCAAGTCTCTTTACTCGTTCCGTAATACATCATTCTGCAACTAACTCATTAGTCACTTTGCTTGCAAGGCTTCTTATGATGTGTATTACCGAGAGGGCCCAGAGATACCTCTCCGATACTCGGAGTGACAAATCCTAATCTCGATTTATGCCAACTCAACAAACACCTTCGGAGATACCTGTAGAGCATCTTTATGATCACCCAGTTACGTTGTGACGTTTGATAGCACACAAGGTATTCCTCCGGTATCCGGGAGTTGCATAATCTCATAGTCGAAGGAATATGTATTTGACATGAAGAAAGCAATAGCAATAAACTGTCCATCACATCATTCTCCTAATGATGTGATCTCGTTATCAAATGACAATACATGTCCATGGTTAGGAAACCTTAACCATCTTTGATCAATGAGCCAGTCTAGTAGAGGCATACTAGGGACACAGTATTTGTTTATGTATTCACACATGTATTTAAGTTTCCGATCAATACAATTCTAGCATGAATAATAAACCTTTATCATGAATAAGAAAATATAAAATAACAACTTTATTATTGCCTCTAGGGCATATTTCCTTCATTAAGTTCATGGAGAAATGGAGTAATGCAATAAGAACGATGACATGATGTAGACAAGATCTATTCATGTAGGAATAGACCCCATCTTGTTTTCCTTAATGGCAACGATACTTACGTGCCTCGCTACCCCTTCTGTCACTGGGCGAGGACACCGTAAGATCGAACCCATCACAAAGCACCTCTTCCCATGGCAAGAAAAATCGATCTAGTTGGCCTAACTAAACCAAAGATTCAAAGAAGAAATATTAGGCTATAAATAATCATGCATATAAGAGATCAAAGAAGACTCAAATAATATTCATGGATAGAGATCTGATCATAAACTCGAACTTCATCGGATCCCAACAAACACACCACAAAAAGTCATTACATAAAGTAGATCTCCAAGAGACCATTGTATTGAGAAGAAGCCATCTAGCTACTGCCATGCATCATCGGAGAGGCACCAATGAGGATGATGAACCCCTACATGACCGTGTTAGATTGGATCTCGTGGTTCTGGAACTTGCGGCGGTTGGAATTGTGTTTCGTCTGCTCTCCTAGGGTTTCTGGAATATTTGGGTATTTATAGAGCTGAGAGGCGGTGGAGGAGACCCTCATGGGCCCCACAACCCATCAAGGCGCCCTAGGGGCCTTTGGCACGCCCTAGTGTCTTGTGGGCCCCGCGAGCCTCCCCTAGGTGCTTCCTTGGCTCCCAAGTTGTCTTCTAGTCCAAAAAAAATCTCCAAAAAGTTTCGCTGCGTTTGGACTCTGTTTGATAGGGATGTTTTGCGAAGTAAAAAACAAGCAAAAAATAGCAACTCGCACTGGGCACTATGTCAATAGGTTAGTCCCAAAAAATGATATAAAGTTGCTACAAAATGATTATAAAACATCCAAGAATGATAATATAACAGCATGGAACAATCAAAAATTATAGATATGTTGGAGACGTATCACCGCAGTATGGAATGACAACAGTGGATCTCAACAATCTTGGGTACACAGACGAACCATTCATCCTAGCCAATGATGTGGCGCAGGTTTTCTATGTGAAGGACATGTCTACCATATCGAGAAAATGAAAAGATAAGGAAGCGAATACATCATACGATGAGCCAAAGCGCCACATAGTTCTTTCAGGGAAAAGAAACATCATGGGAGTGGAGGACAATACAGACATGTTAGAAGATTATGAGAAGTTTCATGAAATTCCTCCCTTCACAGTGAAGACTGACCCAAGCATCCTGTTAAATGATGAAGACTATCCATGGTTACGACGCAATAAGCAAGGGACATACGTGAAGAAAAAGTTTTATACCCCAAGATCCCACTCTGGGATGTGACCGGCTTCACCCCATCACTCTCTCTAGTGTGAGTTTCCAGACTTATAGCTGGAAAGTGCCACTTCGGACAAACCGGAGGGAATCTTTGTAAGAGCTAGGGCATTTTGGCATTTGAAACATGATTTTAGAATAATTATTTATTAAGTTATGAAATCTCAATTATTCCTATCCTTTTTGTATTTTAATTATACAGAGGAGTTAATCCATGCAATTATGTCCAAACAAAATATGAATGTCTTCTGAGCATTCCAGATAAGTCGCTTGAGGTTGACAGGCATAGGACATACACATCCTCACTAGTTGTAGTGATTTCAGTCCCAACTTTTGCAAGGTTGATCATACGCGGTTAGTCCCGGTTGGTGGCTCCATATAAAATAACATGGTTAATATAGATATGGCTTAAACGTCTTGACATAGATGAATACAGTAGAAGCATCGAAGATGATAAGAGAGAAACGTTGTATGACATAAAGTTGGAGGAACTATGTGGTTTCTCTGATCGGAGGACCACTTATGCCGAGCCAAGTCCAGATGAGGAGTTCTCTGGTTGCTTTCTGGTGAAACTGAGGACAACATATATATCAGATGGCCATTCTCGAGAATAGTCTATTGTTTTGGCATATCTCATGAACATCCAGGCATCTTTATATTATCTTATATCAGGAGTACAAACCCACATCATGAGTATGTTGGGTTATACTCAAAAGGCTTTAGATTCCGGAAGAAAGATTTTGACAGCATTGATCGCCTTGTGTCATATTTTCAAAAACATATTGACAAACTTGATGCTGGCCCTTCAATGAGAAATGTTGCGGCAATGGTACCTATGAAAAATAACTTGATAGAACTATTTGTCACTATCTGATGAAAATCTATATAATCAAACATTGCATTCATATAAGCATCCACTCTAGCAAGCATTCTAGCAATCAAAATACAATCAATGAATAAAGCAATAAAGAAAACAATAAGAAAAGCAAATAGAAAGAAAAACAAAACTTCAATAAATAATAAAGTTATATAAAATTCTAGTTATGATCAACTAAAACAAAACTATTTTAATAGTCTTCAATAGCAAAAAGAATCAACTAAAAGCTTTTATAAAACTCTAGTTATGAGCAAAATAATATTAACTTAAAATTATATAAAATTTATACAACTAAAATTTTCATAAAGTATTTTCTGGTAAAAACTTTAATAGCAAAAATAATTAAATGAAAAGTAGGCATGTATGCTACTATTTTTGAATCTGTTTAAAAGAAAACTAAAACTAAAATATCCTAAAAAGGTCTAAAACCAAAAATAGGAAAAATAGCTTTAGTCCCGGTTGGTACCCCCAATAGGGACTAAAGGCCTGCCTTTAGTCCCGGTTGGAGCCACCAACCGGGACTAAAGGCTAAATTTCAGCAGCCTGAAAGTAGCCCTTCGGGCTGCTGAAATTTAGCATTTAGTCCCGGTTGGTGGCTCCGACCACCAACCGGGACTAAAGCCCTCGGGTATTTAACCGCGCCTTCTCTCCCCCCAATCTTCCTCTCCTCTCCCTCCCCCGACGCCGAACCACTACGATGCCGCCAGGAGATCACCGTCGCTTCCGAGCCATCCCCGAGCCAGCTCCGTCGAGGCGTCCGCTCCCGCCGCCGGCCTCCACGCGATGCAGTTAGGCTGCCCGACCGCGCCCTCAACGTCAGCTCCCGCCGCCGGCCTCCATGCGCCGCTAGAGCCCGCCGGCGTCGCGCCGCTCTCCTCCACGCGCCCCGGTCGGCCTCACCTCGCCGACGCCCCGACGAGCCCATCCCTGACGTCAGTGCTCCTCCATGCCCGCGCCCCCTCCCCGACGACTGACCCCCCTCCCCGCGGTGAGCTCCGGCGCCGGCCCCTTGTTTTAGTTTTTAACATGTATAAAATGTGTATGAATAAAATTGTTTTAGTTGCATCCATACAATGTGTATGAATAAAATTGGATGTGTATAAAATGTTTTAGATGCATGTATACAAAAATGTACAATGTGTATGAATAAACCATGCAAAAAAATGTGTATGAATCACTGGAGGAGTCCCCGACGATCACCGGTCAGGAGGCCCCGACGATCGCCGGAGGAGTCCCTGACGATCGCCGGTGAGGAGTCACCGACGATCGCCGGAGGAGTCCCCAACGATCGCCGCTGAGGAGTCCCCGACGATCGCCGCTGAGGAGGCCCCGACGATCGCCGAAGGAGTCCCCGACGATCGCCGGTGAGGAGGCCCCGACGATCGTCGGAGGAGTCCCCGATGTTAAGTGCTAGGGAAAGGGGGCCAGCCGAAGAGCTCACCGCCGGGAGGGGGGCCCGACGATCGTCGGTGAGGAGGCCCCGACGATCGCCGGAGGGGTCCCCGATGTTAAGTGCTAAGGAAAGGGGACCGGCTGGAGAGCTCACTGCGGGAAGGGGGCCCTCACGATCGCCAGTGAGGAGGGCCTGACGATCGCCGGAGGAGTCCCTGATGTTAAGTGCTAAGGAAAGAGGGCCGGCCGGAGAGCTCACCGCGGGGAGGGGGCCTCGACGATCGCCGGTGAGGAGGCCACGACGATCACCGGAGGAGTCCCCGATGTTAAGTGCTGAAACTGATAAAACTTGCCATTTTGTTATTTTTGTGTGATTTAATGCAAGCATCATATGAATAAACTTTGTACATGTATTTGGTCATTTTCATGTCTATTTGCTACTGGTATTTTTCCAATGCCATGGTAAACATGTTTAGGCACTGTAACAAGCTTGCAAACATGCTATGATACTGTTGTTGTTTTACACTTGCTGAAAAACTGCCAAGTCTGAAACTGACTGTTATAAAACTTGTCAACTTTGCATGATGTTTGCCACTAATCCATTGCTCATATGCATATGATTCCTTCTTGTGATTTGGTCTATGTAATGTGTACTTTGATGCCATGCCTTTGGTTGCCATGTAAAGTTGTTGTAGCATGACTCAGTCTTGCTCCCAAGTTGTCATCATAATGTTACCGTTTTGCATTCTCAGATTTCATTAAGTCTGAAAAATAGCTAATTACCTCTCATGGTTGTATATTGCCATGTTGTAATATTTGCAGAAACTATGGAACACGACAAAGACTTAGAACAAGAAGAGATGTTGGTGGAAATAATCCGCGACGGAGATGATGATATCGCCTCACAGTTTCTGAACGACTCCGATGGTGAGGGAAGAGAAGATGGCGGCTTCAGTGACGGAATGGAGGGAGAAGATGATGGCTCCGGTGTTGGAGCCTTGACTGTTGCAAAGTTCAGTGAGGTATATTAATTAAGCCTCTGCTGACTAGATGCATTAATTGATTTGTATGTACATATATTAACGCTTATTTCTTCTTTTAGCCCTCCGGATCGAGCCAACCTTCTATAAAGAGACGAGGCCCGAAGAAAAGTTTGGGCGAGAATGAAAGGTTCAAGATCGAAGAAGTCGCTGCAGATGGCAAACTGACTGCTCCCAAGCGGACCGCGGACCGATTTATAAGTCAGTGCGGAGTTTTTGTTAGGGACAGCATCCCGATCTGCATTCGAGAATGGAATAAGCCAAAGGCGGACGATGGAGTTTCTTATGTCGACGATAGATCCAAAGAAGTGCTTTGGGATACACTCATGACAAATTTCACCCTACCGCCAGAGGTGGATCCAAATAACAATGTCATAGAGCGAAAAGTCAAGGCGTGGGCTCTTAAGAAGATGGCCCAACAATTCAGCAAGTGGAAGAAAAGATTGCACCAACAATTTGTCTTGAAAGAGAAGACTCCAACATTCACCGGACAATATGAGAAGATAAATGATCACTGGCCCGCATTTGTGGAGTACAAGACATCGGCTGAAGGTAAGAAAAGGTCAAACATAAATAAGCAAAACGCTGCAAAGAAGGAATAACACCATGTTACGGGGTCAGGTGACTACAAGGCTGCCCGGCCTAAGTGGGAGAAAGCTAAGAAAGACCTGCTTGATAAAGGGGTCCATCCAGAGACATTGGACTGGACCGAACGGGCAAAGGCTTGGTTCTTCGGGCATGGGGGAAGTTTGAACCCAGAAACAGAGAAGTGTGTTTATACGAAAGAACAACTTGCAACACCCGTCAAAGCCATTCAAGCTGCAATGAAGGACGTGCAGGACGGGAAGTTCCATCCCGACAGAGGGAAGGACGAGTTGACACGCGCCCTCGAGAATCCTGAACACCCTGGACGAACACGAGGCACATCAGGCTCCGTTCCGTGGAAGGTTGGGTTTCCCGGCAGCAGTGACACTTATAGAAGCCGAGGGAGAAAGAATAAACAGGATGCAGACTGGCTGCAAAAGGTAGACGAAATAGTAGCGTTGCAGCAGAAGCAAATAGAGGCACTTACCAGCCAGCGAGCTACCAGCCCATCTCAGCGGCAAGAAGATCCTACATTCGATACTACCCACGGAGCTACCCACCATCTCAGCGGAAAAGCAGCCTGGCTTCCACAGAGCTCGTTCGGCCCATAGATGATATGGCTCCTCGCTACCCCGTGGATGATATCACGCAGAGGGAACATTGTGATCTACATGCGAAATGCATGAACATATCCATGAAGGTGGCGGTCGGCTATGCCTTACCTCATGTACCTGATGGAACTTACCATTGCTCTTCGATTCCAGATGGTTATGTTGTTGTCTGGGTGTATGAAGTTATCAACGGATTTGAGCAGCTGGAGCTTGAGTACCCTACAGGTGAAGGGGAGACTCATTTGGGAGATGCCAGAAGGACTACCATTCTATGGAGAAAGGAACACATCGTGTTCCACATTGGACGCCGCGTCAGCAGACTCCACCGGAGGAGGCCCCTCAGCAGACTCCTCACAGTCCAGCTCTATCTCCGCTGCCTCAGTCGTCTCCGCCACGTTAGCACACTCCGCCGGAGGAGGCCTCTCAGCAGAATCCTCAGCGTCAGCTGACTCCGCCTCCTCCGCTGCCTCAGCACCGGCGGAAGAGAACCGCCGCTCCGGCGGCTAGTAGTACAACTACGAAGAAATCTAGAGCAGGTACAATAAGCATCAAGGTGGCTCCCGCCAAGTTACCATACGAACTGAGTGATGAGGAACTCAAGAAGAGAGTGGATGCCGATGTGAAACGCCAGCTTGCACCGACACGGCCCGAGCCAAAGGAGGAAATAGATCTGGCAAAAGTGAAGCGCTGTCTGGAAAACCTTACGCGACCACCGCCGCCTCCGCTGCTATCAAACTATGACCGCTCTATTATCAAGTCACATAAAGCACAACAGTGGTCGGGAAGTAGCAGTAGTGCAAGGGGGAAAACAATTCCCCAGCTCGGCGAACAGAAAAACCAATCGTGCCCCCCGCTCAAGGTGTTTACCGATATCGCTAATGATCCGGGGGTAGCAGTCTCTGATCTTGGTTTCACTCTTGGTGATTACTTAGGCGAGGAGGTACAGTTCCCCATGGCTGAGTTAGCCTTTAGATACGAGCACGGGAAGCCTCTCGTCAGACCTGAGGAGCTCCCGCATCTACCAACACAAATGCGAAGATTGCATCAGTGGTACATGGAAGCCTCAAAGGAAGGGAGCAACATGATCTACGTGGGAATTAGAGATGAGCACTACTTCAATGGAGTCGAGGCGATGTACATTGAATTTGAAGAATTATTTCAGTTATACAATTAAGACGTCCTCGACAAAACTATCGTCAGTTGGTATTGTCTGTAAGTATTATTTCTTTAATTAAGTCTCTAACTCAGCTCGTTCATTGCATGTATAACTATCCTCACTATATTATGCAGATTGAAGATTTTCGAATGCAAAAAAGGACGAATCTATGACATTGGGTTCATTAACCCAAATACCGTAAATGAATATACGGTAGCAAACAACGCCAATGATACAGCGTCAAACTTCCTAAAGGCGTTAATCGGACAACAAACCAGAAGGGAAATACTATTTCCTTACAACTTCAAGTGAGTGTTACTGTCTTGTGCACATTCTGTTTCGCTTACTCGAGGTTAAGTGTAATTGATGAGTTACGCGTGCGAGGTTTTTCACTTTATTCTACTAGTCATTCAGCTTGACGCAGGAGTAGTAATTGTCATGGAATCGAAACGTAAAGACCCTAAGGAGTGGTGGACATGAGTGAAATGCTCCACGAGTAAGTTCAGTCATTATCGCACTATATCGGCAACTTTCGTTCATTTCCTGATATCAAGTAATTAATAACTCCTTCATTCATTTTCTTTGCCGGGCAGGGTTTGGAAATAGTTCACCAAGCAGGCTAGGGGTGAATGGAAAAAGGAGTTGCGATTTCGACACCCCAATGTAAGTACTACTAGCTAGTTGTGCGCATCTCTCTTTGATTCTAGTTTTAATATCATTATAATGCTTGATTATTATTTTGATTGAACTCTATTCTCGTAAAGTGCTTGAGGCAGGAAGATGGGAATAATTTATGTGGATACTACGTTTATGAGTTCATTAACCACATGACCTGTGAGAAGAGCATACTGTTAGAACAACTTAAAGTACGTAAACAATATTCACTATTTTATTTTATTACCATCAATTATGTTGAGTTTCATATATATATATATATATATATATAGAGGATGGGTCTATTTTAATAACAATTCTTAAGAGTCTTGTTCTGCTAACACTAGCTTATTTTGCTAACACCCACCGACCCAAACACCCCGCACCGCCGGAATCCCACCCGAACTGCAAAAAACAAAAAACCCACCCCAGCCGGCCAGCCCCACGCACCCCGCCCCACCGAACCCACCTTCTTCCCTGGTCAAGCCCCCACCCACCTCTCCCCGATGCCCACCTCCCAACCGCCACCCACGCCCCAGCGCCACCACCCCCAATCCCCATCCCCACGAGCATGGCGCTCCGGCAACCACCCGCGCCGCCCGCCCCGGGCTGCATCCCGCACCATCCCGTCCCGGCCAGCACCGAGCGCCGCCCCGCGCGCCGCCTGCCCCAAGGACCACCCGCGCCGCTCGTCCCGGCCTCCATCGCCTGTCCCGCCCCGCCGGATCCACCGTCGCCGTCTGCAGCTGCTCTGGATCTGGCGATAGGGAAGCCCCGCCGCCGCTTGGTGCAGGTGCAGCGTTGCGCCGCCGGCTGCGCCTACCTCCTACTCCGGCGACCCGCTGTTTCTCGGAGCCCCGACGACCTCCTACTAGATCCGGCCGCCGCATCGTACCTTCTCCTGCTGCAAAAAAAAAGCGGGCGCATCGGCTCCATCCGACGACCTCCTGTCGGTCACCGCGGCCGGATCCACCCCTCCAACGACCGGATCCGCCGCGGCGCTGTCTTGCCTCGCCCACCTGCTCGCCGATCCGTGGCTCAAGTTCTTTCTTCGTGCATGTGAAGTTCGCTATTGTTCATCGGCTCCCAGTTCGTGCGTGTGCAGTTCCCTTTGTTTTTGCAGAGCAGCGACAGAAGATGAAAAAAAGGGCGAGGCCAACCGTCGATCTCCACCGCGCAGCTACGCCCCCAGCGGCAAAGTGCGGGGGCATTTCAACAGTGACGCGCAGCGTGCATTCAGCTAGGCAGCGAGCTTGCATTTTGGCGCAAATGTCTGTAGAGTTTGTTTTGGCTTATTTTGTTCTCTGTCGCAGTGCGCTTGTGAATATTGTTTTTGCAGTTCTCTAGATGTGTGTTGCAGTGCACTGCATAAGACATTGCCTCAGTTGTAATCTAATTTTTGTGTTCGAGGATAATTGTGCTAGGAAAGATAACAGGGGCTCGGTTGTAGTAAATTGAAAAGAATGATGCAGTTCATTCGATCAGCTCAAAAAGCGTACAGTTTGAGGGCGCATGGATTTTTTCCAGGGATGATTTATGTTGTTTTTGGCACATGTATATGATTTTATTCAGAAGCAGTCCATCCAGCGTTGTGTTGTGGTTCATTTTTCTTTACCATGCGGTTCGTTTTCTTCGCCCCTTGTAAACATCCCTCTCCAAGCAGCTCACTATATTTGTGTGTGCAGTAAAAAAGAAAAAGGAGTATATAATTATGTAATCCACTCATATGCAGTCCACTCACTCCGTCATGTGGTCCACTCCCTCGGTCTAAACATGTCGTATTCTTGCAGTTCGCTTGCTCGTCTGATGCAGTGTGGTTTTCCGTCTGAAGTAGTGCGGTTTCCTGGGACAGTGTCGCAGTTCACTTAATCCCAACTGTGAAGTGCAGAAAAAAATTACGGAAACAACAACAAACAAAAAGTAATGCGGTTCACTCCTTAAATAGTGTTGCGGTTCACTTTCGCCCGACATGAAGCGCACTCCACTTTCTCGTCTTGAAAAATTTACATCCGACGAAAAAAACATGAAGTACACTTGCCCGTTTGGTGCAGTGCGGTTTTCCTTAAGCAGTGCGTTCTTCTGTCTGATGCAGTACACACATCGATTTTGGTGTCGCGAAAAAACAGAGTGTCCGCATTTCGGTAATTTTAAAACTGCTCTTAAACCGTAAGAAATTAGTAAGAGTGTTCTACATCAAAAAGTTGCGTCTCGTTGATATCTTTACAACGGCGTATCATTTGTATCATTCCGACCAACGGTTTGTAAAAATTCACAAAAATACGCTCGCTGCCGCTCATCATCCGCTTCACCATTTTCAAAATTAATTTAAAATCGTAAGGAATCTCAGAAACATTTCTATATATGAAAGTTGCGTCTCGTCCGTAGCTTTCCAACGGCGTATCTCACGCCTCGTTTCGACAAACGGTTCAAAAACTATAGCGAAAAACAGTACAAAAAATTAAAAAAAGGAATTCTGTGATTTAGTAAATTTAAAACTGCTCTTAAAGCGTAACAAATTAGAGAAAATAACACATATGAAAAAGTTGCGCCTCGACGATATCTTTCCAACAGCGTATAATTTGCTTCATTCTGGCGAGCAGTTTAGAAAAAAAAACACGAAAAAACGCTCACTGTCACTCGTCATGAGCCGCACAATTTTCGAAACTGCTCTTAAACAGTGAGAAATCTCGAAAAAAAAATCTACATGGCGAAGTTGCGCCTAATCCATAGCTTCTCAACGGTATATTACACGCCTCGTTCCGACAAATGGTCTAAAAAGTAGAGTGAAAACAATACCGAAAAAACACCGCGTCCGGTTTTTTCCGACACGAAGTTCACTAGTCTTTATATTGCAGTACCTTTGCTACAGAAAGTTCAGTGCCCTCATGTTGAGCGTGTAGTTCGTAAGTGTTAGCAGAATAGTTATTCTGCTAATATTAGCATAATAGACCGGCTATATATATATATATATATATATATATATATATATATATATATATATATACAGAGGAATTGGCGGGATTCTTTCTTGAAGAGGTCATACATACAGAGGGATTTAACCATCGTTCATTGAATGCGATTTTGGCAATTAGATATTAGGGATCGTAAGAGATGTTATATTGTATATATGCATGAACGTGTACTATATGTAGTAGCGACAAATAGATATACGAAAACTTGTTGTTTGATCAAGCACGAAGAAAGAGATGTCACTTCTCTATATTCATGACGATGTAGTGTAATGGTTCCTTCATTGCTATATGTAATAGTTAGCGTCGAGTTGAATGGAAAACATAAAATGAAATGAAAACCCTGAATGAAAAAGAATTAAATGATAAAAAAAAAAGGGAAACACAATATGAAACCACTAAACCCTCCAAAATCCTAAACTCCTCTTTAAAAAAAAAACATAAACCCAACGCTGCCTTGATCCTATTACCTGGCCGCTTTCACAGCGGGCACGTGGAGCCACTTTAGTCCCGGTTCGTAACACAACCGGACTAAAAGTGGGGGTCTTTAGTCCCGATTCCTACGTACCGGGACTAATGCCCTGTTTTCTACTAGTGCTTGGAAGGACCTCCGATGTGTGAGAAATGTCCACGTGCGTGTTTTGATGGGGTGGCCCACTCTTCAACCATGGCAAAAACAAAGAGTAGGGGTTGTTTGGATTGCATCCATCCCGTGCCATGCCAATATATTGGCGTTGACAGGGAGGCTGCATCGTGTTTGGTCATATGGGAACCAAAATTTTGGCAAGCCCACGATGCCCTAGCCTTCTCTTTGTATTTTATGCGCCCAGTTGCTGGCGAAACACGGAGCCTGTTTGGTTTCTGCCCAGGACTACCCTGCCAAATCATGGGCGTCGTTGGCGAGCCAAAAAATTGGCGACCAATTCGGCTGCTCGTGTTTCGCCAGCAACTGGGTGCATAAAGTACAGGGAGAAGGCTTTGGCGTCGTGGGCTTGCTAAAACTTTGGTCCCATCCAAACACGATGCAGCCTCGCACGGGATGGATGCAATCCAAACAGCCCCTAACTCTTCCTCGTGGGCATGGACAAAGACGCGTATTCAGCCAATAGGAGGCCCGTACAATGACGACGGGGTCATATCTTTGCAAATTTTTAATTTGATGGTATATATAGATTTGAGATTTTGAATTATTTTTTTCAAGAAAGCACGAATAATCTGTGGAGTCGGATCAACCAACACCGCCATCCAAACCCTAATGGATTCTGGAGCAGGACCGCTGCCGCTGTGTGGGGCTGGAAGCGGGACGGACAGCATAAGCGGCCTCCCCGACGAGCTGCTGCACGAGATCTCGGGCGCCTCCTCTCCGCCACCGCCGCCGCGCGCACCAGCGTCCTCTCACGCCGCTGGCGCCGCGTCTGGGCAAACCTCCCCGAGCTCGTCCTCGGCGACGACCTAGTCCATCACGGGGCCTCGTTCCTCGACGCCATCGATGACTCACTTGCCGGCTACTCCGCCGCCCACGCCCAATGTCTCAAGATCACTGTGCCGTCCGACACCCCCGCCCACCGCATCGCGTCGTGGCTGCGTTTCGCATCGCGGCGCCTCGCCGGCGGGCTCTACCTCCACGTGCTCCCTGCCGAGTCCCAAGCTGATCGTTTAGCTGATCAGTGGAAGCAACGCGAGGACAACGAGCTCGTGCTGCCACCGTGCGAAGGGGCGACGAGCATATATAGAGTTGGTCCTCAAAAGACGGTTCCTCCTCCGGCCACAACCGCCGTCGCTGGACGGGGTCACGTTCACGGCGCTGACGGACCTGGAGATCAGACAAGCCACCACGGATGGCCGAGCCCTCAGAGCCCTCGTGTCTACGCAGTGCCCGCGCCTGCGAAAGCTCAGCCGGCGGTTTCTCACCCTGGTCACCGCCTCCGACGTTTCCATCCGCTCCGGCTCGCTCCAGCACCTCAAGTTCGACGTCGAGAATACCCTCCGGCTCGACCTGGCCACTCCCGCGCTTCAAGTGCTGGACGTCACGTGCCACTCCACTGACGTCTATGTCGCTGCCCCGAGCCTGGCCGACGTCGAAGTGTGGGGCGAGTACGCCCAGTTCCGCAGTTCGTCATCACCAACGCTGGGCGACGTCTCCGGCGGCTAGAAGTCACGCGGGGTTCTGCAATGGTGCCGCTAGTGCGGCGGTTCGACTCCGTCGACGAGCTGCGGCTACGAAATCCCATGGTGTGTCGCATCACGTGCATGCATTGATGTCGTCCGGTTGTCGAATCCTTCTAACTAATTCGTTTGTGCTCTTGGTTGATTTTTTCAGTTAGCACAGTGGGGCAAGACATTCCTGGATGAGACGAACGAGTATCTTCCCAACTCCCAAGTGCAGAACCTTGTGGCTATGCTCAGCCTGGGAGGACCACCATGGCTTTGCACCAACCGTGATGCACCTCCTCAGGAGAGCGAACGGCGTGAAGAAGCTGCTTCTATTGTACCTGGCTTATCCTTCTCCTGTAAATTTCCAAGTTTATTTATAACAATTTAACAATTATACGAAAGTACACATCCCTTATTTATTAATCCATACAACATTCCCCATGATATATTATTCCACAAATTTTATGTTCCACCACCTTTAACTCTCTCAAAACACTGCACTTTAAGTTTTTAAGTCTTAAGTTTAACCACCGCCTACTTACTCTTATTAAAAGTTAAAAAATGAGGTTATTTGGTAGAGGAGGCTCACCGCCACGCCGGTGGTGGTTAATGGCGGTTGGAGTGTGAAATTTCCTTCCCACGCACCGATGAAAGTTTTAGGGGCCGGACAAGGGTTAGTTGTCCCCAAATACTGGGATTGATGTGGGGTGTTTGTAGAGCACTAGTAGAAAACAGGGCTTTGGTCCAGGCCAGCCCAGCCCATTAGTCCCGGTTCAGTCAGGAACCGGGAAACATGGGAGCATACGTCCCGGTTCGTGCGCCCAGGGGGCCGGCCGGGGCTCACGGGGCATTGGTCCCGGTTCGTCTGGACCCTTTGGTCCTGGTTCCAGCCACGAACCGGGACCAATGGGCACCGGGACCAATGGGCCTCGCTCCTGGCCCGCATCCATTGGTACCGGTTCGTGGCTGGAACCGGGACCAGTCCCGGTTCCAGCCACGAACCGGGACCAATGTTGTGCCTATATATATACCCCTCGCCCGCGAGCAGAGCACTCCACTGCTCTGTTTTTTTCTGGCCGGCGAGCGGAGGGGTTTGTGGTGCTCTAGCTCACCTCCTATGCACATGAGGTGTTCGATGAAATGCCCGAGCCACACTTAACCTTTCTCCTCTCGAAGCTTTTTGTCCAAACTCCATTTTCCTCAAGATTTGTCTAGGTTTAGCGGTCCATCACGTCCCGTCCCCGTCTTCACCGCCGTCGATCGCTCGCGCCGATCTCGTCGCGGGCATAACCGTGGTGAGCCTCTTGTTCTTATCTTCTTTCTAAAAGAAAAAAATGCTTACTTGTATGATTTAGATAGATACTTGTCTTTTTTTTACTTTTATTATTGTTTGTTATTATATAGTGCGATGGTTTTGGTATCCGTCCCCGTCGGCCCTCGTCCTGTCTATGATTCGGATGTGGTATATATTATATTTTATAACTATTTGGTTCATTTATTGTCTATGACAATTATGCCGACCAACGTGACATAGATTTTTTTATCTAGGAGGTATGTGAACCGGAAATTCCAACCGACCCTATTGTCGAGAGGTTAAATTTAGTTGAAGAAGAAAATAATTACTTGAAGGAAAAATTGAAAAAAATTGAGGAGGAGAAGATGATATTGGAGTTGCATGTTGCGGATGTCGTCGATGATCACAAGATCAAGATGGATGCAATGCGCTTCAAGATTAGAAAGTATAGAAAATATGTCATTCATACCGAGGCTTGGTATCATTATGCTGTTGGATCAATTGTTACCTTGGTTGTGATTATGATCGCATTTGTTGTTGCATTGAAATATTTTACATAGTTTCAATGTATGGTTTAATTAGATGCTCTGGAGAGCTATATGTTGTTCAATGAGAACTATGTATGTACTTTGGTTTTAATGTGATGATGAACTTCTATTAATTTGGTCACTTATCTATTCATGATGTTTTGTAATGGTTTTTTACACACTTAATTATATATAATGCATGCAGATGAACCGGCAATTGATGTATGGTGACAGACGCACCTCCGAGTACATTAAGGGCGTGCATAATTTTCTCGAAGTGGCTGAGGCAAACAAGCAGAATGGTTTTATGTGTTGTCCATGCCCTATATGTGGGAATACTAAGTCTTACTCTGACCGGAAAATCCTTCACACCCACCTGCTTGAGAAGGGTTTCATGCCACACTATAATGTTTGGACCAGGCACGGAGAAATATGGGTTATGATGGAAGACAGTGAAGAAGAAGAGGACGATGACAACTATGTGCCCCCTGAATACGGTGATGCTGCAACGGGGGAAGCTGAAGATCAAGAGGAACCAGACGATGTGCCCGATGATGATCTCCGCTGGGTCATTGTTGATGCAAGGAGACAGTGCGAAAGTGAAAATGAGAAGCTGAAATTCGATCGCATGTTAGAGGGTCACCAAAAAGGGTTGTACCCCAATTGCGAAGATGGCAACACAAAGCTCGGTACCGTACTGGAATTGCTGCAGTGGAAGGCAGAGAATGCTGTGCCTGACAAAGGATTTGAGAAGCTACTGAAAATATTGAAGAAGAAGCTTTCAAAGGATAACGAATTGCCCGACAGTACGTACGCAGCAAAGAAGGTCGTATGCCCTCTAGGATTGGAGGTGCAGAAGATACATGCATGCCCTAATGACTGCATCCTGTACCGCGGTGCGTACGAGGATTTGAACGCATGCCTGGTATGCGGTGCGTTGCGGTATAAGATCAGACGAGATGACCCTGGTGATGTTGACGGCGAGCCCCCCAGGAAGAGGGTTCCTGCCAAGGTGATGTGGTATGCTCCTATAATACCACAGTTGAAACGTCTGTTCAGAAACAAAGAGCATGCCAAGTTGATGCGATGGCACAGAGAGGACCGTAAGAAAGACGGGAAGTTGAGAGCACCCGCTGACGGGTCGCAGTGGAGAAAAATCGAGAGAAAGTACCGGGCTGAGTTTGCAGGTGACCCAAGGAACGTATGGTTTGGTTTAAGCGCGGATGGAATTAATCCTTTCGGGGAGCAGAGCAGCAATCACAGCACCTGGCCCGTGACTCTATGTATCTATAACCTTCCTCCTTGGCTGTGCATGAAGCGAAAGTTCATTATGATGCCAGTACTCATCCAAGGCCCTAAGCAACCCGGCAACGACAATGATGTGTACCTAAGGCCATTAGTTGAAGAACTTTTACAGCTGTGGAATGGAAACGGTGAACGTGTGTAGGATGAGCACAGACAGGAGGAATTTGACCTGCATGCGTTGCTGTTTGTAACCATCAATGATTGGCCTGCTCTCAGTAACCTTTCAGGGCAGACAAACAAGGGATACCACGCATGCACGCACTGTTTAGCTGACACCGAAAGTATATACCTGGACAAATGCAGGAAGAATGTGTACCTGGGGCATCGTCGATTTCTTCCGACCAACCATCAATGTCGAAAGAAAGGCAAGCATTTCAAAGGCAAGGCAGATCACCGGAAGAAGCCCGCCATGCGTACCGGTCATCACGTACTTGCTATGGTCAATGATTTATACGTAATCATTGGAAAGGGTCCCGGCGGACTATCTGTTCCGAATGACGCTGAGGGACGCGCTCCCATGTGGAAGAAGAAATCTATATTTTGGGACCTACCCTACTGGAAAGACCTAGAGGTCCGCTCTTCAATCGACGTGATGCACGTGACAAAGAACCTTTGCGTGAACCTGCTAGGCTTCTTGGGCGTGTATGAAAAGACAAAAGATACACCGGAGGCACGGGAGGACCTGCAACGTTCGCACGAAAAAGACGGCATGCCTCCAAAGCAGTATGAAGGTCCTGCCAGCTACGCTCTTACCAAAGAAGAGAAGGAAATCTTCTTTGAATGCCTGCTCAGTATGAAGGTCCCGTCTGGCTTCTCATCGAATATAAAGGGAATAATAAATATGGCAGAGAAAAAGTTCCAGAACCTAAAGTCTCATGACTGCCACGTGATTATGACGCAACTGCTTCCGGTTGCATTGAGGGGGCTTCTACCGGAAAACGTTCGATTAGCCATTGTGAAGCTATGTGCATTCCTCAATGCAATCTCTCAGAAGGTGATCGATCCAGAAATCATACCAAGGCTAAGGAGTAATGTGGCGCAATGTCTTGTCAGTTTCGAGCTGGTGTTCCCACCATCCTTCTTCAATATCATGACGCACGTCCTAGTTCATCTAGTCGACGAGATTGTCGTTCTGGGCCCCGTATTTCTACACAATATGTTCCCCTTTGAGAGGTTCATGGGAGTCCTAAAGAAATATGTCCGTAACTGCGCTAGGCCAGAAGGAAGCATCTCCATGGGCCATCAAACAGAGGATGTCATTGGGTTTTGTGTTGACTTCATTCCTGACCTTAAGAAGATTGGTCTCCCTCAATCGCGGTATGAGGGGAGACTGACTGGAAAAGGCACGCTAGGAGGGGACTCAATAATATGCAGGGACGGGCATTCTTGGTCTCAAGCACACTACACAGTTCTACAGAACTCTACCTTGGTGACCCCGTATGTCGATGAACACAAGAACATTCTGCGCTCCAAACACCCGGAGCAGTGTGACGACTGGATTACATGTGAACACATCAGGACTTTCGGCAGTTGGTTGGAAACACGTCTCAGAGGTGACAACACTGTTTCTGATGAGCTGTACTCGTTGTCCAGGGGACCATCTTCAACTGTATTGACTTACAAAGGATACGAAATAAATGGGAATACATTTTACACGATCGCCCAAGATTTTTGGTGAAATGGAGTGTGGGTACTGTCATGAAGTTGGTGTAATTTTTTCAAAAAAAATTAGTAAGGAAAAAATAGGGTTGTAGTTCAATGCCAAGATTGGACCAAAATTGAAAAATGGAAGTTGTGCTCAAAAGTTTCAAATGACCAAAGTGGGTTTTTGCATAAAATGATCTACAGGCATCAGAGGACTTCTCAAAAAAATTGTGGCATTTGAAAAGAATTATTTGAAATAGTTCTAATGCAACAGGGTCATTCTAGAGTTTGAAAATACTAATAAAAGAATTTTTTGAGGCCAAATCATTACAAAAATAATTACTACTGATGTGTTTGTTCATAGCATTTTTTTCAATGTATGTATGTATGTATGTATGGATTGATATAGAAAATATTCATATATGATGTTTTTTTTGTTCATAGCAATTTTTTTCCATGTATGTATGTATTTTTTTTAGATGTGCTATGTTTTTTCAGATGAGATGAAATGAGATGAGATGTCCATTTGTTGTATAAACATAACCCCGATAACTTCAATTCCCCTCGGGCTTATATTTTTGTGAGCATAGAAATTTTTGTAACTTGTATGTGTTTGATCACCGCGGACTTATATACTTGATTGGACTATGGAGTGCATATTTAGTCGAGTCCAACATCAATATTTGTGAATGATTTCATATTGTTGGGCACCGCGGATAGTTGTGAGAGGAGTTTTTCCTTTGATTTTGAGGCATGTGATCTAGATAATGTCCAATGCCTCATATCGCGAACATTGTTATATTGGACAATTGATCTTCATATAAATGAAGCATAAAAGTTTAGCAAACAGTTTGGCAATCACTTAGAAATTTTCATGTTGTAGGAGTACATGTAAAAAAATTCAGAGTTGTTCATTCACTTCGACATGAGGGGGGACATCGATCAACCCCCTCTCGCCCGAACAAGTCTATGTATTATTTTATATCGCAGTGGACATATATCAAAGTTTGATCATATGTCAAAGTTTGAATTTTGACATATGCAACACTTGATCATATATCAAAGTTTGATCATATGTCAAAGTTTGAATTTTGACATATGCAACATTTGATCATATGTCAAAGTTTGAATTTTGACATATATAGATTTATCAAGAATGCCCCCATTATGGATGTGCACAAGTTGATCCAATTTTTTTCTGATCTCATCTATATATATATTCTTCTATATGTCACGTTGTCTATCAAAGTATTGAAGAAATCCATGGCTTCATCATTAGTCGGAAGTAACAGGCGTATGATGCTATGAAGCTCTTCAAAGTTGTTTTGGAACGGAGTTCCTGATAGAATAATTCGCCTTTTGGTACGAATTTCAGCAAAGGCCGTCCAAATAGCGATATTCGGAAGGCTCTTGCTGAACTTTGTACCAAAAAGCGAATTATTCTATCGGGAACTCCGTTCCAAAACAACTTTGAAGAGCTTCGTACCATTATACGCCTGTCATTTCCGGCTAATGATGAAGTCATGGTTTTCTTGAATTCTTTGACACTAGACAATGTGACATATAGAAGGGTAGATGAGATCAGGAAAAATATGGACCATTTTCTGCACATCCAGAATGGCGTCATTTTGTTAAATCCCTTGTCGGTCCGGACGTCGGACATTCATGAGAGAGGCGGTCCGACCCAAACCCTAGAAGCATTGTCGAGGCCACCCCAAACCCTAGAAGCGTTGCCTAGGCCACCCCAAACCCTAGAAGCGTTGTCGAGGCCACCCCAAACCGTAGAAGCGTCGAGCTAGCTAGGTCTACGTTTGCACTAATATATCCATCTGTCATGTTTGTATATTAATTGTCATGTTGTAATATTTGCAGAAACTATGGAGCACCGAGACATCGAAGCAGAACAGCTGTTGGGGGACATAATCCTTGGCGGAGGTGATGTCTTGTCGTTTCTCAACGACACCGATGGTCTGGAAGGAGAGGGTGAAGCAGGCTCCGGTGATCGAACAATGCAGGTGGAAGGACATGATTATGATGGCTCCAGTGACGGAATGCCGGTGGAAGAAGAAGACCGTGATGACTGCTCCGGTGAGCGAACGGAGGAAGGAGATGTTGCAAAGTCCGGCGAGGTATATATATTAATTAAGCCTGTGCTGACTAGCTAATTGATGCATTAATTGTTTTGGTATGTACACATATTAACTCTCTTCATTCTTCTTTTCTAGCCCTCCGGATCGAGCCAAACTTCGGTAACGAGACGAAGCCCGAAGAAAAGGTTGCGCCAGGATGAAAGGTTCACGATCACAGCAATCAAGGGCGATGGCCAACCGATTGAACCCAGCCGGACCAAGGAAGCATTTTCTGCTCAGTGCGGGGTTCTTGTTAGGGACATGATCCCGATCAGCATCCACCAATGGAATAAGCCTAAGAGCGAAGACCCTCAAGTGTCTTTTGTCAATGATAGACAGAAAGATGATCTTTGGACCGCGCTGAAGGCAAATTTCACCCTACCGCCAGAGGAGGATCCGGATAAGCCAATTATAGAGCCATTGGTCAAGGCTCATGCTCTTAAGAAGATGGCAGATCTATTCAGGAGGTGGAAGAATGAGTTGAAATCAACGTTTGTCGACAAAGGGAAGACTCCAGAATTCACCGGCCGATTTGAGAAGATAAGAGATCACTGGCCCGCATTTGTGGCCCACAAGACATCGGAGAAGAGTAAGAAGATGTCAGCGACAAACAAGAAAAATGCTGCAAAGGAGGAGTATCACCATCGCACGGGGTCAGGTGGCTACCTCAAAGCCCGGCCGTTGTGGGGCAAGGCCGAGAAGGACCTGCTTGATAAAGGGGTCGAACCAGAGACATTGAACTGGCCAGACCGTTCAAGGACTTGGTTCTTCGGGGTTGGGGGAACCTTGGACCCTGAAACAGGGAAGTGCCGTTGGACGAAGGAGCAACTTGAAATACCCGTCAAGAAGCTTCAGAAGTATATCGCCGCAGCGCAGCAAGGGACGTTCGTTCCCGACAGAGAGAAAGACGAGCTCACACAGGCCCTCGGGAATCCTGAGCACCCAGGACGAACATGAGGCACGGCAGGCTCCGTTGCGTGGAAGGGAGGGTTTCCCAGCGCAGGCGGTTACAAAACCCGGGAGAGGAGGAGGAAAGTGGAGCAGACTGAACTGCAGAAGCTGAATGCAAGGGTACGAGCGCTAGAGGAACAAGCACTAGTTCAGAGGCAGCGACTTGCCGAAGCTACCCGAGAAGCTACCCCGCCATCTCAGCAGAGAAGCAGCGTGGCTTCCACCGAGCTCCTTTAGCAGCCTCACTTCACGGCTCCCAGCTACCCCGTGGATGCTATCACGGAGGCTCAAGATTTCCACCTTATGGCGCAATGGCAGCACCTCAAAGTCAAGGCGGCTGTCGGCTCTGTTGCACCTCCTCAACCCGGCGCAACTTTTCACTGCCTTCCGATTCCAGAAGGCTATGCTGTTGTGATGGTCGATGAAATAACGGAGGGATTTGAGGAGCTCGAGCTTGACCACCCTACCGGTGAAGGGGAGACTCAGCTGGGTCTTGCTCTGAAGACTCCATGCCTATGGCGGAAGGAGCTCATCAACCTTCCGAACTGGACGCCTCCGCCTCCTCCTCCGGCGAGTCAGGGCACTCCGCCTCCTCCTCCGCCTCCTCCTCTGGCGAGTGATCAGGGCACTCCGCCTCCTTCTCCGGCTGCTCCGACGCGTGGCGGCACTCCGCCTCCTTCTCCAGCTGCTCCGGCGCGTGGCGGCACTCCGCCTCCTTCTTCGCCTCCGCCGGCGTGTTCGAGCAGCCCGCCTCCTTCTCCGCCTCGTCAACAACAGCGGAAGACAGCCGCCGCCGCTCCTGCTGCTCCGGCGCGTCGTAGCACTCCGCCTCCTTCTCCGCCTCGTAAGCAACGAAGGAAGACAGCCGTAGCCGCTCCGGCTGCTCCGGCGTCTAGCACTACAGCCAGAGGCAGGAGGCAATACAAATTCGGTCCATCTCTCAAGCCTCTAGAGAAGTTACCATACGAGATGACCGAGGAGGAAAACGCGGAGATCTGTCAAGCCCAAGTGAAGGATTTTTTTGCAAAGAAAAATCCACCTCCGGAGGAGAAGATGGATCCGGTGAAATTGAAGCGCACTTTGAAGAACCTGAAGCGACCACCACCGCCTCCGCCGGATGATAACCATGTCCGCGCTCTAAAAAAGGCAGTGGAAGGAGCGCACCGGTCGGGAACTACTTCAAGTGACAAAAGGTTACAAGAACGAAGAAGAGGGAACAAAATTCCCCAGCTCGGCGAACAGGCAAACCAATCGTGCCCCCCGCTTAAGGTGCCCGGTACCAATCCTGGTGATTACCTGCCCGACGATGCACATTTTGATACAATGGAGGTGGACGAACACAAATACCAGTACGGGAAGCCTCTCGTCAGACCTGGTGATCCTCCTCTAACAACGATGATGCGAAGATTCCATAAGTGGTACATGAACACCTGCAAGTCTGGGAAGGATATTTTGACGCTGAGAGTTAAAGAGGAGCACGACCTCGCTGGAATTGATCTGTTGTCTGTTCCATTTGAGGAGTTCTTCCAGTTTTTCAATAAAAAGGACCTCGATAAAATAATCATCACTTGCTACTGTCTGTAAGTACTATACTTCTGTAATTAAGTCTCTATATATAACTCAGCTCTTTCATTGCATGTATATATAATTATCCTCACTATATTATGCAGATTGAAGATCGTCGAATGCAGAAATGCACAAATCTATGATATTGGGTTTATTAACACAAATCTCATAGATGAATGGATGGTTACATATAATGCGAAAGAAACCGAGGCCAACTTGCTACAATCGTTGCTTAAAAATCAAAACAAAGATAAAATACTCTTTCCTTACAACTTCAAGTGAGTGTTACTGTCTTCTGCATATTCGGTTTCCCTTATTACTCGAGGTTATAGTAATGTAATTGATGAGTTATGCATGCGTGCGCAGCTTTCACTTTATTCTCCTAGAGATTAAGCTTGAGCAGGGACTAGTAACCGTCTTAGACTCAAGACGAAAAGATCCCAAGGAGTATGCGGCCATGACTGAAATGCTCTAGAAGTAAGTTCAATCGATCATTATCACACCATACCGGCAACTTTGGTCATTTCCTGATATCAAGTAATTATTTTGTTTGTCTCGCAGGGTTTGGAAAATATTCACCACAGAAGCTCCGGGACTGCCGGGGGAGCTGCAATTTACACACCCGAAAGTAAGTACTACTAGCTAGTTCCGCGCATCTCCCATTGATTCTAGCTAGTTTCATCAATACCATTTATAATGCTTGATTATCAGTTTGATTGACCTTTATTTCTCGTAAAGTGGTTGTGGCAGGAAGGCGGGAATAATTTTTGTGGATACTACGTTTGCGAGTACATCTACAACGCGACGACCTCTAAGCGGGGCTACTCTGAAAAACAATATGAAGTGCGTAAGCAATAATATTCACAATTTTATTTTATTACCATCATTTGTGTTGAGTTTCATTCATATATATGTATTGACCCCCTTCTTCAAATTTGATTTGGCAGATGCGGGATGAACTCCTACCACAAGATCGCATAAAAGCAATTCAAGAGGAATTGGCGGGATTCTTTCTTGACCACGTCATCAATCCAGCCGGAGAATACCATGTGGAACTTGACATCAAATGTTAGGGATTGTAAGAGATCTTATACTGTATATATGTAGCTAGTAGCGTCGGATAGATATACGAAAACTTGTTGTTCGACCAATCTCTCGGAGAAGGAGGTCGATCACTTCTCTCTGTATATGTTCATGACGATCTTGTGTACTTAATGGTTTCCTTCATTTGCTTACTAGCTAGCGTGTCGAGTCCTCTCTATATGTATAGTACGTAGCGTCGACCAAGCACGGAGATAAGAGAGGACACTTCTCTCTAGCTATTAGCTAGCTAACACAATATATGAAACCCCTAAATTAACCCTACAAAACCCCCAAACCCCCAACCACCCCCCCCCCCCCCCCCCCTAAAAAAACAAAAACCCTAGCTCCTGAGCTGCTGACACGTGGATGATCTGTTACCAACCGGGACTAAAGGCCCTCCTCTCTGAGCTCGCCACAGCGGCCACGTGGAGTCACATCTGTCCCGGTTCGTATAAGAACCGGGACTAAAGGTGTTGGGCTTTAGTCCCGACCCTTTAGTCCCGGTTCCCGAACCGAGACAAATGGGTCTTTTTCTATTAGTGGAGTACCCTGGAAATATAAGGATACGGTTATAGGGAACCTGCTAGAGTGGTGTTTTCCCTAGATTGACATGTTTTAGGCGTTGCGGCCCTTTGAAAGACGCTACTAGAGTTGCTCTTATCTCATTTGCTCTAATTTTCTCATCATTTCGATGACGATTGCTTTGTTGTTTTGGTATGTGTGGACATTGTGTAAAAATAATTGACACATAAGCACTAAGCACCAACCATCAAGGGTATCCTTGGACTTTGTCAAGTAACCGTCACATATAAGGCACCCATGTGCATGTACTCTTATTCCATTTCCACCTTCACTTTTGAACAAGCTCGAGGGGAGGGCACCAGACCTCTTGGACCAATTCCTAGCTCCAAAGTCCCTGTAGAGTCAAGTCCTAGGAGTCACGGATGACTTGGGTCGACCTCAGCCATGAGTTCGGAACAGGGTTCCGAGGAGTCATGCATGTCATGGAGCCTGCGACCGTCCAAACCCATCCGAGACCCTCCTAACATAGGATTAGGCCCTACTCCAATGAGGCAACTTAACGTATTCAACAAGCATCGCTGTCTCCCTCGTCGAGTGTAAGACGGCCTTCGCTATAAGGTTGTCGTGCACACCCTCAATAATAGTAACTTTTTTTTTTTTTGAGAATCAAGAGCTTTATTGAATTAAGTAGCGGGAGTACATTCCTTCATCACACAAGCCGTGAGGAAGGCTGGAACATAATTTATCCAAAGACAACGTCTCCTAGAGGAATTACAGTGTTTAGCGCAAAGATGTGCTAATTTGTTCGCCTCTCTCGGAATGAAAGTTAAGCGAAACTCCTCAAAATTCCCGCAAAGCTCTTGAATTTCTTTCATTGTGGTAGCAATCTCCGAGCGATCAAAATCTGGAGAGTTCCACAATTTCACCAAACTTTGGGCGTCGGTTTCAACTATTACCTTTCTGTAGCCCAGATCTAACGCTAGCTGGACACCATCTCGAATTGCCAATGATTCCATTGTCATAGCAGAGAGACCATGCTCGTACCAAATCGCCTGAGCTCGTATCAAATTGCCTTCATGGTCTCCCACTCCTAAACAAGTGCCCCCCTGATGTGTATCAACATCAAACGCTGCATCAACGTTTATCTTCAGGTATGACTGGTCTGGTGGCTCCCATTTGCGTTTCTCTTTAGGTGTCACCGTCGACCGCTGCTTCCCAGTCTTGGTCAGGTCATAAGCTACATCAGTAGCCCATTTCACCGATTGTATCAACGATCTTGAGCTTTCTCCGTGCGTACGCGCATTCCTCTCCGTCCACACTTCCCATGCACCACAAAGAATAACACATACTTCAGCTTGCTGTACTTTGATTCCCTCCACCATATCCATCGCCCAGGTTTGAGGGTGTAGCGCTGGTACTTTGATGGACATAGTATTCTTAATCTCCTGCCAGAATAGTTTAGCCCAAGTGCACTCAAAAAGGGCATGCCTAACACTCTCTTCCTGCCCGCACGCTTCACAGAAGCCAATGCGCTCAATATGTCTAGAGCATAAGACAGCTCTTGATGGAACAAAGCCCTTAATCACTCTCCACCGGAAGTTCCTCCCTTTTCGGTGGTACTGGGAGGCGCCATAATTTCTTCCAGAATAGTTTGTCCGGTCCGCCTGCACTTGAGGCTCCTTCCACATCTTGTCGCAATTCGATCATCAATTTACAGGCTGATCGTACTGAGAAATTCTCAAGTCTGTCCGAAAATCATGACCAGAAATCTTCATGTGCTCTGCCCATTGGGACCCTGGCTATCATGGATATATCCGGCTCCACAAAATTAGCTTCAAGTTTCTGCATATCCCAGCCCCCATTCTCTTGATCATCCAGTTCCTCCACAAGAGTAACTGTTGTAGTTGGGAGTCTAACCAGTGGGCGTTTATCGTGGCTTTCAGGCACCAACGGTTCCTCCCAAATCCTAATGGAGTTGTCGTCCCCCACTCTTTTGATCAGCCCTTTCTTTAACGCTTCTCGGCCGTGCAAGACGGCCCGCCAAGTATGTGAAGCATTCCTTTTATTTCTAGCTTCCATAAAACCACAATCATGAAAATAGTTGCCTTTTAGAATCCTTGAACACAACAAGTCTGGATTTGTGAGGAGCCTCCAGCCCTGCTTCGCGAGCATAGCTTGATTAAAAATTTGGATGTCTCTAAAACCCCTGCCTCCCTAACTCTTCGGGATGGCAATGTCAATCCATTTCTTCCAATGCATTTTCCTCTTCTTTTCATCTCCTCCCCACCAAAACCTGGCTAACAAACTAGTTATCTTCTTGCACATGTTCTTTGATAACCAGAAACAACTCATTGAGAAGGTCGGGATTGCTTGACAAACAGATTTCACCAAAACTTCTTGACCAGCACTGTTAAGCAATTGTGGCGTCCATCCCTTGCACAACTTCTTAATTGATGAGATTATCCCTTCAAACTGTTCATCCGTGGATCTACCAAGGGCAGTTGGCAATCCAAGGTATTTTTGCATTAGAGCTTCAATTGCAATGCCAGATCCTTCATGTACCCTTGCTTTCATATCATCATGATAATTTGCACTGAAGAAAATCGCAGATTTTGTTCTGTTAACAAGTTGGCCTGACCCCCGTCTATATATCTCCAGAATATCATGAACTCTTCTTGCTCCAGTATGTGATGCCTGTGTAAAGATGAGACAGTCATCTGCAAATAGTAGATGAGAAATCCAAGGGGCATGGATTCCCACCCTTATGCCTCTCCTCAAGTGTCCTGTGCCAACAGATTTAAGTAAGCTTGTTAGACCTTCAGAGCAAAGTAAGAATAGATAGGGTGAAATTGGATCCCCTTGGCGAATGCCCTTGGAAGGTTTGAACATCTCAGAGAACCTCCCATTCACTCGGACTGAGAAGGATACTGTTTCCACACATGCCATTACCCTATTAATCCAGAATTCTGCGAAACCCAATTTATGCATTATAGCCCTCAAATAACTCCACACTACTCTGTCATAAGCTTTCGCCATATCTAACTTGATTGCACAATCTCCACTCTTACCCCTTTTCCTTTTCAAATAATGTATGCACTCATAGGCAGTTAGGACATTATCTGAGATGAGCCTCCCCGGCACAAAGGCGCTCTATTCCTCAGATATTATTTCATCTAAGATAGGCGGAGTCGAAGCGCTAAAACTTTGGAGGCTAACTTATATAACACATTACATAGTGAAATAGATCGAAATTGAGTGAGATTCTGCGGGTTTTTCACCTTCGGAATAAGGACCAGTACAGTACTATTAACCACCTCGGGCATTACACCCATTTCAAAAAACTCTCGTATGGCATGACACACCGAGTTCTTTAGAATATGCCAATGTTTTATATAGAACCCCGCCGTGAAACCATCCGGACCCAGCGATTTATTCGGATTCATCATAAACAAAGCTCGCTCCACTTTAGTGTCAGTTATGGGAGCGCACAATTTCTCATTCATCACGTCACTCACCTTAGGTTCAACAAATGCAGTAATTTCCTCTGGATGGGTATCCATCTGTGCCATAAAGAGAGATTGATAAAAGTCACTTGCAGCGACCTCCATCTCTAATTGGGCCGTAATTGTTCTGCCATCATCTAACTCAAGTGACTTGATCTTATTTACATGTGCCCTCTCTCTTGTTTGTGCATGGAAAAAACCAGTATTTCTATCACCCTCCGCTAGCCAGGTCACTCTTGAACGATGTTTCTCCATCGCCTCTTCCCTTGGGAGCAGTTCAGAGATTCTCCTGACTAGGCTTCTTTCCTCCACTGTCGGACCCTTCCAAAGTGAGCTTGCCCTTAGGTGTTCAAGCCTTTGACGCATAGTTCTCAATTGTTTTTTCACAGAGCCAAATTCTTCTCTGCTCCAGTTTCCCAGCCTATCTCTCACTACTCCCAACGCATCTGTCACTTGTTTGCACATTGCCATTCGTTGGGGCCCAAGCCTCTTCCACAGTTTGAGTATAATTCCCGTGTCTGGTCCACGCATTCTCGAATCTGAACGGTCTATTTCCTCCATCAGCATGTGCCCAGTCTAACTTGCTAATACCAATCATCAATGCACAATGGTCCGACTTAGTGGTCTGTACATGAGTGACTGAAGAATTATCAAACATCTCCATGAATCGATCATCGCCCAACCCACGATCCAACCTGACCTTATTTCTGTTATCATCTTGCCTATTATCCCATGTATATGGGAGGCCTGTGTAGCCCAGGTCAGTAAAGCGACAGTAATTAACTGCGTCCCGGAATCCCTCCAATTTCCACTCTTCCCTGTGTACACCTCCATACTGTTCATTTTCGTCTAGTACCTCGTTGAAATCCCCGACGCACAACCATGGCTGATCATACTCATTTCTCAGGAACGTTAACAGTTCCGAGCTCCTCTTCCTCCTTGATCTCATCGCTCCCCATAGAATCCTGGAACCGCCACTCCCTAGTACCCGTGGCATCATTCTGAACAAAAACATCAAAGTGAGTCCTGTTGTACGATTTTAGGGTGGCCACTGAATCACTATTCCATAATAGTACCAGTCCGCCGCTTAATCCCTCGCTCTTGACGCCAAAAGCATGCCTGAAACCCAGCCGAAATCTCATATCTTGCGCTCTCATATCAGACAATTTGGTCTTCGAGAGAAAAACCAACCCGGGGTGGTGCAACTGTACCAAGTTGCAGATTTCTTGAACTGTCTCGGACCGCCCGCAGCCTCGACAGTTCAGTCTTAATATATTCATTGCGCCTGGCGGCCACTGATACGTCTCCGACGTATATATAATTTTTTATTGTTTCATGCTATTATATTATCTATTTTGAATATTTTATATGCATTAATATACTATTTTATATTATTTTTGGGACTAACCTATTAACCTAGAGCCCAGTGCCAGTTTCTGTTTTTTCCTTGTTTTTTTAGCTTCGTGGAAAAGGAATACCAAACGGAATAAAATCTTCGCGATGATTTTTCTTGGACCAGAAGACACCCAGGAGACTTGAAGATGAAGTTGGAGGAGCCACAAAGCTGGAGGGCGCGCCCAGGGGGGTAGGGCGCACCCCTCTGCCTTGTGGGTCCCCCGTGACCCTCCTGACCTAATTCTTTCGCCTATATATTCACATATGTTCCCAAACTACCAGAAGCATCCACGAAAACACTTTTCCACCGCCGCAACCTTCTGTACCCGTGAGATCTCATCTAGGGACCTTTTCTGGCACCCTGCCAGAGGGGGATTCGATCACGGATGGCTTCTACATCAACCCTATTGCCCTTCCGATGAATCATGAGTAGTTTACCTCAGACCTACGGGTCCATAGCTAGTAGCTAGATGGCTTCTTCTCTCTCTTTGATTCTCAATACCATGTTCTCCTCGATGTTCTTAGAGATCTATTCGGTGTAATACTTTTTGCGGTGTGGTTGCCGAGATCCGATGAATTGTGGATTTATGATCAGCTTATCTATGAATATTATTTGAATCTTCTCTGAATTCTTTTATGCATGATTTGATATCTTTGTAATTCTCTTCGAACTATCGGTTTGATTTGGCCAACTAGATTGGTTTTCTTGCAATGGGAGAAGTGCTTAGTTTTGGATTCAATCTTGCGGTGTCCTTTCCAGTGACAGTAGAGGCAGTAAGGCATGTATTGTATTGTTGCCATCGAGGATAAAAAGATGGGGTTTACATCATATTGCTTGAGTTTATTCATCTACATCATGTCATCTTACTTAATGCGTTACTCTGTTCTTCATGAACTTAATACTCTAGATACAGGCATGAGTCGGTCGATATGTGGAGTAATAGTAGTAGATGCAGAATCGTTTCGGTCTACTTGACACGGACGTGATGCCTATATTCATGATCATTGCCTTAGATATCGTCATAACTTTGCGCTTTTCTATCAATTGCTCGGCAGTAATTTGTTCACCCACCATATTATTTGCTATCTTGAGAGAAGCCTGTAGTGAAACCTATGGCCCCCGGGTCTATTTTCCATCATATAAGTTTCCAATTTACTATATTAGTTTCCGATCTACTATTTTGCAATCTTTTACTTTCCGATCTATAAACCAAAAATACCAAAAATATTTGCTTTATCTTTTATTTAGTTTCATCTATATCTATCAGATCTCACTTTTGCAAGTAACCGTGAAGGGATTGACAACCCCTTTATCGCGTTGGGTGCAAGTTGTTTGATTGTTTGTGCAGGTATTCGGTGATTTGTGCGTTGTCTCCTACTGGATTGATACCTTGGTTCTCAAACTGAGTGAAATACTTATCTCTACTTTGCTGCATCACCCTTTTCTCTTCAAGGGAAAAACCAACGCAAGCTCAAGAACTAGCAGGAAGAATTTCTGGCGCCGTTGCCGGGGAGATCTACGCCAAGTTGAAATACCAAGTACCCATCATAAAACTCTCATCTCTTGCATTACATTATTCGCCATTTGCCTCTCGTTTTCCTCTCCCCCACTTCTAAAATGATTTTCAGAAAAAACACAAAAAGATTTGCCTTTTTATTTGCCCTTCTTTCCGTTCGATCTTTTGTTTGCTTGTGTTACCATGTGCCTTCTTTTTGCTCGCATCTTCGCTTGCTAAAAGTTTATGGATCCTCATCCACTTGCTAATCTTTTTAAGAGATCCAATTATGATGAACCAATTTCTAGTGATTTGAGTGCACTAGATTATCTTTATGAAGTTTTGCTTGAAATTCGTGAATCTAAAAATTGTGATGAAGTGTTAAAAGAAGAAATCTATGAAGTGATTCACGATAGCTCCTTGGATGAAAAGCATGATTGCAATGGTTCTACTATAAATTCTATTAATGTCAGTTGTGCTAATGATATGCAAAATCCTAAGCTTGGGGATACTAGTTTTGCTAGGTCCACTACTTGTTGCAATGATCATGATTGGGGTGATTTTTCTTATGATCTTGAAAATTTATTTAAGCCTCATGATGAATATGTTTGCAATAATATTGAAAGTGGGTTTGGAAGAGTGTCAACTCTAGGGTATAATGATCCCACTACTTTGGAGTATGATTAATCTTATGAATTTTTTGATAAAAATGGGTTTGGAGAGGTCATGACTTTATTTGATGATAATCCCACTATTTTGAAAGAGTGTCAACTTTGCATGCATGTGGATCACATTGAGAATATTTTATGTGATAGTTATATTGTTTAATTTGATTATGATCCTACATGTAATTATTATGAGAGAGGAAAATATGGTTGTGGAAATCTTCATGTTACTAAATTACATCTCGTTATGTTGAGATTGCTATTCTTTCTTTCTTCTTCCTTGCATATGCTAGATCTTGCTTTCCTTGTTAATTTGTTTTACTATAAAATTCCTATGCATAGGAAGTATGTTAGACTTAGATGTGTTTTTCACGTACTTTATGATGCTCTCTTTGTGCTTCAATTCTTGTCTTTCATGTGAGCATCATCAAAATTATCAATACCTAACTAAAAGACTTTAAAGAAAAGCGCTTGTTGGGAGACAACCCAATATTTTTCCTGCTGTTTTTCAACAAATTTTTCATCTAGCCTTTGGTTAGATGTGTTTTGGTGTTTTAATTAGTGTTTTTGCCAAGTAAGACCTTTGGGATGGCTTACGGTGATAGTCGATTTGATCTTGCTGAAAAACAGAAACTTTTGCGTCCAGTCACAGAATTTTAGTAATTCACTGGAGTGTTTAAAAACCCTGAATTTTTTAGAATTTTTGGAGTTACAGAAGTATTATAACAATTTGGATCTTCGCAGACTGTTCTGTTTTTTACAGATTCTGTTTTCTTTGTGTTGTTTGCTTATTTTGATGAATCTATGGGTAGTATCGGGGGGTATGAACCATGAAAAAGTTCGAATACATTAGATATTACACCAATATAAATAAAGAATAAGTTCACAACAGTACCAAAAGTGGTGATTTATTTTCTTATACTAACGGAGCTTATGAGGTTTTCTGTTGAGTTTTGTGTTGTGAAGTTATCAAGTTTTGGGTAAGGATTCGATGGACTATGGAATAAGGAGTGGCAAGAGCCTAAGCTTGGGGATGCTCAAGGCACCCCAAGGTAATATTCAAGGACAACCAAGAGCCTAAGCTTGGGGATGCCCCGGAAGGCATCTCCTCTTTCGTCTTCGTTTATTGGTAACTTTACTTGAGGCTATATTTTTATTCACCACATGATATGTGTTTTGCTTGGAGCGTCTTGTATGATTTGAGTCTTTTTAGTTTGCCACAATCATCCTTGCTGTACACACTTTTTGAGAGGGACACGCATGAATCGTGATTTATTAGAATACTCTATGTGCTTCACTTATATCTTTTGAGCTAGGCAATTTTGCTGTAGTGCTTCACTTATATCTTTTTAGAGCACGGCGGTGGTTTTATTTTATAGAAATTGTTGAACTCTCATGCTTAACTTATATTATTTTGAGAGTCTTTAAACAGCATGGTAATTTGCTTTGGTTATAAATTTAGTCATAATATGATAGGCATCCAAGAGGGATATAATAAAAACTTTCATATAAAGTGCATTGAATACTATGAGAAGTTTGATTCCTTATGATTGTTTTGAGATATAGAAATGATAATATTAGAGTCATGCTAGTGAGTAATTGTGAATTTGAGAAATACTTGTGTTAAAGTTTGTGATTCCCGTAGCATGCACGTATGGTGAACCGTTATGTGATGAAGTCGGAGCATGATTTATTTATTGATTGTCTTCCTTATGAGTGGCGGTCGGGGAAGAGCGATGGTCTTTTCCTACCAATCTATCCCCCTAGGAGCATGCGCGTAGTACTTTGTTTCGATAACTAATAGATTTTTGCAATAAGTATGTGAGTTCTTTATGACTAATGTTGAGTCCATGGGTTATACGCACTCTCACCCTTCCACCATTGCTAGCCTCTCTAGTGCCGCGCAACTTTCGCCGGTACCATATACCCACCATATACCTTCCTCAAAACAGCCACCATACCTACCTATTATGGCATTTCCATAGCCATTCCGAGATATATTGCCATAAAACTTTCCACCGTTCCGTTTATTATGACACGCTTCATCATTGTCATATTGCTTTGTATGATCATGTAGTTGACATCGTATTTGTGGCAAAGCCACCGTTCATAATTCTTTCATACATGTCACTCTTGATTCATTGCACATCCCGGTACACCGCCGGAGGCATTCATATAGAGTCATATTTTGTTCTAAGTATTGAGTTGTAAGTAAATAAAAGTGTGATGATCTTCATTATTAGAGCATTGTCCCATGTGAGGAAAGGATGATGGAGACTATGATTCCCCCACAAGTCGGGATGAGACTTCGGACGAAAAAAAAAAGAGGCCAAAAAAATGAGAAGGCCCAAATTAAAAAAATGAGAGAAAAGAGAGAAGGGACAATGTTACTATCCTTTTACCACACTTATGCTTCAAAGTAGCACCATGATCTTCATGATAGAGAGTCTCCTATCACTAGTAGAAAAAGGCCCATTTGTCCTGGTTCCAGAGGCCCATTTGTCCCGGTTCTGGAACCGGGACTAAAGGATCGGGACTAAAGCCCAATACCTTTAGTCCCGGTTCGCCTACTAACCGGGACAGATGGGGCTCCACGTGGCCGCTGCGGCTTGCCCAGGCAGGAGGGCCTTTTGTCCCGGTTGGTAGCACCAACCGGGACCAAAAAGCATCCACGCGTCAGCAGTTCAGGGGCTGGGGTTTTTGTTTTTTTTTAAAGGGGGGGGGGGTTTGGGGGTTTTGTAGGGTTAATTTAGGGGTTTCATATATTGTGTTAGCTAGCTAATAGAGAGAAGTGTCCTCTCTTATCTCCGTGCTTGGCCGACGCTACGTACTATACGTATAGAGTGGACTCGACACGCTAGCTAGTAAGCAAATGAAGGAAACCATTAAGTACACAAGATCGTCATGAACATATACAGAGAGAAGTGATCGACCTCCTCCTTCTCCGAGAGATTGGTCGAACAACAAGTTTTCGTATATCTATCCGATGCCACTAGCTACATATATACAATATAAGATCTCTTACAATCCCTAACATCTAAAGTTAGTTTCCACATGGTATTCTCCGGCTGGATTGATGACGTGGCCAAGAAAAAATCCCGCCAATTCCTCTTGAATTGCTTTTATGCGATTTTGTGATAGGAGTTCATCCCGCAGCTGCCACATCTAATTTGAAGAAGGGGGTCAATACATATATATGAATGAAACTCAACACAAATGATGGTAATAAAATAAAATTATGAATATTATTGCTTACGCACTTCATATTGTTTTTCAGAGTAGCCCCGCTTAGAGGTCGTCACGTTGTAGATGTACTCGCAAACGTAGTATCCACAAAAATTATTCCTGCCTTCCTGCCACAACCACTTAACGAGAAATAGAGGTCAATCAAACGGATAATCAAGCATTATAAATGGTATTGATGAAACTAGCTAGAATCAATGGGAGATGCGCGGAACTAGCTAGTAGTACTTACTTTCGGGTGTGTAAATCGGAGCTTCCCCGGCAGTCCCGGAGCTTCTGCGGTGAACTCTTTCCAAACCCTGCCAGACAAAGAAAACAATTACTTGATATCAGGAAATGAACAAAGTTGCCGATATGGTGCGATAACGATCGATTGAACTTACTTCTCGAGCATTTTAGTCATGGCCGCATACTCCTTGGGATCTTTTCATCTCGAGTCTAAGACGGTTACTAGTCCCTGCTCAAGCTTAATCTCTAGGAGAATAAAGTGGAAGCTGCGCACGCATGCATAACTCATCAATTACATTACTATAACCTCGAGTAATAAGGGAAACCGAATATGCACAAGACAGTAACACTCACTTGAAGTTGTAAGGAAAGAGTATTTTATCTTTGTTTTGATTTTTAAGCAACAATTGTAGCAAGTTGGCCTCGGTTTCTTTCGCATTATATGTAACCATCCATTCATCTATGAGATTTGTGTTAATAAACCCAATATCATAGATTTGTGCATTTCTGCATTCGACGATCTTCAATCTGCATAATATAGTGAGGATAATTATATATACATGCAATGAAAGAGCTGAGTTATATATAGAGACTTAATTACAGAAGTATAGTACTTACAGACAGTAGCAAGTCATGATTATTTTATCGAGGTCCTTTTTATTGAAAAACTGGAAGAACTCCTCAAATGGAACAGACAACAGATCAATTCCAGCGAGGTCGTGCTCCTCTTTAACTCTCAGCGTCAAAGTATCCTTCCCAGACTCGCTGCAGGTGTCCATGTACCACTCATGGAATCTTCGCATCATCGTTGTTAGAGTAGGATGACCAGGTTTGATGAGAGGCTTCCCGTGCCGGTATTTGTGTTCGTCCACCTCCATTATATCAAAATGTGCATCGTCGGGTAGGTAATCACCAGGATTGGTACCGGGCAGCATCCCCGGCAGATTTGCGATGATATTGCTAGACACCTTGAGCGGGGGGCACGATTGGTTCGCCTGTTCGCCGAGCTGGGGAATTTTTTCCCACTTCTTCATTCTTGTAACCTTTTGTCACTTGAAGTAGTTCCCGACCGGCGCGCTCCTTGCACTGCCTTTTTAAGAGCGCGGACATGGTTGTCATCCGGCGGAGGCGGTGGTGGTCGCTTCAGGGCATCCAAAGTGCGCTTCAATTTCACCGGTTCTATCTTCTCCTCCGGAGGTGGATTTTTCTTTGCAAAAAAGTCCTTCACTTGGGCTTCACAGATCTGCGCGTTTTCCTCCTCGGTCATCTCATATGGTAACTTCTCTAGAGGCTTGAGAGATGGACCGAATCTGTATTGCCTCCCGCCTCTGGCTGTACTGCTAGACGCCGGAGAAGCCGGGGCGGCTGCGGCTGTATTCCTTCGTTGCTTATGAGGCGGAGAAGGAGGCGGAGTCCTACGACGCGCCGGAGCAGCCGGAGCGGCGGCTGCTGTCTTCCGCTGTTGCTGATGAGGCGGAGGAGGAGGCGGGCTGCTCGGACGCGCCGGCGCAGGCGGAGAAGGAGGCGGAGTGCCGCCACGCGCCAGAGCAGCCGGAGAAGGAGGCGGAGGAGGAGGCGGGCTGCTCGGACGCGCTGGCGTAGGCGGAGAAGGAGGCAGAGTGCCGCCACGCGCCAGAGCAGCCGGAGAAGGAGGCGGAGGAGGAGGCGGGCTACTCGGACGCGCCGGCGCAGGCGGAGAAGGAGGCGGAGTGCCGCCACGCGCCGAAGCAGCCGAAGAAGGAGGCGGAGTGCCCTGATCACTCACCGGAGGAGGAGGCGGAGGAGGAGGCGGAGTGCCCTGACTCGCCGGAGGAGGAGGAGGAGGCGGAGGCGTCCAGTTCGGAAGGTTGATGAGCTCCTTCCGCCATAGACATGGAGTCTTCAGAGCAAGACCCAGCTGAGTCTCCCCTTCACCGGTAGGGTGGTCAAGCTCGAGCTCCTCAAATCCCTCCGTTATTTCATCGACCATCACAACAGCATAGCCTTGTGGAATCAGAAGGCAGTGAAAAGTTGTGCCGGGTTCAGGAGATGCAACAGAGCCGACAGCCGCCTTGACTTTGAGGTGCTGCCATTGCGTCATAAGGTGGCAATCTTGAGCCTCCGTGATAGCATCCACGGGGTAGCTGGGAGCCGTGAAGTCAGGCTACTGAAGGAGCTCGGTGGAAGCCACGCTGCTTCTCCGCTGAGATGGCGGGGTAGCTTCTGGGGTAGCTCCGGCAGGTCGCTGGCTCTGAACTAGTGCTTGTTCCTCTAGCGCTTGTACCCTTGCATTCAGCTTCTGCTGTTCGATCTACTCCACTTTCCTCCTCCTCTCCCGGGTTTTGTAACCGCCAGCGCTGGGAAACCCTTCCTTCCACGCAACGGAGCCTGTTGTGCCTCCTGTTCGTCCTGGGTGCTCAGGATTCCCGAGGGCCTGTGTGAGCTCGTCGTTCTCTCTGTCGGGAACGAACGTCCCTTGCTGCGCTGCGGCGATATACTTCTGAAGCTTCTTGACGGGTATTTCAAGTTGCTCCTCCGTCCAACGGCACTTCCCTGTTTCAGGGTCCAAGGTTCCCCCAACCCCGAAGAACCAAGTCCTTGAACGGTCTGGCCAGTTCAATGTCTCTGGTTTGACCCATTTATCAAGCAGGTCCTTCTCGGCCTTGTCCCACAACGGCCGGGCTTTGAGGTAGCCACCTGACCCCGTGCGATGGTGATGCTCCTTCTTTGCAGCATTTTTCTTGTTTGTCGCTGAAATCTTCTTACTCTTCTCCGATGTCTTGTGGGCCACAAATGCGGGCCAGTGATCTCTTATCTTCTCAAATCGGCCGGTGAATTCTGGAGTCTTCCCTTTGTCGACAAACGTTGATTTCAACTCATTCTTCCACCTCCTGAATAGATCTGCCATCTTCTTAAGAGCATGAGCCTTGACCAATGGCTCTATAACTGGCTTATCCGGATCCTCCTCTGGCGGTAGGGTGAAATTTGCCTTCAGCGTGGTCGAAAGATCATCTTTTTGTCTATCGTTGACAAAAGACACTTGAGGGTCTTCGCTCTTAGGATTATTCCATTGGTGGATGCTGATCGGGATCATGTCCCTAACAAGAACCCCGCACTGAGCAGAAAATGCTTCCTTGGTCCGGCTGGGTTCAATCGGTTGGCCATCGCCCTTGATTGCTGTGATCGTGAACCTTTCATCCTGGCGCAACCTTTTCTTCGGGCCTCGTCTCGTTACCGAAGTTTGGCTCGATCCGGAGGGCTAGAAAAGAAGAATGAAGAGAGTTAATATGTGTACATACCAAAACAATTAATGCATCAATTAGCTAGTCAGCACAGGCTTAATTAATATATATACCTCGCCGGACTTTGCAACATCTCCTTCCTCCGTTCGCTCACCGGAGCAGTCATCACGGTCTCCTTCTTCCACGGGCATTCCGTCACCGGAGCCATCATAATCATGTCCTTCCACCTCCATTGTTCGATCACCGGAGCCTGCTTCACCCTCTCCTTCCAGACCATCGGTGTCGTTGAGAAACGACAAGACATCACCTCCGCCGAGGATTATGTCCCCCAACAACTGTTCTGCTTCGATGTCTCGGTGCTCCATAGTTTCTGCAAATATTACAACATGGCAATTAATATACAAACATGACAGATGGATATATTAGTGCAAACGTAGACCTAGCTAGCTCGACGCTTCTACGGTTTGGGGTGGCCTCGACAACGCTTCTAGGGTTTGGGGTGGCCTAGGCAACGCTTCTAGGGTTTGGGGTGGCCTCGACAACGCTTCTAGGGTTTGGGCCGGACCGCCTCTCTCATGAATGTCCGACGTCCGGACCGACAAGGGATTTAACAAAATGACGCCATTCTGGATGTGCAGAAAATGGTCCATATTTTTCCTGATCTCATCTACCCTTCTATATGTCACGTTGTCTAGTGTCAAAGAATTCAAGAAAACCATGACTTCATCATTAGCCGGAAATGACAGGCGCATAATGGTACGAAGCTCTTCAAAGTTGTTTTGGAACGGAGTTCCCGATAGAATAATTCGCTTTTTGGTACAAAGTTCAGCAAGAGCATTCCGAATATCGCTATTTGGATGGCCTTTGCTGAAATTTGTACCAAAAGGCGAATTATTCAATCAGGAACTCCGTTCCAAAACAACTTTGATGGGGGCATTCTTGATAAATCTGGACCCTCGACCCCTGGACGACCCTGGACCCTGGACCCTCTACCCTAGTTCACGACCCTCGACCGCTCGGCGATCCACGACCCTCTACCCTAGTTCCCGACCCTCGACCCCCTCATGTCACGTTTGTCTAGTGTCAAAGGATTCAACAAAACCATGTCTTCATCATTAGGCGAAAGTAACAGGCGCATGATGGTACGAAGCTCTCCAAAGTTATTTTGGAACGGAGTCCCAGAAAGGATAATTCGCTTTTTGGTACAAAGTTCAGCAAGTACCTTCCGAATATCGCTATTTGGAAGACCTTTGCTGAAATTCGTACCAAAAGGCGAATTATCCTATCCGGGACTCCGTTCCAAAATAACTTTGGAGAACTTCGTACCATCATGCCCCGGTTACTTCCGGCTAATGATGAAGCCATGGATTTCTTCAATACTTTGACACAAGGCAACCTCTCGACCCCTCGGCCCTCTACCCTAGTTCCCGACCCTCGACCGTTCGGCGATCCTCGACACCCTCGTTCCCGATAAAAATTAAGAAGAGGAAGAAGAAGAAAAAACAAAATAGGAGAAGAAGAAAAAAAAAGGAGAAGAAGAAGGAATAGAGGAGAAGAAGAAAAAATAGATTAAATATTAATCTATTTATTTAATCTATTTTTTCTTCTTCTCCTTTATTCCTTCTTCTTCTCCTCTTTTTTTTCTTCTTCTTCCTCTTCTTATTTTTCCTCTTCTTCCTCTCCTCTTCTTCTCTTCTTCTTCTCCTTCTTTCTCTTCTTATTTTTTTTCTCCTCTTCTTCTCTTTTTTCTCCCCTTTTTCCTCTCCTTCTTTTTCTTTTTCTTCCCTCTTCCTTCTTCCTTCTTCCTCTTTTCCATACATATAAAAGTTTAAAAAATACATACATACATACAAAAAATACATACATACATATAAAAAGAAAGCATATATGTATATATATATATATATATATGTAACAAAAAAAACATATATAAAAAAAGCAACGCGGTGGCGGCGGCGGCGGGGCAGGGGCGCGGTGCTCACAGAGAAGGCGTCGGGGCGGGACGGGCGGCGTCGGCGCGGCGTTGGCGTCGGGCAGGGCGGGCGGGGCGGCGTCGGCTTCGGGCCGGGGCGGCGTCAGCGTCGGGGTGGGCAGGGGCGGGCGGGGCGGCATCGGCGTCGGGGCGGGCGGCGTCGGCGGCGGGGCGGGCAGGGGCGGAGAAGACAAGTGATTTTTGGAGAAACTGCTAAGTTTTTCTTATATACACGAAACATTGGTCCCGGTTCGTGGCACAAACCGGGACCAATGCCCCCCTTTGGTCCCGGTTCGTGGGACCAATCGGGACCAAAGGTCTCTTTTCAGCAGCCCAAAGGGCGGGAAACAGACACCTTTGGTCCCGGTTGGTGGTAAGAACCAGGACCAAAGGTGGGGCATTGGTCCCGGTTGGTGCCACCAACCGGGACCAATGCACCCCTTTTGTCCCGTTGGTGCTACCAACCGGGACCAAAGGCCTTGCGCTGGCGCGGTGCTGTGGGTGTTTAGTCCCACCTCGCTAGTTGAGAGAGCTCGAGAGTGGTTTATAAGCGCTGCTGCGCCCACCCTCTCGAGCTCCTCTTAACTGTAGCTTTCGGGCCTACTCTATCAGTCCTTGCCCGTGGGCCTACTGGGCCTGAATCCTGGCCCATGGTTGGGCTCCTAGTCGTATTCAGGCCGTGGTGGCCCAGTAGGTGGCATTTTTTTTATTTTTTTTCCATTTTTTTGTTT
This sequence comes from Thinopyrum elongatum, assembly GCA_011799875.1. Classification (NCBI taxonomy): domain Eukaryota; kingdom Viridiplantae; phylum Streptophyta; class Magnoliopsida; order Poales; family Poaceae; genus Thinopyrum; species Thinopyrum elongatum. The sequence goes on along the minus strand of CM022303.1, from coordinate 167,774,241 downwards.
TCTTTTGCTTATTTATTTTATTTGTTTTCTACATACAACAAAATACTTACTGTTTTTCAGTGATTCTTTTTGCTTTTAGGTAATAAAAATATAAACTTTCTGTTAGTGCCATTAGTTTTCCGATTTGAATAATTTAATTTGAATTCTTTGAAATTTGTGTGAATCACTAGTTTTGTGATTAACTTTACTATAAAAATAGATTTTGGAGTGTTTCTTTTCCTGCTATCTAATATTACTTGTTTTATCATTATATTCAAAAACAGTTTTTGTTATTTTAGTTTCTAACAAAAAAATCTTTATGATATCTTTTTGCTATTAAAGTTTCTAACAAAAAAGTTCTTTATGAAAATTCTTTTTGCTTTTAATGTTTTGAACAGAAAATACTTTGATAATTTTAGTTGCATAAATTTTATATAATTTTAGTTTCAATGATAGTAGAGGATTATAAAAGCTTTTTAGTTGATTCCTTTTGCTATTAGAGTTTCATTAAAGTTTTCTAGTTCATTCTTTTTTTTATTAGAGTTTCATTAAAGTTTTCTAGTTCATTCTTTTAGTTTATTATTTTTGCTATTAGAGTTTCATAAAAAATTTCATGTTTCATTCTTTTTATATTAGTTCATTCTTTGAGCTAAATGACCCTGAAATTAAAAAGCACTTCAGATGAACTCTGAAGAGGTTGAAAATTGGCATGGTATCATCATTTCACCCACATAGCATGTGCTAAAAATTGAGAGGGGTTACGGCAAAAACTGGATGCACTTCGTGTACAAAATGGACAATCTCTTTGAGTATCAGGGTTTCGGACGAAAACTCATCTGTTACAAAGGGATTTCATTTTTTTCAACTTATTGAACTCACGACTTTTTGTGTGTTCAAAATGAACCATTCAAAGCCACATCATCAATTTTCAACCCTTTTTGACTTCATCGTTATTTTTCATGCATTTACATCTTTTTTTGAGCTAAATGACCCTGAAATTGAAAAGCACTTCAAATGAACTCTGAAGAGGTTGAAAATTGGCATGATATCATCATTTCACCCACATAGCATGTGCTAAAAGTTGAGAGGGTTACGGCAAAAACTGGATGCATTTCGTGTACAAAATGGACAATCTCATTCGAAGTATCAGGGTTTCGGACGAAAACCCATCTGTTACAAAGGGATTTCATTTTTTTGAACTTATTTGAACTCCAGACTTTTTGTGTGTTCAAAATGAACCATTCAAAGCCACATCATCAATTTTCAACCCTTTCTGACTTCATATGTTATTTTTCATGCATTTACTGATTTTTTTGAGCTAAATTACCTGAAATTGAAAAGCACTTCAAATGACTCTGAAGAGGTTGAAAATTGGCATGATATCATCATTTCACCCACATAGCATGTGCTAAAAAGTTGAGAGGGTTACGGCAAAAACGGATGTACTTCGTGTACAAATGGACAATCTCATTCGAAGTATCAAGGTTTCGAACGAAAACTCATCTGTTACAAAGGGATTTCATTTTTTTGAACTTATTTGAACTCCAGACTTTTTGTGTGTTCAAAATGAACCATTCAAAGCCACATCATCAATTTTCAACCCTTCTGACTTCTCTGTCTTCACTTTTTCTTGCTTGTGTCCTTTGCTTATTGCGCCGTAACCATGGATATTCTCATGCTTACAGGGTGCTTGGGTCAGCCTTGACTTTGAAGGGAGGAATTCATGAAACTTTTCATAATCTTCAGACATGTCGTCTTGCCCTCCAATCCCACGATGTCTCTTTTTCCTTGAAGAACTTATGTGGCGCTTTGGCTCATCGTATGATGTATTCGCTTTCTTATTTTTTTCTTTTTCTCGGTTTGGTAGACATGTCCTTCACATAGAAAACCTGCGCCACATCATTGGCTAGACGAATGGTTTGTCTGTGTACCCAGATTGTTCAGATCCACTGTTGTCATTCCGTAATGTGGGTCTACCTGTACCCCGCCTCCTGACAGATTGGCCCATTTGCACTTAACAAAGGGACCTTAAAATCATGTCCGTAGTCAAGTTCCCATATGTCCACTATGTAACCATAATATGTGTCCTTTCTCCTCTTGGTTGCTGCATCAAAGCGGACACCGCTTTTTTTGTTGGTGCTCTTTTGATCTTGGGCAGTCGTGTAAAATGTATTCCCATTTATCTCGTATCCTTTATAAGTCAATACAGTCGAAGATGGTCCCCTGAACAACGAGTACAGCTCATCAGAAACAGTGTTGTCACCTCTGAGACTTGTTTCCAACCAACTGCCGAAAGTCCTGATGTGTTCACATGTAATCCAGTCGTCACACTGCTCCGGGTGTTTGGAGCGCAGAATGTTCTTGTGCTCATCGACATACGGGGTCACCAAGGTAGAGTTCTGTAGAACTGTGTAGTGTGCTTGAGACCAAGAATGCCCGTCCTGCATATTATTGAGTCACCTCCTAGCGTGCCTTTTCCAGTCAGTCTCCCCTCATACCGCGATTGAGGGAGGCCAATCTTCTTAAGGCCAGGAATGAAGTCAATAAAAAAACCCAATGACATCCTCTATTTGATGCGCCCATGGAGATGCTTCCTTCTGCCTAGCGCGGTTACGGACATATTTCTTTAGGACTCCCATGAACCTCTCAAGGGGAACATATTGTGTAGAAAATACAGGGCCCAGAATGACACATCTCATCGACTAGATGAACTAGGACGTGCGTCATGATATTGAAGAAGGATGGTGGGAACACCAGCTCGAAACTGACAAGACATTGCGCCAAATCACTCCTTTGCCTTGGTAGGATTTGTGGATCGATCACCTTCTGAGAGATTGCATTGAGTATGCACATAGCTTCACAATGGCTAATCGAACGTTTTCCGGTAGAAGCCCCCTCAATGCAACCGGAAGCAGTTGCGTCATAATCACGTGGCAGTCATGAGACTTTAGGTTCTGGAACTTTTTCTCTGCCATATTTATTATTCCCTTTTTCTTTCGACAAGAAGCAAGCCGCGACCTTCTCTGAGCAGGCATTCAAAGAAGATTTCCTTCTCTTCTTTGGTAAGAGCGTAGCTGGCAAGACCTTCATACTACTTTGGGCATGCCGTCTTTTTCGTGCAAACATTGCAGGTCCTCCCGTGCCCCGGTGTATCTTTTGTCTTCCTATCACTCCCAGAAGCCTAGCAGGTTACGCAAAGGTTCTTTGTCACGTGCATCACGTCGATTGTGAAGAGCGGACCTCTAGGTCTTTCCAGTAGGGTAGGTCCCAAATATAAGATTTCTTCTTCCACATGGGTGCGCGTCCCTCAGCGTCATTCGGAAAAGATAGTCTGCCGGGACCCTTTCCAAGATTACGTGTAAATCATTGACCATAGCAAGTACGTGATCACTGGTACGCATGGCGGGCTTCTTCCGGTGATTTCCTCGCCTTTAAATGCTTGCCTTTCTTTTGACATTGATGGTTGGTCGGAAGAAATCGACGATGCCCCAGGTACCTTATCTTCCTGCATTTGTCCAGGTATATACTTCGGTGTCATCTAAACAGTGCGTGCATGCGTGGTATCCCTTGTTTGTCTGTCCTAAAGGTTACTGAGAGCAGGCCAATCATTGATGGTTACAAACAGCAACGCATGCAGGTCAAATTCCTTCTGTCTGTGCTCATCCCACACCGTACACCGTTTCCGTTCCACAGCTGTAAAAGTTCTTCAACAATGGCCTTAGGTACACATCAATGTCATTGCCGGGTTGCTTAGGGCCTTGGATGAGTATTGGCATCATAACTAACTTCCGCTTCATGCACATCCAAGGAGGAAGGTTATACATACATAGAGTCACGGGCCAGGTGTTGTGATTGCTGCTTGCTCCCCGAAAGGATTAATGCCATCCGCGCTTAAACCAAACCATACATTCCTTGGGTCACCTACAAACTCAGCCCGGTACTTATTCTCTCGATTTTTCTCCACTGTGACCCGTCAGCGGGTGCTCTCAACTTCCCGCTTTTTTTACGGTCCTCTCTGTGCCATCGCATCAACTTGCATGGCTCTTTGTTTCTGAATAGACGTTTCAACCGTGGTATTATAGGAGCATACCACATCACCTTCGCAGGAACCCTCTTCCTGGGGGGCTCGCCGTCAAAACACCAGGGTCATCTCGTCTGATCTTGTACCGCAATGCACCGCATACCGGGCATCGTTCAAATCCTCGTACGCACCGCGGTACAGGATGCAGTCATTAGGGCATGCATGTATCTTGTGCACCTCCAATCCTAGAGGGTATACGACCTTCTTTGCTGCGTACGTACTGTCGGGCAATTCGTTATCCTTTGGAAGCTTCTTCTTTATATTTTCAGTAGCTTCTCAAATCCTTTGTCAAGCACAGCATCTCTGCCTTCCACTGCAGCAATTCCAGTACGGTACCGAGCTTTGTGTTGCCATCTTCGCAATTGGGGTACAACCCTTTTGGTGATCCTCTAACATGCGATCGAACTCATCAGCTTCTCCTTTTCACTTTCGCACTATCTCTTTGCATCAACAATGACCCGGCGGAGATCATCATCGGGCACATCGTCTGGTTCCTCTTGATCTTCAGCTTCCCCGGTTGCAGCATCACCGTATTCAGGGGGCACATAGTTGTCATCATCCTCTTCTTCTTCGTTGTCTTCCATCTAAACCCCTCTTTCTCCGTGCTTGGTCCAAACATTATAGGGTGGCATGAAACCCTTATAAGCAGGTGGGGTGTGTGGAAGGATTTTGTATACAGGTGGCGTGTTCGGGGAGGTTGGGGTCGAAGGGCAAGTATCAGACGGTTTTCGTATTGTCCCACAGAAGACGGGCATGGGAGGCTGAAGGACAACAATAAAGGACCATGATGCGGGTTGTTGTGCCTCAGCCACTGCGGAAAATGCTGCACAGACTTCGCGTGGTGTAGTGGTCATGCCTGATCGGGCACGGGTGCTGCCATAGTGGGTAAGTGCACTCTGGGCTCATCGACATACGGGGTCACCAAGGTAGAGTTCTGTAGAACTGTGTAGTGTGCTTGAGACCAAGGAATGCCCGTCCGCTATTTATTGAGTCACCTCCTAGCGGCCTTTTCCAGACCGGGACCAATGCCCCCCTTTGGTCCCGGTTCGTGGGACCAATCGGGACCAAAGGTCTCTTTTCAGCAGCCCAAAGGGCGGGAAACAGACACCTTTGGTCCCGGTTGGTGGTAAGAACCAGGACCAAAGGTGGGGCATTGGTCCCGGTTGGTGCCACCAACCGGGACCAATGCACCCCTTTTGTCCCGGTTGGTGCTACCAACCGGGACCAAAGGCCTTGCGCTGGCGCGGTGCTGTGGGATGTTTAGTCCCACCTCGCTAGTTGAGAGAGCTCGAGAGTGGTTTATAAGCGCTGCTGCGCCCACCCTCTCGAGCTCCTCTTAACTGTAGGCTTTCGGGCCTACTCTATCAGTCCTTGCCCGTGGGCCTACTGGGCCTGAATCCTGGCCCATGGTTGGGCTCCTAGTCGTATTCAGGCCGTGGTGGCCCAGTAGGTGGCATTTTTTTTATTTTTTTTCCATTTTTTTGTTTTCTTTTTTGCTTTATTTATTTTATTTTGTTTCTACATACAACAAAATACTTACTGTTTTTCAGTGATTCTTTTTGCTTTTAGGTAATAAAAATTATAAACTTTCTGTTAGTGCCATTAGTTTTCCGATTTGAATAATTTAAATTTGAATTCTTTGAAATTTGTGTGAATCACTAGTTTGTGATTAACTTTACTATAAAAATAGATTTTGGAGTGATTCTTTTTCCTGCTATCTAATATTACTATGTTTTATCATTATATTCAAAAACAGTTTTTGTTATTTTAGTTTCTAACAAAAAAATCTTTATGAATTCTTTTTGCTATTAAAGTTTCTAACAAAAAAAGTTCTTTATGAAAATTCTTTTTGCTTTTAATGTTTTGAACAGAAAATACTTTGATAATTTTGTTGCATAAATTTATATATATTTTAGTTTCAAAATGATTAGAGGTATAAAGCTTTTTAGAGTTGATTCCTTTTGCTATTAGAGTTTCATTAAAGTTTTCTAGTTCATTCTTTTTTTTATTAGAGTTTCATTAAAGTTTTCTAGTTCATTCTTTTAGTTTATTATTTTTGCTATTAGAGTTTCATAAAAAATTTCATGTTCATTCTTTTTTATATTAGTTCATTCTTTGAGCTAAATGACCCTGAAATTAAAAAGCACTTCAGATGAACTCTGAAGAGGTTGAAAATTGGCATGGTATCATCATTTCACCCACATAGCATGTGCTAAAAAGTTGAGAGGGTTACGGCAAAAACTGGATGCACTTCGTGTACAAAATGGACAATCTCTTTCGAAGTATCAGGGTTTCGGACGAAAACTCATCTGTTACAAAGGGATTTCATTTTTTTCAACTATTTGAACTCCAGACTTTTTGTGTGTTCAAAATGAACCATTCAAAGCCACATCATCAATTTTCAACCCTTTCTGACTTCATATGTTATTTTTCATGCATTTACTGATTTTTTTGAGCTAAATTACCCTGAAATTGAAAAGCACTTCAAATGAACTCTGAAGAGGTTGAAAATTGGCATGATATCATCATTTCACCCACATAGCATGTGCTAAAAAGTTGAGAGGGTTACGGCAAAAACTGGATGTACTTCGTGTACAAAATGGACAATCTCATTCGAAGTATCAAGGTTTCGAACGAAAACTCATCTGTTACAAAGGGATTTCATTTTTTTGAACTTATTTGAACTCCAGACTTTTTGTGTGTTCAAAATGAACCATTCAAAGCCACATCATCAATTTTCAACCCTTTCTGACTTCATCTGTCTTCACTTTTTCTTCGCTTGTGTCCTTTGCTTATTGCGCCGTAACCATGGATATTCTTCATTGCTTAACAGGGTGCTTGGGTCAGCCTTGACTTTGAAGGGAGGAATTTCATGAAACTTTTCATAATCTTCAGACATGTCTGTCTTGCCCTCCAATCCCACGATGTCTCTTTTTCCTTGAAGAACTATGTGGCGCTTTGGCTCATCGTATGATGTATTCGCTTTCTTATTTTTTCTTTTTCTCGGTTTGGTAGACATGTCCTTCACATAGAAAACCTGCGCCACATCATTGGCTAGGACGAATGGTTTGTCTGTGTACCCAAGATTGTTCAGATCCACTGTTGTCATTCCGTAATGTGGGTCTACCTGTACCCCGCCTCCTGACAGATTGGCCCATTTGCACTTAAACAAAGGGACCTTAAAATCATGTCCGTAGTCAAGTTCCCATATGTCCACTATGTAACCATAATATGTGTCCTTTCTCCTCTTGGTTGCTGCATCAAAGCGGACACCGCTGTTTTGGTTGGTGCTCTTTTGATCTTGGGCGATCGTGTAAAATGTATTCCCATTTATCTCGTATCCTTTATAAGTCAATACAGTCGAAGATGGTCCCCTGAACAACGAGTACAGCTCATCAGAAACAGTGTTGTCACCTCTGAGACTTGTTTCCAACCAACTGCCGAAAGTCCTGATGTGTTCACATGTAATCCAGTCGTCACACTGCTCCGGGTGTTTGGAGCGCAGAATGTTCTTGTGCTCATCGACATACGGGGTCACCAAGGTAGAGTTCTGTAGAACTGTGTAGTGTGCTTGAGACCAAGAATGCCCGTCCCTGCATATTATTGAGTCACCTCCTAGCGTGCCTTTTCCAGTCAGTCTCCCCTCATACCGCGATTGAGGGAGGCCAATCTTCTTAAGGCCAGGAATGAAGTCAATAAAAAACCCAATGACATCCTCTATTTGATGGCCCATGGAGATGCTTCCTTCTGGCCTAGCGCGGTTACGGACATATTTCTTTAGGACTCCCATGAACCTCTCAAAGGGGAACATATTGTGTAGAAATACAGGGCCCAGAATGACAATCTCATCGACTAGATGAACTAGGACGTGCGTCATGATATTGAAGAAGGATGGTGGGAACACCAGCTCGAAACTGACAAGACATTGCGCCAAATCACTCCTTTGCCTTGGTAGGATTTGTGGATCGATCACCTTCTGAGAGATTGCATTGAGTAATGCACATAGCTTCACAATGGCTAATCGAACGTTTTCCGGTAGAAGCCCCCTCAATGCAACCGGAAGCAGTTGCGTCATAATCACGTGGCAGTCATGAGACTTTAGGTTCTGGAACTTTTTCTCTGCCATATTTATTATTCCCTTTATATTCGACAAGAAGCCAGACGGGACCTTCATACTGAGCAGGCATTCAAAGAAGATTTCCTTCTCTTCTTTGGTAAGAGCGTAGCTGGCAAGACCTTCATACTACTTTGGAGGCATGCCGTCTTTTTCGTGCAAACATTGCAGGTCCTCCCGTGCCTCCGGTGTATCTTTTGTCTTCCTATACACTCCCAAGAAGCCTAGCAGGTTCACGCAAAGGTTCTTTGTCACGTGCATCACGTCGATTGAAGAGCGGACCTCTAGGTCTTTCCAGTAGGGTAGGTCCCAAAATATAGATTTCTTCTTCCACATGGGTGCGCGTCCCTCAGCGTCATTCGGAAAAGATAGTCTGCCGGGACCCTTTCCAAAGATTACGTGTAAATCATTGACCATAGCAAGTACGTGATCACTGGTACGCATGGCGGGCTTCTTCCGGTGATTTGCCTCGCCTTTAAAATGCTTGCCTTTCTTTTGACATTGATGGTTGGTCGGAAGAAATCGACGATGCCCCAGGTACACATTCTTCCTGCATTTGTCCAGGTATATACTTTCGGTGTCATCTAAACAGTGCGTGCATGCGTGGTATCCCTTGTTTGTCTGTCCTGAAAGGTTACTGAGAGCAGGCCAATCATTGATGGTTACAAACAGCAACGCATGCAGGTCAAATTCCTTCTGTCTGTGCTCATCCCACACACGTACACCGTTTCCGTTCCACAGCTGTAAAAGTTCTTCAACTAATGGCCTTAGGTACACATCAATGTCATTGCCGGGTTGCTTAGGGCCTTGGATGAGTATTGGCATCATAACTAACTTCCGCTTCATGCACATCCAAGGAGGAAGGTTATACATACATAGAGTCACGGGCCAGGTGTTGTGATTGCTGCTCTGCTCCCCGAAAGGATTAATGCCATCCGCGCTTAAACCAAACCATACATTCCTTGGGTCACCTACAAACTCAGCCCGGTACTTTCTCTCGATTTTTCTCCACTGTGACCCGTCAGCGGGTGCTCTCAACTTCCCGTCTTTTTTACGGTCCTCTCTGTGCCATCGCATCAACTTGGCATGCTCTTTGTTTCTGAATAGACGTTTCAACCGTGGTATTATAGGAGCATACCACATCACCTTCGCAGGAACCCTCTTCCTGGGGGGCTCGCCGTCAAAATCACCAGGGTCATCTCGTCTGATCTTGTACCGCAATGCACCGCATACCGGGCATTCGTTCAAATCCTCGTACGCACCGCGGTACAGGATGCAGTCATTAGGGCATGCATGTATCTTGTGCACCTCCAATCCTAGAGGGTATACGACCTTCTTTGCTGCGTACGTACTGTCGGGCAATTCGTTATCCTTTGGAAGCTTCTTCTTTAATATTTTCAGTAGCTTCTCAAATCCTTTGTCAAGCACAGCATTCTCTGCCTTCCACTGCAGCAATTCCAGTACGGTACCGAGCTTTGTGTTGCCATCTTCGCAATTGGGGTACAACCCTTTTTGGTGATCCTCTAACATGCGATCGAACTTCAGCTTCTCCTTTTCACTTTCGCACTATCTCTTTGCATCAACAATGACCCGGCGGAGATCATCATCGGGCACATCGTCTGGTTCCTCTTGATCTTCAGCTTCCCCGGTTGCAGCATCACCGTATTCAGGGGGCACATAGTTGTCATCATCCTCTTCTTCTTCGTTGTCTTCCATCATAACCCCTCTTTCTCCGTGCTTGGTCCAAACATTATAGTGTGGCATGAAACCCTTATAAAGCAGGTGGGTGTGAAGGATTTTCCGGTCAGAGTAAGACTTCGTATTCCCACATATAGGGCATGGACAACACATAAAACCATTATGCTTGTTTGCCTCAGCCACTTCGAGAAAATTATGCACGCCCTTAATGTACTCGGAGGTGCGCCTGTCACCGTACATCCATTGCCGTTTCATCTGCGTGCATTATATATAATTAAGTGTGTCAAAAACCATTATAGAACATCATGAATAGATAAGTGACCAAATTAATAGAAGTTCATCATCACATTAAAACCAAAGTACATACATAGTTCTCATTGAACAACATATAGCTCTCCAGAGCATCTAATTAAACCATACATTGAAACTATGTAAAACATTTCAATGCAACAACAAATGAGATCATAATCGCAACCAAGGTAACAATTGATCCAATGGCATAATGATACCAAGCCTCGGTATGAATGGCATATTTTCTATACTTTCTAATCTTGAAGCGCATTGCATTCATCTTGATCTTATGATCATCGACGACATCCGCAACATGCAACTCCAATATCATCTTCTCCTCCTCAATTTTTTTCAATTTTTCTTTCAAGTAATTGTTTTCTTCTTCAACTAAATTTAACCTCTCGACAATAGGGTCGGTTGGAATTTCCGGTTCACATACCTCCTAGATAAAAAAATCTATGTCATGTTGGTCAGCATAATTGTCATAAACAATAAATGAACCAAATAGTTATAAAATATAATATATACCACATCTGAATCATAGACAGGACGAGGGCTGACGGGGGCGGATACCAAAACCATCGCACTATATAATAACAAACAATAATAAAAGTAAGAAAATTATACAAGTATCTATCTAAATCATACAAGTAAGAATTTTTTTCTTTTAGAAAGAAGATAAGAACAAGAGGCTCACCACGGTGGTGCCGGCGACGAGATCGGCGCGGGCGATCGACGGCGGTGAAGACGGGGACGGGACGTGACGGACCGCTAAACCTAGACAAATCTTGAGGAAAATGGAGCTTGGAGGTCGAGTTTGGAGAGGAGAAAGCTTAAGTAGTGTGGCTCGGGCATTTCATCGAACACCTCATGTGCATAGGAGGTGAGCTAGAGCACCACAAAGCCTCTCCTAGCCGGACAGAAAAAACAGAGCAGTGGAGTGCTCTGCTTGCGGGCGAGGGGGTATATATAGCCACACCATTGGTCCCGGTTCTATCCACGAACCGGGACCAATGGATGTGGGCCAGGAGCGAGGCCCATTGGTCCCGGTTCATGTATGGAACCGGGACAAAAGGGTCCAGACGAACCGGGACCAATGCCCCACGAGGCCCGGCCGGCCCCCTGGGCGCACGAACCGGGACGTATGCCCCCATGGGTCCCGGTTCGTGACTGAACCGGGACTAATGGGCTGGGCAGGCCTGAACCAAAGCCCTGTTTTCTACTAGTGTATATTGTCACTTTCATATACTAGTGGGAATTTTTCATTATAGAACATGGCTTGTATATTCCAATGATGGGCTTCCTCAAATTAGCCTAGGTCTTCGTGAGCAAGCGAGTTGGATGCACAATCACTTAGTTTTCTTTTGAGCTTTCATAAACTTATAGCTCTAGTGCATCCGTTGCATGGCAATCCCTACTCACTCACATTGATATCTATTGATGGGCATCTCCATAGCCCATTGATATGCCTAGTTGATGTGAGACTATCTCCTTCTTTTTGTCTTCTCCACAACCACCATATTCTATTCCACCTATAGTGCTATGTCCATGGCTCACGCTCATGTATTGCGTGAAAGTTGAAAAAGTTTGAGAACATCAACAGTATGAAACAATTGCTTAGCTTGTCATCGGGGTTGTGCATGATTTGAATATTTTGTGTGATGAAGATGGAGCATAGCCAGACTATATGATTTTGTAGGGATAAGCTTTCTTTGGCCATGTTATTTTGAGAAGACATAATTGCCTTGTTAATATGCTTGAAGTATTATTGTTTTTATGTCAATACTAAACTTTTGTTTGGAATCTTATGGATCTGAACATTCATGCCACAATAGAGAAAATTACATGGATAAATATGTTAGGTAGCATTCCACATCAAAAATTCTGTTTTTATCATTTACCTACTCGAGGACGAGCAGGAATTAAGCTTGGGGATACTTGCTACGTCTCCAACGTATCTATAATTTTTTATTGTTCCATGCTATTATATTATCTGTTTTGGATGTTTTATATGCATTAATATGCTATTTTATATTATTTTTTAGTCCAGTCAAGAATAGCCTGAACACGCTCCGGGTTAACGGCGATACCGTCCTTGGAAATCACATGTCCAAGGTAGGTTACTTCAAAAAGCCAGAATTCGCATTTGGAGTACTTGGCATACAACTTGTGTTGTTGAAGTCTTTCTAGAACAAGGCGAAGATGTTCGGCATGTTCTTCCTTATTCTTCGAATATACCAGGATATCATCCAGATAAACCACGACGAACTTGTCGAGGTAATCCATGAAGATATAATTCATCAGGCGGGAGAACGTAGCTGGAGCATTTGTTAAACCAAACGACATAACGGTGTACTCGTAGGAACCATAACGAGTAACAAATGCAGTCTTTGGAATATCCTCTTCGCCAACACGGATCTGGTGATAACCCAACCTCGAGTCGAGTTTGGAGAACACTGATGATCCAGCTAGTTGATCACATAAATCATTGATCCGAGAAAGCGGATATTTATTCTGAATGGTTGCCTGGTTGATAGGACGGTAATCTTGGACCAGCCTATTTGTACCATCTTTCTTCTTGACAAAGAGAGACGGTGCTCCCCAGGCAGAAGAACTGGGACGGATGAAGCCCTTCTTAAGAGACTTATCGATTTCTTCCTTAAGCTCGAGAAGGTGGTGCGGAGGCATCTTGTAAGGACGCTTCGCAATAGGAGTGGTGCCAGGCTTCAAATCGATAACAAACTCGACAGCTCTAGCAGGGGGTATTCCTGGAAGTTCTTCTGGAAAAACATCCTGAAAGTCACAGACGACTGGAATGTTTTCGATGCCCTCAAGCGGAGAAGCGTTTAACGCATTCAAGGCATAAATCTGAGCCTCGGCGTTCTGAGTGATATGAGCATGGTAATTCACTAGCTCATTTGATGATGAGAAGTATAGCAGATCTCGAAGAGAAAGGTTAAACAAAACAATGGAAAGGAAAATGATTATCAGACTAATCAGATCAATGACAGGGAAATCGCACAGATATCCAGCGCTCCGGGTGGACGGGATTTACGAGATCCTAAGTGTCAGCGTTAGTAAATTTATTTAACCCGAATAGAAGAGAGATTAGAGTCCCAGAGTAAAGATGAGGAATAAAAGATCCTAATACCACCCAGTTGGCGACGTGGGCCCGTAAGCCACACAGCCAAGTTAATAAAACAGTTTTCGGTTACTAGACTCAACTTCGGCCAAGGAGTTGGAAAGGGGGATTCCTAAAGGAAGTCGGCTCTGATACCAACCTGTGACGACCTCGGCTTAATCGTGCATTAACCATACACGCAAATGCACATGATCAAGCCTAAGGACTCACTTGAAGATATCACAACACAACTCTAAAACATAAATAAAGTCATACAAGCTTTATATTACAAGCCAGGGCCTCGAGGGCTCGAATACATAGCTCGATGGCATACAAGTGTCAGCGGAAGCATCTGATATCTGGGTACAGATATAACAGAGTTACAGATAGGCCTTTAGAAAGGCGGGGCAAAATAAAATACTACGATCGAAAGGCGTAGGCCTCCTGCCTAGGACCCTCCGAACCTACTCCTGGTCGTCGGTCGGCTCCTCATAGTAGTACTCGCTGGGAGGGTAGTAGTAGTAACCGTAGTCGTCAACAGGGTCGGCGGTCTCAGGGGCTCCGCCATCTGTTTGCGTCAAAAGGATATCGGAAGAAAAAGAAAGCAAAGCAAACGTGAGTACTCATCCGAAGTACTCAGCAAGCAAGGATCTACACTACATATGCAACATTTTCAAAGGAGGGTTGTATATGTGGACTGGGCTATAGAAATGCCAGAATATAGGGAAAGCCTAGTCCTATCGAAGACTAGCATCTTCATCATCTTATGCGGTCTTGCAGCATTAGAATAGTGCAGAATAACATAATGTAAAGTAACAGTAGTATCATCATCCTCGCCCAGAGATTCTTCCTCGACTCCCTGTGAGAAAGCAACCCCAGAGCCATACTATCCATTTCATCTCAAGTCACCAGTTCTAGTTGTACCGATCGGGATACAACTCCGAGTGTCCGTTACCGTAGGACAGGCTATCGATAGATTAGTTCTTCCCTGCAGGGGTGCACCAACTTACCCACCACGCTCGCTTAACTCCGGCCGGACACACTTTCCTGGGTCATGCCCGGCCTCGGCAAAACGATACGCCGCAACCCGACCGAAAACTTAACAGAGAGGTCAGCACGCCGGACTAACCTATGCCCCCAGGGGTCTTGGGCCATCGCCCCGGGAACTCCTGCACGTTGCGTCAGGCGGCCGAAAGCAGACCTAGCCCCCTTAATACAAGCGTGGGCTTATCCAGTCCAATTCAGCGTGCGCCGCTCAGTCGCTGACGTCTATTAAGCTCCGGCTGAAGTATACGACGCAGAACGCCCATACTATGCCCACGTGATGGTTAGTGCTATCAGGCCAGAGTCCCCTCGGATCAAATATCCAAACCGTTAGTGTGTTGGTAGTGCGGTAACGAGCAGAGACTCACGAAGGATGTGACCACGTCGCCCCGTCTCGAGGACTTGCGGCAAGGGCTAAGAATGCCCGGCCACGCCTCGTATTCATCTCTCGGGCAACCTCCAGGTCAACCCGTCTCCACATCACTTCGCAAATATGCTCGCGCGGGTACCCCTCAGGGCCGACCCGTCTTTAGCCAGTTTAATCAGTATCAACAGTAATGTAAAGGCATCCGTGTGGCTGCCATATCAAGAAGGAATCTGAGGCATCCCCCTCGTAGGATTCCCACCTAATGTAAACATCAAGGTGAACGAAGGAGGAATCACCCTCGAGGTCCACTCTTGAGAAGTTGCGCGACGGTGTCGTTATCGGGGGTGGTGTAGGAGGAATCACCCTCGCTGACTATGACCGATTAACTAACCTACAAGGTTATCATCAGAAGTGCTGACGAGGTATCACCCTCGGCACTCGATAGTAACCCAGTAGTGTCGGGCAACTAAGGGGAAAGTGATGTGCGGTGCCGGGGCCTGGTCTTCGATCCCGTTGATCGGGTCTTCTGATAATCCAGCGGGGCAGTCAGGATAAGTGGGGTCTCTGCTGGGTCTTTACCCAACCTATACTAAACAGTTTAGGATAATCGGGTAGGTAACAATAGCAGGTTACAATAAACAGGCTATGCAGCAGAAATAGGACAACAGCAGCAGCAGTAACTTCTAATGCAAACATAAGAGAGAAGAGAGTAGGTGATATCGGAATGCTCAAAAGGGGGGTGCTTGCCTGGAAGCTCTGCGGCAAGGGACTGGTCGTCAGGGGCGTAGTCGACCTCCGGAACTACGTCGGCCTCCGGGACTACGTCGATGTCGGGGTCTACCGAGAAAGAAGAGGGGGAGGAAACAAATAAATAAACAGCAATATTGCAACACAGAGCATGCTATGCCTAAGATGCAGTTCAGGGTTGCCTAAAGATTTGTCTAAGTCATTTTAGTTATTTTTGGATTTAAGTTGGATTTATTAACCGGTGAATATGCACTATTCATATACCGGAATCGGGCTAAAAGTTACGGTTTCTCCTACGTAGGGGGTTCCGACATGGAAACAGATGACACGATCAGATTTGTCTCGTCGTTTTGATCAACTTTCATGTTTTAAGTTTTTCAATCTGAGCTACGGTTTAAAAGTTATGAATTTTCAAAGATTTATACATTTTTGGAATTTATATAATACTAACAGAAAAGGAATTATGACGTCGGCATGACATGAAGATGACGTCAGTAGGTCAACTGTTCGGTTGACCAGTCAAACCTGACCTGTGGGTCCAGTGGGACCCACATGTCAGTGACAGTGGCTTTAATAGGGAATTATTTTAACTAAACTGAGTTATTTAGCAGGTAGGCCCCACCTGCCATAGACTAATTAGCTAAACTAATTAGTTTTAATTATTAAAACATTTTAATTAAACTAAATGTGCGGTGGGGCCCGCTTGTCAGTGACTGGGGCCGCCCAGTCAGCACAGTTGACCACGGTCAACGTGGTCAGCTGGGGCCAGGGGCCTCACTGGCAGTGACCTAGGGGCGGGCCCCAAGTGTGCCACGTGGATGGTCGGCGCCGGAGTTGCTCCGGTGGCCCAGAACACGGCGGCGCGTGCGAGAGGACCTCGGGTTTCGCCGTCCGGCGACCAAAACGACGGCGGCTGGTCGCGCTCGGACGGCAACAGCATTCCGCGTCGATCTGTGGCACGAGCGTGAGCTAAAACGGCCGCAAACGATCGCTAGGACCTCGCCGGCGGCGAGGCGTTTCGGGCATCGTCGGATTCGTCAATATACAGCGCGGCGGAACGAGCTAGCTGGCGCAGCAGAGCCCTACGCGCGTGCTGATCTCGACCACGAGCTCGAACGAGCTCAACGGTGAACGGGGCAACGGCGATGAGCTCGACGGCGGCGCTGGGTTCGGCCATAAGCGGAGCGGCGAGCTACGGGCGCGGCAGGTCAAAAGAGAAGGGGGAGTAGGTGACGGAGCTCACCGAGCGGCACGCCTAAGGCCCTCGAAAGCTTAGGAACTGCAGAGGAGGTCGCCGGAGCCGAGGAAGGGCGGCGGCAATCGGAGATGGGGACGGAGGAATTCCGGCGCTGCAGTGCCTCCAAGCTCCAGCTGCGGCCTCCAGGCGACGAGGAAGACGAGGACGAAGACGACTGACACGTCGGCGAGGCGACACGGTGGCCGTGGCCGCGGAGAGGTGCGAGGCGCGGCGGCGATCGCGTCGGCCTTGACGAATCTCAAGGGGGAGAAGGGCGGAGCGAGAGAGGGGAGAGGGGGAAATGAAGGAGGAGGACCAGGGGGAGTGCACGGGCTTCGGCCTTATCCTTCCCCGCGTCGGTGGCGTCGGCGTGTCGACGAACGACCGGAGCAGCGCGCGGCGACCACGGCGCGGGCGACACGGCGATGAGAAGGACGATGACTGTAGCGGGGCAGGCTGGGCCTGCCACTGTGCACTAAGGCCCAGTCGGTCCAGGCCTTTTTCTTTTTCTTCTTTCTGTTTCTTTGTTTATTTCCTATTTTGTTAGTTGCTTGAGCACTTAATGATTTTTGTAAAATATGTGACCTAGCCCATGATTTACAGTGCAATATATCCTAACATCAAAAACTAGTTTGGTTAAAATACTATTCAATTTTGTTTTGTATTAATTTAAAAGGCTATTAAATGTTGTTTTCAGCCACTGTTCGAGGTGGTTAGAGTTACTCAACTAATTCTATAATTATTGATTACAATTTTATCATTGCCTCTGGATTATTTGCTATTGAACATTTTTTCCACAAGCTTTGAGCAACTTCAAATTTCACTTTTGAATTTGAGTTGATTTTCAGAATAGAACTTGAATTGTTTTGATTAACCTTTATGACTAGGCACTGCAAATGGGGATGACTTGGCATACTTAGCAGAGTGTCACAGTGCTTATTACAAAGGGGTGTTACATGTTCTTCATGAACTTAATACTCTAGATGCAGGCAGGAGTCAGTCGATATGTGAAGTAATAGTAGTAGATGCAGAATCGTTTCGGTCTACTTGACACGGACGTGATGCCTATATTCATGATCATTGCCTTAGATATCGTCATAAGTTTACTTTTTTTTATCAATTGCTCGGCAGTAATTTGTTCACCCACCGTATTATTTGCTATCTTTAGAGAAGTCTCTAGTGAAACCTATGGACGCCGGGTCTATTTTCCATCATATAAGTTTCCAATCTACTATATTAGTTTCCGATCTACTATTTTATAATCTTTTAATTTCCGATTTATAAACCAAAAATACTAAAAATATTTGCTTTATCTTTTATTTAGTTTCATCTATATCTATCAGATCTCACTTTTGCAAGTAACCGTGAAGGGATTGACAACCCCTTTATCGCGTTGGGTGCAAGTTGTTTGATTGTTTGTGCAGGTATTCGGTGATTTGTGCGTTGTCTCCTACTGGATTGATACCTTGGTTCTCAAACTGAGGGAAATACTTATCTCTACTTTGCTGCATCACCCTTTCCTCTTCAAGGGAAAAACCAACGCAAGCTCAAAAAGTAGCAGTCACTCTCGAGGAGTGGCGCCGATCCTGCATTGTACTTATCCGAGTCCTCGCATATATTTACTTCCCCATCCTCGGCTTTATGTTTCTTCCGTTTTGCATTCTTCTGGGGTGTAGAAGAAGGGTCCTTCTCACTGTTTCCATCGAACAGCCCTACCATAGTGGAAACCTTAGATTTAGGGTCTACCACAACCATAGACTGATTGGGGTTTAGCTCCCCTCCTGATACAGAATCAACTGCCAACCTTTTCCTAGCCCCTTATTCATTGTCACCCATGGTCACATCCAGACCTGATGCCTTACGGTCCTGCTGTACCAGATGCTGATCTGTAGGTTCCACTTGATCCTGGAAAACTGCATTAAACCTCCAACTAGTTTGGCCATCATAACTTGTGTTTGCACCATTAGAGTGCATCCACTCATGATCCTTTTCATTTCTACCTCCAGATCCTCTGTCGAAGGGAGCTCTCCGTCGGCCTCGACCCCTTCCTCCGCCTGCACCGCGACCAGTCCCATGTTGCTTCCATTAATCACCCATCATAAAATCTCCCCACTCAAACTTGGATATGTCATGTTCACCAGTCCCACATTCCTCATGCCAATGTCCGATCAATCCACAATGGCTGCAAAAGATCGGCATCTTCTTGTATTGGACTTGATACCAATCTTTCTTGCCCCCTTAGTAATTGACACAAAATGCTCCAGCCTCTTGTTTACATTAAGATTCACCTTTATTCTTACAAACTTGCCGACGTAACTGGCCCGTAATTGTATCTGCACCTCCAAAATATCTCCTACCTTCCTGCACATCCCTTTTATCACAGCTTCATACAGATAGTTGTCCAGCAGTTTCAAAATTCTCGTCCATACCGCAACCCTATCAAGATTGATTGATTTAGGGTTCATGAATCCGTCATACTCCACCAGGATCACCGCTTGATCTCTGAATAGCCACGGGCCATTAGTCATTGCTATCTTCCAATCTCCGAGGCAACCAAACTGCACTGTAAACAAATTGTTCTCGATCATCCTCCAACGCACAACTTTTGCCGGATTCCACACAGCCCGCATATCCGCGTAAAGGGCCGACGGGCTAAATCCCTTACTGGTATGAACCCTAGCAATAGCTAGCCACTTTGCTTGAATCTTTGGGACATCCGGATCATCCTCCCACACAAAGTCATCCCCATCATCTTCATGCAGATCTAGTCGTTTGAGCAGCTCGTCCACGTCTTCATCTTTCTTCCCCATCCCTCTGTCACTTCCTTCTTCCGCCATGTCGTAGATCTCGAGCCCGCTGCTTCCAAACAGCCCTCGTCCACCAAGGCCGGGAAGGAACGCAAGGTTCCCCCTGGATCAGCCCGAGTATTCGAGGGGGAGGAAGGGGAAAGGGGAGATCGATCACAAGGAAGATACTCTCGGCGATCGCGCCGCCGGAGGAAGCCTAAACCATAGGTTTTTCGCTAGGGAGATAATAGTAACTTGATCACGCAACCAAAGATACCATGAAGTCGAAAGTTGTTACCACAACAACAATAAATTATTTCTGGATAAACGATACTATGGTGAATGTGTATTACTATCCCTAACTATGGTCTGACTTTAATGTTCAAGATTGCATGAGCACCGGTTCCTATTAGAAGACATCACTCAAGTCTCAAAATCATTCACCTAATACCATTTACTAAAATCAAATAGTAGGTGGGAAAGATAGAAGGGTAAATTCTAGGTATGAGTCTATGCGGACTAGTCAAAGGTGCAGGTGTGGTGCACCACTCACCTTCGTCCAAACATGAATGGCTCTTCGGCCAGTTGGGCCTCATTAGGACTTAGCTCTTTTGCCTCTCCTCTTGACTTGTTTCTGCCGCTCGCCAGAGGGTGACATGACCATGACGGATGGCACCATCCCTGATTCACTCGAAGATATAAAGATTGAATTGTGTGGAGGATCAGGAGATTTACTCGTGGAATTCCTGAAGCAGCTGCTACCCAATATATGGGGTAGCACGAGCAAGCTTAAAAGTGTAGAATTCATCATGTCGCACTCCGCTTCTTCCCTGAGCGATGTGGTGTACGAGAGGGTCTGTGACATGTGCCCTCCGAATATCAGCATCACATGGAATGCGTGTCCCGATGGAAAGTCGTGCGAGATTTGAAACTATTCGTGCAAGACACTGTCCATTTTTTAGACAATGTATAATTGCCAGCGCATTGCAATGGGTACAAATATTTTATACGCAATCATCGTGATTTACTTGTTATTTTATTATCAATATGGATACATATAAAAATAAACTTTAGCTGCCAATTGAATTAATACTTATTATTTATCATAAAAACATGATTTTATTTGGTAATCCAATAAGATGTGAGAAAATCGAGGTGATTTTCAAGAAAAACCAGTCGCGTTTATTTTGATAAAATCAAAAACAGAGGAGGCAGGCCGGAGATGGGGAAGGTGGGCGAAAGAAATAAATGTAAGGCACAACCTTACTTATTTTCTTAGTACGAGAGATCTTTGTAATATTGTTTGAGGGACTTTATGTTGTGGAAAATGCATGGATGAAACGGGTACATATGAATCCACTTCGAAAAATACATTTCTAAATGTCAACAAAAAATATGGAAAAAGTTGCACGCGTACATCATCCCGTTCTATGTGTGCATAGAAAGTTTCGTGAAAAAACAACTTTTGCTTGCTTGTGCAAAAAGACAAGAAGCTATTTGCAAGCACTGAAATTTGTCTTTTTTTTGCGGAGGCAAAATAAAAAATAATATTTTTTCGTAAAACTTTGTGCCGCGCACATATCTTGTGAACTCATCCGCATGAAATTTTGTTTTCAATTTTTTGACATTTTAAAGCGCATTCAATATGCATTTTTAAAAAGCAGGTTCATATGTGCCCGGGTTCAGGACGTGCCTGCTCTTTGTGTTGTTCTTTATATATATTATTATTGTTAAATGTCTGTGTTGCAACAAGAGAAAATACTTCTAAATGTTAGATGATTACAACAATCATGTTTAAAGAACATTATCAACCAACCATCGCCGCATTTTGTATCACAATGGTGTAATTTCTTAACCTACCCAAAGAGGACATATGAGTAAGAAACATCAATTTACTCGCACCTCTTCACATGAAAATATTGCATATGCAAAACAAATAGAACAATCATGTTTAAGCAACGTTGGGTGGGATATCAACTGGTTAGGGGTAACCATCTATTTGTTTGGCTTGACGGATCAACGGTGCAAAGGTTGTTGCATAACTTAATATTCTTCGGTACGGTGACATTACCTTTTATACATGCAATTTGAACAACATTAATTTGGAGTTGTAGAACAAATTATCAGACCGATGACCTTTTTTGTTGTTGCGAAATGTATCAACCTTCTGTTCTTTGCAGAGGGCATCAAGCAAAACGTCGCCTGCCGTGTGATTGTACCCTAATTGCCACATGACCGTGCCCGGTGAGAGAGACCAAATCCAGACTTCTTGGAAAAGTGCATCAAGCACACAACACTACGCCGGCAACAATGCATCAAACAACTCCACTTCTGAACCGGGCCTAGTGTATCAAGTATCAAACCCACGCGTGCCCTTCTGCTCGTCGTCGACCTTCGGTCACCGCGCCCCCTGCGGCAACCGACCCCGCTCCCTCAACCCATCTGGCCGCACGTGCCCTACAACGGCCACCGGAGACAACAAAGACATGAGGGCACATTGAGCGAGGGACATGAGAGAGGTGAGAGTGCTTATCGGAACCCACATTCGTGCTCTCGTGCAGGGACTGCCGTGCTTCCGTACGTCCACATGTTGTAGTTGATCCACGGGATAGATGGAAGACTTGCCCGCGAGGTTCGTCAGCCGGACTTGAAGGAGGTGATGGCAGGGGAGAGGACGTGAGGGACGCTCCCAAGATGATGGACGAAAAATGTCAATGGGACGGGGGATTGTGCGGGTGGGAGAGGTCGGACAAAGGTCTCTGGCTCTCTGCTAGCAGGAAAAGGAACGGATAGAGAAACGGCCTAGGCCTCTCCATGCGTGTGGGGTTGGACCATGTTCAGAACGTGTGGAAATAGTGAGGAAGCTCATGCTAGTATGTTTTGAGAACTTCTTTTTTTGGGTCCTGCTGTACATGCATGCATGCATGCATGCATAAATATATACGCGTGACATGTTAGCTGACTAAGCAACTCCATCTATGAACCATAGCAACAACAGATTAAGCTGAGAGCGATCGTCTTCACTGTAAACAGGTCAATTTCACTGGAAGGTCTAGTGAATTTGGAATGAGATGTGGGCATGACATGAGGCAAAACACATAGCTACCTAGAAAGACTTAACCGTCCGAGCTAGAATAGTAGAATATGGTTATTACCAGTCTTCATAATACCAGGTTTATCTTATGCAACTCTATGCTAACAAAAACATACATGCTACAATAAGCACGATAGTTTCAATTTCAACAGTAAGGGCCTAGAGCAATATCAATGGTTACCTGCAGACACTAGTGGAAAAATTGTCGTTACCGAATTCTTCCGTATTTGTTAAGTACCACACCACGTTAAGTACCAGACCACGGGATCACGGCAAAAACTCTGTAAGCCGAGTACGGCTCTCAACAGATAGTAGGGCACGGCACATGCCATTCGTTACCGAGCGCCTGAGGTAATGTACTCGGCAAACAAACCAAACTTGGTTTATGGGAAGTATGCCGAGAGCCTTTATCGATCGCGGCACCAGGCAAAAAGGGGCCACGTGGCACGGCCGTTTGCGCTTGACGGCGCCATGACATACAGTCCACCTTTGCCGAGATTCGTGGTCCATGAATATATTCACGAAAATAGTATTTTCCCTGGTAGTAAATGTTCGCCGAGCTCCCTATAACATGTACTCAGCAACGTAATTACAAAAGTACTTTTTTCCTTGGCAGTAAACTTTTGTCGAGCTCTCCCGGTAACGTACTCGGCAACATATTTACGAAAATACTTTTTGTAAATGAAGAATATCTAGCTCCCTTTACCGAGCTCTCCCGATAACGTACTCCGCAACGAAAATACTTGGCAGTAAATTTTTGCCGACCTCCCTTTACCTGCCACTCGGCGTAGCTCTTCTCGGGTGTACTCAGGTCATGCCCCGTGTCCGAGTTACCTACAGACCATGAAGAATATCTAGCATGGGAAGTTCATGAAAATGTGCAAGATCGACAAATTCCAATTCTCCTGCCCTTTTTACTGCCTTTATTGGCTTGACTGCACAGGAATTTCATAATAAGGAAAGCTATTTTGTAAATCTGCACAGCTACCATCTCGGTAAAATGAGTTTGTTCACAGAACCAGAATCTCCACTACTTTTGCCTCTGATCACCAGAGATAAGAGTACTGCTTGCAGCAAATCTGAACCGGCCATGTTTGCTTCAGATGAGCTGTGGATCTTCATGAAGCACCACTTCTTCCTTAACATTAGGAGGGCAACAAAATGATGGGTTCCAGTTTGGTGAATCACCCGTCTTTGTACATTCTCTGCTAATAAGAGCATCTCTAGCAGATCCTTTATATCACGGACCTTAAAAGTGTGTTTACAGTTCGCGGCATGCCTCGGATACGAGCCGAAAACAGCCGCAGCAGAACAGAAACTTTAAAATGAACCTGTAAATTTTGAAATCAAAACTTTGCGCGAGAAATCGAACTACTTCATTAGAACTACTAGCGTTCATAGTTACTTGATCATCATACAAAAGTCATACATAGTCGATTTTTTACAAACTAGATCGGAGGAGCAACGCCACCCTAACCCTAATGCCAAACTTTGGCTCACCGGAGCAATCCGGGTGCGGCGGCGACGCTGCGGCGGCAGAGGAGCTCAGTCGTCGTCGTCGGAGACGAGGTTGATGTAGATGTCGTCTTGCGCCTTGGCTTCGCGGCGCCATGCTGCCAAGTTGTCGTCGAACTCATGCGCCTTCGCGAGCCCCTGCTCGAGGAGAACTTTGTCGAGGTCGGCGTCCCGTTGACGGCGCTGCTCCGCCACCTCCTCCTCCTCCCGCACACTGCGCGCGAGGATGGTGGCCTCGAAGGCGTCCGCGTTCGCTGGGGGGGAGGAAATCCTCCGGCCCGATGATGCCACTGCCCCGCCGCTCCGGCTCCAGCTCCGGCTCCCTCTTCGCCGCGCGAAGCGATGGGAGCTCCTCCGGCTCTTTTTTCACCAGCTTGACTGCCGTACGGGACCTTGACGCACCGGTGGAGGAGCTGCCCACGCCGGAGGACAGCAGCGCCTACCTGCGGTCGTACTCCTCTGTCTCGTAGCGGAGGAGCGACGGCGGCGGCTGAAGGCCTTGGTTGAGGTACCTCTGGGTACTCCATTTCCTCGTGGCGTCGGCGGCGACGCACCGCTTCAGCTCGGGGTCGCTGTTAGAATTGTGTCGAATATTATTGTACAAGGTAGGTTACAGTTGGACTTGGTTTTGGACTATGTGTAGACAGGATAGGAGTTGTGTCCTAATAGGACACTTGTATCCTAAGCCTCTTATATATATCGGGGGTAGACACATGATGTAACCTATGCCAACATAATAGCACCGGAACGCAGGGGAAGCCGGCGGCGTGTGCCGGCGTCCAGGGCGACCCGATGCGGTATTGTAGCGGTATCATGGGGAGGAGCGTCCATAGTCAGGCCCCGAGGATGTAGCCATATCGGTGAACCTCGTTAACAAATCTCGATGTCTTGCTCGTATGATTGCTTGGTCCTCAGATGATCAACGGTATGCCTCGGATTTATTATAACAAGTGGTATCATGAGCTAGGTTGTTCGGAGGACGCGTTGTGTTTGATCAAGAGGAGGATGAGAGAAGATTGTGGCTGCGGAAGTTATCATGGTGACGTCCGTCGATGAGAAACAGGCAGCGAAATCGATCGGTCGTCTCGTCCACGGAAGCAATCGGAAACAGGCGAGATCTCGACGAAGATCAGAAGCAAACAGCAGCAGGTGGCCGTAAGCATCTAGATGTTCCAGATTGAATCGGTCTCGGGCTCTCGGCGAGTGGGCAGGAGACGTGGCGATCAAGGGAGCACAGCTTCAGGGGCGTCATGCAGCGTGCAGCAGCAGGACTCTTCAGCGGCAACGGCGCGTGACGCGCGGCCCAAGGCAGGCAGGCAGGGCAGACGAGCGTGCGTGCGTGCTCTCTGCATGTGTTGGAGAGGTTCAGGAGCGGCAGCTGTGGCTGTGAGGCTGGTACGAGTGGTTGGCTTGGTGCTGCTGTGCTTGTTGGGCGAGATTTGTTTGGACAAAAAAAAAGGCAATCTGCATGGTTTGGTATTGACCGTGGCATTGACAACAACACAATAAAGAAAGGACTTTTGAGGTTATAGGAGCAAAGTTTGTTGCGTCCATGGAGGCTATCAGGAAAGTAAATTTCTTTTGGAAGCGTTGCTAATTGGGCACGAGGTTTTACCATCATGATGGCGGATTGACGACGTGCGTATAAGGCTCGGAGGAGTCTGGAGCGCGTTGTGGCGGGATCGTGCATACACAGGGCGTCAAGCAAGGCACGAACATGTGCGGGCGGACACGACGCAGGGTGGAGTATGATTGCAGTCGGATAATTTCGGCTGGGTCGGACTTGACAGTCTGACGGATCGACGCGAGTCGGTTTGTACAGAAGACGGTGGTGGGATCAGCGACGACGACATAGGAGCGTGATACTGATGGTGGCCGACTTCTGGGGCGTGGAAACACGTGGTGCAGGCCTGAGGGCTTGTGCGGCTTCGACAGACTATGGCACGGGGTTGATTCAAGATGGTGCACACATGAGAGAGCTTGAAGTCGACAGGGCGCAGGGTAGCATAGCGCGGCTACATGGAGTCATGTTGAAGGTGGAGCTGGAGTCTGATGGATGACTTCACTCTGTGCTGATGGAGGGGCTACGGCGTAAATGCATGGAGAGTCGAAGCCTATTTCAGCGGGAAAAGCGAGAGACGCGTGGATCGGACTGGGGCCCAATGGTCTGATGGAGACGTGATACTCGGCATCGGTCGGTGATGATCGGTGGTTCTCTGCAGTAGGGGTTTGAGTGGTGTGGGTTCGTGACCCAGGAGACTCGACTGGGACAGCAGAGGCTCGATGCGGTAATAGCGGCGAGGCGTGCGGTAAGCATGGGACACAGCGACAGGCCAAGGCACTGGTGGTCAGACATGTGGTCAGACAAATTATGCAAGGGGTGCTGAAGCAGTGTTGACGAGTACCGGATTCAAGTTGGTGACTGGGTCTATCGGTGCCGGAAGATGGACAGGAGTTGACCATGGAGAACCTAAGAAAGTGACGGAGAGTCTGAAATTGTCAAAAGCTGAGAGAGTACATGGTCGTATATTCTGTGGTGTTCAGTGCACATGGCAAAGTGCGGATGACAAATACAGAAGGAGGCGGAGTGCTATAGCTGTGGGACATGCTAGAGACTATACGGAAGAAGGGTGAGACAACTGCGAATTTGACTCAGGGTGACACAGGGTGACGGTGAAATTCCTTCAAGTTTCAAACAAGCAGTCAAGAAAGAGCGGTGACGTTGAGTTCAAGTAACTCTTATATGTGGCGTCCAATATGTGAGTTGTTCATTTTCACACAGACAGTGGACGGTGTGTGATGGCGTTGAACGGACTCTCCGAAAGTTGGGAGCACAAGGTAGAGTAACGAGGAACTTAATTTTGCTCGAGTGTTGACTGTGAAGAAGACGAGAAGGGACTACAATTGCAGGTGGAGTCATATGGAGTCTGTGAGTAGCAGCGGTGCTCATGGCGTATCTTAAGTCCAATGTACATGGAGGTTCGACGCATGGATGAATTCAAGATGGTGAAGAATATTCGCCAAGGTGGAGTTTGTTAGAATTGTGTCGAATATTATTGTACAAGGTAGGTTACAGTTGGACTTGGTTTTGGACTATGTGTAGACAGGATAGGAGTTGTGTCCTAATAGGACACTTGTATCCTAAGCCTCTCATATATATCGGGGGTAGACACACGATGTAACCTATGCCAACATAATAGCACCGGAACGCAGGGGAAGCCGGCGGCGTGTGCCGGCGTCCAGGGCGACCGGGTGCGGTATTGTAGCGGTATCATGGGGAGGAGCGCCCATAATCAGGCCCCGAGGATGTAGCCATATCGGTGAATCTCGTTAACAAATCTCGGTGTCTTGCTCGTGTGATTGCTTGGTCCTCAGATGATCAACGGTATGCCTCGGATTTATTATAACAGTCACCACCACCGCGGGCGCCGCGGCCCGAGGACCACATCCCGCACCACATCGTGGAGTTGGGAGGCGGATTGGAGTCGCCGGCAGCGAGAAATCGAGAGGGGAGAGGAGGGATTGCGGCTACGCGGGGAAAGGGTTCGGCCCCGTATATCGGCCGCGAGCCCTTAGTTATACTGCGCGAGGGGGGGGGGGGGGGGGCGGTTTGCGGGCCACTGTAAAAAAAATACGGGCCGGGCGACTATACGGGCTCTGGTCTAGCCCAAGAAACAGGTCAAATCCGTATAGTCCAGTGGCGGAGGCAGGGGGACCAGCAGGGCCCTGGCCCTCTCTAAGATCAGTGATTTGCTGCTAGTTAATAGATAAACAGTGAAATATTTAGACGAAAATACATGTATTAGTATTATTTGGCCCCTGTTATCAGAAGTTTGAGTCATTTGGCCCCCTGATACTTAATTCCTGGCTCCGCCACTGGTATAGTCGTTGGAATTTTACGGCCGCGCGGTTTTAAGGGGTCTGCTAGTGATGCTCTAAAAGCAAGCATGAGGATATATATGTTTTCAATTGGAGGGGCTTAAGAGAAATTCAATTATAAAGGGTACTTATGGCAACTTTTGCGGAGTAAACTCGGCGAACGAGCCCTTTAGTGGGTACAGCTCTTGGCGGCTGCGGCACCTGGATGCCCCTGCCAACATCCAACATGTGGTTTGCCGAGCTTACAAGTACATGAACTCGGCAAATGTTTGTCGAGAGCCGTAAAACTCGACAAAATAGACCACGTGCCAGAACCTGGAAACCACCTTTACAACTATACCGAATTCTTTGTCACAGCCCTCGACAAACTTAAAAATCTTTGCCAAGTCATGTGTGTGTGGAACTCGACAAACGTGTCCTTGATGTTACGGAGTCGTCAACCCCCAACGGTTCGTGTCACGTGGCACCTACTCCCTCCGTTCCTAAATATTTGTTTTTCTAGAGATTTCAACAAGTGACTACATACAAAGTAAAATAAGTGAATCTACACTCTACAGTATGTATACATAGATCCGTATGTGATAGTCTATTTAAAATCTCTAAAAAGACAAATATTTAGGAATGTAGGGAGTAGTTGGCAAGTTGCCTGGTTCAAGCTCTAGTTCTCGGAAAAGGTACTATAGGACGAGTGTTTTCAATGTGCCGAGTTCAATCCATGCGGCTCTCGGCAAACTAAAGTCTGTACCGAGTGACGATGATATGTACCTAGGGTAGAGTAATAGGCCTGACCTAGACACCCTTCCCAAAGACACTGCTCTAAAGCCAAGGGCATTCAAATGATAGCATCATCTACCGACTGAAATCACCACAGGGTGCAACCCACTCGACCAACAGTTCACTCGGATAACCAAATTCCATTCGACCAGGGTATAATCATTCGACCATACCAGAAACCACTCGGAGTACAGAAGATCTAAGGTCACTCAGGATGGCAACGGTCAGGCATTCACTTCATGGTCTTAATGATCATTTATTTGCCTTTATTGCTGGCGTTACCAGTAACGTCTCACCTTAATGTACATTGAACCCCTTGTAACGTGGGCTGGCTGGGGTCCTGGCGCACTCTATATAAGCCGCCCCCCTCCACTAGCACAAAGGTTCGCACCCCCTATAACTTCACGCATAATCCAATCGACCGAGCCCCCGGGCACCGAGACGTAGGGCTGTTACTTCCTCCGAGAAGGGCCTGAACTCGTAAATCTTGCGTGCACAACTTCACCGTAGCTAGGATCTTGCCTCCCCATACTTACCCCCTATTCTACTGTCAGACTTAGAACCACGACAGTTGGCGCCCACCGTGGGGCAGGCGTCTTAGCGACTTTCCGGTGAGGTTGCGATTTTTTCCGATTCCCATCATCATGGTTTTGGTGGAGGTTTGGCTGAGGGCCACGAGATCCGTCTCGGTGCACTCGTCTTCATCGCCGACGACTCCGCCTGGCTCCAGGAGGCCCCCCTCGACGTCGAGACATTCCCCGTCCGCGGAGCGACGCACTTTTGCGCGTGTGTCCGCGGCGTCCTTCTGCGGCAGCCGTCGTCCCAATACCGGTCGACTCCTGCGGCGTCTTCGTTCCCCGCTGTTCGCCGTCACAAGCGATCCGGTCGGTCGCGGCTTCAGCGGTTGGTGAAGCATGCGGTGGCACGTCAGTCGGCCACCCCTCAAGTCGCGGCGATCGAGCCCGATGAATCTCTCTACGGCCTGTTCGATCTGTCGACTGGCTCCGTCGAGACACTGTCCGAGTGTGATAGCAGCGATCCTGCGGCGGAGGTCCTGATGGTCAACACGCCGCGTAGCCCACCTGGCATGCGTCGCAACGGAGGCGGCGACGGCGGTGGCGATCCGTCACACGTTCACGAGGAGTACCACCCCGAAACCCTCTCTTCGCAGCGGAGGGAGGAACTTCACCGCCGCAACGAGGAAGCACTCCACACGCCCATCGTCGGAGAGACCTCTGAGGCTCGGGCCTTGGAGACAGCGCGCTTGGCCACTTTGGCTGAACGCACTCGACTGGAGAATCTTCAGCATGCACTCGACGAACGTGCTCGGCAGCGGATTCCTGAGTCCAGTCGACGGAGGCAATTGTTCCCGCCTGAACCTCAGGTATACCGCACTCCTGTTCAGAATCTTACGGCTGCAGCTCGTATAGCAGAGTCCATCCAGCCATCCCAGTCGGAAGCTGGACGAGGTTTGATGCAGATCCGGGCTCTGCTCCGGGCAGCAGGAGAGCAAAACACTGCAGTATCTCAGTCGCGTAACAGAATCCATAGCAGATCTGTGGTGGCTGACACAGTTCAATCGGCTCACAGCCCAAGATCGCCTCCGCGGCGTGAGGGACGGGGGCATAGCCAAGATCAGTACTTGGGTCGGAACCACGAGCAGTACGTTCATCGGCTCGGCCGTAACGACTGCCGTCGAGCGCCTACGCCCCCTCCGAGAGGCAGATCATATGTGCCCCGGCATTATGATGACAGGCGCCCGTACAGCGGAGGGCGGAGGATGCCAGTCGACCCAAGAGAGCCAGGGTTTGATGAGAGGTCAATTTTGGTGCAAGGTTTGGTCGACAGGAACAGAGCACACAGAGAAGGGCAAGACAGAGTTCGCCCGAGTGGAAGCAGAATACATGTTTCGGGTCCCGAGTGTTTTAGCAGAACCATCAGAGCTGCTGAGATCCCCCCCCCCCCAACTTCAGGTTGGCGACTGGGGTTAGTAAGTTCACCGGTGAGTCGAAGCCTGACACTTGGCTAGAAGATTACCGAGTGGCTGTTCAGATCGGTGGTGGAAATGATGAGGTAGCTATGAAACATCTTCCTCTCATGTTGGAAGGATCGGCCAGAGCATGGCTGAATCAGTTGGCTCCAGGCAGTATATTCAGCTGGGAAGAGTTAACCCGAGTGTTTGTTAGGACATTCGAAGGCACATGCAAACGACCTGCAGGGTTGACGGAATTGCAACATTGTGTACAGAAGCCGAATGAAACTCTGAGGGATTACATCCAAAGATGGACCACTTTACACCACACAGTAGAAAATGTATCCCAACACCAAGCAGTTTGTGCCTTCAAGGAGGGCGTTCGGTATCGAGAGCTTAACCTGAAATTCGGTCGGACAGGAGATATGTCTCTAACCCGAATGATGGAAATAGCCACTCGGTACGCTAATGGTGAAAAAGAGGATCGACTCCGCAGTGGAAAGGGCAAACCAGTCGCCCAAGAAACCGGAGGAGGTCGGAAGCAGAAACGCAAAGCCGAGCCAGCAGGTCTAGGTGAAGCTGCAGTTGTAACTCAAGGAAAATTCAAGGGAAAGCCCAAAGGGCCCTGGATCCCCAAGAAGGTGAAAGATCAGGCAGGGAATGATGTGTTGGACTTGCCATGTCACATTCACACCAAGAAGGATGAAGAGGGTAATCTGATTTATCCCAAACATATCACTCGACAATGTCGGCTCCTGATCCAGCAGTTCCGAGGGAAACAGCCCAATGAAAAGGAAAAGGAGTCTGACAAGGATGGTGACGAGGAAGAAGATGATGACGGTTTCCCTAACGTCAATTCCACTTTGGTGATTTTTGCTGACATTGAAAGCAAAAGTCGACTGAAAGTCATCAACAGAGAGGTAAACATGGTTGCTCCGGCAACGACGACATATTTGAAATGTTCAAAGACTCCCATTACATTCGACCAATCTGACCACCCACCGCACGTTGCAACCCCCGGGAGGCAAGCGTTGGTGGTCGACCCAGTCGTTGGGGGCATCCGACTGACCAAAGTCTTGATGGACGGTGGCAGCGGCTTGAACATTTTGTATGTTGAGACCCTTCGTGGGATGGGCATTCCGATGTCCAAGCTCAGTGAGAGCGATATGCGATTCCACGGTGTCATTCCAGGAAAGAAAGCTGATTCACTCGGTCAGATCACTCTTGACGTGGTTTTCGGTGATTCCAAGAATTACCGTAAGGAGAAGTTGACATTCGAAGTTGTGGATTTTCACAGTGCCTATCATGCTATTCTGGGCAGAACTGCATATGCCCGTTTCATGGCTCGACCGTGTTACGTGTACCTCAAGCTGAAGATGCCTGGCCCCGGAGGCGTGATCACAGTCATTGGCAATCGGCAATGAGCAGAAGAGTGCCTCCAGAAGGGCTCTGTGATAGCCGATGAACAGATGGCAGTAGTTGAAATGGAAGAATATAAGAAGACGGCAGATCCGAGTGATTTGTTGCATACTAAGAAGCCTGCTTCAGAGTCTGCATTTCAGTCATCCGGTGAAACAAAGCCTGTTCACATTCACCCGACCGATCCCATTGCTGCTCCGGCTCATATCTCGACAACACTCGGCAACAAATAGGAAGAAGCGCTCATCCAGTTCCTCCGTGAGAATTGGGACATCTTCGCATGGAAGCCGTCTGACATGCCGGGTGTACCTAGGGGACTGGCTGAGCACCGTTTGCGAGTCGACCCAAAGGCAAAACCCGTTAAAGAGCATCTCCGTCGGTCCGCTGTGGAGAAGCGAAAGGCGATCGGCGAAGAGGTGCTCGGCTTCTGGCAGCTGAGTTCATCCGCGAAATTTACCACTCCGAGTGGCTTGCCAATGTTGTCATGGTTCCCAAGAAGGACGATTCACTTCGTATGTGCATTGATTTCAAGCATATCAATCGGGTCTGCCCGAAAGATCATTTTCCTCTCCCCCGCATCGATCAGATAGTTGACTCGACTGCGGGATGTGAGCGATTGTCCTTCTTGGACGCATATTCTGGGTACCATCAGATCCGACTGTATGGACCTGATGAAATAAAAACAGCTTTTATCACCCCATTCGGGTGCTTTTGCTACGTCACCATGCCCTTTGGTCTCAAGAATGCTGGTGCCATATTCATGCGCATGATACAGAAGTGCCTGCTAACTCAAATCAGTCAGAATGTGGAAGCATACATGGATGACATCGTGGTTAAGTCGCATAAAGGTTCCGACCTGCTGACTGACCTTGCTGAAACCTTTGCCAATTTGAGAAAATATGATATCAAGCTTAATCCGTCGAAGTGTACATTTGGAGTTCCAGGTGGAAAGTTACTCGGTTTCCTCGTTTCCGAACGTGGGATCGATGCAAACCCAGAGAAAGTTGGTGCAATCCTCCGAATGAAACGCCCTGTGCGTGTACACGACGTTCAGAAGCTTACTGGTTGTTTGGCCGCTTTGAGTCGATTCATCTCTCGTCTCGGTGAAAAGGCACTGCCTCTTTACCGACTGATGAAGAAATCTGATAAGTTCGAGTGGACTCCTGAAGCTGACGCAGCGTTTGCAGAGCTCAAAGCCCTGCTTTCCACCCGGCCAGTGCTTGCTGCTCCAATCATCAAAGAGCCTTTACTGCTTTATATAGCAGCCACAGGACAGGTTGTCAGTACAGTACTCACGGTCGAGTGAGAAGAAGAAGGTAAAACCTACAAGGTCCAACGCCCAGTGTACTATATTTCTGAAGTCTTAACCCCATCCAAGCAGAGATATCCACATTATCAAAAGCTTGTCTATGGAATTTACTTGACCACAAAGAAGGTTGCACATTACTTCTCAGATCATTCAATTACGGTCATTAGCGATGCTCCCTTGTCAGATATTTTGAACAACAGAGATGCAATTGGTCGAGTGGCAAAATGGGCGATTGAACTCCTTCCGCTGGATATCAGGTTTGAGGCGAAGAAAGCGATCAAGTCTCAAGCAATAGCAGATTTCCTCGTCGAGTGGATTGAACAGCAGCTACCGACTCACATACAGTCGGAACATTGGACTATGTTCTTCGACGGGTCCAAGATGTTGAATGGTTCAGGCGCTGGGGTAGTCTTGATATCTCCACGAGGCGACAACCTCAGATATGTTCTCCAGATTCACTTTGATTCCTCCAACAATGAAGCTGAATATGAGGCGCTTCTATACGGGTTGCGTATGGCCATTTCACTCGGCGTCTGTCGCCTGGTGGTTTACGGTGACTCAGATTTAGTGGTTAATCAAGTGATGAAAGAGTGGGATATCAGGAGCCCAGCAATGACTGGCTATTGCAATGCAGTGAGAAAGCTAGAAAAGAAGTTTGAAGGGCTAGAGCTCCATCATATACCTCGTCTGAAGAATCAAGCAGCAGATGACTTGGCAAAAATAGGTTCCAAGCGGGAGCCTATTCCCAGCAATGTGTTTTTGGAGCATATTCACGCACCTTCAGTTCAAGAAGATCCCTTCACTGAAGAGCCCCCACAGCCTAAAAGTTCCACTGAGCCGATTGAAGTTGAAATCCCAGCTGTGGTCGACTTAATCATGGAGGTTTTGATTGTTATTCCCGATTGGACAGTGCCGTATATCGCATATATTCTCAGGAAAGAGCTTCCAGAGGATGAAGAAGAGGCTCGCCAGATTGTCCGTCGATCCAAAGCCTTCACAGTAATGGGTGGACAACTCTATAGAGAGAGTGTTACTGGGGTCGTTCAGAAATGCATCACTCCAGAAGAAGGCCGAATGATCCTCAATGATATCCACTCGGGAACTTGTGGTCACCATGCGTCTTCTTGGGCCATCGTGGCCAAAGCATATCGAGCAGGGTTTTATTGGCCATGGGCAAATGAGATGGCAAAGGAAATAATCGACAAGTGTGAGGGCTGTTGGTTCTACTCCAACATGTCCCACAAACCCGCTTCAGCCTTGAAGACCATTCCACTCGTCTGGCCATTCGCTGTTTGGGGATTAGATATGGTCGGACCTCTGAGGACTGGCAGGAGTGGCTTCACCCATGTGCTTGTAGCAGTCGACAAGTTCACTAAATGGATTGAAGCTAAACCTATCAAAAGCCTGGAAGCAAGTACTGCTGTCAGCTTCATCAGAGGGTTAACGTTTAGATATGGAGTTCCGCACAGCATCATCACGGATAATGGGTCAAAGTTTGATTCAGATGAGTTCCGAGCTTTCTGCGCCTCCCAAGGTACTCGGGTTGACTATGCTTCAGTCGCCCACCCTCAGTCGAATGGACAAGCAGAAAGAGCGAACGGTTTGATTCTCAAAGGGCTGAAACCTCGATTGATGCGCGACCTCAAGCATGCAGCCGGCGCTTGGGTAGATGAGTTACCGTCAGTCCTTTGGGGATTAAGAACAACACCAAATCGGTCGACCGGTCGAACCCCCTTCTTCATGGTCTATGGGGCTGAGGCCGTGCTGCCGAGTGACTTGCTTCACAATGCACCCCGAGTAGAACTTTTTTCAGAAGCCGAAGCAGAACGGGCTCGAGAAGACGCTGTTGATCTTCTGGAAGAAGAAAGAGAGATGGCCTTGATCCGATCGACCATTTATTAGCAAGACCTTCATCGACTATATGCCATAAATGTGAAGGGTCGAGCATTTCAGGAAGGGGACCTTGTGCTCCGAGTGGACCAGCAACGACCTCACAAACTTTCCCCCGCTTGGGAAGGTCCCTTCATCGTCACCAAGGTGCTCCACAACAGAGCGTATCACCTCTATAATGTGGAGCATAATAAAGACGAGCCACGCGCTTGGAATGCGGAGCTACTCCGCCGTTTTTATACTTAAGTGTTCAGACTGATAAGATGTAATAAGGAGTACCTGTCAGTTCGTTTATCAAAGACATGGTTTTATAGTCTCCTAAATGATTGTTGTTACTAATACACGTGTCCAAAATCCCCCAGTGGGTGGCTTAGCGAATCCGATTCGCCTAAGTTCAAAAAATCCTACCGAGTGATAAGCAACCCTCTCACTCGGGGGCTTAGCTGCAGTCCTGTACTCGCCTAAGTTCAAAAAATCCTACCAAGTGATGAGCAACCCTCTCACTCGGGGGCTTGCTGCAGTCTGTACTCGCCTAAGGTTCAAAAAATCCTACCGAGTGATGAGCAACCCTCTCCATGGGGCTAGCTGCAGTCTGTCCTGCCTAAGTTCAAAAAATCCTACCGAGTGATGAGCAACCCTCTCACTCGGGGGCTTAGCTGCAGTCCTGTACTCGCCTAAGTTCAAAAAATCCTACCGAGTGATGAGCAACCCTCTCACTCGGGGGCTTAGCTGCAGTCTGTACTCGCCTAAGTTAAAAATCCTACCGAGTGATGAGCAACCCTCTCACTCGGAGGCTTAGCTGAGTCCTGTACTGCCTAAGTTTGTAAAATCCTACGAGTGATGAGCACCCTCTCACTCGGGGGCTTAGCAGCGTCCTGTACTCGCCTAAGTTTGTAAAATCCTAACGAGTGATGAGCAAACCTCTCACTCGGAGGCTTAGCTGCAGTCCTGTACTCCCTAAGTTAAAAAATCCTACCGAGTGATGAGCAACCCTCTCCACTGGGGCTTAGATGCAAGTCCTGTACTCGCCTAAGTTCAAAAAATCCTACCAAGTGATGAGCAACCCTCTCACTCGGGGGCTTAGCTGCAGTCCTGTACTCGCCTAAGTTTAAAAAATCCTACCGAGTGATGAGCAACCCTCTCACTCGGGGGCTTAGCTGCAGTCCTGTCCTCGCCTAAGTTCAAAAAATCCTACCGAAGTGATGAAGCAACCCTCTCACTCGGGGGCTTAGCTGCAGTCCTGTACTCGCCTAAGTTAAAAAATCCTACCGAGTGATGAGCAACCCTCTCACTCGGGGCTTAGTGAGTCCTGTACTCGCCTAAGTTAAAAAATCCTACAGAGTGATGAGCACCCTCTCACTCGGGGGCTTAGCAGCAGTCCTGTACTCGCCTAAGTTTTAAAATCCTACGAGTGATGAGCAAACCTCTCACTCGGAGGCTTAGCTGCAGTCCTGTACTCCCTAAGTTAAAAAATCCTACCGAGTGATGAGCAACCCTCTCACTGGGGCTTAGTGCAGTCCTGTACTCGCCTAAGTTCAAAAAATCCTACCGAGTGATGAGCAACCCTCTCACTCGGGGGCTTAGCTGCAGTTCTGTACTCGCTAAGTTTTAAAAATCCTACCGAGTGATGAGCAACCCTCTCACTCGGAGGCTTAGCTGGAGTCCTGTACTCGCCTAAGTTTGTAAAATCCTACCGAGTGATGAGCAACCCTCTCACTCGGGGCTTAGTGCAGTCTTGTACTCGCCTCCTAAGTTTGTAAAATCCTACCGAGTGATGAGCAACCCTCTCACTCGGGGGCTTAGCTGTAGTCCTGTACTCGCCTAAGTTTGTAAAATCCTACCGAGTGATGAGCAACCCTCTCACTCGGAGGCTTAGCTGCAGTCCTGCACTCGCCTAAGTTTGTAAAATCCTACCGAGTGATGAACAACCCTCTCACTCGGGGGCTTAGCTGCGGTCCTGTACTCGCCTAAGTTTAAAACACGCTCCATCCTGATTCGCAAGGCGACGAGGTGCGGGTCGACTGCGACCTTCTCTTCGGAGCTACGCCACAAGCACAATGTGTGCTCTATCCTGATCTACAAGGATGACGAGGTGCAGGTCGTCCTCGATCCTCTCCTCAGAATTGCGTCGCAAGAACAAAAGTCTGTTCCGAGTGAAGATACAAGTTCCACTCGGAATTAAAAACAAGCATATTTCAGGGAAAACTAAGTTCGGATGAATCCCATAAGATTCCGGACCGCAGATTAAAGTACTCGGGCATCAGGCCCGAAGGAGTTTAACGGTTACAGAATCACTCGGCATACCGAGGCAAATTGAATCGGATCATAAAAGTTTTGTTCACTCCGCAGGAGGGCTGGCAGGCTCGACGAACTCATCCAGGTCAATTCCATCTGCAATTCGAGTAGCAGCAGCAATAAAAGTCTCCATGAAAGACTGGAAGTCAAGTTTCTTGGTATTGGCAACCTTGATTGCCGCTAGCTTCTCTTCTCTGGTTTCCCTGCAATGAACACGAACCAGGGACAGAGCTACGTCAGCTCCGCATCGAGCAGAGGACTTCTTCCATTCCTGCACTCGACCAGGAATCTCATTGAGTCGATTCATCAAAGACTCGAGGTTATTTTGGAGCGTTTCCCTTGGCCAGAGCGCTGTGTCGATCCGCGACACCGCAACCTTCAGTCGAGCAAGGTAATCCATGGCGCTGGCAAGGCGAGACTCCAGTCGGAGCACGTTCATGGCAGCTTCATCTTTAACAGGAGAGTTGATGGGGTCCAAGCTTGTCTCGACTCGTCCAGTCTCTTCCTCGAAGTTTTGACAGAATTTTGCCCTCACAGAGAAATAATGAGTCGACGGTTATATGATGAGTCAACGAAAGCAAATCAATCGGACAGGGAAAAGTACCTTCAAGCATGAGGAATAACATCTTGGCGAGTCCTCCCAGATAATTCTCTAGCTCGTCCCTCTTGCGAGTGATGTCTTCCACTTTGTCAGTCAGGGTCCCTTTATCCTTCTTCAGTCGAGTTACCTCTTTGTTGGCTTCATCAAGAGCAGCCTTCAGCTTGGTATTCTCTTCCTCCAACTTTCCGACTGAGGCCATCTTTTGGTCAGCAAGTGCCGTTTTTTCTTCTGCTATTTTCTTCGCAGCCGCAAGGTCAAGGTCCTTCTTCTCCAAAGCCTGTCTCATTGTTTCTAGAAAGAGTAACATTCGAATCAGAAAAAGGAGGAGAAAAGATGGCAAGAGAACCAGTCGACAAGCTTTCCTTACCAGCAGTGTCATCCTTAGCCTTCTGCAAGTTATTCTGAGCCAACTCCAGATCAAGATTGAGCTGGATTTGCTTCCGTTCCAAGTCAGCGAACCGGGGCTCCAAGGTCACAAGATTTCTATGTTCAAAAGACAGTCAGTCGACAGACACAAAGATAGGTTGCTTCCGAGCAATAAAGTAGTTCTAAGACTACTGCCGAATCAAACATTCAACAATAGTCTCGGGGACTATACCCAGTGGGAGCACTCAGCGTGCCCCCACTGGTTCGACTTTTTCAATCGACTTGGTCCGTCCAGTCAAAAAAAAACTCAGACCATAGCCGACTGCCCGCAGTCGACTATGGTCTCAGGGACTACACCCAGCGGGTGCACTCAGCGTGCCCCCACTGGTCCAGGTTCCACTCGACATGATCTGCTCAGACCGAGTGGAAAAGTTCTGTTCAAAGACCCCCGCCGAATCAAACATTCGATGGCGGTCTCGGGGACTACACCCAGTGGGTGCACTCAGCATGCCGCCACTGGTCCAGGTTCCACTTGACATGATCTGCTCAGACCAAGTGGAAAAGTTTTGTTCAAAGACCCCCACCGAATCAAACATTCGATGGCGCTACACCCAGTGGGTGCACTCAGCGTGCCCCCACTGGTTCAGAGATTCAATCGACACAGCCTAGTCGACTCAAGTGGAAAAACTACTCAACAGAAATTAAAACACCCAGTGGGTGTACAGACTGACAATGGGTGTGCAATTAAGGTTCCAAAACGCTCATCCACGGACGTCTTGCAGATAATAAAGCAGCAGTTTCTAAATATCATATCCTAGCAGAACAAGCATCAAGATGGAGTTCAGTCGGAAGTAAGCTAACCTGGACATTGGCCTGGAGTGCTGAGCTGGCATCATAGGCAGCTTGACTGGCCTCGCGCGCCACTTTCATCTGCTCCATCATAATGCCTGCCTGGCGTATAGCTTCCTTGGCAGCACTCACTTGGTCTTCTGGGACGTGATGGGCAGTGAAAAGTGGAGACGGTGGATCAGTTGCAGTAGCTTGAGAGCTTGAGGCATGAAGTTGCACAGATGAAGCAGGGGCCTGTACAGTCGACGTTGAAGGACGACCACTCAACAAGGGATTCGTAAAAGTAACAGAAGCACGGTTGAAGTCCCCGGATTGCTGGATAGCTGGTTCCGTCGCCGGGGTCGACTGAGGCGTCTTGCTAGCTGGTACCTTTTTGACCGAGGTCCTGCTCCTCCTTCCCACGAGCTTCTGTGGCACATCTTCATCATCATCCGTAAGTTCAATAACATTTTGCGGAGCTGCAAAAGAATCGACCACAAGAGTTCAGTCAACTGTAGAAGTGGTTAGCAAAGAAAAGACGAGATAACAGGGGTCATACCCGCTTTGGATGTGACCGCGTCCTCCATCTCCTCGTCACCATCATCTTTGTAAGCAGAAGTCCCAGAGGTAGCAGCACTGCAAATCTCAAGGTTCACTCGGTCAAGCAAGAGAATGGGTCGACAACTGATATAAGATTCTTGGAGCAAAGGGTGAAAACGAAACACTTACGCAGAGGCGACGGGAACATCAACCTTGATCTTGGGCAAGGCCTTCCGTGGCTTTGACGGCGCGGTCTTGAGCTGCTTCGGAGCCTTCTCAGTCGGCACCGGAGAAGATGTCCGAGTGCGCTTCGAAGTCTGTCCTGTCGGTGCTGCCACTTTACCCCGGATACTTGCTGGGTCGTGCTTCTGCTTGGAACGCTTTTCCACGCGAGGTGGAGAATCGACCTCCTCACCACTGCTCGAGTTTTCGTGCTCTTCATCACTCTCGTCATCAGAGTTCCAATCGCCGCTGTCGCCTCCGCTCTCTTCTCCTTCCTGGATCTGCTCCCCGTTGGGCATCGAGTACATCTCAGTATATATCTGCGAGGCAAAGAACTGAACAAGCATCAGTCGGTTCCAAAGACAGTTTACAAATCAGAGTAAAAGTCACTCGGCATCAAAGGTCAGACCTTGTCTGGTTCGTTACCAGCGTTGAGTGGTGGAATTCTCCTGGACCCCCTGGGGTTGTCTACGTTTCCAGTGATGCCCTGTAGCCAATGCGCCACCGTCTCCTCGGCAACTTCCTCCGGGTAGATCCGAGTGGTATCATCAGCACCCGAGTACATCCACATAGGATGATCACGGGCCTGGAGCGGCTGGATGCGGCGATTGAGAAACACCTCTAGCAAATCCATGCCAGTCACACCATCGCAGACAAGTTGGATTACTCGTTCAACCAACATAGTCACCTCCACCTTTTCTGCTGGAGTCACTTTCAAGGAAGAGGGCTTCTCAATTCGCCCCATGGTGAAGGGGGGAAGGCCAGTCGACTGACCAGGGGTTGGTTTGTCCTTACAATAAAACCAGGTCGACTGCCACCCTCTGACTGAATCGGGAAGAGTCATAGGTGGAAAAGTGCTTTTACCTATCATCTGGATCCCTAGACCTCCGCACATCTGGATCACGTGCGTCCTCTCATCACTCGGATTAGCCTTTTTCACAGACTGAGAGCGGCAAGTAAAGATGTGTTTGAAGAGACCCCAATGCGGTCGACAACCCAGGAAATTCTCACACATGGAGACAAACGCAGCGAGGTATGTGATGGTGTTCGGGGAAAAGTGATGAAGTTGGGCTCCAAAAAAGTTCAGAAAACCTCGGAAAAAAGGATGAGGAGGCAGAGAAAAACCACGGTCGACGTGGGTCGCGAGGAGGACGCACTCACCCTCCTGCGGCTGCGGCTCGGTCTCATCACCTGGCAGCCTCCAGGATCCATGAGCAATCAAGCCCCCCTCGACCAGATCCTCCAGATCCTCTTGCTGAATCATGGATCGAATCCAGTCGCCCTGGATCCAGCCGGGCGACAGGCCAGATCTCGACGACGATCCCCCCCAACTCGTCTTCTTGCCCTTCGCTTCTGCCGTCACCTTCTTCGCACGCTCCAGGGCCGCCGTTTTCTCCTTCCCCATCGCAGCAGGCTGCGCTTGGACGGGGCGGCGGCGTCGAAGGTGGTGGTGAATGCGGTGGAGAAACAGGGGAAGAATAAGGGGATGAAGAGCACAGTGCCAGACGCATCGGCCCGGACGCCTTATATGGGCCTGCTTCCGAGTGGCTGACTCGTGGGCCCAAGCAATCCTGTCAAATCCCGCAACAGTCGAGTGCTCGATACGTGGCGAAAAAGGTGGCACGAGAATCGAGGCGTCCCTGCCTAATCTGCTCCGTTTGCTGCGGTACTCTCCGTCCCACGCGCTTCTCCAAATTTCGAATCCCGTGAGATCCGGGAGCGGCAGTGCGACCAATCGCGCTGAGGATTTTATACCATACCAACACTCGGAGCTTATCAGCAAAATTCACTCGACAACCTCTGAATGGACCCAGGTGACTAAAAATGAAGTTGAAGTTTTTACATAGATCACCGGCCCGGTTAAAATGCCTCTGAAGCATATAAATCGGGTCGGAACCATCTTCAACCCCTTCTCAACTCAGACCCAGATCCATTCGGGGGCTAATGACGATGACATGTACCTAGGGTAGGGTAATAGGCCTGACCTAGACACCCTTCCCAAGGACACTGCTCTAAAGCCAAGGGCATTCAAAGGATAGCATCATCTACCGACTGAAATCACCAAAGGGTGCAACCCACTCGACCAACAGTTCACTCGGATAACCCAATTCCATTCGACCAGGGTATAATCATTCGACCATACCAGAAACCACTTGGAGTACAGAAGATCTAAGGTCACTCAGGATGGCAATGGTCAGGCATTCACTCCGTGGTCTTAATGATCATTTATTTGCGTTTATTGCTGGCGTTACCAGTAATGTCTCACCTTAATGTACATTGAACCCCTTGTAACGTGGGCTGGCTGGGGTCCTAGCGCACTCTATATAAGCCGCCCCCCTCCACTAGCACAAGGGTTCGCACCCCCTATAACTTCACGCATAATCCAATCGACCGAGCCCCCGGGCACCGAGACGTAGGGTTGTTACTTCCTCCGAGAAGGGCCTAAACTCGTAAATCTTGCGTGCACAACTTCGTCGTAGCTAGGATCTTGCCTCCTCATACTTACCCCCTATTCTACTGTCAGACTTAGAACCACGATACCGAGTTCTTATGTTTGCCAAGTTTAAGACTCGGCAAACTGTGTGTTTGCCATGATCCTGACAAACGGAACCTGGCAAAGAGCCTAGAACTCGGTAACGACTGATTTTCTAGTAGTGTTGAAAGAAACAAAAAAAACTAAGAATTTTATATTGTACTCCCTCTATTCCTCTTTATAGTGCGCATTGTTTCCAGCTCCAATACCAAGGAGTGAGGTGGAGCAGCAGTTTGTACTAAAATGGCCTCGCATGCATGAGGTCTGTCCCATCCACGTGGGTACTGCTGCATGTCCAGTGAATCAAACAAAGGGTTACTTTTGTCCAAACGAGCTCAGTGCTGCAAATGCGCACTACATTGCGGAATTTTACAGAAAAAATTACACGCACTACATAAGGGAATGGAGGGAGTATATAATATATTTGCTACCTTTTGTGCTTTTTTTATATTCCACCTACCATCAGCTATTTAATCAATTCTTTTGTTTGACGTTGTATTATGTTGTAATATTATTACGCATGGTTTTATAAGATTTTTGTTACAATTGTCAAGGTCGGTATGGACTATCTAGGGCAACAATCTAGTGTACTACTAGTACAAGAGAAGCTTGTATTATCAAGACAAATCAATGATTTTCCAATCGTGTTAAAAAAATGATTTTCCAATCTAACGGCGGTAGTTGCCTTGTTCCGTTGGGGCTCCATAAGGATCGGTTTCCAGATCCAAAGTCCTACGTAGAAGGCACGCGGAAAGCTTACATAAGGCATCCGCCTAAGTCTCCTACCGCCCTAGCTCAATCCCGAAACCCTCGCTCCCGGATTCCATGTTGTCCTCGCCGCCAGCGCCCGGTATGGAGGACATGGAGGTGGAGGCTGAGACGGTGCACGGAGAGGCGCCGCATCCACTACCCACCGCGGAGACCGGCACCGGGGCTGTCGTTGGAAGTCCAGCGGCGAACCACACCGAGACGACGCCGTCTACCCACGATCATGAGGAGGAGGGTGATGATGGCGTCGATTTTTTCAACGGTGTTGGAAATATGAGCAAATTACTACGAGATTTAATCCGAATAAACAGAAGATAAACCCTGACAGCAATAGCAGAGATTAAACTAATCATGCAAACTAGCATAGTAGATGAACAGATCACATCTAGGGCACATACTAGAAACATGAATTCTACCACGATCTCGAACAAGAAGGATAGAATCACATACGATGCAGCGGGAGCAGCACCGCCGGCGTTGAGGTTGTCGCCCATGTCGTCGAGGATGAGGTTGCCGAGGTTGGGGAAGAAGTCGTCGTTGGTGAAGTCGTCACTGCCAGCAGTCGCGCGAGTGTGCTCCCCAAAAACCTGATCGCCCCTCTCCCGTACAGGATCACGAGAGGCGGGGTTCTGGAGGCCTGCTGTCCCTTCTCGCGGTGCACGTCGGAAGGAGGGATGGAGAAGACTTGCGTGGCGGCGCAATGATCTGGAACGGTGGTGCGAAACCATACGAAGCGGCAGCGGCTAGGGTAGACGTCTGCCTGACTATATAGTGCGGGCCGGGTAGGTCGTGGGAGTAAATCCCACGTCCGAGTCGCGATCCAAAAGAATCGGAAACGGTTCAGTAATTAACGTGTCCGTTAATTATTAATTAATGACTCATTAATTTTTCCCGAGCAGCAAAAATATAGACAACGTGCATAGCTCTGTCATCGGCTCGGCTCAATCCCGCAACCCGCGGCGCGTCGTGACGAGGCGTGGCGTGGCGAGGAGGAGGAGCGCGCGTGTAGGTCTCCTCTTCTCATGCTCTTACAAGTGGTAGAAGAGCTCACCTTATAAAGAGGTGCAAGTCTCACTCAACTTCCGGGGTGGGACTAAACTTTAGTCCCACTCACACCACTCACAAGCTATGCATGAATGGGCCAAGAGAATTTCAGAATTTTAGTTGGGCTTTGGGCCAAAGGCCTACTAGCAAATTCCAACAATCCCCCACAAAGTCTCATTGGCACATCTCATCACTTAGTTCCAAAACATTGTTTATATACCGGTGCTCAGTGGAGACTGTAAAGTTGAACTTCCACTTAGAGATTTATGCTACACTAGATCACAACTTCAAT
The DNA here is from genome assembly GCA_011799875.1 of Thinopyrum elongatum. NCBI lineage: Eukaryota > Viridiplantae > Streptophyta > Magnoliopsida > Poales > Poaceae > Thinopyrum > Thinopyrum elongatum. The sequence goes on along the minus strand of CM022303.1, from coordinate 167,729,435 downwards.
AGTGGACTATGCCTTGAACTACAAGTTTTCTGCAAGACTAGTTTCACACAAATTCTTGACCGATACTGGGCTGCCGCAAGGCTTCCCCGCGGGTGGAGCGTATACGTCATACTCCAGGGCCTTTCATGAATTTATTAGAGAACACCCAATTCTCACAGACTGCGACGTTAACAGTCAAATTCATATAGGTGTGTTCGTCAGGAGATGCTCTGCAGGACAACATCTCTGCTTACCCGAATAAGCCACTTGGAACACATTAAGATAAGTATCAACCTGCCATGAAGATCAGGAGAGTATTGCATCTTCACGGAGTGGGATAATTAATATAGGGATACTCTCGCCTCCCAGCTGACCAACAGCTTGTCTCCCACTTCTACCTCACGGGATCTCCGATCACATAGAATGGGTTACCACTATGGACAACTCATGCGGTGGGTCTCAAACCCATCTCCATCGATGCATTATCTGTCACATTACGTGATAGACCCTTTGTGAAGGGATCTGCCAAGTTTTTCGACGTTTGGATATAATCCAACGTAATAACTCCGGAGTTCCTCAATTTTCTGACAGATTTTAGTCTCCTCTTCACATGCCTTGAGGACTTCATATTGTCCTTAGAACTATTTATCTTGACGATCACAGTTTGATTATCACAGTTCATCAGGATAGGGGGTATTGGTTTCTCAACCATAGGTAAGTCCATCAAGAGCTCATGAAGCCACTCTGCTTCAACAGTGGCAGTGTCTAATGCTGTGAGTTCTGCTTCCATAGTTGACCTCGTTAAGATGGTCTGCTTGCAAGACTTCCAGGAAACAGCGCCACCGCCAAGTGTAAAAACATAACCACTTGTGGCCTTAATCTCATCAGCATCAGATATCCAGTTTGAGTCACTATAACCCTCCAGTACCCTTGGATACCTGGTGTAGTGAATCCCATAGCTCGCAGTGCCTTTCAAATAGCGCATAACTCTCTCAAGAGCATGCCAATGATCATCTCCCGGTTTTGACACAAACCGACTCAGTTTGCTCACAGCAAAAGAGATGTCAGGCCTCGTGGCACTCGCCAAATACATAAGCGAACCAATAATCTGAGAATACCTCAGTTGATCCTTAGCAATCCGTCGATTCTTTCGAAGCAACACACTAGCATCATATGGAGTTGGAGAAGACTGGCAGTCGCTATACCCAAAACGACTCAAGACCTTTTCCACATAGTGAGACTGAAGCAGTGTAATCCCACCATTCTCATCTCTCAACAGCTTGATGTTTAAGATAACATCAGCTACTCCTAGATCCTTCATCTCAAAGCAACGAGATAAGAAATCCTTAACCTCATTGATTAAATCAAGTTTGGTTCCAAAGATCAGTATGTCATCGACATACAGACAAAGAATAACTCCTTCGCCCCCACCATGGTGATAGTACACACACTTGTCACCATCGTTTACTACAAAGCCGGCAGCAGTTAATGTTCTTTCGAACTTCTCATGCCACTCCTTAGGAGCTTGTTTAAGGCCATATAAAGACTTTAATAACTTGCACACCTTTCCTTCCTGACCAGGTACTACAAAACCATCTGGCTGATCCATGTAAATTTCCTGCTTCAACTCTCCATTGAGGAAAGCCGTCTTAACGTCCATTTGATGAACGAGAAGACCATGTGAGGTAGCCAGTGATAGTAGCACCCGAATAGTGGTCAGTCTAGCCACGAGTGAGTAAGTATCAAAGAAGTCTTCACCTTCTTTCTGGGTATAACCCTTAGCCACAAGTCGTGCCTTGTACTTTTCAATTGTACCATCAGGTCTAAGCTTCTTCTTGAACACCCACTTACATCCTACAGGTTTGCACCCATAAGGACGGTCAGTGATCTCCCAGGTTCCGTTAGCTAAGATGGAATCCATCTCGCTACGAACAGCTTCCTTCCAGTAGTCAGCATCAGGAGATGCATCGGCTTCTGAAATAGTCCTGGGTGTGTCATCCACAAGGTACACAATGAAGTCATCACCAAAGGACTTTGCAGTCCTCTGTCTCTTACTCCTCACAGGAGTTCCATTGTCACCCTCAACAGGATTCTCAACGTGTTCCATCGCAATGGTGGGTTCAGGAATTACAGCGAATTCCTCACTAGATGGAGTAGGTATCTCCTGATTTGATGAACTCGACATATCCTTCATAGGAAATATGTCCTCAAAGAAAGTTACATCATTCGACTCCATAATCGTACCAACATACATGTCGAATACCTCAGATTTTATTATCAAAAATCTATAACCAATGCTATGAAAAGCATAGCCCAGAAGAACACAATCCACGGTTTTTGGTCCAAGCTTGCGCTTCTTGGGAATTGGTATATTGACTTTTGCCAAACAACCCCAAGTACGTAGGTAAGAGAGTTTCAACCTTTTCCTTTCCCATTCCTCAAATGGAGTCATGGTCTTATGCTTTGTGGGAACTCGGTTTAGGACATGACATGCAGTCATTAGCGCCTCCCCCCACCATTCCTTGGAGAGACCCGATGTGTCTAACATGGTGTTAACCATATCAGTTAGAGTTCGGTTCTTTCTTTCGGCTACCCCATTTGACTGAGGTGAGTAGGGAGGCGTCCTCTCATGGATTATACCATGTTCCGCACAAAACAAATCAAAATCATTGGAAAAATACTCTCCACCACGATCAGACCTAAGCCGTTTAATTTTCCGATCAAGTTGGTTCTCTGCCTCAGCTTTAAAGTTTTTGAAGAAAGTTAAAGCCTCATCTTTTGATTTCAGAAGATACACATAACAATATCTAGTGGAGTCATCGATCAACGTCATGAAGTATCTCTTTCCACCTTTTGTCAACACGCCATTCATCTCACAAAGATCAGAATGTATAAGCTCTAGTGGCGCCAAGTCTCTTGCCTCTGCAGTCTTATGGGACTTGCGAGGTTGCTTAGCTTGCACACACACTTGGCACTTGGAGCCCTTGACAGTAGGTATTTTCGGAATTAAATTCATATTGGCTAGCCGCGTCATGCAACCAAAGTTAATATGACAAAGTCGTGAATGCCAAATATCAAAATCATTATTGTGGCAAACATTATTAATAACTTTAGTGCAAATATCTGACAAAGATAGGTGGAACAAGCCTCCGCTCTCATAGCCTTTTCCAACAAATTGTCCATACTTAGAAATTACAACTTTATTGGATTCGAAAACCTACTTAAAACCATCTCGACATAAACGGGAACCGCTAACGAGATTTTTATTGATGGACGGCACATGATGAACGTTCTTCAGACGCACGGTCTTCCCCGAAGTAAACTTCAGATCGACTGTACCGACACCTCGAACGATGGCATGTGACCCATTCCCCATCAGCACGGGAGAAGTCCCTGTGACCTGGTAAGAAGAAAACATGGAGGCGTCAGCACAAACGTGCACATTGGCACCGGTGTCAATTAACCAATCAGGAGATTGAAATACTGAAAGGATGGTAGGAAGAATACCGTACCCAGATTCCTTCATATCAGTATCACCGATGACAACATTAGCGGAATTGCCGCTCTTCTCATGTTCGCGCTCCTCAAAGCGGTTAGGACACTTCGGAGCCCAGTGATTAGGATCACCGCAGACATGGCAAAGTCCCTTCCCCTTCTTATGAGAATTCTTCTTGAAGTTGGTAGAATGTGACGGCTTGTTCTTTGTATCAAACTTGCCTTTGCCCTGAGTTTTGTTCTTGTTGTTTTTGAACTTGTTGGGCCGGAAGTTCTTCTTCTGTACCATGTGGGCACTAGAAGCTCCCTCAGCAACTCGAACACGTGTGTCCTTTGCTCTCGCCTTCTCTTCAACATCAAGAGTACCAATGAGATCCGCAACGGAAAACTCCTGTCTCTTGTGTTTCAGGAAAGTAGCAAAATTGTTCCACGAAGGTGGAAGCTTGGCAATGATGCCTCCGGCAATAAATTTGTTCGGCAACACACACTTGAAGTACTCGAGTTCCTTTGCGAGCGACTGTATCTCATGAGCTTGCTGTACAACAGAGCGCTCATCAGTCATCTTGTAGTCATAGAATTGCTCCATGACGTACAACTCGCTGCCGGCGTCCGAGGCACCAAACTTGGCCTCGAGCGCAGCCCACATGTCCTTGCCGTTGTCAAACGACATATACGAATCCACAATGGAATCATCAAGAACACTCAGAAGAGCGCCTTTAAAGGGAGTATCGATCTTCTCAAAAGCTTCCAGCTGTGCTGGATTAAGATTGCCCTCAGCTTGCCCTTAGTGGCATCATAGCAGCACATGGTCTGAAACCAGTAGACTGCTCTCGTGCGCCACCTCTTATATTGCACCCCCTTAAAGGCAGGCGGCTTCAAATGCGCAGCAAAACCACTCGGAGTAAATTGCCTATAATCAGGTTTTTGGATTGTTGGAAATATGAGCAAATTACTACGAGATTTAATCCGAATAAACAGAAGATAAACCATGACAGCAATAGCAGAGATTAAACTAATCATGCAAACTAGCATAGTAGATGAACAGATCACATCTAGGGCACATACTAGAAACATGAATTCTACCACGATCTCGAACAAGAAGGATAGAATCACATACGGTGCAGCGGGAGCAGCACCGTCGGCGTTGAGGTTGTCGCCCATGTCATCGAGGATGAGGTTGCCGAGGTCGGGGAAGAAGTCGTCGTTGGCGAAGTCGTCACTGCCAGCAGTCACGCGAGTGCGCTCCCCAAAAACCTGATCGCCCCTCTCCCGTACAGGATCACGAGAGGCGGGGTTCCGGAGGCCTGCTATCCCTTCTCGCGGTGCACGCCGGAAGGAGGGATGGAGAAGACTTGCGTGGCGGCGCAATGATCGGGAACGGTGGTGCGAAACCATACGAAGCGGCGGTGGCTAGGGTAGACGTCTGCCTGACTATATAGTGCGGGCCGGGTAGGTCGTGGGAGTAAATCCCACGTCCGAGTCGCGATCCAAAAGAATCGGAAACGGTTCAGTAATTAACGCATCCGTTAATTATTAATCAATGACTCATTATTTTTTCCCGAGCAGCAAAAATATAGACAACGTGCATAGCTCTGTCCTCGGCTCAATCCCGCAACCCGCGGCGCGGCGTGGCGAGGAGGAGGAGGAGGAGCGCGCGTGTAGGTCTCCTCTTCTCATGCTCTTACAAGTGGTAGAAGAGCTCACCTTATAAAGAGGTGCATGTCTCACTTAACTTCCGGGGTGGGACTAAACTTTAGTCCCACTCACACCACTCACAAGCTATGCATGAATGGGCCAAGAGAATTTCAGAATTTTAGTTGGGCTTTAGGCCAAAGGCCTACTAGCAAATTCCAACAAACGGTACACAGAGTGCAGCGTTTGAGGCTGCAATAGAGGCTTTGCGGCGCGAGGTTGTCAACGTCGAGGAGATGCCGTCGGCGGGGAACACATGTTCAGTCTGTATGGAGCCCTGGACCTGCGAAGGTCTTCATCGCATCTGGTGAGGCTTCTCTTATACTATACATCTATTTAAGCCACAAATAATTTTGAACGGTCTCATAATATAAGATGTTTTTGTAAGCTATACTATGAATTATTTCCTACTCCCTCCGTCCCTTAATATCAGAGCGTCTTATATTATGGGACGGAGAAGAGTATATATTTCTCATATCTGAATAGTATAGATGTAGCAATTTTAGCTGTGGAATCAGCGACAAATTTATAGAAAACAAACAACTGATCATCGATTTCCTTTATATCTTATTATCTGCTACCCAACCCACAGTTGCATTCCTTGTGGACATGTGTACGGCAGATCTTGTCTGGAGAAGTGGCTGCACGAGAACGCCAAGGTATGTACCACCACATGCATGATTCTCAACTTTAAAACACGCAGTTGCATTCTAAACTTGTCAATGTATATTTTTCATTATAGAATAGATGTAGCTGGTACGTACCAGCTGCATGATTCTGAACTTGTCCATGTATATTGTCATTATAAATCTTTTTCCAGTACGATGTACTATGCTTTATGTTGAGAGCACTGATCTGTTTCCTAAGTCGTGTGGTCGTATCAAATCTTTGTTCCAGTGCTCTCAATGTAAGCTGCAGTTTGAGGACAAGCTTATTATCAACCTATATACGCCAGCAAATTTTGGGGACGGTTGCGGCACCATACAGGTTATGTTTCTTTCTCTGTCTGGACCCAATAATTTTGTCGCACATGTTAAAACTAATTTTCTGATGATAAAACTAATTTATACAACCTCCGTTACGAAAACATCTTACATTTTTTATACGGAGGTAATAAGAATTATTAGATGAACCAGTTTCTCATTTTTACGGTGGCCTTTGCAGTCAGTATCGTATGCTTGCTGAACAAGCCTACCGCTCGATAGTTTTTTTTTTTTTTTTTTTTTTGCGCATAGCCTACCGCTCGATTGTACATAGTGCATCCTGATTATCAGGTTGTAAAACTGTCGCGAATTGTATTTCCAAATTAAAGATGAAGCACTCGGTGCCACGGTTTCCTTATATAATTGGAATTTCACCGCCACTAAATAAATTAGGGGCGCATGCATGCATGCAGATGAACTGAACTTAATTTTCGAATTTGCAGGAAGTAAAAGTTTATGTTAGTAAGGAGATGGCTGCGGTCGCGGCACACTACGAGAGACAATTGGAGTCAGCGGCACGTTACGCGAGACAATTGGAGTCAGAGATCACCAGACTCGAGACAGTGGGGGCACAGCACGCGAGACAATTGGAGTCAGAGATCGCCAGGTTCGAGGCAGAACAGAGGTTGTTTAACCAGGCAACGAACAAGAAACTGGAGTCAGCTAACTCCTATGTCACCGGACTCCTGGATCAGATGCAGGCTTGGGTCCAAGCCTTGGAAGCTGAGCAGGCTGAGCATGTGTTGCTGAAGCAACTGCTGAGCTGCCAAGCCGTTGCCACCTCCTCTGAAGCCAGCAGAGTACTAGAAGGAAGCGGCACGGGTTCAGCAGAACCGGGGGAGGCGGATCATCAATCCCATTAAGTGCTTATACTCCAGTCAATGGGCCCATTAATTGTGTTGCTGAGGCCCATGGCCTACCGCTACCTGGCTTCTTTTTTCAGACTAGATAATTGCCCGCGTTGCGACGGAGGTATACGCATTCTAGTAGAATAGCCCATGATTGCACTTCTATTATTACATTGGCGCATTAAAATCTTAGCAAGTTTTTATATGCAATTGTCATGATTTACATGTCATCTTATTGTTAAGCACTTATTTGGTAAGAATTTATTGACTTCCTAAAGAAAATAGTATTTAGGAAAAAGATCAGAGGTGGGAGATAAATGCCATATTATTGTTAAGCACTAATTTGGTAAGAATTTATTGACTTACCAAAGTGTATTATTATTTGTAAGAAAGAATAGAAATGAGAGGGAAAAATCAAACGAAAGAAGGGAAGGGAGTACCATATATAGAGAGGTTGGACGAAGGTGAGTGAAACGGTAACCTTACGTTCTTTTTAAGTAGTATTATTGCTAAGCACTTATTTGGTAAGAATTTATTGACTTACCAAAGAGTATTATTATTTGGAAGAAAGAATATGAGAGGGAAAAATCAAACGAAAGAAGGGAAGGGAGTACCATATATAGAGAGGTTGGACGAAGGAGAGTGAAACGGGAACCTTACTATATATATATTAGGAAAAAGATCAGAGATGGGAGAAAAATGCCATATTATTGTTAAGCACTTATTTGGTAAGAATTTATTGACTTACCAAATAGTATTATTATTTGGAAGAAAGAATAGAAATGAGAGGGAAAAATCAAGCAGAAGAAGGGAAGGGAGTACCATATATAGAGAGGTTGGACGAAGGTGAGTGAAACGATAACCTTTCGTTCTTTTTAAGTAGTACTAGGTAATTGCCCGTGCGTTGCAAGGGGCATAAATATTGTAGTGGTTCGACAAAAACTGTGTTAAAAAAATAAGTCTAGGATCCTTACGCACATCAGGCAACATTAACATTTTTGTACGATCCAATTACTATTTTCTTGTTACTCTTCCTCCACCCTCACTAGTACATCCGACTTTAACTTTGTTTTGCTGGTTGCACATTTTATAGTACCCATGCATGTGCAATGCATGTCTTATATACAACATGGTAACAATAAATTGTCAAGCAACTTAAATATGCACCAATTTTTACGTTTTTGAGATACATGTATAACTCAGTCATACGGAGGTTGACCCACAATTAATTATATCATCAGTGGTATATAATTTCCATGAAATCATGTGGCCTATTTTACATCAACATAATTTTGCAAAGTACTCCCTTCATCCCACAATATAAGAGCGTTTTTGACACTATACTGATGTCAAAAACGCTCTTATATTATGAGACGGAGGGAGTACCTTTTTTTTTCTTTCACCCAAATGCAAAGAAAAAACAACAGAATCGACTACATACCTATAGAAGATTAATGTACTACAGATAATTCAAAGAAACGATTTTGTTGATGGGAAGGGAGGGCACGTTAGCATTTACGGGACTGTAATCCGTTTTCAATCCAATAAACACAAATCTCTACTACCTAAAATGTTGATCTACATTAAAGGCATCCGGGTAAACTTGATCTACATTAGCAAATAAAAAGTTGCACTTTGAACAGAAGTCCAGCACACCTAGTTTTGCAGCTTTTGCGATCTGTGAAAACTAAACCTGGTCAAAAAATTCATCCATGAATTAAAGCAAGATAACTGAATAATGATTAAGCAGTATGGTAGGAGTGCCCATGATACATGTCTAATTTAGTACTCATGTCATGTTAAGCATCTTATCAAGAACAAATAATCTCTGTAGTCCTTCACTAATTAAAAACCTATAATATTTTCTTACCATCGCAATGGCTATTTCTTCAATCTGAACCCTTGTGGTCTGCCTTAACTCACCTGGACAAAGAACTTCAAGAGTTTCACGACTGCCTTCTCTTCATTTCCGTTCTCAAGAAAAGTAGGGTAAGCAGGAGAGGGTACGACTATGGGTCAATCTTTTTTCCGTATTACCGAGGTGGAAGGTGGAAGGTGGCATCACTGCCTCGTCATCATAGACGTCTTCCCGCAAGCTGCCACAATGGTGTTAGTTCAGACATCTAGGTCGTGGTATAAGGATTAAGGAGTATGGTAGCAGTGAGATGTTCGATCACTCAGTTAAATACTTGAATGAGGTCCACATCATATGCAATGTCGCATGGACCAGACCGATGGACAGGATGATCGCAAGTGTAGTCAAGATGACATGTATGTGTGCGTGCACCACGCTTGCTGTAAGCACGGGACCTTCTCGTCTGATGATCTTTGCCTATCTCCGTTTCAAAAAATTAAAAAATTAAAAAATGATCTCCATATTACTGGTCGGGGAGTGGTTGTAGTACGAGCCAGAAATTTGAAGAGCATCATCGGTGAGGGAAGTTGGAGCAGCGACGCCATCGTGAGGAGGGAGGAGCGCTGGTCGGGGAGTGGACATGGAGGACCTCGGCTCCAGCTCTGTCCACCTCGAGCGGCCGAATCCGGTGTTGCCGGTGAGCGGCCGTGATGTGTATGCGTGCCCTAATTGACTTCGTCCCTGCCCTTGGCAAAAGTGTGACCGGCTGCCGCCGCCGCCACTCCTGAGGAGGCGTGGAAATCCTTACGGGAAGGCGACTGGACGAGCGGACGGCTTGAGGAAGGGGCAACTGGGATCGGGGAAGGGTTACGTTTTTTTTTTTCTTGACGAACCAAACTCGGTTTGAGGAAAAAAAAAAACATGGGACAGAAAACCAGGTGGAACGAGGAAGTGGGGTTGGGGGAACGATGCGGGGAGGGAGAGTCCGACGAAAGGGAGCGACTTAAGAGTGAGAGGGAACGTAAGTTTTTTGAGGTAGTAGAGACTACACAATTGCCCGTGCGTTGCAACGGGGGTATAACCATTCTAGTAGATTAGCGTGACTGCACGTCCATTATTATATTGATGCGCTAAAATTTTAGCAAGTTCATGTATGCAATCGCCATGATTTACCTGCCATTTTATTATTAAGCACTTATTTTGTAAGAATTTAATGACTTACTAAAAAATATGTTTTTATTTTAGTAAGTTAATAAAACATGCGCTAATTGATTCTATTTTAGGGAGAATGGATGGGAGAAAAATCATAGATAGAAGGAAAAAAATCAAAGAGGAGAAAGAAAGAGTGGAACGTATATAAGGAAGGTTGGACGAAAGAGAGGTGAAATATGAACCTTACGTTCTTTTTAAGTAGTAGATTATTGTTAAGCACTTATTTGATAAGAATTTATTGACTTACCAAATAATATTATCATTTGGAAGAAAGAATAGAAATGAGAGGGAAAAATCAAACAAAAGAAGGGAAGGGAGTACCATATATAGAGAGGTTGGACGAAGGAGAGTGAAATGGGAACCTTATGTTCTTTTTAAGTAGTACTAGACATTTGCCCGTGCGTTGCAACGGGAAGTACAAACATTCTATTAGTTAGCCCGTGACTGCACGTCTATTATTATATTGATACGCTAAAATCTTAGCAAGTTTTTTGTATGCAATCGTCATGATTTACCTGTCATTTTATTGTTAAGCACTTATTTGGTAAGAATTTAATGAATTACCAAACAAAATATGTTTTTATTTTGGCAAGTTAATTAAATATGAGACAATTGATTTTATTTTAGGGAGAATCGATGGGAGAAAAATTAGGGATGGGAGGAAAAAATCAAAGAAGAGAAGGAAAGAGTTGGTGGTATATAAGTAAGGTTGGACGAAAGAGAGGTGAAATGGGAAGCTTGCATTCTTTTTAAGTAGTAGAGATTAGGGAGAATGGATGGGAGAAAAAATAGGGATGGTGAAAGGACCACGATGTCGCCTAGAGGGGGGGTGAATAGGCGTTTTAAAATCTTTTACGGATTTGGCTATATCCTAATGCGGAAATAAACTAAGCGGATACTTTTCAAGCACAAATCCTAAATATACTAGGCTCACTAAGTGCACCAACAACTTATTATAAACAAGATGAGAACAACGAGGATATGAGTAAGCACAAGTAAGTTACACAAACTTACTCAATGTATATCACGAGATATGGAAATGAATGTTACAAGCTAGCAAATCACACTAAACACAAGATAGAACAATAGTAGGAAGTATGAATTGCGGACTATAAAGTGTTGGCCTAAATAATCTCTACGATATGGTAACCAACACAATATAATGAGGACAACAAGAATAGTGAATGCACGGTCAAGTGACCAAGGTAAACCACAAGTAAGGAGTTAGGGTTAGGGATAACCGAAGTCACGGAGACGATGATGTATCCCGATGTTCACTTGCTTGGAGGGAAGCTAGTCACCGTTAGAGAGGTGGATGTTACCACGAAGGCACACCAACGCCACAAAGGCTCACCCTATTCTCCTTGAGATATCACCACGAAGGCGATTCCCAACCACTAGTGGTAGACCTTGAGGCGGCCTCCAAACCTTCACAAACTTTCCGGGGGACAAATCACAAGTTGATTCCTCACCGGAGCACTCCTACCGCCTAGGAGTCTCCAACCTCCAAGAGTAACAAGATCAAGGGGTAAATGCTCAAGACTTGCTCAAATCACGAATTCCTTTGGTCAAGAGAGGGAGAGGGAGTGGATCTATCAATGGTTGAAATCTCTCTCAAGAACTCTCACAAATCTCTTCGGGATCTAAGATTTGAGGTAGGAGAAAGGAGAGGGAGCTTTTCTTCAAGTGTGGGTCAAGATAGTTGTGTTGCTCAACCCCTCCACGAAGTAGTGAAGGGGTATTTATAGTGTGGCCCCAAATGTGGCCGTTGGGGCGGAATTCTGCTCAGGAAAGTGTCGGACGTCCGGTAAGTACCGGACGTCCGGTGGCAAAACAGGCACCGGACGTCCGGTGGAACACCGGACGTCCGACGGCTGTAGCACGCCATCAGACGAAAGTAGCAGGATATTTGCGAAACAGGTTTGTCGGACATCCGACACTTTCCGGACGTCCGGTGACCGGACGTCCGGTAAGTACCAGAAATCCGTCCGTTTGCTTCTGGATATGGCCACCGGATTTCCGGACGCTACCGGACGTCCGGCCAATAAAAAACAGCAGGAACCCCAAAACTAAAACATGCACAACTTTTTCATACGGACTCCGATTTTGATGATCTTGGGCTCGTTTTGAAGCTATGGAAAATCTCCAGGTCCTCACATAAAGAACCACCCAAGATAAACCAAAATGGAGGGTGCAAAGTATGCAAAGGTTAGATCATATATTTTGGGGAAACTATTTGGATTTGGCTTTTCTTTGATATATAGGATATGAGTGGAATTGTGTATAGAAGATGTTGACTTGAGCAAATCCATCACAAACCCCTTTGATCCCCTCTTAATAGTGCGGGATCCCTATAACTCAAGAATCATAAAAGAGCTACACTACATAGCTATCGAGAATCCATTCTTGAGTGTATATGTTTCTTTGGTGGTCATCACTCCACAACACTAACGTCAAAGGAACTAATACCTTTGACATGAGCCGTTCACTTGAGCTTGATGTTGATGTTTCTTCTTGGCTCAAGATGAAGGCAAGACATTGGTGAAGTCTTCAAGTCTCTCCCCCATACACAATGTGGGAAGCTTTGCTTTGTATTCATCTTCACTTGTCCATCATGTGATCATCCACAAGTTCAAGCATGTAATCCTTTGGGATGGTTATCTTGAACTTGCCCTTGTCATCCATGATCACCAACACTTGATGTCATCCTCTCACAGACACTTGAAATCTCTCTCTCGATGCGAGCCCATGAGAATCACCTGAATACTTAATCAATCATGACTCAACACATGAGTCCATTATGATCATATCTTTGAGCCACTCCTAGAATTCATCATTCAAATCATCCTTTTAAGATCTTGATCCATTATGGCTCAAACCATAGCTCTAAGCATGGCAACCCTTAAGATACTCCAATGAACTTCATTTTGATCATCTCAATGTAATTGTTGCTTCAAAGGAGTTGACTTCCATTATTCTTCAAACATTTTCCAATGGGACTAACCTTCAAATGTATATCTCAATGAAAACATTAGTCCATAAGGATTGTCATCAATTACCAAAACCACACATGGGGACTACATGTACTTTCAGATGGGAGGAAAAAATCAAAGAAGAGAAGGAAAGAGTGGGAGGTATATAAGGAAGGTTGGACGAAAGAGAGGTGAAATGGGAACCTTGCGTTCTTTTTAAGTAGTAGAGACTAGACATTTGCCCGTGCGTTGCAATGGGAAGTACAAACATTCTATTAGTTAGCCCGTGACTGCACGTCTATTATTATATTGATGCGCTAAAATCTTAGCAAGTTTTTTGTATACAATCGTCATGATTTACCTGCCATTTTATTGTTAAGCACTTATTTGGTAAGAATTTAATGACTTACCAAACAAAATATGTTTTTATTTTGGCAAGTTAATAAAATATGAGACAATTGATTTTATTTTAGGGAGAATGGATGGGAGAAAAATTAGGGATGGGAGGAAAAAATCAAAGAAGAGAAGGAAAGAGTGGGAGGTTTATAAGGAAGGTTGGACGAAAGAGAGGTGAAATGGGAATATTGCGTTCTTTTTAAGTAGTAGAGATAGAGATATATTAAGTAGTACTAGGACAATGCCCATGCGTTGCAACAGGGCGCATATATTCTCCCAATTCTCAACTTTGTGTGATGAATAAGCCTTTAACTCCTTTTATATCCTCAACAAGCATTTCTTTATCTTTGTTTTTCAATTCAATCTACTCTGGCATTTTAGTGATACTTTGAGGTGCCTTTGAAACCCCAGGGTTTAAACTTGCAGTAATCAAGTACTGCAAACCTCTCACAAAGTATACATTGCATTGAACTTCCGTTTTATGACCTATTACATGATCAAAATGATACTTCTCATCCTTGCGCACTCAAATTTGTTCTCAGATCATGCTAACAATACATGATTGTTGATGATTTATGTTACATTGCAAAAACAAATGTCTTCTCTCAAAAATCTCAACACTTAAAACATTTGGAAGGAAAAGTCAGTAAATGTGACATATGACAAATTTTCAAGGGTTATTGTGCCTATATTGCTATATATAGTCAAGATTCATGTGCAAACACTCAGATATACAAACTAACCCATTCTGACAGTGTATTTCCATGTTTATCAATATACAAAGAAAAATTGTAGTGAACACACACAGATACCACATAATGCAATGGTTATGCTCTAGATCCCCTCAGTGATATACAGACAAATACAAAGAATAAAGCAAAGTAGTACATATAATCATCTTCTGGGACCTCTTATAAGCACCAAACACACCTTTATATCTCTTTCTTGTAAGTCCATAGCTTGATGCCAGCAGGCAAAAGCTCCTGACAAGCTCTGCGCAAACAAGAAGAAACCCATTTGAAAAGTGAGCATGAGTCAAATTATAAAGCCAGAGACACTGTTGTATCATTCTAATGTCACAGGGAACGTACCAGGAGTGGAGTCTGCTTGCCAATTCTCATAATATCACACCGCACGACTTCTTCCTGATCACAAAGGTCTAAACTTTAGCATCGTGCGCCACAAACTCTAATTTTAGATTACAAGTTAAGGAGAAGTCAAATTTTGAGAAACACAGATTTATAGAGCCTCTTTGATTCAAAGGGATTTGATATTGGAAATATGATGTAGATTGTGTTGGGAAACGCAGTAGAAAACAAAAAATTCGCCCTACGGACACACAGGAACAATATGAAGATGCATATCGGGTTTGGATCAATGATCGTTACCGACTCCGGAGTGCACCGGAACTAAACTTGTCGGTGTAGATCGTACGGAGTCCCTCGAACGTCAATGACAATCCCGCGAACTGCCCTCGAAAGATCCCTCGAACAAAAGACCGAAAACACGGCCTCTCTACTTGGTTTCAAGAGTACGGTCTTCATGATCCGGCGGCGCTTCGCCGTCCAGGGCTAATCCTCGCCGGAGATTTAGATTGAGGAGATTAGAACCACACGGGACTTCTAATTATGAGGATTAGAGGTGCCTAGAGCTTGCTCTAATTAGTCAACTAGGACCAACTAGAACTAGAACTAGATCAACTAGAGGAGGCTCCAAAACTTGTATATCCATAGGGTGGAAATCCTCTAGTATATATAGGTTTAGGCGGGAGGAGGGGGCGCCACAAGGGGGAAAGGACTCCCCCCCCCCCCCTGTGCCAGCCAAGGGGGAAGGAGGAGTCCTTCCCCCACTAGGATTCGGCCTCCCATAAGGGAAAGGGGGGCGCCTCCCCTATTGGGCCCTTGTGGCCCAATTCCTTCTCCACCTCTTTGCCTTATTAGGCCCATTGATATTAAATTAAATATATATTTGTTCTAAACATTTTCAGATAATTATATATATAATTTAACATCCTTGAAACATTTTCCACCTATATATATTAATCGGTAATACCCGTTATTACCCGATATTCACCGAAACCCTTCTGGTGACCCCAAAACGCTTCCGGAACCTCTCGGAACTATTCCGGATATTAATGAAACAATTTCATAAATATATTCTCATTACTCACATACCACTAACACTCAGCATATCGTGATTACCTTAACCTTGTGACCCCGTAGGTTCGGTAAATCATAGACATGAACGAAACCCCTTCGTTCAACACTACTAGGAAAAGGGCTATAGATGAAATTGACACTAATGGCGCACCAGAGAAGTGGTGCGCCACTACTATATACTAATGGCGCACCATATGGTGATGCGCCATTAGTGTGGATGACACTAATGGCGCACCAAACACAAGGTGCGCCACTAGTAACAATTTTTTTTTTCATTTTTCCAAACATACTAATGGCGCATCCAGGCAAAGTGCGCCATTACTAGTTCTAACTAGTAATGGCGCACCAGCCACAGAGTGCGCCAGTACTGTATTTTTTTTATTCTTTTTTTTGCAAAACTACTAATGGCGCACCGTGGCAAAGTGCGCCATTACTAGTTTAAACTAGTAATGGCGCACTATGCCGCGGTGCGCCATTAGTATATATATACTTTTTTTTTTACTTTTTTGCAAAACTACTAATGGCGCACGGCCAGCAGGTGCGCCATTAGTATGTTGTGTTACTAATGGCGCATGGCTGTGTGGTGCGCCATTAGTAACCTGGGACCAGCTAGATATTTTCGACAGCCACACCTACACACTCACTTTCCCCACTTCATTCCCTCCACCTCCTTCTCCAAGCTTGTCGGCTGCCTCCTCCTCCTCACCTCATTTGCACCATAGATTCATCAAAATTAAGTGGTGAAATTACCTTTTTTTGATAGGTAAGTAAGGGGAAAGCTATCTTCATGTTGTAGATCTACTTTTTTTCTCCCTAGCTCGCTCCAACAACGTGCACATGCACTTTTTGTGGCCTAGCTAGATCTATGTATGTTCGTGGTGTTGCATATGTTTGTGGTGTTGCATATATGTTTGTGTTTGCAAGTACCGGTATTTGAAATGCGATAGTTGCCAATATTTTGCCGGAATGTTGATTCATTTCCGTTTCGGCGAGAATTTTGGCACTATGCATTCTTTTTGGTCCTATTTTTAGGGAAAGTCATGCCAAAAAATTTCTTGGTTCTAAAATATCGTTTTGCTCTACCCCGCAGGCGACCATGGACCGCACGATGACCGAAGGCATCGTGAATAGGTTTTTGAGCTCCGCGAAGGCCGAGATGCTTCAAAAGAACGAGACGGAGATAAGATGTCCGTGTCGAAGATGCAAGCTGAAGAGCCTTATTGCGGACCCGGATTCCGGGCAGGTGCGGGACCACCTGCTCTTGCATGGTTTCATGGATGGCTATCGGTGGCAAGGTGATGAAGATGACTATGAAGTCGTCCATGGGGGCCGGGCAAGAAATGAGGAAGGGCAGCAAGACAACCACCGCGGCTCGGGTGGGCGAGAAGACGAAGAATCTCCAGGACATGATCACGACGGTGATGCTGTACACAGTCATCATGTAGAAGATGCCGGACATGATGATGAGGAAGATGCCGGAGCAAACGAAGGGCATGATCATGAAGATGAAGATGCCGGCGGAGCAGACGACGATGGACCATCGATGGGCTGGGTGCAGGACCCTCATATTCAAGAGCTGCTTCTCAAGCAGACGGATAACGCAAGAGCTGCCGCCCGAGAGAAAGCCAAGCTGGATCAACTGGAGATAGACGCGGTTGCTCCATTGTATGAAGGATGCAGACCCGAGGATACCCGCCTGAAAGTAACGCTCATGGCTCTGGAGATGAAGGTAAAACACAAAATGACTGACGCATGCTTCGACGAGAACATGTCATTCTGGCACGAACGTCTTCCCAAGGGGAACAAGTGCCCGACCAGTTTTGAGGAGGCGAAGAAAGTCGTGTGTCCTCTGGATTTACCGCACGTGAAATACCATGTGTGCATGAACAATTGCATCATTTATCGGGGCGAGCATGCGGAGTCTACCATATGTCCGGTGTGCGGCGTCACTCGATACAAGAAGAGGAAGAAAGCTCCTCGAAAAGTGGTGTGGTACTTTCCGATCACTCCTCATCTGCAGCGGTATTTCGCGGACCCTAAGGTAGCAAAGCTCCTGCGTTGGCACGCGGATAGGGAGGAGAAGAAGCGAGAAGATGACACAAATGATCCGGAGATAAATAAAAAAGACAAGATGCTGAGTCACCCTAAGGATGGGAGCCAGTGGCAAGCGTTGAACTACGAACACCCAGAATTTGGGAAGGATCCAAGGAACATCGTGCTGGGCGCGAGCACCGATGGAGTCAATCCGTTTGGCAGCCAGAGAAGCACACATAGCACCTGGCCTGTGTTTGTGTGGATGTACAACCTTCCCCCCTGGTTGTGCATGAAGAGGAAGTACATTCACATGAGTATGCTAATTGAAGGGCCGAAACAACCAGGGAACGACATCAATCTGTATCTGGGGCTGCTGAAAGAGGAGCTAGACACGCTGTGGAAAACGCCAGCCAATACGTGGGACGCCGCAGAGAAAGAATATTTCCCTATGAGAGCCGCACTGCTCACGACGGTGCACGACTATCTCGGTTACGGATATCTCGCGGGGCAGGTGGTCCACAGATTTTCTGGATGCGTCAGGTGCATGGATGACACAACATATCTCCAGCTAGATAGAGATCCCGGGTCTTCGAAAACCATGTTCATGGGACATCGAAGGTGGCTTCGCGACGATGACCCGTGGAGGAAACGCAAGGATCTGTTCGATGGTGAAACCGAACCCCGAAGACGCCCGCGTACGAGGAGCGGCGAGGAAATAGACGAGCTGTTGAAAAATTGGAAAGATTGCCCACTGCCGGGAAAGAAGCAAAAGGCGCCAGAGCCGGGAAAGAAGCGAAAGGCACCATAGCCGCTGCTGAAGGTATGGAAAACGAGGTCTGTTTTCTGGGACTTGCCGTACTGGAAGATCCACCGTGTGCCTCACAGCCTTGATGCCATGCATATCACGAAGAACATGTGCGAGAGTCTGCTTGGTACCCTGCTCAACATGCCAGAGAGGACCAAAGATGGGCCGAAAGCAAGGGCAGACTTGAAATCAATGGGCATCAGGCAGGAGCTTCACGCTAATGATGATGATGATGATGATGATGAGGCGAAGCAGGACACAGAAAGTCGTCGCAAAGGCAAAAAGGCCAAGAAGACCGGAAATGACTACCCTCCCGCGTGCTTCACTCTAAGTCAGGAGAAGATCGAGCAGTTTTTCACCTGCCTCGTAGGAGTAAAACTTCCTTACGGTTACGCGGGGAAGATAAGCAGATACCTAGACCCAGCGAAGCAGAAGTTCAGCGGGATGAAGTCTCACGACTGTCACGTGCTGATGACGCAGATACTTCCAGTTGCAATCCGTGGGAACATGGACGCGCATGTCCGTGAAACGCTATTTGGCCTATGCAACTTTTTCGATGTCATCTCTCGGAAGTCGGTTGGCGTGAGGCAACTCAGAAGGCTACAGGAAGAGATCGTGGTGATACTATGCGAGCTTGAGATGTACTTCCCGCCCGCATTCTTCAACGTTATGGTGCATCTGCTGGTCCATATCGTGGAGGATATCATCCAACTCGGGCCGACGTTCCTGCACAGCATGATGCCGTTCGAAAGGATGAATGGTGTCATCAAAGGATACGTTCGCAACATGTCACGTCCAGAGGGAAGCATAGCCAGGGGCTTTCTGACCGAAGAGTGCATCTCCTACTGCATGAATTATCTAGGCATCGAGAACCCCGTTGGTCTGCCCGTCAACAGGCACCTCGGCAGGCTCGCTGGATGGGGTCACCGTGAGGGTCGCCGCGAAATGCATGTCGACTTCGAGGGTCGACTCGCTGACTTTGAAAGAGCAAACCTAGTCGCGCTACAACACATAGACGTGGTCGATCCTTGGGTGGTAGAGCACAAAACCTTTATTGAGAAGACGTACAATGACCGAGGCCAACAGAGGACGGACGGAGATATAATCAAAGAGCACAACTCATGTTTCACGTGTTGGTTCAAGCAGAAGCTTCTGTCGTACCCTTTACATGAGGATTCTTCCGCGGAAGAACAACTCATATTCGCCTTGTCACAGGGCGCCGAGCACAACCTGATGACCTATGAGGCATATGATATCAACGGCTACACATTCTACACCGAGGACAAGGACATGAAGAGCGATGGTTATCAGAACTCCGGGATAACGATGGAATCCTACACCGGTAACGACAAGGACAGATACTACGGAAGGATCGAGGAGATCTGGGAGCTGAGCTACGCTGGAGAGAAGGTCCCGATGTTCCGTGTTAGATGGGCCAAGAGCGTCCTAAAAGAAGACCGGTATTTCACCACCATGGTTATACCCGAAGCCAAATCCAAGACCGCGGGCGCAAACGTCACCGCGAAAAATGAGCCATGGGCACTGGCTTCCCAAGTGGACCAATGCTTCTTCATTACCGACCCGTCAAAGCCCAGTCGTGTTGTCGTGAGGAGAGGCAAAAGGAAGATCATCGGAATGGATGGAGTCGCCAATGAGCAAGACTTCGACAAGTACGGCGACCCAAAGATGGAACATGACGACGACGATGAAGTAGCAGCATACACCACAAGAAGAAGCAGGACCACCCTACCTAAAGGACGTCCGTTCCACAGAAGAACTCCATTTGCGAAAAAGAAGGGCAAGAAGATTGTGAACAGATAGCTAGCTAAGATCGATTGTATTTAAATCGTAGTCTTCATTTCTCGATTGTATTTCATGGGCACTTTTTGAACTCATGAATATTTTTAAATTTCATGGGCACTTTTCTAATTCATGAATATATTTTCAAATTCATGGGCAAAAATATTGAATATTCATGAGGACACTCGATCTCGATCCCCCTCCATCTCGATCGCTATCCCCCTCATCTCGACGCTATCCCCCTCCATCTCGATCTCGATCCCCCCCGCACCCTCCGCTAGCTCCACCGCCGCCGACGACCCCACCGCACCCTCCCCCGCTCCACCGCCGCCGCCGAGCACCCCCATTGATGAATTTTCAAATAACAATTTGATGATATTTTTTTCATATTCATAAAAAAATATTACTGTTTTTATAAAAAATTATTACTGTTTTTATAAAAAAATATTTAAAAATAGCAACAAAAAATAATAATAATAAACATACTAATGGCGCACCGCTCGGGTAGTGCGCCATTGCTATCTAAAAAAAGATTTCTAATGGCGCACCGCTAGGGGGTGCGCCCTTGCTATCAAAAAAAAGATTTCTAAGGCGCACCGCCGGGGGTGCCCCATAGTAAGCTTCCCCTAGCTCTAACTCGCCCGACCCCTTCGTCCCTCCCTCTCGCCAGATCCACTACCCCCCCCCCCCCCCCCCCCCCCCCGCGCGCTGCCCCGACCCACGACGCCGCGCCCCTACGTGGCCCACCGCCCCGCCCCCCACCACTGCAGCTCCGCCATCGCCGACGCCTCCGCGGCCTCGCGTCGCCGACAGCCTCCCCGCGTCGGCCCCTGCCCTGCGCCGCCTCTACCTCAGTCCGGTCACGGGGTGCAAGACGACGACCGCCGCCGACCAGCGAAGCACGTGGCCGCCGGCTTCCCCACGACCAACCAAGGCGCCCAGGAGGACCGCCGCCGTCTTCTTCTTCGACTACGAGGACCCGGACGAGCTCGGACGCCCTCGAGCCATCCCTTCGACGCCGCCACCGCCGCCGACCGCGACCCCGACCCCGACCCCTCCGGCGACCGGCCGCGCCCGCCCAGGTACCTCTCCTCCTTCCTCCTTCCTCCCAGTTTGCAATCCAGACAGAGTTGCCTGCCATTTTCTCTGAAATTTAAGAGGCATAATGCCAGTGAATCGACATTTCGGTGGCATACATTGCGATCCTTCTATTAGACAGAGATGTTTGAGTCTTTTGTGTGTCTCTGTTTGTAGGGAGCTTGTGTAGTATTTTCAGGCTAGATAGGTGGTTCCGGCAGTGAGCACATCCTGGTAGTGTTTTGACATGTTTATATTTTTTCTGTCTGAAACTTTGCTAGGTGAGAATGTCTGAAACCTTTTTTTTGTTCGATGAGGAACCATATTTTCTGAATAGGATCCCTGGTGAACGAATACTTCAAACTTTTCAGACTAAACAAGGTTTTTGATTTCTTAAAAGCTGTGGCATATGGTACAACTCTGGAAATTGACAGTATAGTAGTAGCAGGCCTGAATGTATAGCTTCTTACGAAGATACATAACGTGCGAGTATAGATTTTTTGTCAAATCTTTTTTTGTAGATACAGGATTGAAAATCTAACAAAGAGTACTTTGATCAATGAGTATTCTCCAACTAGGAAATTATGTGATGTGACAAGTGAGATGCTATTCACTTAATACTGGTAGAGAAATTCACTGTCTGAACCTTGAAATAAACTCTATTTCCAGTTGTATTATTCTAACCAGAACTCATAACAGTCTACTCCAGAAGTGAGTGAAAATATAGATGCAAGGAGAAATAAGCAGCCAAAACAGCAATTAGCAAAAGTGATAGTGGTACTGAATTTAAGTGTGTAATGGTGAACCCTGAAGCTGATATTTTAGCAATGGTGGCTTCAGTGTGTGGTGACTATTGATGATTTTTTGTTGGGTGACCTATTAGATCTGGAATGGGAGCTCACATAAGTTGAGCTGATTTTTGTCCATATGAAAGCAGATGACCATATGGTCTGTGGCCTTTTCATCCATATGAAAGTAGAGGCACATTGTGGTGCTAGTTTGCTGGGTTTTGTCTCCGACCATCGTGTCGTGATGATTTTGCAGGTACCCCGAGAGGCCCTTGAGTTTGCCGGAATGTCGATTAACTTCCGTTCCGGCAAATTTGGGTACTCCATATGTCCTATTTTCAGCAAAGGTCATGCTGAAATTTTCCTTTAGGGTGCCCAACTTAGAATTCTCCTTCACGGCTTAGCTTTTAGGGTGCCTCGGTGTCGATAAGAACCTAAATGATGAAAGCTTAGGCTTTTAGGGTGCCTCGGCGTCGACAAACCCTAAATGATAAAAGCTTAGCTTTTAGGATGCCTCGGTGTCGACAAACCCTAAATGATGAGACCATGATCTTGTTCCTTGACAATAACCAACTTTTTGACCAAACTTTTTTCCTATTTAGAGCGAAACATGGCCCACAACGATGAGGCCGGCGGTTCGGGCGGCAAGCAATTTTGGGAGCTGTCCCAGGAGATGGAGGAACAACCTCACCGCTATGAGGACGCCGCGGAAGACACCGATCCTGACTACACAACCACTAGTGGCGTCGGGGATGACACCACTGATGGCGCCGCCGAGGATGCCACCACTGATGATGGCGGCGCACACACAGATGGCAGCCAACCGAAGAGGCAACGGAAGGACCGGCGCCCGAGCGTGCTCGGCACCGTCAGGGAGGAATTTACTGAAGTGAACTCCGACGGGCATCCGACGGCGCCCAAACAAGTAGTCAAGGGGTACTCGGTTCAGCTCGGGTGCATTCTCCGGAGCACCGTCTCGATCAACACCGAGAACCTAAGGCATAAGGACCGAGGGAATTTGCGCAGCCTCCTCTTCATGAAGCTGCACGAACGATACAAGTTCCCCGCTGAGTTTGCAAACACACGCCTCTCAGGGAATAAAGTGAACAGTGCCGCCCTCACGAAGATGAGCACGGCCCTGTCTACTTGGAGAAGCACGGTGAAGGCAATGATTGATAAAGGTGATAGTTATGACAAGATCAAGGCGAAATATCCTTTGATGAGCGAAGATGACTACAAGGAGTTCAAGATCAAGTGCGAGAGCCCCGCAACCTCCGAATCAAGTCAGTGGGGGAAAGAAATGCGGCAGTTGAACTTAGGGGTCCACCAACTCGGTCCCGGCGGTTACAGAGTGGCGGAGCCTATATGGGACAAGGAGGACGCGGAGCGTGCCGAGCAAGGCCTACCGCCCCGCTTCGAGAAATACAGTGACAAGCAGACCAGGAACTTTCTCAGGGCCCGGTACAAGGAGGACCCGGTAACAAAGGAGCTTACCACGGATCCGAAGACCAAGGAGCTTGAGCTTGTTCTGGTAAGGAATACACCCCCGCGTAATTAGCTCCATATGGTTGCATTCTAATTAATCCCCAATATTTCTAAATGGTTCACGTTCCTTCCGCAGGACAAAGAAAGCAGTAGCGCGGGGTCGTCTCGGAGCTCCCCTTTCGACACCCCTTTGAATAGGGCGTTGAACGTAATGAAAAACAAGGATAAGCTCAGTAAGCCGACGTCAGCTGGTCGTGTGGCCGGCAAAGGCTTGTCCACAAAATGGTCGTCATACTATACCGCTGGTGGGCGAAAGGAGAAAAAGACCAGCTCGGAAAGCCAGTCGCGCGAGGTTGAAGCACTCAAGGCACAAGTGGCGCGGATTCCGGAGCTTGTCCAAGAGCAAGTGGAACAACAACTGGGAACGAAGCTCAACGCCATGGTGCCTACGTTGATTCATGGGCTGACGACGTGGATTGCGGGCGGCCAACAGGGGCCTCCCCCGGTTCCCAGCTTCACGGCCAGCAACTCGCACAGCGCGCAGGCGGCGCCATTGGTGTCTCCGGCGGAGGCGGTATTCGTGTCTCCGGCGCCGGCACGGGCATTGGAGCTTAATGCACCCGGGTGTACGCCGGCCGGCACCTCACCAGCAAGCGGCCCCTCCGTCAGTTGCACGCCCGCCGTTGGCGGTGCCTCGACATTAGCCGAGCTCGACGGCATCACGGTAACTAAGCCTCTCGGCCGATGACTTCATCTCCTTGCCTTTGACTGGGCATCCCTGACGCCCTACATGTTTTCGCAGGGCGCCGCCGACGTTCCTTGCACTCTCCTGCACTTCGTGGGCGGCGAGTTGGTCGATGTCGCCAAGGGCAGAATCGTTCAACCGGGCAACCCCGTGTTCCACGGTAATCCGATGCCACCCATAGTGTATAGGGTTGAAGTGGTTCGGGTGCTGCCAGGCTGCGACGAGCTGTTACCTCCGATTCGACCCGCTGGGGCCGACGAAGAAGATGAGATGACCCTCAGCGCCTGCGTAAGCTGGCCCCTGCTTTGGCCGAAGAGCCAGATTCATTTGGGGGCGGGGGACACCACCCCACAGACAAGACCGCCAGTCGTGCCGGCGCCAAGCCATGGCAAGAACGCCGCAATGCTACCGGACATCCCTATGGCACAGGATCCGGACATGCATATGGCACAGGATCCGGACGACGACGACAACGACGACGGTACATTTACCAAGGTCGATAAGTACTTTGCTGAACATGGGTACGGTGACGAGTTCTGCGGGCCTCCTTCTCAAGAACCCAACCAAGACGACCGCGATCTAGCTGGTACGACGGAGAAACCCAGTTGCAACAGGCGTCGTCTGGCGTTCAGTTCTCAGGAGACGCCTCCAGCTGCCGCCTTCACCGAGCCTCAGATAGCTGAGGTGCGAAATATTATCAGCCCCAACACGCTCAAGAAGGCGGTCTGTGAGCAGAACTCGGTCCCATTACAGCAGATCAAGAAGAAGAGCCGGAAACGAAAGACTAAAAAGGGCACCGATGCGAGCCAGCCGGCACCGAGTACGATCCGTGCTCAGGACGGGCCACCTTCACCTAAGGATATCTCGAGGAGGGTGCATGTGGCGGGTAGGGCGATGCTACCGACAAATATGCTCAATGCTGCAACCGGTGCTATGCGGAGTCTGCACGACAGTGTTCTTTCTTTGGAGAAGCGGCGTCTCAGAGAGAATGATGTGGCATACCCGGTTTTCGTGGCCAAGGTGCCAGAGGGCAAGGGCTTTGTGGATGGCGACATCGGGGGTACGATCGTCCTGCGGTTTGATGACATCTTTGCTATGTTTAACCTTCATCCGCTGCACTACACCTTCATTCGGCTGTTTTCGCTGAGTATGGAGATGCGGATCATTAGAGACAAGACCCCGGACATCGTGATAGTCGACCCCTTCTACATGCGTGCCAAGCTCTTGAGCAGCGCTGGGGACCGCCAAGTCGCGAGTTCACACCTCGAAGGCGTCATTCTGGCAAACCCAGATAAGGATAACTTCCTTGTGGCTTACTTTCCCGAGTAAGTCATCCCTTAACCGCCCCGTAACATATGATTTCTTAGATTTCGATCGTTCTTTTTTTTTCTAACATTCCGTGTTCTGTGCAGTGACACACATTGCACACTCATCCTCTTAAGCCCGAAATATTCCATGGCCACGTATTTCGACCCGAACCGTGACTCCAAGATAGACTACAGAAATATCAAGAAAGTTCTTGATGATGTTCTCCCCGGCTACGCCAAATCTGGAGGCACCTTCACCAGGGCAGTTCGTAAGTACGGCAAGCACGTGTTCGCCCACAATACGACGTTCTGCTGCATCAAGCAGCCGCCTGGCGGTCAGAAGGATGCCTACTACGCCCTCCATCACATGCAGGCGATCGTAAGGGACCATCATCACCTTCTGCTACCAGATAATCTCAAAGATTGGGCCACGAGCTTGTCGGCAATCCAGGACGCGGACATCAGACAAGAATTCTTTCGCATCCAGTCGGAGTTTGCCGACATCATCCATCAAGATGTCCTTCATACCTCGGGGCAGTTCTTCCTCAGATATCAACCGTCCAACAGTGAGATAGACGGAACGCTACAAATGTAGGCTGACAACGCCCGCGATTTCATGACCATCACGACAGACGGCGGCTTCATCCACGCTCCTGTCCCATGAGTCGAGTCGAAAGTAGTGATGTGTAGTTCTGAAACATTGATTGGCTCATGTTGTAATTAAACTTTAATGAATTGTATGTCTCTTTGGTTTGGACAGTCGTTCAACTTAGATGTAATCGATGCTATTTATTAGTAGGACCATGAATCGTGCTATTAATGTCTTGCTTTTCTCTTCCGATCCTTTTGTTGCATACTTATATATTGCTTATGTATTGTCTGTTGTTTGGCTTGTGCATAGAGATGCCGTCGTATGTCGTGTACAAGGGTAAGGTTCTCGGAGTCTACGACGACTGGGAGGAGTGTCGGAGACAGGTTCACCGTTTCAGCGGTAACAGTTACAAAGGGTACACCACTAGGGCGGAGGCGGAATCTAGATACGCCCGCTATCTAGCGGGAGAGAGGAGGGAGCGTTGGAGGAACCGGATGAAGACCAGTTTCATTGTGATGATGCTCATCGTGATGACCGCAGCTCTCTTCTATGTGATGGTAGTTTAGATGATCGATATCGACTTGTAATGTGAAGACAAACTCGATACTCGCGGTCTCGAGACTTGTAATGTTTTATCTTTGTTCGGTCTTTTGAATTCGGAGACTAATATGATGAATTGTATTCAGAGACTAATCTTCTATTGTATTCGATGAATCTGCTATTGCTGTGTGCTGCTGTCTATATTCTGTCCAATAATATATTTTGTAACCTGTGCAAAAATCAGAAAAGTAAAAAAAAATAAAACCTAATATTCATACTAATGGCGCATCACCTCAAGGTACGCCATTAGTATGCCAAAGGATACTAATGGCGCATCACTACAGAGTGCGCCATTAGTATGCCAAAGGATACTAATGGCGCATCACCCCGCAGTGCGCCATTAGTATGCCAAAGCACATGGTTAAATATGGCCCCCTGGGAGGCATACTAATGGCGCATGGTGTTCTATACTAATGGCGCACTGCGTGGTGCGCCATTAGTATACCAGATACTAATGGCGCACCAGTGGTGCGCCATTAGTAAAAAATACTAGTGGCGTGATACTAATGGCGCACCAGTAGTGCGCCATTAGTAGGCAAAACTGGTGCGCCATTAGTAGGCCTTTTCCTAGTAGTGCAATGACCGGTAGCGGAATCGTGGACATCCATATCGGTCCCTATGATTACAAGAATGATATTCGAGTGAACCTTTGGTTATCATGTGATGTCCCTTTGCTTCGCGATACTTTACAAAACCTGATGTGCATCGACATCCTCCTGAGCCATCACCATGCTCACTATACCGTTGTTCCCGCTACCGATTTTGTTCTTCTTTCTCGTTAATGTGTTCTGACATCCTTGTGATGTAGTCACATGTGTCTGGCCAGATGATGATGGATGCCGTCACACCGAGAGGGCACTGAGAATATCTCTCCATCATCGGAGGAGAAAATCCCACTCTCGAGTTATCCGGTTACTTCTCAAACTTTCCGATGAGCCTGAAACTTGTCGTTATGATCACCTTGTTACAAATGACATTTGAGCAATCCCAAAGTCCACCGTCTGGTAGGAAGTGACCGAGACACTCTCATGGTCCGAGGAACTAAAACACATGCTAACACTCTATGTTATAACAAATGATTTCAGATGATATAATCACAAAGTATAAGAGACAAGTTTGGGTCGATTCAATATGATCATTCTTCTAACGTCATACCCTCAATGTTGTTTTAGGACTATCGTTACACTTAACGATATCCTAAGATCCGAAAAACATGATCACCAACAACACTTGAGCCAGTCTTAGAGGCGAGACTAGGAACCTATTGTTTACCATTTATCATTTCACACGTGCATATGAGTTTTTCACTGAATCGCATATTCCAGGATCATAGCGGTTATAGCATGAAATATAAACTCTTAATTATGAATAATGGAAATATAATAATACAATATTATTGCCTCTAGGGCATATTTTCAATAGTCTCCCACTTGCACTAGAGTCAATAATCTAGTTTACATAGGTTCTTTAACACCTATGGCTATCCGGTATTGCTCATGCTTTTCTCGTCATAGAGCCTTCATCATTGGGTCTGACACATTCAAATCCGTGTGAACCTTGAGAACCTTCACAAAACCCTTCTCGACATACTGCCGAATAATGTCATACTTGCGCTCAATATGTCTGGTCTTCATGTGGGATCTTGTGTAACATCCCCAGATCTTCACCCTGTTGTTAAGCTTATTAAGTTGCCAAGTCATCATGATCTTCTTCATGAGGTTGCATTAGGAAAAAATTCAACTTCAATTCAAAATTCAAAATGCAAGTCAAATAATTATTTCATCAAACATCAAAACAAAAATGTCCATGATGTTGCAAATAATGTTAAGGCAATTATAAATTTGTAACCAACATCAATGGGATTAGTTAAGTGCCCCTAACAACCTCAAACAGTGGCTGAAAACAACATTTAATAACCTTTATAATTAATACAAAACAAAATGAAATAGTATTTTAACCAAACTAGTTTTTGAAGTTAGGATATATTGCCCTGCAAATTATGAGCTAGGTAACATATTTTATAGAAATCATTTAGTGCTCAAACAATTAGCAAAACAGAGATAAAAAGAAAAACAGAATAACAGAATAAAGAAAAGAGGCCCGCAAGCCACTTACCTGGCTTACCTGTCGTAGCCCGAGCCGGCCCAGCCCACAGCGCTCGCTCCCCCTCCTCTTCTCTCTCCCTGCGTGTCGCCACCGCCGAGGGCGCGAGCGCGCGCGCCGGTCGTTCGTCGACACGGCGACGCACGCGACCGACCGGGGGGATAAGGCCGAGCCCCTTCCACTCCCCCTGGATGCCTCGCCATTTCCCCCTTCTCTCTCCCTCGCTCGCGTCGCTCCTCTCCCTCCTCTGCTACGCAGCCGAGCGCCAACGTCGCCTCACCTCCGTCATCCCCGCGGCCACCGGTGACCCCGCGCTTGTCCATCGTGTCTGCCAGCTCCGCCACATTCAGCCACTTCTCCTGGTGGCCTCAGGTGGAGCCGGAGAGCCCTCCAGTGCCGAGATCCAGCCGCCATCTCCGCCGACCGTCGCCATTCCCCTCCAACTCCGGCGGCCTCACTGCAGCTACTAAGCCTCCGTCGGGCCCTCGTGTGCCCTCTAGGTGAGCTTTTCGACCTTCCCCTGCACTGGCGCCACCCATCTCGCCCTCTAGCCGCCGCTGCCAGTGGAGCCCGAAGCTCCCGCCGCTCGATCCGTCGCCGCCGTCGCTAACCTTACCATCATGGCCACCTGAGCACATGGACGTGCTCAGGGCACCTCCACGGTGCGGTCGGTGCCCTTAGTTTGGCCGCTATCGTCGTGCCTCGCCGTTTCCATAACACGCCCGACAACCGCCGCCGCCGCCGCCGTCGTCGCAGAGCTCGTCTCCGGCCAACCCCGCACCTGTGGCTACGCTAGATCGACGCGAGACGAATTGCACGTTCAAACGCGATTAAAATCACACAAAACGGTGCAGCATAGACCAAATCCGAGCTCGACGGAGTTTTCGGACGCGTCCCACGCTCGCCGGAGCTCACTCCGGCGCCGGCGACTGACGTGTCACATGTGGGGCCCGCTCGCAGTCGCTGCCAGTGGGTCCCAGGTCGCGGTTGACCGCGTTGACCACGATCAACGCAGCTGACGTGGCAAGCACTGCCACTGACATGTGGGCCCGTTACGGTTAATCAACCTAATTAACTAACTACTAATTAAAACTAAATTAATTAAGCTGATAACACACTGACAGCCCGGGCCCACTAGCTAAACCCCTCTGTTAGATTAATTAAAGCACTGATTAACCCCTCTGAGGCTGACATGTGGGTCCCACAGGACCCACAGGTCAGGTTTGACCCTGGTCAACCGACCAGTTGACTGCTGATGTCATCGTGACATCATGATGATGTCATAATTCACTTTTAGTAATACTGCAAACTTAAATAAATCCAGAAAATACTAAAATCTTTAGAAAATCATAGAAAATAAACCGTAGCTCGGATCGAAAAACGTTCTACATGAAAGTTGCTCAGAACGACGAGACGAATCTGATCGTGTCGTCTGTTTCCATGCCGGAACCTCCTACTTAGGAGAACCCGTAACTTTTCATCTGTTTCCCTTAGATGAATAGTGCATATACACCGGATAATAAATCCAACTAAAATGACTTAGACTTACTTTAGGCAACCCTGCACTGCATCCTAGGCATAGCATGTTCTGTGTTGCATTATTGTTGTGTATTTATTTGTTTCCTTCCCCTCTTCTCTCTCGTTAGACCCCGACACCGACATAGTCCCCGAGGCAGACGCAGCTTCGGAGGTCGACTACACCCCTGACAATCAGACCCTTGCCGCAGAGCTTCCAGGCAAGCACCCCCCTTTTGAGCATATCGATATCGCCTATTCTCTTCACTCTTATGCTTGCATTAGAAGGTACTGCTGCTGCTGTTATCCTATTTCTGCTGCATAGCCTGTTTATTGTAACCTGCTGTTGTTACCTACCTACTTATCCTAAACTGTTTAGTATAGGTTGGGTAGTGACCCATCAGAGACCCCACTAATCCTGACTGCCCCCCTGGATTAATAGAAGACCCGATCAACGGGATCGAAGACCAGGCCCTGGCACCGCACATCACTTTCCCTTCGTTGCTCGACACTACTGGGTTACTATCGAGTGCCGAGGGTGATACCTCGTCAGCACTTCTGATGATAACCTTGTAGGTTAGTTAATCGGTCATGGTCAGTGAGGGTGAATCCTCCTACACCACCCCCGATAACGACACCGTCGTGCAACTCCTCCAGAGTGGACCTCGAGGGTGATTCCTCCTTCGTTCACCTTGACGATAACATCAGGTAGAATTCCATCGAGGGTGATTCCTCAGGGTTCCCCTTGGTGTTAGACACACAGCTACTTTGGTTACTATGACTTTACACTGAACCATGTTATTACAGATGGGTCGGCCCTGAGGGGTACCCGCGCGAGCTTAATTGTGAAGTGATGTGGAGACGGGTTGACCTAGAAGGTGCCCGAGAGATGAATACGAGGCGTGGCCGGGCATTCTTAGCCCTTGCCGCAAGTCCTTGAGATGGGGCGACGGGGTCACATCTTTCGTGAGTCTCTGCTCGTTACCGCACTACCAACACACTAACGGTTTGGATATTTGATCCGAGGGGCCTCTGGCCTGATAGCACTAACCATCACATGGGCATAGTATGGGCGTTCTGCGTCGTATACATCAGCCGAAGCTTAATTGACGTCAGTAAGGAGCGGCGCACGCCGAGTTGGACTGGGAACGCAACCGCGCTTGTAGAAGGGGTTGCTAGGTCTGCTCTCGGTGGCCCCGTAATGTGCAGGAGTTCCCGGGGCGATGGCCCAAGACCCCTGAGGGCATAGGTTTAGTCCGGCGTGCTGACCTCTCTTTTAAGCCTAGGTCGGGTTGCGGCATGTCGTTTGGCCGAGGTCGGGCATGACCCAGTAAAGTGTGTCCGGCCGGAGTTAATCGAGCGTGGTGGGTAAGTTGGTGCACCCCTGCATGGGAAAAAACAATCTATCGATAGCCTGTCCTACGGTAACGGACACTCGGAGTTGTATCCCGATCGGTACAACTAGAACCTGACACTTGAGATGATAACTGGATAGTATGGCTCTGGGATTGCTTTCTCGCAGGGAGTCGAGAAAGGATCTCTGGGCGAGGTTGATGACACTACTACTACTTTACATTATGTTAATATGCACTCTTCTAATGCTGCAAGACCGATGAAGATGCTTGAAGATGCTAGTCTTCGATAGGACTAGGCTTTCCTCTCTATTCTGGCATTTCTGCAGCCCAGTCCACATATACAGCCTCCTTTGATAATGTTGCATATTTAGTGTAGATCCTTGCTTGCTGGGTACTTCGGATGAGTACTCACGTTTGCTTTGCTTTCTTTTTTTTCCCCTTATCCATTTGTCGCAACCAGACGACGGAGCCCCGGAGCCAGCTGCCCCCGCCGACAGCTACTACTACTACTACCCTCCCGGCGAGTACTACTAGGAGGAGCCGACCGACGACCAGGAGTAGGTTCAGAGGGTCCTAGGCAGGAGGCATGCGCCTTTCGATCGTAGTGTTTTATTTTGCCCCGCCTTCTTAAAGGCTTAATCTGTTTTATCTTCTATATCTGTACTCAGATATCTGATGCTTTCGCTGACGCTTGTATGCCATCGAGCTATGTATTCGAGCCCTCGAGGCCCTGGCTTGTAATATAAAGCTTGAATGACTTTATTTATATTTTAGAGTTGTGTTGTGATATCTTCAAGTGAGTCCTTAGGCTTGATCGTGTGCATTTGCGTATATGGTTAGTGCACGATTAAGCCGGGGTCGTCACAGTTTGGTATCAGAGTCGACTGCCTGTAAGAACCCCCTTTCCAACTCCTTGGCCGAAGTTGAGTCTAGCGGTCCAAAATTATTTTACTAACTTGGTAGTGTGGCTTACGGGCCCACGATGCCAATTGGGTGATATTAGGATCTTTTATTCCTCGTCTATACTCTGGGACTCTGATCTCTCTTCTATTCGGGTTAAAGATTTTCCTAACTGTGACATTAGGTTCTCGTAACCACTTCATCCCGGAGAGCCCCTTCATCATAGATGATCGTCTGCTTCATCAGAAGATTCTGAAGATACTCCTCGACGTTAACCGAGACCCTGTGCCACTGCTTTGCAGTTCCTGACCACCGACAAATCCCCATGGATAACTGAACATCCTTGCCGTTTGTACTTCATCCCCAGTTGTTTATATGCATTCCCAAATACTTTGAAATACTATCTGATCTCCCGAGAATCCTCTGCAGCCTATCGCTCTTGATTATTCTTGCCGGCCTGAATTAAGGTTAATTCCATATGTCTGGCAATATTCATTGGTATCCTTTGACACCGTCATTTTGGTCTTAATGATTCAACATGAGTGCGAATGCACGCAATCATCAGTTGATCCTTTTAAATTATCTTTCCGGCTCGGACCTTATTCTAAACATGAGCTGGTTCTCGGTAAATCAATCCTTGATTGATTGGCCACCTAATTATATTCAACATACTCTTCTTTTTATCAGAGCGTCTGCCTCTGATCCCTCGATTTTGCAATCGTAAACCCTTCGTATTTAAGCTTCAGCTTATCCAGATGTTTCCATAAACCGATGCCCTTGCATTTCCTCTTCTTCTGGTTGAGTACCGCTACTCACGCCAGATCCTTTGTCGTCTACCTGATCTTTTATTGGATTAATATCCGACAGTATCCTTCATATTCAAACATCTTATGAGCTCTTCCCTTGGTATTTAGTACCTCTGGTAAATTGTATCATCTGCTTTGACTTCGATACTCTGCTTTCGAACTCGCATCCCTTGCTTTGGTTGATGGTTGTATGGATTCAAAAAATTGTCCCGATGGGTTGTATCTATGCTTCTGCCATCTGCGAGAACCCAGGAACTTCTACGAGTCATACTCTTCTGATGCTTCACCAGATAAATTTCAGCACTACAACTTCTTCGAAAACGAGAAGTGAATGAAAGGTTATGCATTGAAGAAGTGGGAGTCGACCTTGAAATTTGTGTTCATGCCCATGGACCCGATGTAGAACTTAACATGAAAACTGCTCGTAAAAAAATCCCCCTTGGTATAAGTTCATCTTGTACCTGTGAATTGATTTCTTGCAATCATGGTTCTGACCATATTGTTCCTTTTGATTCCATTTCCGGACAAGTTAATATACTTGTCTTCTGCAGATCATTTCAACTGTCCAACCTCTATACTGATCTACCTCCATGTATTACCCCATGATATCTCGACGATATTGTGTCATTGAACTACCCCTTGTGAATTCCTAATGGAATGATGCTCCATCACATCGTTCCTAGCCTGATCGGTTATATCATTATCGTACCGATTTTTAACCGTGCTACCTGTCCCTTATTCCCGGAGAACAATTTCCGACGATGAGCTAAGCTTACATC
Source organism: Thinopyrum elongatum (assembly GCA_011799875.1). Taxonomy (NCBI): domain Eukaryota; kingdom Viridiplantae; phylum Streptophyta; class Magnoliopsida; order Poales; family Poaceae; genus Thinopyrum; species Thinopyrum elongatum. Next base: position 167,695,153 of record CM022303.1, on the reverse strand, counting down.
GATCTTCCTCACCTTGTCATTTCACCTCGAACAACAAGCTTGACTTCGAGCTTGTGTCGAATCCGTGGTTCTCATAGCCTTTCACTTCATCCTTCATTTTGCTTGATGTCGTCGCTACTCGATGGCATCTTCATAGAGTCTCTCGAAAAAATTTGTCATGATCACCGTCAACACTTTGGCTTCTTCAGAGATGTCAATTGAATTCATGGCTAGAAATACCATCCCTGCCCCTCGATGATTTCTGATATCATCGATGACCTCTGGACATTCTGCCAACATAGACCTGGTTGTGCTTGGTAATTCCTTACGTTCTGAGATAATCTTGGAAATGTTCCTTTGTATCTCTTGTGATCTTCAGATCAACCTTGAAACACCATATAAATGCTACCTTGAAGCATGATAGTGGTATTCCAAATATCAACAAGAACATTGGAGGCACATTGCTAAATGTTTCTTGATCAATTATCCAAACACCATTGTATGGGTAATATCATGATTCTTCCCTCGCTCCATTATCTAAATGCTTTTGTACTTGTTGTCCTATCATGTATATCATGCTCCGCTTTTCCTTGGGAAAGGATATACTCCTAGTTCTTGTGTGTAAACACATCTTCCTTCCTATTGGATAATTTGAATACTCAATTAATCATTTTTCCTTTCCATTGTTTTGTTTAACATTTCTTGTGATCTATATGACTTAAACAGTATTAATTCCCTGCTTAAGGAAACACCTCGGTCTACAACTCAGTCAGTAAGACCCTGTTACTATTGTTGATGACATTCCGGTAACCACCGATGGACGAGAACTTTGCCTATTGGTCCGCCTCGTTCTAACGAGCAGGAAAATGGTTCTCTTCGTCCCTCGCCCTTGGTACCGACGTTGTCACCGACATAACTAACAGACTATCCTCTGACATATCTTGTTGACATGACCGGTAAGATGTCACCGTTCTCCCTACTTTTGATCGACACCCCCACAGGATCGGAACCTGACTCTCCTGTATATCCTTGATTCCGAAATACCCTTTCCTCTTGGCTTAGTGTGTGTTATCACGAGCCACCCTCCGAGACAAGATCTATTCCCGATGCTCTGAACCCCCCATCTCACACCCTGTTCAGGTATCGATCGTTGCCCATTCGCTTGAAACTTCTTATTGTACCTTCATACTTTGCCCTCGATGTTTTCTTAAGTTTTAACTCAGGAGATACTTTTGTCACCTTCCCTGAGTTGTCCACCAATTGATCGACCTTGCAAAGGTCCGTTTTCCTGAAGTTACTCTCTACTTCCCCGCTTAAATCTCTGGACGAGATTTCTTGTAGTGGAGGAGATTTGTAACATCCCCAGATCTTCACCCTGTTGTTAAGCTTATTAAGTTGCCAAGTCATCATGATCTTCTTCATGAGGTTGCATTAGGAAATAATTCAACTTCAATTCAAAATTCAAAATGCAAGTCAAATAATTATTTCATAAAACATCAAAACAAAAATGTCCATGATGTTGCAAATAATCTTAAGGCAATTATAAAATTGTAACCAAAATCAATGGGATTAGTTAAGTGCCCCTAACAACCTCAAACAGTGGCTGAAAACAACATTTAATAACCTTTATAATTAATACAAAACAAAATGAAATAGTATTTTAACCAAACTAGTTTTTGAAATTAGGATATATTGCCCTGCAAATTATGAGCTAGGTAACATATTTTATAGAAATCATTTAGTGCTCAAACAATTAGCAAAACAGAGATAAAAAGAAAAACAGAATAAAGAAAAGAGGCCCGCAGGCCACTTACCTGGCTTACTTGTCGCAGCCCGAGCCGGCCCAGCCCACAGTGCCCGCTCCCCCTCCTCTTCTCTCTCCCTTCGTGTCGCCACAGCCGTGGGCGCGAGCGCGCGCGCCGGTCGTTCGTCGACACGGCGACGTCCGCGGCCGACCGGGGGGGATAAGGCCGAGCCCCTTCCACCCCCCTGGACGCCTCGCCATTTCCCCCTTCTCTCTCCCTCGCTCGTGTCGCTCCTCTCCCTCCTCTGCTACGCAGCCGAGCGCCGCCGTCGCCTCACCTCCGTCATCCCCGCGGCCACCGGCGACCCCGCGCTCGTCCACCGTGTCTGTCAGCTCCGCCACGTTCAGCCACTTCTCCTGGTGGCCTTAGGTGGAGCCGGAGAGCCCTGCAGTGCCGGGATCCCGCCGCCATCTCCGCCGACCTTCGTCGTTCCCCTCCAACTCCGGCGGCCTCGCTGCAGCTACTAAGCCTCCGCCGGGCCCTCATGTGCCCTCTAGGTGAGCTTTTCGACATTCCCTGCACTGGCGCCGGCCCTCTCGCCCTATAGCCGCCGCTGCCAGTGGAGCCCGAAGCTCCCGCCGCTCGATCCGTCGTCACCGTCGCTAACCTTACCGTCATGGCCACCTGAGCACATGGACGTGCTCAGGGCACCTCCACGGTGCGGCCGGTGCCCTTAGTTTGGCCGCTATCGCCGTGCCTTGCCATTTCCGTAACACGCCCGACAACCGCTGCCGCCGCCGTCGTCGCAGAGCTCGTCTCCGGCCAACCCCGCACCTGTGGCTACGCTAGATCGACGCGGGATGAACTGCACGTTCGAACGTGATTAAAATCACGCAAAACAGTGCAGTATAGACCAAATCCGAGCTCGACGGAATTTTCGGACGCGTCCCGCGCTCGCCGGAGCTCATTCCGGCGCCGGCGGCTGACGTGTCACGTGTGGGGCCCGCTCGCAATCGCTGCCAGTGGGTCCCAGGTCGCGGTTGACCGCGTTGACCACGGTCAACGCAGCTGACGTGGCAAGCACTGTCACTGACATGTGGGCCTGCTATGGTTAATCAACCTAATTAACTAACTACTAATTAAAACTAAATTAATTAAGCTGATGACACACTAACAGCCCGGGCCCACTAGCTAAACCCCTCTGTTAGATTAATTAAAGCACTGATTAACCCCTCTGAGGCTGACATGTGGGTCCCACAGGACCCACAGGTCAGGTTTGACCCTGGTCAACCGACCAGTTGACTGTTGATGTCATCATGACATCATGATGATGTCATAATTCACTTTTAGTAATACTGCAAACTTAAATAAATCCAGAAAAGACTAAAATCTTTAGAAAATCGTAGAAAATAAACCGTAGCTCGGATCGACAAACTTTCTACATGAAAGTTGCTCACAACGACAAGACGAATTTGATCGTGTCATCTGTTTCCATGCCGGAACCTCCTACGTAGAAGAACCCGTAACTTTTCGTCCGTTTCCGGTAGATGAATAGTGCATATACACCGGATAATAAATCCAACTAAAATAACTAAAATGACTTAGACATACTTTAGGCAATCCTGCACTGCATCCTAGGCATAGCATGTTCTGTGTTGCATTATTGTTGTGTATTTATTTGTTTCCTCCCCCTCTTCTCTCTCGTTAGACCCCGACACCGACGTAGTCCCCGAGGCAGACGCAGCTCCGGAGATCGACTACGCCCCTAACGATCAGACCCTTGCCGTAGAGCTTCCGGGCAAGCACCCCCCTTTTGAGCATATCGATATCGCTTATTCTCTTCTCCCTTATGCTTGCATTAGAAGTTACTGCTGCTGCTGTTATCCTATTTCTGCTGCATAGCCTGTTTATTGTAACCTGCTATTGTTACCTACCTGCTTATCCTAAACTGTTTAGTATAGGTTGGGTAGAGACCCATCAGAGACCCCACTAATACCGACTGCCCCGCTGGATTAACAGAAGACCCGATCAACGGGATCGAAGACCAGGCCCCGGCACCGCACATCACTTTTCCCTTCGTTGCTCGACACTACTGGGTTACTATCGAGTGCCGAGGGAAATACCTCGTCAGCACTTCTGATGATAACCTTGTAGGTTAGTTAATCGGTCGTGGTTAGTGAGGGTGAATCCTCCTACACCACCCCCGATAATGACACCGTCGTGCAACTCCTCCAGAGTGGACCTCGAGGGTGATTCCTCCTTCATTCACCTTGACGATAACATCAGGTGGAATTCCATCGAGGGTGATTCCTCAGGGTTCCCCTTGGTGTTAGACACACATCTACTTTGGTTACTATGACTTTACACTGAACCATGTTATTAAAGACGGGTCGGCCCTGAGGGGTACCCGCGCGAGCTTTATTGCGAAGTGATGTGGAGACGGGTTGACCTAGAAGGTGCCCGAGAGATGAATACGAGTCGTGGCCGGGCATTCTTAGCCCTTGCCGCAAGTCCTCGAGACGGGGCGACGGGGTTACATCTTTCATGAGTCTCTGTTCGTTACCGCACTACCAACACACTAACGGTTTGGATATTTGATCCGAGGGGCCTCTGGCCTGATAGCACTAACCATCACATGGGCATAGTATGGGCGTTCTGCGTCGTATACATCAGCCGAAGCTTAATTGACGTCAGTAAGGAGCGGCGCACGCCGAGTTGGACTAGGAACACAACCACGCTTGTATAAGGGGTTGCTAGGTCTGCTCTCGGTGGCCCCGTAATGTGCAGGAGTTCCTAGGGCGGTGGCCCAAGACCCCTGGGGGCATAGGTTTAGTCCGGCATGCTGACCTCTTTTTTAAGCATAGGTCGGGTTGCGGCGTGTCGTTTGGCCGAGGCCGGGCATGACCCAGTAAAGTGTGTCTGGCCGGAGTTAATCGAGCGTGGTGGGTAAGTTGGTGCACCCCTGCAGGAAAGAAACAATATATCGATAGCCTGTCCTACGGTAACGGACACTCGGAGTTGTATCCCGATCGGTACAACTAGAACCTGACACTTGAGATGATAACTGGATAGTATGGCTCTGAGATTGCTTTCTCGCAGGGAGTCGAGAAAGGATCTCTGGGCAAGGTTGATGACACTACTACTACTTTACATTATGTTAATCTGCACTCTTCTAATGCTACAAGATGCTTGAAGATGCTAGTCTTCGATAGGACTAGGCTTTCCTCTCTATTCTGGCATTTCTGCAGCCCAGTCCACATATACAGCCTCCTTTGATAATGTTGCATATTTAGTGTAGATCCTTACTTGCTGAGTACTTCGGATGAGTACTCACGTTTACTTTGCTTTCTTTTTTTCCCCTTATCCTTTTGTCGCAACCAGACGACGGAGCCCCGGAGCCAGCTGCCCCCGCCGACGGCTACTACTACCCTCCCGGCGAGTACTACTACGAGGAGCCGACCGACGACCAGGAGTAGGTTCGGAGGGTCCTAGGCAGGAGGCCTGCGCCTTTTGATCGTAGTGTTTTATTTTGCCCCGCCTTCTTAAAGGCTTAATCTGTTTTATCTTCTATATCTGTACTCAGATATCTGATGCTTCCGCTGACGCTTGTATGCCATCGAGCTATGTATTCGAGCCCTCGAGGCCCAGGCTTGTAATATAAAGCTTGAATGACTTTATTTATGTTTTAGAGTTGTGTTGTGATATCTTCAAGTGAGTCCTTAGGCTTGATCGTGTGCATTTGCGTGTATGGTTAGTCCACGATTAAGCAGGGTCGTCACATCTTGGTTCCTTTGCTTGAGCAACGGCACCACTATTATCACAATAGAGTGCCATTGGGTTCATCGCACTTGGGACCACACCAACTTATTCAAGAAACTTTTTGATCCAGACTGCCTCCTTCGAAGCTTCCGAAGCCGCAATGTATTTTGCTTCTGTCGTAGAATCCGCAATAGTGTTTTGCTTGAAACTCTTCCAAACCACCGCACCACCATTAAGGGTGAAAACATAACCCGATTGAGATTTATAGTCATCTATATCAGTCCTGATGCTTGCATTGGTGTAACCATTTACAACGAGTTCTTCATCTCCTCCATAGACTAGGAGCATGTCCTTTGTCCTCCTGAGGTACTTCAGAATATTTTTAATAGATGCCCAGTGAACCAATCCAGGATCACTTTGGTACCTGCTACTAACACTTAGTGCATAAGAAACATCTGGTCTAGTAAATATCATAGCATACATGATGGATCCAATTGCCGAGGCATATGGGACTCCACTCATTTGCACTCGCTCATCAACTGTCTTTGGACATTGATTCTTGCTAAGTGTTGTGCCATGTGATATTGGGAGAAAATCTTTCTTTGCATTCTCCATTTTAAACCTCTTTAAAAGCTTGTCAATTTATGGGCTTTGGCTTAGCGCAATTAGACGTCTTGATCTAGATCTATAGATCTTTATGCCTAGTATATATGCAGCTTCGCCTAAATCCTTCATTGAAAACACACACTTCAAATAGTCATTTATTATGCAAAGAAACTTTGTATCATTTCCAATCAATAATATGTCATCCAGATATAAGATTAAAAATGCTATAGAGCTCCCACTAAACTTCTTGTATGCACTAATTAAAGGGTACCCCTTGCAATGATCACCCTCACTTTCTTAGGCGCTGACAATTAGTGCAGTGCATATGCCCCATTTTCGCATCTTGGGAGTTTTTCTTTTCTTTCTAAGATTTGTTTTATTTAAAAAAATTTATCTCTTGAACCGTGCGTCCAAATCATGAATCATTTTTATCGCTGGATTTCTCACGCTGAGATCTTCAAAACTAGATCCCATGTTAATAGGTTTTGACGAACTTTTTTATGAAAGAACCGGAAAACCAAAAAAAACAAGTCGGAAGCACTTTTTTTTTCAATTTTTTTCCTTTTGGAGTGTGCCTCTCGCGAAAGCAAATCTGTGCCTCCACAAGAAGCAAAGAAAATATGTTTTTCTTTCTTTCAGAGAGACACAGTACTGCCTCACGCGGAAGCAAAAAAATATTATTTTTTTTCGAAAGGCATAGTTATGCCTCCCGCGAAACCAAATATGTGCTTCACGTGGAATTTCATAATACGCAAAGCTATTCTGTAAATCTGCATAGCTACCATCTCTGTAAAACGAGTTTGTTTCACAGAACTAGGATCTCCACTACTTTAGTTATAAAAAAAAAGGATCTCCGCTACTTTGTCTCTGATCACCAGAGATAATGCTGCACTGGAAGGAGCAAAAATAGCTGCAGTCGAAAGATTACTGCTTGCAGCAAATCTGAACCATCCATGTTTGCTCCTGATGAGTGGTGGATCTTCATGAAGCACCACTTCTTCCTTAACAATAGGGGGACAACAAAATGATGGGTTCCAGTTTGGTGAATCGCCAGTCTTTGTACTTCCTCTGCTAAAAGCAATCAGGTGGATATTATATGCTTTCAACTCCAGGGGCTTAAGAGAAATTCAATTATAAAAGCCACTGCTGGCATCTTTTGCCGAGTACTGAACTCGGCAAAGGAACCCTTTACCGAGTGCAGCTCTCGGAGTCTGTGGTGCCTGGATGCCCCTGTCAACATCCAACATGTGGTTTGCCGAGCTTGCAAGTACATGAACTCGGCAAATGCTTGTTAAGAGCCATAAAACAGCCGTGCCAGAACCTAGAAACACCTTTACAACTATACCGAGTTCTTTGTCACAACCCTCGTAGCACCTTTTCTGCATGCAGAAAATTCTTTCAACAAATCTTTGTCGAGTCATGTGTATGTGGCACTCAACAAACGTGTCCTCGGCGTTACAGAGCCCTCAACCCCGAACGGTCTTGTCACGTGGCACCTAGTTGCCGAGTTGCCTGCTTCAAGCTCTTGCTCTCGGCAAAGGTACTATAGGCCGAGTGTTTTCAATGTGTGTGGCTCTCGGCAAACTAAAGTCTCTACTGAGTTCTTAAGACTCAGCAAACTATGTGTTTTCCGTGATCCCATGAAACGAAACTCGGCAAAGAGCCTAGAACTCACAACGAGAAATTTTCCAGCAGTGTTGGAAGAAACAAAAAAAAATCTGAGATTTTATATTGTACTTATATAATATATTTGCTACCTTTTTTAAAATGATCCAACTACCATCAGTTATTTATATCCAATTCTTTTGTTTGACCTTGTATAATGTTGTAATATTATTAGGCATGATTCCTGAGATTTTTGTTACAATTGTCACGTCACAAAATCATGTCCCGAATTTTATTTTATTTCTTGAGGGAAAAATCATGTCCCGAGTTAGAAGGTCCTCCATGGAAACTATCTAGGGCTACAACCTACAAGCGAAGCGTGTGTTATTAAGACAAAGCAATGATCCAATCTAACGGCGGCCGTTGCCTTGTTGCTCCGTTGGGGCTCCATAAGGATCGGTTTCCAGATCCCTAGTCCTGTCGAATTAAATTCATCCCCTTGTACGTAGAATGCACGTGGAGAAGCTTACATAAGGCGTCGTTTTTTTAGGCGATCGATCGCCACGTCCACGTAAGTGTCCTACCGTCCTAGCTCAATCCCGAAAACCGCGCTCCTGGATTCCATGTCGTCCTCGCCGCCAGCGCCCGCTATGGAGGACATGGAGGTGGAGGCGGAGACGGTGCACGGAGAGGCGCCGCGTCCACTACCCACCGCGGAGACCGGCACAGTGGCTGTCGTTGGAAGTCCAGCGGCGAACCACGCCAAGACGTCGCCGTCTACCCACGATCACGAGGAGGAGGGTGATGATGGTGTCGATTACTCCAGTGTGGCGGGAGGTGCACAGAGCGCAGAGTTTGAGGCTGCAGTAAAGGCTTTGTTGCCCGAGGTTGTCAACGTCGAGGAGAAGCCGTCGGCGGGGAACACATGTTCAGTCTGTATGAAGCCCTGGACCTGCGAAGGTCTTCACCGCATCTGGTAAGGCTTCTCTTATAGTATCTTATATGTACTATACTACAACGTTTATATACATCCATTTGAGTGACAAGTAATTCCGGACAGAGGGAGTACGAATTAGTTTCTATGTATTTCTCATATATCTGAATAGGATAGATGTAGGCAATTTTAGCTATGGAATCAGCGACAATTCTGGAAAACAAACAACTGATCATCGATCTCCTGTATATCTAATAATCTGCTACCCAACACGCAGTTGCATTCCTTGTGGACATGTGTACGGCAGATCTTGTCTGGAGAAGTGGCTGCACAAGAACGCCAAGGTACGTACCACCATATGCATGATCCTCAACTTTAAAACACGCAGTTGCATTCTAAACTTGTCCATGTACATTGTCATTATAATTTCTGTTTCCAGTACGATGTACTATGCTTTATGTTGAGAGCACTGATCTGTTTCCTAAGTCGTGGGGTCATATCAAATCTTTGTTCCCAGTGCCCTCAATGCAAGCTGCAGTTTGAGGACAAGCTTATTATCAACCTATATACGCCAGCAAATTTTGGGGACGGTTGCGGCAGCATACAGGTTATGTTTCTTTATCTGTCTTTTTTGGACCCAATAGTTTTGCCGCACATGTTAAAACTAATTTTCGCATGATAAAACTAATTTATAAGAATTATCTAGATGTGAACAAGTTTCTCACTTTTAAGGTGGCCTTTGCGATCAGTATCGTATGCTTGCTGAACCGCTCGATTGTTCATAGTGCATCCCAGTAATCAGGGTGTAAAACTGTCGCAAATTGTATCTTCAAATTAAACATGAAGCACTCGGTGCCACTCTATGGCTTGCTTATATACTTAGAATTTTACCGCCACTAACAAATAAATTAAGGGCGCATGCATGCATGCATGCAGATAACTTAATTTTCAAATTTGCAGGAAGTGAAAGTTTATGTTAGTAAGGCGATGGCTGAGGTGGCGGCACACTACAATAGACGGTTGGAGTCAGAGATCGCCAGGCTCAAGGCAGAACAGAGGTCGTTTAATCAGGCAGTGCAGGAGCAATTGGAGTCATCTAATTCCTATGTCGCCCGAATCCAGGACGAGATGGATCAGATGAAGGCTCTGATCAAGGCCATGCAAGCTGAGTTGTTGGTGAAGGAGCAGCTGAGCTGCCAAGCCGTTGCCGCCTCCTCTGAAGCCAGCAGAGTTGTGGAAGGAAGAGGCACGGGGTCAGCAGAACCGGGGGATGCGGATCATCAGTCCCAATAAGCGCTTATACTCCAGTGAATGTGCCCATTAATCGTGGTGCCGAGGCCCATGGCCTGCCGCTACCTGGCTCCTTCAGATAAGAGGAAACCGACCTCTCCTCTTCTTTCGTGATAGACAGCGGCTTTCTCTCCCACCTGTAGAAACAACTACAGTACTAAGTAAAAATAGGTTCTCCCTCAGAAACTCCATGCAAGTGTTAAAAGGACGAAAGTACAAATTTATAAAGAATATATGTACCCGGTTTTGACTTCCTTCTGTTTTCTATATGTAGATTGAATTTGAATCTGAAATTTTGTGAGTTTGTAGACTTATTATATCTGTAAATGTGCTCAATTTTTTTAACAAAACTCAAAAAAAAAATTAGGGGTGTTATCATGCATTGGTAGCATGGTTGTACAATGTGCTTCTAGCACCTAGAACCTTTCTCGTTGAGTTTGTAGAATGTAACCACCATTTGGACTAGACGGTGACACGGGCTTTGTCGCGCCGTTCTTCAATATTGGAATTAGTTTCATTGTTCTCTCAAGGCTTCACATTCCATGCAAACCACAGAAGCGGTTGAGCAACGCGGAACCCCACAGATGTTGTTGGGTTTGCCATGTAGGCTAGTCTTTCCGTTTTTGGGAAGGTTTAGTTTTTTATTTTTTCTCTACCTTTTTTTACATTTTATTTTCCTGTTTGTTTTATATATACGTTTTATTTAAAAATTCGTTATTTTTTTCAAATTTATGAATATTTTTTAAATCTAGGAACATAATTTAAACTCCTGAACATTTTTCAAAATTCACAAATATATTCTTCAAAATCATGAACATTTTTTAAATTCATGGAGGTTTTTTAATATTCATCAATATTTTAAAAAATTAAAAAAATCAGAAATATTATTTAAAATTCATGGCATTTTAAAATAATGAACAATTTTAATACTCATGAATATTTAAATTATGATGTTTTTTACAATTTGTGAATATTTAAAAATTCTTTAATGTTTAAATTTGTGAATGTTTTACAATTTGTGAAAAAAATTGGAAATTCAAAAATCCTAAATGTTTTTAAAAAATAAAAAAGGTGTTTTCATAGAATGTTGGTTCCGAAACTATCATGCGGGACCCACAACCTAGCTAAACCCTTATAGGCAGGGTCCACTTTGGGTGGGTGGGGGGTAGAGTTCTCCTATGCCTCTATTCCTAGAGAGCTTGTTTCAAGCGAAGGGACACTCTACATCCCCTTTTCTTTCTGTAGCCCTCTGGTGGGTAATTTGTTGGTCGGTATGTTGATGTCACTAGTGAGGTTGTTCTCGTGCTCAAGGTTTTAAATAACGTTCTAAGCCTCTTAGCAGTGGCTCGTCCAAAAGCTATGAAACCTATAGCACAGCTATATATAGTGTGTTTTGAATTTTGGCCGAGAAAATTCAATTTCGGCTGAAATTCGGCCATCTTGTCTCAACCCGATACATGACTTTGTCAATCAGATATTTTTGGCACACTTTGAATTTTTTGGACAGTTATACTTATGATGTTGATTTTCAATCCTAGTGCTAGTCTACTAAACATTATATTTGTACTCCCGAGGGTTATTTTGATCTATCACCTGTTGTTTCGCTTGATTTCAAATTTTGGCCAATTTTTTGTTAAATCTTGGCCATTCTTATTTAAAATTCAAATTTTGGTTTTGCAATTTCGTCCGAGATTTTCCCAGAAAAAATGAAATAGCCGCGCATCTCAGTGAGAGCCAAAAAAAATAGATAAATGCATTTGTAGTTCTACATCATTGAGCTAATTATGTAGAAATATTAATCATGCATAAATTCATACATTAGTTCAGTTCATGTTCATCATACGTACGTCAATCTGGCTCATACAATGCATCAGGCATGCATACTACAGACATCAATCATGCTTTAGCTGATATCGTGCGAGCTTCTACTCAACATGCTTCAGGCAGAGTGTGCATCTAGTATTTGGACATGAGAGAGGATAGAGGAGCTTACCATGTCATGGATCTTGGGCAATGGTCGGCGTACAGGATGCCGCGAGGCCGAGCTCGTCGCTGGGAGTACGGCCGGGAGCAGCATGGAGCAGGAGCTGACGACAGTGAAGATGACGGCACTAGCTGGCGTTGAAGCGTGGTCGGGAGCGCCCGTCCAGGAGTACGTCTACAGGAGCTCCATCGGCCCGAGGCTACGCCGGACGCAGCCGCCGCCATTGTCGCCCGCAGCTGCCATGTTCTTCATTGGGCGTGCCTATAATGGCCTAACAGCTGGTTTTGATGGGCCTGCATATGGAGCCTATAATGGGTATGCTGATGCACCTCTCGCAGGGTTAAATATTTTCGGAATGTCGTGTCCGCGGTTATGAATGACTTGAAACTTTGTAACAGTTCATAGAATAAGTTCAACCTAATAATTAAAACTTGTCAACGTATGAGTGCCTTGACTGTCTCTTATTCGTTGGGTTTTGTGAAGGGGGTGACATGGTAGTGTTATGTTTGCGTAGGTAGGTGAATAGGATGTTTATAGTTAACGAGTTACCTCTTCGATCGGTCTGCTCATCTTATTCTATTAGACGTAAGTTGTAGTGTTTTGCTTAGATGTTTGCAGCTTCACCAGTTATCCCTTTCGTACCTATTGTATTGTTAGTTCTAGTACCCTTGGTAATGAGATTTGCGGAGTACATCATGTACTCACCTTGTTGTAGCAAACACTTACAGATATGGTGATGGACCACGTTAGCCGGTTATCCCACAAACAGCGGTCTGGGAAGGGTTATGGATGTCATTTGCTTTACTTTGAGCCTTCTTAAGGCAATTTGGATTCTTACCTATCTAAGGTTTATCCGCTTCTGTTGTATAAGTTGGATCTTGGTTGGAAGATCCTTGTTGTATGAGTTGTTGTATATATGTTGTTATAATTTCGGATTATTTTGTTGTTTGTGTTGTGATATTGAAAGGATCGCGATGGACCTAGAGGGGAGGTGTGAATATGTACAATTACAAATTTTAGTTATTACTTAGCAATTTTAGGCAATTTGCGGAATATGAAAGTGAGCCTAAATTGCAAAGGTGATTCTAGTGTTAGCACTATAATCAAACAAGAACTAGCATCAAGGTAAGCAACCACGATGTGACATAACAAGTAAGACAAAGCACAAGTAACCACAAGTAAGGAGTTAGGGATATTTCGGACGAGGATGTGTCCTGATGTTCACTTCCTTGGAGGGAAGCTAGTCATCGTTGGAGGGATGGGTGTTACCAATAAGGCACACCAACACCACGAAGTTTCACCCTATTCTCCTTGAGATATCACAACGAATGTGATTCTCAACCACTAGTGCTAGACATTGAGGCGGCCTTCAAACCTTCACAAACTTTTCAGGGTGAATCACAATAACCGATTCCTCACTGGTGCACTCCTACCGCCTAGGAGTCTCCAACCTCCAAGAGGAAAAATATCAATGGTGAAAAGCTCAAGACTTGCTCAAATCATGAATTTTTTTGGTCAAGAGAGGGAAAAGGAGTAGATTTATCACTTGGTGGAAAATCTCTCAATAACTCTCTCCGTGGTCTGAGATTTGGTGAAGGTGTTGGGGAACGTTGCATGGAAAACAAAAAAAATTCTACGCCACGCAAGATCTATCCATGGAGATGCATAGCTACGAGAGGGGAGAGTATGTCTACGTACCCTCGTAGACCATTAAGCGGAAGCGTTTATCAACGTGGTTGATGTAGTCGTACACCTTCACGATCCACTCGATCAAGTACCGAACGCACGGCACCTCCGCGTTCAGCACAAGTTCAGCTCGATGACGTCCTCGCCTCCTTGATCCAGCAAGTCGGGCGAGGTAGTAGATGAGTTCCGGCAACATGACGACGTGGTGACGGTGGTGGTGCAACTATCTCCGCAGGGCTTCGCCGAGCACTAATAAAATTATTACCGAGGACGAACTAGAGGGAGAGGGGCGCCGCACACGGCTTGGGGATCGTGGTGTGTCTTGCCCCTCTCCCTCCTCACATATATATAGGTGGAGGGAAGGAGGGGAGGCAGCCTAGGGCACCCCAAGGGGCCCGGGGGCCAGCCCTAGGGCGCCTGCCCTAGGCACCCCCCCCCCCCCTTCCTTCCTAGGGGGGTGGAGGAGAAGGCGGGAGGGGGGCCGGCGGCTCCCTTGCCTTAGGCACCCCGCCTTTCCTTCCCTATAGGGCCGGCGGCCAGGGAGAGGGCGCGCCAGCCCCTTGTGGGCTAGTGTGTTCCTCCCCTTGGCCCATTAGGCCCGTATACTGCCCGTAGGTCTTCCGGAACCCCCTTCCGGTAACCCGATGAATACCCGGTACATTTCGAAACCTTTCCAGAGACCAAATACTATCATCCTATATATCAATCTTTACCTCCAGACCATTCTGGAGCTCCTCGTCATGTCCATGATCTCATCCGGGACTCCGAACAATATTCGGTCACCAACTCACATAACTCATATAATACTATATCGTCAATGAACGTTAAGCGTGCGGACCCTACAGGTTCGAGAATGACGTAGACATGACCGAGACGCCTCTCCAGTCAATAACCAATAGCGAGACCTGGATGCCCATATTGGTTCCTACATATTCTACGAAGATCTTTATCGGTTGAACCTTTATGACAACATACGTAATTCCCTTTGTCTGTCGGTATGTTACTTGCCCGAGATTCGATCGTAGGTATCTCCATACCTAGTTAAATCTTGTTACCGGCAAGTCTCTTTACTCCTTCTGTAATACATCATCTTGCAACTAACTCCTTAGTCACTTTGCTTGAAAGCTTCTTGTGATGTGTATTACCGAGAGGGCCCAGAGATACCTCTCCGACATACGGAGTGACAAATCCCAATCTCGATTCACGCCAACTCAATAGAAACCTTCGGAGATACCTGTAGAGCATCTTTATGATCATCCAGTTACGTTGTGACGTTTGATAGCACACAAGGTATTCCTCCGGTATCCGGGAGTTGCATGATCTCATGGTCTAAGGAATATGTATTTGACATTAAGAAAGCAGTAGCAATAAACTGAACTATCATATGCTAAGCTAACGGATGGGTCTTGTCCATCACATCATTCTCCTAATGATGTGATCCCGTTATCAAGTGACAACTCATGTCCATGGTTAGGAAACCTTAACCATCTTTGATCAACGAGCTAGTCTAGTAGAGGCTTACTAGGGACATGGTATTTGTTTATGTATCCACACATGTATTTAAGTTTCCAGTCAATGCAATTCTAGCATGAATAATAAACCTTTATCATGAATAAGGAAATATAATAATAACAACTTTATTATTTCCTCTAGGGCATATTTCCACCAGTCTCCCACTTGCACTAGAGTCAATAATCTAGATTACATAGTAATGAATCTAACACCCATGTAGTCTTGGTGCAGATCATGTTTTGCCCGCGGAAGAGGTTTAGTCAATGGGTCAGCCACATTCAGATCCGTATGTATTTTGCAACTTTCTATGTCTCCATCCTTGACCTTTTCACGAATGGAGTTGAAGCGTCTCTTGATGTGTTTGGTTCTCTTGTGAAACCTGGATTCCTTCGCTAAGGTAATTGCTCCAGTGTTGTCACAAAAGATTGTCATTGGACCCGATGCACTGGGTATTACACCCAGATCGGATATGAACTCCTTCATCCAGACTCCTTCATGCGCTGCTTCCGAAGCAGCTATGTACTCCGCTTCACACGTAGATCCCGCCACGACGCTCTGCTTGGAACTGCACCAACTGATAGCTACACCATTCAATATAAATACGTATCCGGTTTGTGACTTAGAGTCATCCGGATCTGTGTCGAAGCTAGCATCGACGTAACCCTTTACGACAAGCTCTTCGTCACCTCCATAAACGAGAAACATATCCTTGGTCCTTTTCATATACTTCAGGATGTTCTTGACCGTTGTCCAGTGATCCACTCCTGGATTACTTTGGTACCTCCCTGCCAAACTTATGGCAAGGCACACATCAGGTCTGGTACACAGCATGGCATACATAATAGAACCTATGGCTGAGGCATAGGGAATGACTTTCATTTTCTCTCTATCTTCTGTTGTGGTCGGACTTTGAGTTTGACTCAATTTCACACCTTGCAACACAGGCAAGAACCCTTTCTTTGACTGGTCCATTTTGAACTTCTTCAGAACTTTGTCAAGGTATGTGCTTTGTGAAAGTCCTATTAAGCGTCTCGATCTATCTCTATAGATCTTGATGCCCAATATATAAGAAGCTTCACCGAGGTCTTTCATTGAAAAATTCTTATTCAAGTATCCTTTTATGCTATCCAGAAATTCTATATCATTTCCAGTCAGCAATATGTCATCCACATATAATATCAGAAATGCTACAGAGCTCCCACTCACTTTCTTGTAAATACAGGCTTCACCGTGAGTCTGTACAAAACCATATGCTTTGATCACCTCATAAAAGCGTATATTACAACTCCGAGATGCTTGCACCAGTCCATAGATGGATCGCTAGAGCTTGCGCACTTTGTTAGCACATTTAGGATCGACAAAACCTTCTGGTTGCATCATATACAACTCTTCTTTAAGAAATCCATTAAGGAATGTAGTTTTGACATCCATTTGCCAGATTTCATAATCATAAAATGCGGCAATTGCTAACATGATTCGGACAGACTTAAGCATCGCTACGGGTGAGAAAGTCTCATCGTAGTCAACCCTTTGAACTTGTCGAAAATCTTTCGCGACAAGTCGAGCTTTGTAGACAGTGATATTACCATCAGTGTCTGTCTTCCTCTTGAAGATCCATTTATTCTCAATGGCCTGCCGATCATCGGGCAAGTCCACCAAATTCCACACTGTGTTCTCATACATGGATCCTATCTCAGATTTCATGAGATCAAGCCATTTGTCGGAATCTGGGCTCATCATAACTTCTTCATAGTTCGTAGGTTCGCCATTGTCTAACAACATGACTTCCAGGACAGGATTACCATACCACTCTGGTGCGGAACGTGTTCTGATCGACCTACGAAGTTCAGTAGTAACTTGATCCGAAGTTTCATTATCATCATCATTAGCTTCCTCTCTAGTTGGTGTAGGCATCACGGGAATGGTTTTCTCTGATGTGCTACTTTCCAATTCGAGAGAAGGTACAATTACCTCATCAAGTTCTACTTTCCTCCCACTCACTTCTTTCGAGAGAAACTCCTTCTCCACAAATGACTCATTCTTAGCAACAAAGATCTTGCCTTCGGATCTATGGTAGAAGGTGTACCCAATAGTTTCCTTAGGGTATCCTATGAAGACGCACTTCTCCGATTTGGGTTCGAGCTTATCAGGCTGAAGCCTTTTGACATAAGTGTCGCATCCCCAAACTTTAAAAAATGATAGCTTAGGTTTCTTGCCAAACCACAGTTCATACGGTGTCGTCTCCACGGATTTAGATGGTGCCCTATTTAACGTGAATGCGGTTGTCTCTAATGCATAACCCCAAAATGATAAAGGCAAATCGGTAAGAGACATCATAGAACGCACCATATCTAATAAAGTACGGTTACGACGTTTGGACACACCATTACGCTGTGGTGTTCCAGGTGGCGTGAGTTGTGAAACAATTCCACATTGTTTTAAATAAAGGACAAACTTGTAACTCAAATATTCGCCTCTGCGATCAGATCATAGAAACTTTATTTTCTTGTTATGATGATTCTCTACTTCACTTTGAAATTCTATGAACTTTTCAAATGTTTCAGACTTGTGTTTCATCAAGTAGATATACCCATACCTACTCAAATCATCTGTGAAGGTCAGAAAATAACGATACCCTCCGCGTGCCTCAACACTTATCGGACCGCATACATCGGTATGTATTATTTCCAATAAGTCATTAGCTCGCTCCATTGTTCCGGAGAACGGAGTTTTAGTCATTTTACCCATGAGGCATGGTTCGCAAGTATCAAATGATTCATAATCAAGTGATTCCAAAATTCCATCCACATGGAGTTTCTTCATGTGCTTTACACCAACATGACCTAAACAGCAGTGCCACAAGTATGCCGCACTATCATTATCAACTTTGCATCTTTTGGCATCAATATTATGAATATGTGTATCACTACGATCGAGATTCAACAAGAATAGACCATTCATCAAAGGTGCATGACCATAAAAGATATTACTCGTATAAATAGAACAACCATTATTCTCTGATTTAAATGAATAACCGTCTCGTAATAAACAAGATCCAGATATAACGTTTATGCTCAACGCTGGCACCAAATAAGAATTATTGAGGTCTAACACTAATCCCGAAGGTAGATGTAGAGGTAGCGTGCCGACAGCGATCACATCGACCTTGGAACCATTCCCGACGCGCATCGTCACCTTGTCCTTAGCCAATCTTCGTTTATTCCGCAGCTCCTGTTTCGAGTTACAAATATGAGCAACCGAACCAGTATCAAATACCCAGGCGCTACTACAAGCATTAGTAAGGAACACATCAATAACATGTATATCAAATATACCTTTGTTCACTTTGCCATCCTTCTTATCCGCCAAGTATTTGGGGCAGTTCCGCTTCCAGTGACCATTTTCCTTGCAGTAGAAGCACTCAGTTTCAGGCTTGGGTCCAGCTTTGGGCTTCTTCACGGGAGCGGCAACTTGCTTGCCATTCTTCTTGAAGTTCCCTTTCTTTCCCTTGCCCTTTTTCTTGAAACTAGTGGTCTTGTTAACCATCAACACTTGATGCTTCTTCTTGATTTCTACCTCCACCGATTTCAGCATCGCGAAGAGCTCAGGAATTGTTTTCGTGATCCCTTGCATATTATAGTTCATCACGAAGCCTTTGTAGCTTTGTGGCAGTGACTGAAGAACTCTGTCAATAACACTCTCAACTGGAAGATCAATTCCTAGCTGAGTCAAGTGGTTATGATACCCAGACATTTTGAGTATGTGTTCACTGACAGAACTGTTCTCCTCCATCTTGCAGCTATAGAACTTGTTGGAGACTTCATATCTCTCAACCCGGGCATTAGCTTGAAATATCAACTTCAGCTCTTGGAACATCCCATATGCTCTGTGACGTTCAAAACGTCTTTGAAGTCCCGGTTCTAAGTCGTAAAGCATGGCACACTGAACTATTGAGTAGTCATCAGATCGAGTCTGCCAGACGTTCATAACGTCTGCAATAGCTCCTGCAGCAGGTCTATCACCTAGCGGTGCATCAAGGACATAATTCTTCTGTGCAGCAATGAGGATAATCCTCAAGTTATGGACCCAGTCTGTGTAGTTGCTACCATCATCTTTCAACTTAGCTTTCTCTAGGAACGCATTAAAATTCAAGGGAACGGTAGCACGGGCCATTGATCTACAACATAGATATGCAAAAACTATTAAGACTAAGTTCATGATAAATTTTAGTTCAAATAATCAAATTACTAATGAACTCCCACTTAAATCAACATCCCTCAAGTTGTCTAAGTGATACATGATCCAAATCAACTAACCCATGTCGGTCATCACGTGAGATGGGGTAGTCATCAATGGTGAACATCTCTATGTTGATCATATCTACTATATGACTCACGTTCGACCTTTAAGTCTCCAGTGTTCTGAGACCATGTCTGTACATGCTAGGCTCGCAAAGTTTAACCAAAGTATTCTGCATGTGCAAAACTGGCTTACACCCGTTGTATGTGAACATAGAGTCTATCACACCCGATCATCACGAGGTGCTTCAAAATGACGAACTTTAGCAACGGTGCATACTCAGGGAGAACACTTTTATCTTGAAATTAAGTGAAGGGATCATCTTATAATGCTACCATCGTTCTAAGCAAAATGAGATGCATAAAGGATAAACATCACATGCAATCAAAAATATGTGACACGATATGGCCATCATCATCTTGTGCTTTTGATCTCCATCTCCAAAGCATCAGCATGATCTACATCATCACTGGCACGACACCTTGATCTCCATCGTAGCGTCGAGGTCGTCTCACCAACTATTGCTAACGCATAGCGATAAAGTAAAGCAATTACATGGCGCTTAGTGATTGACACGCATGTCATACAATAATTAAAGACAACCCTAAGGCTCATGCCGGTTGTCGTACTCATCGACATGCAAGTCGTGAACTTATTACAAAACATGATCATCTCATACATCAACATATATCACATCATATCTTGACCATATCACATCACAACATGCCCTGCAAAAACAAGTTAGACGTCCTCTACTTTGTTGTTGCAAGTTTTACGTGGCTGCTACGGCCAACTAGCAAGAACCGTTCTTACCTACGCAAAACCACAACGGTGATTATCAAGTTTGCTGTTTTAACCTTCTTCAAGGACCGGCCGTAGTCAAATTCGATTCAACTAAAGTAGGAGAAACAGACACCCGCCAGCCACCTTTATGCAAAACAAGTTGCATGTCAGTCAGTGGAACCGGTCTCATGTGCGTGGACATGTAAGGTTGGTCCGGGCCGCTTCATCCCACAATATCGCTGAATCAAAATAAGACTTTGGTGGTTGATACGTCTCCATCGTATCTACTTTTTCAAACTCGTTTGCCCATGTTTTGGACTCTAATTTTCATGATTTGAATGGAACTAACCCGGATTGACGCTGTTTTCAACAGAATTGCCATGGTGTTATTTTTGTGCAGAAATAAAAGTTCTCGGATTGACCTGAAAATTTACGGAGAATATTTTTGGAATATATAAAAAATACTGGTGAAAGAATCAACCAGAGGGGGGCCACCCAGAGGCCACAAGCCCTGGGGGCGCGCCCACCCCCCTGGGGCGCGCCTTGCAGGCTTGTGGGCCCCCTGGAGCCCCTCCGACCTCAACTCCAACTCCATATAACCCTATTCGGGAAGAAAAAAATCAGAGAGAAGGATTCATCGCGTTTTATGATACGGAGGCGCCGCCGCCTCCTGTTCTTCATCAGGAGGGCAGATCTGGAGTCCGTTCGGGGCTCCGGAGAGGGGGATTCATCGCCATCATCGTCACCAACCTTCCTCCATCACCAATTTCATGATGCTCACCGCCGTGCGTGAGTAATTCCATCGTAGGCTTCCTGGACGGTGATGGGTTGGATGAGATTTATCATGTAATCGAGTTAGTTTTATTAAAGTTTGATCCCTAGTATCCACTATGTTCTGAGATTGATGTTGCTAGGACTTTGCTATGCTTAATGCTTGTCACTAGGGCCCGAGTGCCATGATTTCAGATCTGAAGCTATTATGTTTTCATGAATATATTTCTGTTCTTGATCCTATCTTGCAAGTTGTAGACACCTATTACGTGTTATGATCCGCATACCCCAAGGTGACAATAATTGGGATTCTTTCCGGTGATTACCGTAGTTTGAGGGGTTCATGTATTCACTAAGTGCTAATGCTTTGGTCCGGTTCTCTATTAAAAGGAGGCCTTAATATCCATTAGTTTCCATTAGGACCCCGCTGCCACGGGAGGGTAGGACAAAAGATGTCATGCAAGTTCTTTTCCATAAGCATGTATGACTATATTCGGAATACATGCCTACATTATATTGATGAATTGAAGCTAGTTCTGTGTCACCCTAGGTTATAACAGTTGCATGATGAATGCCATCCGACATAATTATCCATCACTGATCCGTTGCCTACGAGCTTTTCATATATTGATCTTTGCTAAGTTACTTTGCCGTTGCTACTGTTACAATCATCACAAAACTGCTATTGTTACCTTTGCCACTGTTACCGTTACTTCCATACTACTTTGCTACTAAATACTTTGCTGCAGATATTAAGTTTTTCAGGTGTGGTTCAATTGACAACTCAGCTGCTAATACTTGGGAAAATTCTTTGGCTCCCCTTGTGTCGAATCAATAAATTTGGGTTGAATACTCTACCCTCGAAAACTGTTGCGATCCCCTATACTTGTGGGTTATCAAGACCTTTTTCTGGCGCCGTTGCCGGGGATCATAGCTCTATTCTCTGAGTCACTTGGGATTTATATATGTTGATCACTATGAGGAATTTGAAAGATAACAAAACCAAGATTTTTCCCTCTACTACAAGGGGAGGTAAGGAACTGCCATCTAGCTCTGCACTTGATTCACCTTCTGTTTTGGGTAAGCTTGCGACACCACCACCTGCTATTAACTCTGATATGTCGCAAGTAATTGAGGATGCTACTTTTGCTATGCATGATGCTTATGATGATACTACTGCTTTGCTTGATAATACTGTGCCACTGGGTGAATTTCTTGATGAACAACTTGCTAGAGTTAATGCTGAAACTGATGATATTTCTGAAACTGATTAAATTATTGAAACTGAACACTTTGAAACACCTGCTAGACCTAGCTCTCCTAGATATGAATTGCCTGATATACCTGAGGGTTATGTTATGGATGGAGAGGTAGCTAGGGACTTTCTTGCTTGTAAGGATAGAGATGATCTTAAGAAATTATTATGCAAGTGGAAAGAAAAATCTTTGAATGCTAGAATGCAATATGATCCTAAGTTTGCTACTTCACCTATCTTTGTTACTGATAAGGATTATGAATTCTCTGTCGATCATGAGTTAATTACTTTGGTTGAATCTGATCCTTTCCATGGTTATGAATCTGAAACTGTTGTGCCACATCTTACTAAATTAAATGATATAGCCACCCTATTTGCTCGTGAGGAAAAAATTCGCTATTACTATATTCTTAAGTTGTTTCCTTTCTCGTTAAAGGGTGATGCTAAGATATGGTTTAATTCTTTTGCTCCTGGTTGTGTGCGTAGTCCCCAGGATATGACATATCACTTCTCTGAAAAATATTTTCCTGCTCATAAGAAACAAGCTGCTTTAAAGGAAATATTTAACTTTGTGCAAATTGAAGAAGAGAGTCTCCCACAACCTTGGGGGAGGCTTCTCCAATTACTTAATGCTTTGCCTGATCATCCTCTCAAGAAAAATGAAATACTTGATATCTTTTATAATGGACTAACCGATGCTTCTAGGGACCACCTAGATAGTTGTGCTGGTTGTGTTTTCAGGGAACGAAATGTTGAACAAGCTGAAGTGCTATTGAATAACATATTGAGTAATGATAATGATTGGACTCTTCCTGAACCACCTCCTAAGCCAACTCCGAAGAAGAGAGGTATTCTATTTCTCAGTCCTGAAGATATGCAAGAGGCAAAGAAATCTATGAAAGAAAAAGGTATTAAAGCTGAAGATGTTAAGAATTTACCACCTATTGAAGAAATACATGGCCTTAATATTCCGACACAGGTAGTAGAGGTAAAGTCTCTCTATAGATTTGATGAAGGTGATATCCCTTTTAATAAGTCTGCTAGTCAATGCTTGGATGAATTTGATAACTTTAATGTTAAACAAGAAAACTTCAATGCTTATGTTAGTAGACAATTAAAACGTAATGCTTATATGCTTGACTGCTTGGGTGACTACATGTGTAGAACTGTTAATGATCTCAAAATTATTAGTAAACATGCTTCCATGGTAAAAACTCAAGTAGAACAAGTTCTCAAGGCACAAAATGATTTGCTAAATGAGATGAATAATAAGAACAATGACCATGCTGTTAGAGTTATGACTAGAGGAGGTAAAATGACTCAGGAACCTTTGTATCCTGAGGGCCATCCTAAGAGAATTCAACAAGATTCTCAGAGAATTGATACTGATGCACCTAGTCCTTCAAAAAGGAAAAAGAAAACTGATAGGACTTTGCATGCTTCTAATGAACCTGTTGTAGACACACCTGAGAATCCAAATGATATTTCTATTTCTGATGCTGAGACACAATCTGGTGATGAACATGAACCTAGTGATAATGTTAATGATGATGTCCATGTTGATGTTCAACCTAGCAATGATAATGATGTGGAGATAGAACCTGCTGTTGATCTTGATAACCCACAACCTAAGAATAAAAGATATGATAAGAGAGACTTCATTGCTAGGAAGCATGGTAAAGAAAGAGAACCATAGGTTCCGAAACCCATGCCCTTTCCTCCTAAACCATCCAAGAAAAAGGATGATGAAGATTTTGAGCGCTTTGTTGAAATGCTTAGGCCTGTCTTTTTGCGTATGCGTTTGACTGATATTTTGAAAATGTCTCCTTATGCTAAGTATATGAAAGATATTGTTACAAATAAAAGAAAGATACCGGAAGCTGAAATTTCCACTATGCTTGCTAATTACACTTTTAAGGGTGGAATGCCAAAGAAACTAGGAGATCCTGGAATACCAACTATACCATGCTCCATTAAAAGAAACTATGTTAAAACTGCTTTATGTGATTTGGGAGCCGGTGTTAGTGTTATGCCTTTCTCTTTATATTGTAGACTTGATTTGAATAAGTTGATACCAACAGAAATCTCTTTGCAAATGGCCAATAAATCAACTGCTTTACCCATCGGTATTTGTGAGGATGTGCCTGTCATAGTTGCAAATGTTACTATTTTAACGGACTTTGTTATTCTTGATATACCCGAGGACGACAGTATGTCGATCATCCTTGGTAGACCCTTCTTGAATACTGCAGGGGCTGTTATTGATTGCAACAAGGGCAATGTCACTTTTCATGTTAATGGTAATGAGCATACAGTACACTTTTCGAAGAAACAACCTCAAGTTAATAGCATCAATTCTATTGGAAAAATTTCAACTATTGCTATTGGAGGGTTTGAATTCCCTATTCCTACTATCAAAAAGAAATATGATATTCTTATTGTTGGGGACATGCATATCCCCGTTGAGGTAACCTAGTGTTATACGAAGATTCTCCGGTTTCATGTCATTCGGAAGAAGTTTGTTAATAAGACTTGATCAACCTTGTTAATGGATTCCTTTTGATGGGCATGAGATGGATGAATTTAGTAAACACAACTCAGTGTGCCCACTTTTTACTTTCTGTTATTTAGAATAAATAAAGCAAAAATACTATTATTTGTCTATTTTCTGAATTATCCATGCAATAAAAAAATGCCCCAAAAATAAAAGTTCTCCAAATGCCCTAAAAATTTAGTATGATTTTTTATAGAATATTTAAGAATTTTTGGCACTAAGAACACACCAGGGGGCAGCACCAGTGGGCCACAAGCCCACAGGGCGCGCCTGGGTGGCTTGTGGGCCCCACATGGGTCCCCCTCACTTATTCCAGCACCCATCCACTCCGTCTTCCTCCAGAAAAAATCATCCCGTTGCTCAAACCTGTGTTCTAGCTCATTTTGCTGCCATTTTTGATCTCCTTGCTCAAAGCTCCATTCGCAAAACTGTTTGGGGGGATTGTTCTTCGGTATGTGACTCCTCCAATGGTCCAATTAGTTTTTGTTCTAGTGCTTTATATATTGCAAATTTTTGCTGCTGTGGTGACCTTGTTCTTGAGCTTGCATGTTAAACTTATATGGTCCAAAGTAGTTTTGATGCATGATATAACCACTAGACACTTGTAGGAGTAGTTGCTATCGATTTTGTTGAGCTTTGTTCGCTTTTATTTTGAGTCACTAAAAATTTCAGAAATTTTTTAGAAGAAGAAAAATGTTTAGGAAGATATACCAAGGGGGTTCCTCGACGAAGAAGGCCCCAAGACTTGCCATACGTGAGCCAGACCTCGAGCCACCGAGGGAAGCTCTAGTGCAACCTTATGAATTGCCGCTGAATCAGTTCATGGTTCATGCTGGTTTTAAGGAGGAATTTGACGCATACGTACAAAATGCTGGCCTTGAAGACTTCGTGTCAGATAAGTGTCGGCAGTACTATCACCTCACTGATTCATTTGTGCGAAGATTTAAATTTACATCCCAGCGCAATACTCATTCTGTTTTATTTGATCTTTATGATAAATCATTTACCATGGACCTAGAAGATTTTAGTGTTGCATGCAAAATTCCACAATGGGGCATTTATAGTGAGCCTCGTAAAATTGATTGTTCTGAGTTCCTTGCTAGCATCATCAGGGGAGAAACTAGAAATGTAACACAACCTACTATAGGGAGCATTCACTTTCCTGCTATACATTATTTTTCTCTCTTTATAGGTAGATGTATTAATGGTAAACATGATCATAGCCACCTTTGTGCATCAGATCTTAGTGTCCTCAAGTGTGCGGTAATGAGTGATAAACAATATAACTTGGGGGCTATTATTGCAAGGAGGTTACATAATAATGCTAAAGATGGAGATTTCTTTGGTGGGATTTATGCCACCCGGTTAGCTAATTATCTTGGGGTACCCATAAGGGAAAATGACATTGAGTTACCACCCGCTTTCCTTGATTATAATGCTTTGGTACGCTATCAGTTTCTTGAGAGGAACGAACAAGCCCTCTTGTACTGACTAATCTTTGACAGGGAGCGCATCTTCTATATTACGCTTCCTGCTCCTGCCTTCTTTAACTTTCAGGTAAAACGGAGATACTTTATAACCAGAGAGGAGGCAGACGAGTATGAGAGAGAGGTGGAGGCCGCTCACCTCCACGCTGCAGCCCTTCAGCCAGTGGCGGCTGCAGCTCCGTACAACCCCAACTATGACTTTGGATATCCGCCAGGCCAGCCGTGGCCCTAGACCAACTTAGGCCAAAAGCCTAAGCTTGGGGGAGTACGTATTTCTCACCGACATTACATTCATGTTCACACACTCATTTCAGTTGTCGGTGTTCATACCTTTTCATTGTATTATCCATGCTAGTTTATTTCTTTTTCTCGCTTTCTTCTTGTGTGTTCGAAAAACTTTGAGAAAATCCAAAAAAATTAGTTCTCGCTTCTTTTTAGTTTTTCTTTCTAGTTTAATTTAGTTGTAGTATTAAAAGAAAACCCAAAAAGATTTCTCGTTCTTCCTTTGCTTGTTGGGAGCTTTCCCGTGTAAATAGTTTTTCTCGTTCTTGTTTTACTCTCTTTAGAGAAACAAAAACTCCAAAAATATTTCAGTGTGTTTCTTTGAAATTCTTTTCTTTTCTTTGGGTCGTAAGGAGAAGACCATGATGAAAATGTTGAGTGGCTCTCATATGCATTATTGTTGATCTAACAAGGAGCCTATATTACCTTGTCTTCTCCTTTGAATAAATGTTTGCAGATTCCGGCTTAGTCCAATGCACGTGCACTCTTATTATTATTCACACCGTTCGGTCGTGCAAGTGAAAGGCAATAATGATGATATATGATGGAATGATTGAGATGGAGAAAAGCTGGTACGAACTCGACCTATTTTGTTTTTGTAAATATGATTAGCTCATCGTTCCTGATTCAGCCCATTATGAATGAAACATGTTTGCAATGGCAATTAGAGATTATAGTTACTCATGCCATGCTTAATTAGCTAGGAGTTTATAATGGTTTGTCTTGAGTGCCATTAAAATGGTTATGATGTAGTATGATAGGATGGTATCCTCCTTTGAATGATTTAAGTGGCTTGACTTGGCACATGTTCACACATGTAGTTGAATCAAAATCAACATAGCCCCCACGATATTTATGTTCATGTTGATTTATATCCTACTCATGCTTGCACTCAATGTTGGTTAATCTCAATGCATGTTTATGACCGTTGTCGCTCTCTAGTTGGTCGCTCCTCAATCTTTTGCTAGCCTTCACTTGTACTAAGCGGGATTACTGCTTGTGCATCCACTTCCTTAAACCCAAAGTTGTTCCATATGAGTCCACCATACCTACCTATATGCGGTATTTACCTGCCGTTCCAAGTAAATTTGCATGTGCCAAACTCTAAACCTTCAAATAATAATCTGTTTTGTATGCCCGAATCGCTCATGTAGTGACTAGGGGCTGTCAGTATCTTTCATGCTAGGTGGGTTATTCTCACGATGAGTGTTGATTCACTTGTCATTCACGAGAAAGTGGCTGGTAATCGGGATGCCCAGTTCCATGCTCAAAATCAAATCAAAATATAATCATAAAACAAAACTCCCCCAGGACTGTTGTTGGTATGGACGGTACCCATGGATTCGGTTAGCCGTGGAGTGTGATTGTTGGTGGAGGGGGAGTAAAAACTTTACCATTCTATTTGGGAACCGCCTATAATGTATCTAGCATGGAAGATACCGAGATCTCTTGGTTGTTATGTTGACAATAAAGCATACCGCTCAAAATTATATTCATCTCTGTTTTAAAAGCTCGAGCTCTGGCACCTCTGCAAATCCCTGCTTCCCTCTACGAAGGGCCTATCTATTTACCTCTATTGCTGAGTCATCATCTTCTTATAAAAAGCACCAGTTAGAGAGCACCACTGTCATTTGTATGCTTTGTTATTAATTGATATTGACTATGAGTGTGACTGGATCTTTTTCACCATGAATTATAATGTCTAGTCAGTCCTTGATCTTCAAGGGTGCTCTGCATTTATGTTTTGCGGTCTCAGAAAGGGCTGGTGAGATACCATTTTGTCATATCATATCATGATTGTTTTGAAAAAGTGTTGTCATCCGAGATTTATTATTATTGCTCGCTAGTTGATTATGCCATTGATATGAGTGAATGTGAGACCTAAATGTTATTGTGAATATGGTTAGTTCATAATCTTCGCTGAAAACCTGAATGATGGCTAGACATATTTGCAACAACAAGATCAAACAGAGTTTGTAAAAGTTTTTCTTTGTCACTTTCAGTTTGTCAACTGAATTGCTTGAGGACAAGCAATGGGTTAAGCTTAGGGGAGTTGATACGTCTCTATCGTATCTACTTTTCCAAACTCTTTTGCCCTTGTTTTGGACTCTAATTTGCATGATTTGAATGGAACTAACCCGGACTGACGTTGTTTTCAGCAGAATTGCCATGGTGTTATTTTTGTGCAGAAATAAAAGTTCTCGGATTGACCTAAAAATTTACGGAGAATATTTTTGGAATATATAAAAAATACTGGCGAAAGAATCAACCAGAGGGGGCCACCCAGAGGCCACAAGCCCTGGGGGCGCGCCCACCCCCCTGGGGCGCGCCCTGCAGGCTTGTGGGCCCCCTGGAGCCCCTCCAACCTCAACTCCAACTCCATATAACCCTATTCGGGGAGAAAAAAATCAGAGAGAAGGATTCATTGCGTTTTACGATACGGAGCCACCGCCGCCTCCTGTTCTTCATCGGGAGGGCAGATCTGGAGTCCGTTCGGGGCTCCGGAGAGGGGGATTTGTCGCCATCATCATCACCAACCTTCCTCCATCACCAATTTCATGATGCTCACCGCCGTGCGTGAGTAATTCCATCATAGGCTTACTGGACGGTGATGGGTTGGATGAGATTTATCATGTAATCGAGTTAGTTTTGTTAGGGTTTGATCCCTAGTATCCACTATGTTCTGAGATTGATGTTGCTATGACTTTGCTATGCTTAATGCTTGTCACTAGGGCCCGAGTGCCATGATTTCAGATCTGAACCTATTATGTTTTCATGAATATATTTGTGTTCTTGATCCTGTCTTGCAAGTTGTAGACACCTATTACGTGTTATGATCCGCATACCCCAAGGTGACAATAATTGGGATTCTTTCCGGTGATTACCGTAGTTTGAGGAGTTCATGTATTCACTAAGTGCTAATGCTTTTGTCCGGTTCTCTATTAAAAGGAGGCCTTAATATCCCTTAGTTTCCATTAGGACCCTGCTACCACGGGAGGGTAGGACAAAAGATGTCATGCAAGTTCTTTTCCATAAGCATGTATGACTATATTCGGAATACATGCCTACATTATATTGATGAATTGGAGCTAGTTCTATGTCACCCTAGGTTATAACTGTTGCATGATGAATGCCATCTGACATAATTATCCATCACTGATTCGATGCCTACGAGCTTTTCACATATTGATCTTTGCTAAGTTACTTTGCCATTGTTACTGTTACAATCATCACAAAACTGCTATTGTTACCTTTGCCACTGTTACTGTTACTTCCATACTACTTTGATACTAAATACTTTGCTGTAGATATTAAGTTTTTTAGGTGTGGTTGAATTGACAATTCAGCTGCTAATACTTGGGAATATTCTTTGGCTCCCCTTGTGTTAAATCAATAAATTTAGGTTGAATACTCTACCCTCGAAAATTGTTGCGATCCCCTATACTTGTGGGTTATCAGTGGTAAGCAGTATGACCATCACCGCCCACAACTCCTTTGTGTTCTACTCATGCATATCATCTACGCATAGACCTGGCTCATGATGCCACTGTTGGGGAACGTTCCATGGAAAACAAAAAAAATTCTACACGCACGCAAGATCTATCCATGGAGATGCATAGCTACGAGAGGGGAGAGTATGTCTACGTACCCTCATAGACCGTTAACCGGAAGCGTTTATCAACGTGGTTGATGTAGTTGTACACCTTCACGGTCTGCCCGATCAAGTATCGAACGCACGGCACCTCCGCGTTCAGCACACGTTCAGCTCGATGACACCCTCGCCTCCTTGATCCAGCAAGTCGGGCGGGGTAGTAGATGAGTTCCGGCAACACGACGGCGTGGTGACGGTGGTGATGCAACTATCTCCGCAGGGCTTCGTCGACCAGTACAAAAATTATGACCGAGGACGAACTAGAGGGAGAGGGGCGCCGCACACGGCTTGGGGATCATGGTGTGTCTTGCCCCTCTCCCTCCTCACATATATATAGGTGGAGGGAAGGAGGGGAGGCAGCCTAGGGCGCCCCAAGGGGGCCAGCGGCCAGCCCTAGGGTGCCTGCCCAAGGCGCCTGATACGACCATTTTGCATCATGTTTTCCTACTGTTATTTATAATGTTTTATGCATAATAATGCTTTTTGGAGTAATTCTAATGCCTTTTCTCTCATAATATGCAAGGTTTACACAAAGAGGGAGAATACCGGCAGCTGGAATTATGGACCTGAAAAAGCTACGTCAGAGTTACCTATTCTGCACATCTCCAAATGAGCTGAAAATTTACGGAGAATTGTTTTAGAATATATAAAAAATACAGGAGCAAATAACTACCGGAGGGGGCCACCCTGGTGAGCACAGACACCAGGGCGCGCCTAGGCCCCCAGGCACGCCCTAGTGGGTTGTGCCCTCCTCGGCCCACCTTTGGTGCCCATCTTCTGGTATATAGGTCATTTTGACCTAGAAAAAAATCAAAGGGGGACTTTCGGGATGAAGCGCTGCCATCTCAAGGCGGAACTTGGGCAGGAGCACTTTTGCCCTCCGGCGGAGCGATTCCGCCAGGGGAACTTCCCTCCCGTAGGGGGAAATCATCGTCATCGTCATCACCAACAACCCTCTCATCTTTGGGAGGGCAATCTCCATCAACATCTTCAACAGCACCATCTCCTCTCAAACCCTAGTTCATCTCTTGTGTTCAATCTTTGTACCGGAACCTCAGATTGGTACCTGTGGGTGACTAGTAGTGTTGATTATATCTTGTAGTTGATTACTATATGATTTATTTGGTGGAAGATTATATGTTTAGATCCATTATGCTATTTAATACCCTTCTGATCTTGAGCATGATTATCATTTGTGAGTAGTTACTTTTGTTCTTAAGGTCACGAGAGAAGTCATGTTGCAAGTAATCATGTGAACTTGATATGTGTTCGATATTTTGATGATATGTATGTTGTGATTCCCACAGTGGTGTCATGTGAACATTGACTACATGGCACTTCACCATATTTGGGCCTAAGGGAATGCATTGTGGAGTAGTTATTAGATGATGGGTTTCTAGAGTGACAGAAGCTTAAACCCTAGTTTATGCGCTACTTCGTAAGGGACTGATTTGGATCCAAAAGTTTAATGCTATGGTTAGATTTTATCTTAATACTTTTCTCGTAGTTGCGGATGCTTGCAAGGGGGTTAATCATAAGTAGGAGGTTTATTCAAGTAATAACAGCACCTAAGCAACGGTCCACCCACATATCAAATTATCAAAGTAGCGAACATGAATCGAACCAACATGATAAAAGTGACATGGTGAAATTCCCGTGTACCCTCAAGTACGCTTTGCTTATCATAAGAGACCATTTTGGCCTGTCCTTTGCCACAAAAGGATTGGGCTACCTTGCTGCACTTTATTTACTGTTACCATTACTAGCTCGTTACAAATTACCTTGCTATCAAACTACTTGTTACCGACTATACCAGTGCTTGCAGAAAATACCTTGCTGAAAACCACTTGTCATTTCCTTCTGCTCCTCGTTGGGTTCGACACTCTTACTTATCGAAAGGACTACGATTGATCCCCTATACTTGTGGGTCATCAAGACTCTTTTCTGGCGCCGTTGTCGGGGAGTGAAGCGCTCTTGGTAAGTGGAAATAGGTAAGGAAAAATTATTACTATGTGCTGAAATTTATTGTCACTTATTACTATGGAGAACCATCCTTTGAGGGGTTTGTTCGGGGTATCTTCACCTCGACCGGAAACACAATTAGTTACCCCTCAACCTACTGCACCTACTAAAAATATTGGTTATGAAATTCCTTCGGGTATGATAGAACAACTGCTAGCTAATCCTTATGCAGGAGATGGATCTGAACATCCTGATATGCACTTGATATATGTGGATGAAATTTGTGGATTATTCAAGCTTGCAGGTTTATCCGGAGATGAAGCTAAGAAGAAGATTTTCCCTTTATCTTTGAAGGGAAAAGCATTGACATGGTATAGGCAATGCGATGATATTGGATCTTGGAACTGGAATCGATTGAAATTGGAATTTCACCAAAAAAAATTATCCTATGCATCTAGTTCATCGTGATCGAAATTATATATATAATTTTTGGCCTCGTGAAGGAGAAAGTATCGCTCTAGCTTGGGGAGGCTTAAGTCAATGTTATATTCATGCCCCAATCATGAGCTCTCTAGAGAAATTATTATTCGGAATTTTTATGCTCGGCTTTCTCATGATGATCGATCCACGCTCGATAATTCTTGTGCTGGTTTTTTAATGAAGAAGACTATTGAATTCAGGTGGGATCTCTTAGAAAGAATTAAACGCAACTCTGAAGATTGGGAACTCGACAAAGGTAAAGAGTCAGGTATTAAGCTTGAATTTGATTGTGTTAAATCTTTTATGAATACCGATGATTTTCACAAGTTTAGCACTAAATATGGACTTGACTCTGAGATAGTAGCCTCTTTTTGTGAATCTTTTGCTACTCATGTTGATCTCCCTAAGGAGAAGTGGTTTAAATATCATCCCCCTATTAAGGAAGAAATTAAAGAACCGGTCATAGTTAAAGATGAAACTATTATTTACAATGTTGATCCAGTTGTGCCTACTGCTTATATTGAAAAACCACCTTTCCCTGTTAGGATAAAGGAACATGCTAAGGTTTCAACTGTGGTTCGCAAAAGTAATATTAGAGCACCTAAACCTGCTGAAGAAATTAAAGTAGAACCTAGTGTTGCTATGGTTAAAGATCTCCTGGCAGAAAATATTGATGGGCATGTTATTTACTTCTGCGAAGATGCTGCTAGAATTGCCAAACCCGATGAAAAAGATAAACATAGACCTGTTGTTGGCATGCCTGTTGTCTTAGTTAAAATAGGAGATCATTGTTATCATGGTTTATGTGACTTAGGTGCTAGCGTGAGTGCTATTCCTTTTACTTTATACCAAGAAATTATGAATGGCATAGCACCCGCTGAAATAGAAGACATAGATGTTACTATTAAACTTGCTAATAGAGACACCATCACTCCACTTGAGATTGCTAGAGATGTTGAAGTCTTGTGTGGGAAAATAAAATACCCTACTGATTTTCTAGTTCTTGGTTCCTCACAAGATGATTTTTGTCCCATTATCTTTGGTAGACCTTTATTGAACACCGTGAATGCTAAAATAGATTGTGAAAAACAAACTGTTGGTGTTAGCTTTGGTAATGAGTCGCATGAGTTTAATTTCTCTAAGTTTAGTAGACAACCACATAAGAAAGAATTACCTAGTAAGGATGAAATAATTGGTCTTGCTTCTATTGCCGTGCCTCCTACTGGTCCACTAGAACAATATTTGCTAGACCATGAAAATGATATGCATATGCATGAAAGAAATGAAATAGATAAAATTTTCTTTGAACAACGACCTCTGCTCAACCACAATTTGCCTATTGAAACTCTAGGAGGTCCTCCTCCACCTAAAGGTGATCCTGTGTTTGAATTAAAGCAATTGCCTCATACTTTGAAATATGCTTATCTTGATGAGAAAAAGATATATTGTTATTATTAGTGCTAACCTTTCAGAACATGAGGAAGAAAGATTATTGAAAATTTTGAAGAAGCACCGCGCTGCCATTGGATATACTCTTGATGATCTTAAGGGCATTAGTCCCACTCTCTGTCAGCACAAGATTAATATGGAACCTGATGCTAAACCCGTTGTTGATCATCAACGATGTTTGAATCCTAAGATGAAAGAAGTGGTAAGAACTGAAATATTAAAGCTTCTGGAAGCAGGTATAATCTATCCCATAGCTGATAGTAGATGGGTAAGTCCCGTTCATTGTGTCCCTAAGAAGGGAGGTATTACTGTTGTTCCTAATGATAAAAATGAACTTATTCCACAAAGAATTGTTACTGGCTATAGAATGGTAATTGATTTTAGAAAATTAAATAAAGCTACTAGAAAAGATCATTACCCTTTGCCTTTTATCGATCAAATGTTGGAAAGATTATCTAAGCACACACGCTTTAGTTTTTTGGATGGATATTCTGGCTTTTCTCAAATACCTGTTTCACAACCTGATCAAGAGAAAACCACCTTTACTTACCTTTTTGGAACTTATGCTTATAGGCGTATGCCTTTTGGTTTATGCAATGCACCTGCTACCTTTCAAAGATGTATGACTGCTATATTCTCTGATTTTTGTGAAAAGATTGTTGAGGTTTTCATGGATGATTTTTCTATTTATGGAACTTCATTTGATGATTGCTTGAGTAACCTTGATCGAGTTTTGCAGAGATGTGAGCAAACTAATCTTGTCTTGAATTGGGAGAAGTGCCATTCTATGGTTAATGAAGGTATTGTCTTGGGGCATAAAATTTCTGAACGAGGTATTAAGGTGGATAAAGCTAAAGTTGATGCAATTGAAAAAATGCCATGTCCTAAAGATATTAAAGGTATTCATAGTTTCCTTGGTCATGCTGGTTTCTATATGAGGTTTATTAAAGACTTCTCTAAAATTTCTAGGCCTCTTACAAATCTTTTACAAAAGGATGTTCCATTTGTTTTTTATGATGATTGTGTAGAAGCCTTTGAAACACTTAAGAAAGCCTTAACTTATGCACCTATTGTTCAACCACCGGATTGGAACTTGCCTTTTGAAATTATGTGTGATGCTAGTGATTATGTTGTTGGTGCTGTTCTAGGACAAAGAGTTGATAAGAAATTAAATGTTTTTCATTATGCTAGCAAATCTCTAGACAGTGCCCAGAGAAATTATGCTACTACTGAAAAAGAATTTTTAGCAGTAGTTTTGCTTGTGACAAATCCAGATCTTACATTGTTGATTCCAAAGTAACTGTTCACACTGATCATGCTGCTATTAAATATCTTATGGAAAAGAAAGATGTTAAACCTAGACTCCTTAGGTGGGTTCTTTTGCTACAAGAATTTGATTTACATATTACTGATAGAAAAGGAGCTGAGAACCCTGTAGCTGATAACTTGTCTAGGTTAGAGAATATTCTTGATGACCCACTACCTATTGATGATAGCTTTCCTGATGAACAACTAGCTGCAATAAATGTTTCTCATAACACTCCTTGGTATGCTGACTATGTTAATTATATTGTTGCTAAATACATACCACCTAGTTTCACATACCAACAAAAGAAAAAATTCTTCTATGATTTAAGACATTACTTTTGGGATGCCCCACATCTTTATAAAGAAGGAGTAGATGGTATTATTAGACGTTGTGTACCTGAGCATAAACAAGAACAAATCCTACGAAAATGTCACTCCGAAGCTTATGGAGGGCATCATGCGGGAGATAGAACTGCTCCTAAGGTATTGCAATCTAGTTTTTATTAGCCTACTCTCTTCAAGGATGCCCGTAAGTTTGTTTTATCTTGTGATGAATTTCAAACAATTGGTAATATCGGTAAGCGTCAAGAAATGTCTATGAATTATTCACTTGCTGTTGAACCATTCGATGTTTGGGGTTTTGATTATATGGGACCTTTTCCTTCCTCCAATAGGTGTACACATATTTTGGTTGTTGTTGATTATGTTACTAAGTGGGTAGAAGCTATTCCAACTAGTAGTGCTGATCATAACACTTCCATTAAAATGCTTAAAGAAGTTATTTTCCCGAGGTTTGGAGTTCCTAGATATTTAATGACTGATGGTGGTTCACACTTTATTCATGGTGCTTTCCGTAAAATGCTTGCTAAATATGATGTTAACCATAGAATTGCATCACCCTATCATCCTCAATCTAGTGGTCAGGTTGAACTTAGCAACAGAGAAATAAAATTAATATTACAAAAAACTGGTAATAGGTCCCGAAAGAATTGGTCTAAGAAATTGGATGATGCACTTTGGGCCTATAGAACAGCATATAAAAATCCTATGGGTATGTCTCCCTATAAAATGGTTTATGGAAAAGCTTGTCATTTGCCTCTTGAGTTAGAACATAAAGCATATTGGCCAATTAAAGAACTCAACTATGATTTCAAACTTGCTGGTGAAAAGAGGTTATTTGATATTAGCTCTTTAGATGAATGGAGAACCCAAGCCTATGAAAATGCTAAATTATTTGAAGAAAAGTTTAAAAGATGGCATGACAAAAGAATCCAAAAGCGGGAATTCAAAGTTGGAGAATATGTTCTTTTGTACAACTCTCGTTTTAGATTCTTTGCAGGAAAACTTCTCTCCAAATGGGAAGGACCATATATTATCGAGGAGGTTTATCGCTCTGGAGCCATCAAAATTAATGATGCCGAAGGTACTAACCCGAAGGTGGTCAATGGGCAAAGAATCAAACACTATCTCAGGTACGCCTATTAATGTTGAAAGCAATATTATTCAAACCATGACACCGGAGGAACACATAAAAGAAACCTGCCGGAACACTCCAGAATACTAAAAAAGAGGAGGTACGTGATACAGTAAGTAAACGGACTCCGAAAAATCCGCAAAAATATTTTCTGTCAGTTTTAGAATATTACAAAAATTAGGAAAATAAGAAACAACCAGGAAGGCAACCGAGGAGGGCACAAGACACCAAGGCGCGCCTGGCTTGCCTGGCGTGCCCAGGTGGGTTGTGCCCACCTCGGGAACCTTCCCGACTCCGTTTTCCTCTCGTTTGCTTGTTTCCCAAGATGAAAAATCTTTATATACCCCCCAAACGTATTGACCACCGTATCGCGGAGAAATCTTCTGTTCTTCTTTCTTGCTGTTTTCTGGCAGATCTGAAGATATGTCATCTCAAGATTCGGAGGGAGAGTGCTCGATTTCTAACCAGCCCCTAGACCTAAATATCTTCAAGGACACTTGTCCCTATGTGTGGTTCACAGATGAGGAGGACGAAGACGAACCTATCCCTCCTCACTTCCTGATGGAAAGCAAAGAAGCGCTATTCAATAGGATATTGAAGCTTGAGCTGGAGAATGAGGATCTCAGGGAAAGCAATTTTAGCCTCCGACGCAAGCTGGACAAACTTACTACCTCTTCACCACCACCACCATCATCATCCCCACCAAAGGAGACTTGAGTTCATGGTATGAGCACTCCCCTTGGCTTGTGCCAAGCTTGGAGGAGGTGCCCCGGTATCATATCACCACCACTATCTTTGCCTTTATCTATTTTAGTTCTATCTTTAGTTATCCTATGATTTAGTTGAATAAAAATTTAGTTCGATCCTTTCTTTTCGAGTGCTTGCTTAGTGATATATCTATCTATGTAATCATGTGCGAGATATATAATAAAGAGTAGTTTGAGTTTTGTTTCTTTACTCTTTTGTTTCAATAAAAAGAAGGGAAAATAAATGAAAAAGATCATATACTAATCTTATGGTAAGTAATGACATCACATAAGGAAAAGTATAAGTGGTAAAATTTATTGGAGATTGACAAACATAGCATTGGTCAATGATGCAATTCATGAAAGAATTAATAAGGGAAGAGAAGATTCACATGCAAATACACTATCTTGGACATCTTTTATGATTGTGAGCCCCCATTAAATATTATGTGTCAAAATTGTTGACGTTGGACAAGACAACGTAATGATTTATGTTTTTTCATATTCACATAGAAGTTATATTGTCATAGATCCTTCAACATGTGGTGCTTGCTCAATATCTTTGCTAGCCAAAAACTCCGCACTAAGTAGAGATACTACTTGTGCATCCAAAACCCCTTAAACCCAAAATCCTATTTTGAGAGTCCACCATACCTACCTATGGATTGAGTAAGATCCTTCAAGTAAGTTGTCATCGGTGCAATAAGGCAATAAAAATTGCTCTAAATGTGTTGGATCATTTAGTGTAAGAGAAAATTGAGCGTTGTACGAACTTGTGATGGCAAAGTAACAAAAGCGACGGACTGCATAATAAAGGTTGCTATCATAAGGGGCAATATAACGTGACGTTCTTTTGCATTAAGGAATTTGGCAAACAAACAAAAAGCGCATGACAACCTCTGCTTCCCTCTGCGAAGGGCCTATCTTTTACTTTTATGCATTTACTTTTATGTAAGAGTCAATGTATTCTTCCCTATTCCTTTTTATTTTCTCTTTTTGCAAGCATCATGTCGTGAGGAAAGATCTAGACACATATATCCAGTTGGATATGAGTGGGCATGAGTTATTATTATTGACATCACCCTTGAGGTGAATACGTTGGGAGGCAAAACTATAAGCCCCTATCTTTCTATGTGTCCGGTTGAAACTTTTTGTTCATGGGTATGCTGTGAGTGTTAGTAATCATAGAAGGTTAAATGATGGTTGAGTATGTGGGCTTGCCTAAAGGCTCCGATACGTGACCCTTCCTGAAAATATGATGAATTGTACTCCCTCCGTTCCAAATTACTTGACCCATATTTATCTACACACGGATGTATCTAGACACTAAACAAGTATAGATACATTCGTATTTAGACAAATTCAAGTCAACTAATTTGGAACGGAGGGAGTAGTTGCAAAGTTGACTGAGACCATAGTTTGTTGGTTTTCAATAAGGTTTATGCTTTATACTTCAATGTTGTGATGAATTGTTACTTGTTCATAAGAAGTTACATGATAAAAATTGTGTGATAAAGTTTTATGTTAAGGTTCTTTGTTGTTATAATAATAAGCATGATGCTTCTATGTCCATATTTTTGCTTTTATCGACACCTCTCTCTCTAAGCATGTGGACATCTTTTTCGATTTCGGTTTTTCGCTTGAGGACAAGCGAGGTCTAAGCTTGGGGGAGTTGATACGTCCATTTTGCATCATGTTTTCCTACTGTTATTTATAATGTTTTTATGCATAATAATGCTTTTTGGAGTAATTATAATGCCTTTTCTCTCATAATATCCAAGGTTTACACAAAGAGGCAGAATACCGGCAGCTGGAGTTCTGGACCTGAAAAAGCTACGTCAGAGTTACCTATTCCGCACATCTCCAAATGAGCTGAAAATTTACGGAGAATTGTTTTGCAATATATAAAAAATACTAGAGCAAATAACTACCGGAGGGGGCCACCCTGGTGAGCACAAGACACCAGGGCGCGCCTGGGCCCCTAGGCGCGCCCTGGTGGGTTGTGCCCTCCTCGGCCCACCTCCGGTGCCCATTTTCTGGTATATAGGTCATTTTGAGCTAGAAAAAAATTAGAGGGGGGCTTTCGGGATGAAGCGCCGCCGTCTCGAGGCAGAACTTGGGCAGGAGCACTTTTTTCCTCCGCGGAGCGATTCCGCCAGGGGAACTTCCCTTCCGGAGGGGGAAGTCATCGTCATCACCAACAACCCTCTCATCTTTGGGAGGGCAATCTCCATCAACATCTTCAACAGCACCATCTCCTCTCAAACCCTAGTTCATCTCTTGTGTTCAATCTTTGTACCGGAACCTCAGATTGGTACCTATGGGTGACTAGTAGTGTTGATTACATCTTGTAGTTGATTACTATATGGTTTATTTGGTGGAAGATTATATGTTCAGATCCATTATGCTATTTAATACCCCTCTGATCTTGAGCATGATTATCATTTGTGAGTAGTTACTTTTGTTCTTGAGGTCACGGGAGAAGTCATGTTGCAAGTAATCATGTGAACTTGATATGTGTTCGATATTTTGATGATATGTATGTTGTGATTCCCTTAGTGGTGTCATGTGAACGTCGACTACATGGCACTTCACCATATTTGGGCCTAAGGGAATGCATTGTGGAATAGTTATTAGATGATGGGTTGCTAGAGTGACAGAAGCTTAAACCCTAGTTTATGCGCTACTTCGTAAGGGACTGATTTGGATCCCAAAGTTTAATGTTATGGTTAGATTTTATCTTAATACTTTTCTCGTAGATGCGGATGCTTGCGAGGGGGTTATTCATAAGTAGGAGGTTTGTTCAAGTAAGAACAGCACCTAAGCACCGGTCCACCCACATATCAAATTATCAAAGTAGCGAACACGAATCGAACCAACATGATAAAAGTGACATAGTGAAATTCCCGTGTACCCTACAGAACGCTTTGTTTATCATAAGAGACTGTTTTGGCATGTCCTTTGCCACAAAAGGATTGGCCTACCTTGCTGCACTTTATTTACTGTTACCGTTACTAGCTCGTTACAAATTACCTTGCTATCAAACTACTTGTTACTGACTATTTCAGTGCTTGCAGAAAATACCTTGCTGAAAACCACTTGTCATTTCCTTCTGCTCCTCGTTGGGTTCGACACTCTTACTTATCGAAAGGACTACAGTTGATCCCCTATACTTGTGGGTCATCAGCGCCCCCCCCCCCCTCCCTTTCCTTCCTAGGGGGGTGGAGGAGAAGGCATGAGGGGGGCCGGCGGCTCCCTTGCCTTTGGCGCCCCCCCCCCCCCCCTTTCCTTCCCCATAGGGTCGGCGGCCAGGGAGAGGGCGCGCCAGCCCCTTGTGGGCTGGTGTGTTCCTTCCCTTGGCCCATTAGGCCCATATACTCCCCGTAGGTCTCCCGGAACCCCTTCCGGTAACCCGATGAATACCCGGTACATTCCGAAACCTTTCCGGAGACCAAATACTATCGCCCTATATATCAATCTTTACCTCCGGACCATTCCAGAGCTCCTCATCATGTCCGTGATCTCATCCGGGACTCCGAACAACATTCGTTCACCAACTCACATAACTCATATAATACTATATCGTCAACGAACGTTAAGCGTGCGGACCCTATGAGTTCGAGAATGATGTAGACATGACCGAGACGCCTCTCCGGTCAATAACCAATAGCGGGACCTGGATGCCCATATTGGTTCCTACATATTCTACGAAGATCTTTATCGGTCGAACCTTTATGACAACATATGTAATTCCCTTTGTCTGTCGGTATGTTACTTGCCCGAGATTCAATCGTCGGTATCTCCATACCTAGTTCA
Source organism: Thinopyrum elongatum (assembly GCA_011799875.1). Classification (NCBI taxonomy): domain Eukaryota; kingdom Viridiplantae; phylum Streptophyta; class Magnoliopsida; order Poales; family Poaceae; genus Thinopyrum; species Thinopyrum elongatum. The sequence continues at coordinate 167,653,735 of CM022303.1, read as the reverse complement.
ATCTCGTTACCGGCAAGTCTCTTTACTCGTTCCGTAATACATCATCTTGCAACTAACTCCTTAGTCACTTTGCTTGCAAGCTTCTTGTGATGTGTATTACCGAGAGGGCCCAGAGATACCTCTCCGACATACGGAGTGACAAATCCCAATCTCGATTCACGCAAACTCAACAGACACCTTCGAAGATACCTGTAGAGCATCTTTATGATCACCCAGTTACGTTGTGACATTTGATAGCACACAAGGTATTCCTCCGGTATTCGGGAGTTGCATGATCTCATGGTCGAAGGAATATGTATTTGACATTAAGAAAGCAGTAGCAATAAACTGAACGATCATATGCTAAGCTAACGGATGGGTCTTGTCCATCACATCATTCTCCTAATGATGTGATCCCGTTATCAAGTGACAACTCATGTCCATGGTTAGGAAACCTTAACCATCTTTGATCAACGAGCTAGTCTAGTAGAGGCTTATTAGGGACACGGTATTTGTTTATGTATCCACACATGTATTTAAGTTTCCGGTCAATATAATTCTAGCATGAATAATAAACCTATCATGAATAAGGAAATATAATAATAACAACTTTATTATTGCCTCTAGGGCATATTTCCATCAGAAGGAGGGAGTGAGAGGGGGCACTTGTGTTCTTGGGTGCGATTTGAAGTGAAGTGGTCAACCCTCTACCGGAGTGGTAGAGTGGTATATATAGAGTGGCCCAAAACTAGCCATTTTTTGGTAAGTGCAACGCCAGGCCGGACATCCATCATAGGAAGGATGGGTCGAGCATCCGATGGAATGCTAGACATCCGGCATATGTTGGTACTCTGAATTGGAGGGTCCCGGACGTCCGACGGGAGGCCAGACATCTGGGGAAATTGCTGGAACGCTATTGGACACCTTGCCGTATTTCTGGCAAGGGTCTGCACATCGAGAGCATGGACGTTGGCTTGGACATCCGGCAAGGGGCAGTATATGTGAGATGACTTGCCATGATAAAATGTAAGTTGTGGAGTATATGGCAAGGGGTATTTTGGTGCATATTAGGAGTGGAATATTTGGCTACCTAGGTAAATGGATAGTGGAATATTTGCAAGGAAATCATGAGCTTGACCAAATCTTTTACTGACCCTATTGATCCCCTTTTAATAGTGTGGGATCCGTTTGTTTCTTCTTCCTTGAATCATATCCATTTCATCAGTCCATAATTCACACACATTGTTTCACAGGGACTAAAACCTGAGATATACTTATAAAAATGATTAGTCCCCTATATGTATATTGTCATCAACATCAAAACATGATGTAAGGGCATGATTGCACTTTCAGATATCAACGGTTTCATATGGCAGGCACGTTTCGTCGTGTTCGTTGTGTGAAGTTCTATTGTCCTTGGGGTCGATTCTATGCGAAGACTAGTGGAACATGGCTAGATCTGCATAATGACAGTTCCGGGGTGCTACAGTGTGTCAGAGCTCAGGCAGCGGTTGGTCGGCATCGAGTTGCTACGGGGAGGAGCAAGGCGAGGGACGACTGAGGCAGCACAAATGAGAGGTGAAGAAGGCGACATGGGTGGGGGAGGTGTGCCATCACGTCGGCTTCGACTAATGGGGGTTGGGGATCTTCCTTTGTGTGGAGAGATGGAAGTTTTAGGGGAAAGAGTTAGAGCATGGCTAATAGTATAGCTAGTTACCATGTCATGTAAAGCTATCATTTATAATCACTCGTATAATAAGATTGACTATAAGATTAGTGTTCTTTTACATTTTTTTTTCTTTCTTTCTTTTCATATTTATTGTATTTGCCTAGAAGCATGTGTAGAGGCACACTCTTTCATAAGAGCTCACTTCTCTTACTTTTTCATGTCTCTCTTCTTCACATAGGTAAAAGTGTCACGTGAGACGATTATAAGCATGCTATTATACTTGCTCTTAGTAATCCCCAAATATGGAGATAAGTGTGTGGGTATTTTTGGAGTGCTATACAGAATTTGCTAGTTGTGTTTTCCCCTAGATTATCAGTTTTTAGGTGTTACAGCCCTTTTAAAAGAGGCTGCTAGAGTTGTAGAGCTGCTCTTATTTAATTTATATAATTTACCCCAACATTTGGATGACACTTACTCAGCTATCTTAGTTCATGTTGTCATTGTGTAAAAAAGGATTAACACATGGGCACTAATTACCACAACCAAAACTACACATAGGTGAATGGTTTTGAGACCCGAGGGGTGTCTTCAACAAGAACAGGTCTGAATGCAAACTTGGAAACATTAAATTCAGACCATAGCTAGCGGATAAAATACGCATTCACCATACAGCTGAACGGGTGGAAACTCTTGAAAGAGTTTGTCCTACTGTACATACAATGCATGCAAGCATACATATATACCCATGCATGAACGGTACTCCCTCCGTTCCGCTCCTAAATACAAGTCCTTTTAGAGATTCCAATGCAGACTACATACAGAGCAAAATGAGTGAATCTACATTCTAAAATATGTCTATATACATCCATATGTAATTCGCATTGGAATCTCTAAAAAGAATTATATTTAGGAACGGAGGGAGTACGTGACATGTTAGCTGACTAAACGATTTCATCTATGAACCATAGCAGCAGATTAAACTCAGGGCGATCGTCTCCACTGTAAACGGGTCGATTTTACTGAACCTGTTTCCATCTATATGAACCATAGCAAGACTTTACCAGCCGCAGAGATACAATCTACACACTGATTACATGGTGAGGAAGTTGCTTTGAGCAAGACCAGGATACAGGAGTGTCGTAATCTGAGCGAGTGACCTAACCAATGGTTTCAAACTGGAATGTTTCTCCAAAGCTGCCAACCAAGAAAACAGGAGAAAAGATGAGATGAACTGTATAAGAAGAGCACTGATGAATAAAAAAATCAAGTGAACCACTAGGAATGGTTGTCGCTAGAATCCACATTTTAAAACAGTATAGTACAAGAAGCGTTACCCTGAAGCATCGCCTTGATTCCCTTGGAGAAATCCTCGAACCGGCCCAGCACTGGCCTGATGCCGCATGACTGGGACACGCACAGTTCCATGTAGAGCGATGCCTCGAGGGTCACCAACAGAAGACGGCATACCCTGTCGGTCTCCCCGCCGAGGGCGCTTGATCCATTTGCCCCCAGTACTTCTGTAACGATAGAAACCACTTGATCCTGGAAAGTGTACCGCAAACTATGATCAGGAAAGGGTGCACTCACGCAAAAAGAAAAGGTTTTCACATTCCTTGTGCATATTTGATCATGGCACGTAGAATTTTCTATCAGTCATATCTGAGCTGGATTTTAAGCAATGATGATGTTCCATCCATCAATGCTTGTCATCAGACCCAGAGATGTCTGGCAGGATTGCACCTTTGGGATTGAGTTCCAAGTTATGGATTCTACAATTATTACCAAAAATACATTACTTTCTATTTTTCACATACTCCAGAGCAATACTAGTGTTTGCTTTATCACTCAGCACTATATTTGTTTAACTAATCTGGTTAGTGGTTTTAACAGCACTTTATTCAATGCCATTGGAAGCTAAGACTATAGTGACGATTAGTTATCAAATTAACTTTGATTCTTCCATGCCTCAAAATCATAATGTCTACACCTCAAATTAATAAGATTGAAGTAAATACTGCACCAAGCTCTATGAAATTCATTAGCTACTTGTTTATAAATGAAGTATACCCCGTTAAATCATTCCCTGCAACTTCTATAAATCTTTCTAAGCCTTAGCACTGAGGAAGGTTTGGTGAATTTGCAATGAGATGCACAGATGACATGAGGCAAAACACATAGCAACTTAGAAAGACTTAATAAAGACTAAGCTAGAATAGTGGAATACGGTTATCACCAGATTTCATTGTTGGATAAGTCTGTGTACTAGGGTCGTTGTGGGGCTGCAGCACTTGGTCCTTGTGGCAGTTAGGATAGGGTTCCTGACCATCAAGGACTGGCAGTTAGGATAGCATCTTAGACTAGCATCTTAGACTGGCATCTTAACAGCATCTCAGCATATGCTTGGCTGGCTAGCAGCCTATAAGTATGTATCCCCAACCCCTCAGGTTGGCATGGCATGGTGTGAGAAATAAACCAACGAAAATTGTCCCAACTCTCCCAGTGTCATCTACTACTATCAATGCTCAGGCTGAAAGGTCTAACAAATGGTATCAGAGCCTCGTTATCTTGCACCCTGAGCATTTCCTGCTCACCTCTCGAACCAGGAGCTGAGCAGCCTAAGTCGGTAGCAGCAGCTGCGTCGTCTGCATCTGGTTACCTCCCTCCCTCCGGACTGTCGAGCAGCAGTTCGTCAGCCTCCTCGTCACGCAACAGCCCCCCTACAGCAAGCCATGTCTGCAGGTCGCTCTCAGCACACGGCTACCTCGAGCATGCGGCGCCGGCAGGAGGCCAAGCGTGCCGCGGCAGAGGAGCGTGAGCGAGCAGCTGTAGCAACAGCCGCTGCGGCAGCAAGGGTGTCGAGGCTGGCTGCAGCGGAGCTGGCAGCAGCCAGAGCGGAGGTAGAAGCAGCCAGGGCGGAGGTAGAAGCAGCAGCAGCAGCAGAAGCTGCACGTGAGGCTACAGCGGACGCCAAGGCACTCCGCGGCGGCTCCGGCAGCTCCAACAGTTCCGCGCCTGCGGACGACGGCGCTGACGCAGAACGCGCCAACGTGGCGCAGGAGCGGACGGCGCAGTGGGCAGCCGAGCACGCCTGCGCTCCAGGTGGAGGTGCGCACCGCGACGGCGGCTGCAACGACCAGGACCGCGGCCTCTACGAGGTCCGGACTATGGTCAGGGACGTTGGTCCCAGTGTTGGGTGGCCTACCCTCACTAAAACCAACTACGTCGAGTGGGCCGGGATCATGAAGGTCAAGCTCCAGGTGCGGCGCATGTGGGAGGCAGTCCAGGACAGCAACGTCGACCACCTAGAGGATCGACGGGCGTTGGACGCCCTCATCGCCGCAGTCCCGCCCGAGATGCAGTTCTCGCTTTCCAACAAGCGGACTGCCAAGGAGGCTTGGGACGCCATCGCCACGGCACGCATCGGCAGCAACCGTGCTCGCAAGTCCACCCTGCAGGCACTTCGTAAGGAGTGGGAGGGCCTGGGTTTCAAGCCAGGTGAGGACGTTGATGACTTTGCTCTCCGTCTCAACACTCTGCTGCAGAAGATGGTGAAGTTCGGCGATGCCACCTACACCGAGGAGAGAGCTGTCGAGAAGCTTTTTCGGTGCATTCCCGAGAAGTACAAGCAGATGGCTCGCTCGATCGAGTCGTTGCTGGACCTCTCCACGATGACGATCGAGGAGGCGATAGGTCGTCTCAAGGTCGTCGACACCGACGAGCCACAGCCTCCCTCGGGGCCCATCACCACCGACGGGAAGCTGCTCCTAACTCGGGAGCAGTGGGATCCCAGCCTTGGTGACAGGAAGAAGGGGGAGCCTTCTTCCACGACGGGCGGCCGCAAGCGCGGCAAGCAGCGTAAGACGCGAAGAGGCCCACCGGGCAGGGCACAAGGACGTGCCGAAGGGGACGCCCGCGGAGGCGCCAAGGACGGCGCCGCTGGCAAGCCCAAGCCGGCACAAGACAACAGTTGCCACAACTGTGGCCGGTTTGGCCATTGGGCCAATGAGTGTCGGCAACCACGACAAGGCCAGGCTCACGTCGCACAGGCGAAGGAGGAGACAGCTCTGTTCATGGCGCATGCAAGCGTTGAGCTATCTTCAGCGACACCAGTCGCAAAAGCTCTCATCCACCTCGACGAGCCAAAAGCACACGCTCTTCTCGGCGACGGCTCCGGGAAGGACAAGACTACGGGGTGGTGCCTCGACACCGGCGCCACCCACCACATGACCGGTCGAAGGGAATTCTTCGCCGAGCTTGACTCCGATGCGCGAGGCTCCGTCAAGTTTGGGGATGCCTCCGCTGTGGAGATTAAGGGCGTCGGCTCCGTCATCTTCACTACCAAGACGGGAGAGCACCGGCTGCTCACCGGTGTCTACTACATCCCCGCGCTAAGGAACTCCATCATCAGCTTGGGACAGCTGGATGAGAACGGCTCACGCGTGCTGATTGAGCATGGGGTCCTGCGCATCTGGGACCGCCAGGGTCACCTTCTCGCCAAGGTAACCAGAGGTGGAAATCGGCTTTACGTCCTTGATGTGCAGGTGGCACAACCAGTCTGTCTCGCTGTCCGTTGGGACAACGAGGCGTGGCAATGGCATGAGCGCTTTGGGCACCTTCATTTTGAGGCCCTGAAGCGTCTAAGTGCCAAGGAGATGGTACGAGGCCTGCCATGCCTCGACCATGTGGAGCAGTTCTGCGACATCTGCGTACTGACAAAGCAGAGACGACTCCCCTTTCCCCAACAGGCGAGTTTTCGAGCCAAGGAGAAGCTGGAACTCGTGCACGGAGACTTGTGCGGCCCGGTGACGCCAACCACACCAGGAGGTCGACGCTACTTCCTGCTGCTCGTCGACGATCTCTCCCGCTACATGTGGGCGACGATTCTCGGCAGCAAGGGAGAAGCGGCGGACACCATCAGGTGCGCGCAGGTTAGTGTGGAGGCGGAGAGCGGCCGCAAATTGCGCGTGTTGCGCACTGACAACGGCGGCGAATTCACGGTGGCTGAATTCGCGTCGTACTGCGCCGATGAGGGCATCCAGCGCCATTACTCCGCGCCGTACAGCCCGCAGCAAAACGGAGTCGTCGAGCGGCGCAACCAGACGGTTGTGGGGATGGCTCGGGCTCTCCTCAAGCAGAGAGGGATGCCGGCTGTTTTCTGGGGAGAGGCGGTGCTGACGGCCGTCTACATCCTCAACCGCTCGCCTACTAAGGCACTCGACGGCAGGACACCGTACGAGGCCTGGCATGGGCGGAAGCCGGCGGTCTCCCATTTGCGGGTCTTTGGCTGCCTCGCGTTCGCCAAGGAGCTTGGCCACATCGGCAAGCTCGACGACAGGAGCACTCCGGGAGTCTTCATCGGCTACGCGAAGGGCTCGAAGGCCTACCGCATTCTCGACCCAAAGACACAGCGTGTGCGCACGGCGCGAGACGTCGTGTTCAACGAAGGGCGAGGGTGGCAATAGGACAAGGCGGTGGACGACGGTTCGACGCCGACGTATGACGACTTTATTATCGAGTACGCCCACTTCAAGGAAGCTGGGGGAGCAAGCAGCTCCTCTTCGCCGGGCATGTCTACCCCGGCCCCCAAAACTACATCGCCCCCGGTGCCTGCTACGCCAACGGCACCACAACCGGCGACGCCGCACACTCCAGCCCCGGCAGTCACCACTCCGGGCTCGTCTTCATCAGCACCAGCTCACGCGGGGCACAACCCGATGAAGTTCGCTTCCCCGCTCACTCACGACGAGGAGCGCGTCGATGTGTGGTATGGAGGTGAACAGCTGCGGTATCGCACGATGGATGATCTACTCGGCGACCAGCCGGTGCCGGGACTGATGCCACGTGACCTGGAGGCGCAGCTACAACTCGCATGTGAGGACGGCGAACCACGGTCCTTTGCAGAGGCCGAGAGAGATGCGGCATGGCGCGCCGCGATGCAGTTGGAGATGGATGCGGTCGAGCAAAACCGCACCTGGGAGCTCGCTGACCTCCCTTGTGGTCATCACGCAATCACCCTTAAGTGGGTGTTCAAGCTGAAAAGGGATGGAGCCGGTGCCATCATCAAGCACAAGGCTCGCCTGGTGGCCCGAGGCTTCTTGCAGCAGGGAGTCAACTTCGACGACGCCTTCGCTCCCGTGGCACGGATGGAGTCCGTGCGACTTCTCCTTGCGCTGGCTGCCCAGGAGGGCTGGCGCGTCCATCACATGGACGTCAAGTCGGCATTCCTCAACGGCGACTTGAAGGAGGAAGTTTACGTGCATCAGCCACCGGGATTTGCGATTCCCGGCCAGGAGGGCAAGGTACTCCGCCTGCGCAAGGCTCTCTATGGCCTACGGCAGGCACCTAGGGCGTGGAACGCCAAGCTGGACTCCACGCTAAAGAAGATGGGTTTCGAGCAAAGCCCGCATGAGGCGGCCGTCTACCGACGGGGCAGTGGAGGAAATGCCCTGTTGGTGGGCGTCTACGTTGACGACTTGGTAATCACCGGCACCAAAGATGCAGAGGTGGCGGCGTTCAAGGAAGACATGAAGGCCACTTTCCAGATGAGTGATCTGGGGCTCCTCTCCTTCTATCTAGGGATTGAGGTGCACCAGGATCACTCCGGGATCGCGCTTCGACAGTCCGCCTATGCCAAGCGCATCGTTGAGCTAGCTGGGCTCACCGACTGCCACCCAGCTCTCACTCCGATGGAGGAGAGGCTGAAACTGAGCCGCAACGGCACGACGGAGGAAGTAGATGCTACGCAGTACCGACGCCTTGTGGGGAGTCTTCGCTACCTCGCCCACACACGGCCGGACTTGGCATTCTCCGTCGGCTATGTCAGTCGGTTCATGGAGCGACCGACGTTGGAACACCAGCAGGCAGTGAAGAGGATCGTCTGCTACGTAGCAGGGACCCTCGACCACGGCCTCCACTACCCTAGGTGTCCGGGGGCGGCACGCTTCGTCGGGTACAGCGACAGCGACCACGCCGGCGACATCGAAACCAGCAAGAGCACGAGCGGGATCCTCTTCTTCCTCGGCAAGTGTCTCGTGAGCTGGCAATCAGTCAAGCAGCAGGTGGTGGCCCTGTCCAGCTGTGAGGCTGAGTACATAGCGGCTTCCACCGCCTGCACTCAGGCGCTCTGGCTCGCTCGACTGCTTGGTGATCTTCTCGTTCAAGACACCAGAACGGTGCAGCTCCTGGTGGACAGCAAGTCCGCCCTGGCCTTGGCAAAGAACCCCGTGTTCCACGAACGGAGCAAGCACATCCGACTGAGGTATCACTTCATCCGCGACTGTGTGGAAGAAGGGAGCATCGAGGCGAGCTACATCAACACCACGGACCAGCTCGCAGACCTGCTCACCAAGCCTCTTGGGAGGGTCAAGTTCCTCGAACTCTGCTCCAGGATTGGGATGATTCAACTCTCCCACAAGACGACGTACAAGACTTAGGGGGAGAATGTTGGATAAGTCTGTGTACTAGGGTCATTGTGGGGCTGCAGCACTTGGTCCTTGTGGCAGTTAGGATAGGGTTCCTGACCATCAAGGACTGGCAGTTAGGATAGCATCTTAGACTAGCATCTTAGACTGGCATCTTAACAGCATCTCAGCATATGCTTGGCTGGCTAGCAGCCTATAAGTATGTATCCCCAACCCCTCAGGTTGGCATGGCATGGTGTGAGAAATAAACCAACGAAAATTGTCCCAACTCTCCCAGTGTCATCTACTACTATCAATGCTCAGGCTGAAAGGTCTAACATTCATGATACCAGGTTTAGATGTATATATCTTATACAGCTTTTTTTCCCTTCGCGGTCTAGATGTATCTGATACAACTATATGCTAACAAAAACATGCATGCTACAAATATGCACAATAGTTTTAATTCGAACAGTAAGGGCCTAGAGCAATATCAATAGTTACCTGCAGACCATGAAGAATATCTGGCATGGGAAGTTCAGGAAAATGTGCAAGATCGACAAATTCTAATTCTCCTGCCCTTTTTACTGCCTCTTTGGCTTGACTGCAGAGGAATTTCATAATAAGAAAAGCTATTCTGTAAATCTGCACAGCTACCATCTCGGTAAAACGAGTCTGTTTCACAGAACCAGAATCTCCACTACTTTTGTCTCTGATCACCAGAGATAATGCTGCATTGGAAGGAGCAGAAATAGCTGCAGTTGAATGAGTACTGCTTGCAGCAAATCTGAACCATCCATGTTTGCTCCTGATGAATGGTGGATCTTCATGAAGCACCACTTCTTCCTTAGCAATAGGAGGACAACAAAATGATGGGTTCCAGTTTGATGAATCGCCAGTCCTTGCACTTCCTCTGCTAATAAAAGCAAGCAGGTGGATAATAATCTCTCTTAATTCTGAATCTACTTGCATCATACCAGTGTCCCGTGGAAAATGATATTTTGCTAAAACACACAGAAGTGAGAGGATATTCTCAGTTAAACTCAGAGCTGAAAGTGATGTCTGCGACTGTTGCAACACCGCCCTTTTCTTGTTCTGATGTGTATTAACACTTTGTGCAGATAGATAAGAGGACATCAGCGGAACTTGTCCTGAAAGGAAGCTGACAGTACCGTTCGCAACACTGCTACGAGAAACATCATCATCCATACAATGGTTGAGAGAGGCGACTATAGCAAGAGCCAAACTCCACATATGCACATCCTTCGCTTGGCTGCTCAAAGAATTTCTGAAACAGGAGTCATCCAGAGATAACTTACTTAGAAGTACCTTCAAGAAAGCAAAAATATTTGCAGACTGAAGCATTTTAGCACCATCCTTTGTCCGCCCTAAGGTCAAGAGGAAATTCAAGATTACTTGAGTAGACAATATTGCACCATTCTGACATTTATGCAGTGTAGCCTGGAGACGGAAATGCTTTTGTAGAATTGGCAACCATACATTGGGGGGTATAAAGCCCTTCAATAGTAAGTCCATTGATCCAACAGCAAGATCAGAATATTCCCTATTCTCAGCCAATTTGCAGAGTACAGGTAACAACCTCGTACTTATAATGGATGATTCACCAAACAGATTAGCATCACCTGATCCATCTTTCATGTCATCCTTGCCATAAATGAATTCAAATAAAGACAGAATCAGAACAAGGAGGGACTTCACTGGTTTCTTAAGAGCAGGACTTGATGCCATAAGATCAACTAAAAATGATGTGCTGGCACCTGAGGTTCTCATAAGAAGTACAATAACTGGATAAAGATGAACATAGCTCTTTGTTTGCTTAGCTTGGTGAAATAGGAACCTGGTAAGTGTAAGCAGTAAGTCCACTTGCCCAGACAATAGGGGAAACAAAACCTCATTCGTATCAACTTCAGGAAATAGAGAATCAACAGTTGACTGCAAATATTTGCATGCACATCTAATTGCTGATTCCATAGCTGTTGCGGAAATCACTCCATCAGGTAAGGTGAGTTCATTACTGGAACTTGTTCCAGTGTAGACAGATAGAAATGTTATGAAGGACCTTAACGTACAAAGCTTTGCATCAGCGTGACGCTTCATCAGATTTGCTTTATGCATAATATCCAGCATTTTTTCAGCTACTTCTTTGCAGGGTTTCCAATCTGAATGATTCCAAAGTTTAACTCCAAGATCATCACGAGTGTGTGCAACATCAAACAAAACATTGCCACTGACTGCTGGGAAGGCGCTATGTGGTTGCTCTGTAGCATTGCATTCAAAAAACTTAAACTCCAGAAGGAAACACAAGAGCTCCTGAAAGGGACCAGGAGTAATCTGACGACCTTCGAGTTCTCCATGTATATGATAGTAAAGATCACTGATTACCAAACTGGTAAGTTCTTGCTCACCACTGTAGCCATGAAGGGCATACTGTGATAGCAGAGCTATGAATGCACGGTGTTGTAACAATTTGCTAGAGATTAGCTGAATCTTCTTCACTGCCGAGAAAGACAAGTTGGCAGTATCACCAGTGGACAACTTCGTTATTAGACGGATGATGCAAACGCATGAAGCTACCTTGGCACGATGAAAAAGCTCCTTCTGGTATCCGTTGCTTGACAAATGATTGATAAAATCTTCCAAGAGAGCACTATCAAACCATTTGCAAACTACGTTGCTTGGACAAGATGCAGAAGGTTCTTTTTGCCCCTTTGTACCATCTGCTACAGGATTAGAAGTTTTTGCTTCGACAAGTAATCTCCCTTTCAAGAACAACTCATGTGACATGATCTTGAAAATTTTAGCCTGGCAATTATACCTCGAAGAAAATTTCTCATCGACAGTGTCAACACTGTCAACAGGGCAATGATCAAAGGTGGCACGAATACAACGTGACAAGCTCTCCCAGAACGTTCTAGAGCTTCTCAGCTTATCTAATATGCATATGAATTGCACACCACTTTCCCATAATGCCTCGAGTAGGTCAAGGATGCTAAGTAACAGAGAAGGAGAACTATTCATAAACTCAGTCGAATTTCCAATGTATCCTAACATTTGCTCAACAAGTCTAGAATTACTTCTTGAACTGTTGAGGGTAGAAGAACCATTGGTCTGAGAATTTGCAGAATTACTATGATCAGCTTGTATCATTGCATTCTCCTCTGTCAGTGAAACAAAAAGAGCAGGCTGATAGCGAGCAACAGAAGTCAGAAGGCTGAATATAGCCACGATCAAACAATTATTAGTATCATCTTCCTTGTCAAGAATTTGGGAAATACTTGCTTGCAATCTACATATCTCTGAACCATCAACAAGAAAGCTACCATTTTCCATGAGTTGAGGTTGGACTCTGTGGGCAGTGAAGCACAATACTGATAATGCTCTAGCTGCACTAACTTGTAAAGCAGAATTCTGAAAGGACATAGACGATATTGTAGCTGTGATGAAAGGTAAGGGCTTCAATGAAGATGACAAAACCAAAGTAACAAAAGGTGCAACTGGCATCAAGTCCTCTGGTAAGTTGGACAGCATGAAAAATATAATATCAAGTCCACAGCAAAGAACAAGTTGTATATCTTCAATATCTTCAACACCATTACTGAAGCTGCCACGCGATTCCAATAATTGCATGGAATTGCACACAGCATGCCAAAGAACACTGTGAATAGAAGAATCATATAGTAGCATTTGCCAAATGATGCCACCAAGCTTTGACAAGAATGGTTTGACTTGAATACAGCTCTTCACCAATTCAAACACCTTCAAGGTTGTCTTCCAGCGACTATACTTCTTGTGTTTCCAGTTCATATGATTGACCATGATGTATTGAATTGAAAAAACAATGAACGGTGATATCATGTCATCAGCGGCAGCTCCTTTCCGCAAAACCTGAATGGCAAAATCAAGCAATGAAGTGGTAAGCGATGAACAGTCTCCATTTTCCTCGGAGGCGGCAAAAAGCATTCTAGCTAGTGCACCAGAAAGTAGCCAATCACTTGAGGGGTCATTTAATTGTGAGCTGAAGATGCCACATTCTAACGCCACGTCAAACACACGGTATGGAACACACTTCAGAAATTCTGATAACACGCTGAAGGTTTTTGACATTATGCTGGCATTATTACCATCTTGCTCATATTTGAAAATTGATGAGCAAAGGATTTTAACAACATCAATCCTGATATATTCTCCAATTTGGCCCAAACTCTTTGATTTTTGAACAGCAAGTGACTTGTCAGCATGCAGCAAAGCAGAGCACAGATCCTGATTTGATGATACCATCTGATACAGTAAGTCCATTATATCGCAGGCTTCCACATAATTGCATGAATATAGATCTTGTGCCAAAGTGAGGAGCAAAATGAAAACGCCTGAATGTGGGAACTCCCAACGGACTAATGCAGCATTGTCTTCAAGAATTTTCAAAATGTAACCACGTGTTCCACGGGGTAATGTAATGCCTTCCATACCAGGAATGCTGATTGGATGATGAATTTCAATTTGATCACAGTAGTTCACACTATCAGGGACACTACCAGGGGTTGCATACAGTGTTGTTAGCCCATTCATCCTCTCTAGGTAATTATATACACATTGAGCAGGCCATGTCCCATAAGAAACAGCTGATAAGAAGCGAAGCAGATCCGTTATTTGGAAAGGATACTCTTTCTCCACCATTTGAAGAACAGATCTGATTGGACCATCAACACAACTATCTTTGTCCCAGAATTGCATACATAGTGATTCCTCTCCACCATAAACTTCGCATATAATATTCAGTATCACACCAAGAGAACTGTCTTCTGTCTGATAAGATATCTCATATGAGGCAATGAAAGCTGAAATGAAAGATCTCAGTACAGCACGGAAACCAGAAACAGGACCATCTGACTCCCTGAAGATGCTTGAGCAAAGAACTCCAAGTAAATAATTGAACGGTGCAAGCTCAAAAGCCCGCTGGGCATAAGATGCATGATCAATTTCCAAGTTGGCATTATTTCCTGGAAGAGACAGGAGCAGGCAGTGAAAAACTGCCCAAGCAAGAAGTAGTGGTCCGGATTCCACTTCAAATTCAGGCAATCTTGATACTTCAATATCCATCTCAAGAATATCAGCAACAGAATACTGGGAATACCCTCCACTGAAAGAGACTTCATCATGAACCATTCGGAGGAGATTTTCGAGGTCCAAAGTCTCAACGAGAATAAGGAGTAGCTGAGCTTTAGCATAATGAAATGATCTCTTTGCTTCAGCAGACACAGCAAACTTTCCAACATCATAAGACCCAGAGAGCATATCCCTAAATAGCGAACACAGAGCTATCCACAGCCCACCATTGCACCTTGAAAAGTTATCACAGATAGCAAGAAACAGAATGTCCAGGATCAGGTTAATCTCAATCAAGCTTTCTTCCAGCCAAGAAACCGTCAAATCGGCTGCTGATTTCACCGAAAATGCAGCCGCAAGGGAGTCTTTAATGATGGACAGCAATCTCTGTTCCATCTCGTCACTACCTAACAGTGAGGCCTCTTGTTTTATGGCGTCGGTTGAGTCAGAGTCATCATCTGTGCATGTGGCATGAACAAAGATTCTCCGAATGCACTTGAGCAGGCACTGGCGCTCAAGGTAGTATTGCAGAGACACCAGCCGAAGGAGCTCCTGAGGGTCAGCGTCACGGGTCGTCGGGGCGCTCTCTGAAGACCGTTTCACCAGGATGTACGACTGCACCTCGTCCAGGTCGAGGGACTTGCTCGCGCGAAGCGCGGCCTCCTTGAGGTCGGGCTTGACGGCCAGGCGGTGCTCCCCGACGGCGACCTGGCCGGCGTCCAGCGCGGCCCTCGAGGCGCCGTTGGGCTTCCCGAACATCGAGACCGCCCCGCGGAGCCACGCGTGGTGGCCCTTGATCCGCTCCGCCTGCAGCACGGGTGGGAGCCAGCGAGTTAGTTACGGCCGCGAGTGTTTGCGGGGCGGGGACTGGGGAAATGGGTACGGGGGGCTTACGAGGGCGTCGGAGACGGCGGCGGAGGGGGAGGCGGCGGCGCGGTCGAGGTCGTCGCAGAGGGCGACGAAGGGGCCCCACCACAGCGAGGCGGACACGGTCTTGGTGCCAGCGCCGCCGCCGCCAGAGGTCGAGGCGGGGGCGCCGCCGCTCGCCATGGCCGGTGAGCGGTGGTGGCGCGGAAACCCTAGGTTCGAGATCCCGCCGTCGGCGGTGCGTTTTGAGCGTGGATGGGGTGGGAAGGGCAAAAACCCTCGATTGCTACCACCGGCTGAATTTTGCGGCCCAAAACCCTCTTAACAACTCACCGTGTGTCCAAAACAAACGGAGTATTACGAAAATTAAGTGCAGCAATTCCAAAAATAAATAAATAAATAAATAATAAGTGCAGCCGCTTCAGAGAGATTTTTTTTTTCAAGCACTGGATACGCAGGTAGTACAAACAGATGTAGGAGCACTACATAGAATTTAAAAGGGAGTTGTTCGTAGATATATCGTAAGATTATTCATGTGTGATGCACGCCGTGGTTGGCGTCGCCATGACTCTAAGATTCCATCCGTACATGCTGAAATCAGTACTTGATTCTTGCACGATGCTCGCCGTCGTTGTTTGGCTAGGTGTGAAGGATGACATCCCATATATGTTGGATTAGACATACTCCATACGCAACCCCATGCTTAATAGCTAGAATATGGTTTCTTGATGCATCCTATTCCTAGGTGATATCATCTTCGCTGTTCACTGAGTGTGTGATGGCATTCGACTTCATAATGGTCTTCAATCTCATTTCTTGTTGTTCTCATGGATAATAGATAGTGTATGTGAGTTGATGGATTTGTTACACCAAAGTCTTATATTTATAGGTAGGTTATTATGTACATGGATGCGGTGCCTTAAGATTTTATTGTCTCACCAACCATCCGTATAATTATTTTACGATGCGAGCAGTAAACATATATAAGAACTAGAAAGACTTCACAACAAGTCCAAACATCAATGTTTTTTGTAGTCTAACATGTGCATCACATCTCATATATGTTGTATTTGGCCTCACTTTGGCAAGCTAGATTAGCTATTCAAACATCAAACATGTGTGACATATGAATGTTTGTATTTCTATTTACATATTCTTGTCCATTCAACTTTTGTTGCTAAAATATATGTATATCCACGAACGCAAACAAGATTACTCTGTTGAGATAAAACATATATGATGACATACAATGCAACTTGTGCTATCGTCAATTCCATATGTCTCCTTGTAACCATGTATATACTTCTGGTTAATATGAAAGAGAGAATTCCTTATTTGGCCCTTTCTTAAATTTTGCTTCCCTTTTTTGCCCTCAAAAATATTTTTTTCCCTTTTTGACACTCAAATTTTATTTTATTCCCTCCATGACACTTCAGTCAGTTTTGGCACATAAAATTGTTAAGTCTAACGTGAAAATACCGTCTTACCTCTGGTGTATTATGTGACCAAAATTATTTTCAAGTCAAAAGAAGCGGTAATGTGATATGTTTTGTCTTGTTGACTACAGGAGCAAATAAAATAAAACTAGTATTTTAGCACCGCGTAACGGATATGAATCAAGGCATACTCAAGTTCATATATCATATCTTCGGATCCCTCGGCGTGGCCAGTGGCCGCGGAGACAGAGTCCGCGTTCGGCGCTGCTCCCCAATGTCTCTACATCAAGAACTCGGCTTCCAGGATCCACAGGTGAGCAGCTCGTCTTGACGCCTCCACAGACCCACACACACTAAAAGAACAGCAGTGGCTAGCACGCGCACCCTGCGCAGCGGCAGCACACATCACGCACGCACGTGGTAGGCCGACAGCACACACACCCAGCGGGAGGAGCAACACACACAAGCACACATCACGTAACATGAATGCGCGGCACGCCGCAGCACACAGACTAGCACACATCACACACGCACACGGAACTACACGCGTTGCATGTAGCGCTAACAACATGCACGATGATGAGCATGAAGGCCACCTGGTGCGTGGCGGGTCAAGTGGAGGCGTAATGCGTGCTGCCTCCCAAGCCAGGCTCCTCCGCCTTTCCTCCATGGCCGCCCGAGGCCGCGCTGCGCCACCGTCCGCCCGCAATCCGCAGCAACAACACCGGTCTTGCAGTTAAAAAAAAACATCGGTCTTGCCCTCCGATATATCGCACTATCACTCTCTCAGCCTCGCGCCGTCGCCACTATTTGCCTCGTACAACTATCGCCGTAGCTCGGATGGAGTCGAGAGAAGGTGCGTTGGAGATTTTTTTTTTACCAGTGAGCTAAAGCAGGGGTAAAAACGACCTTTCATGTTGCACTTTACGGTGTTAGTGGCCAAAACTGACAGAAGTGTCATGGAGGGAACAAAATAAAATTTAAGTGTCAAAAAAGGAAAAAAATATTTTTAAGGGCCGAAAAGGGAAGCAAAATTTAAGAAAGGGCCAAATAAGGAATTCTCTCAATATGAAACATGCAAAATTTTGTAACAATCTTGTTTTATTATGCATCAAATTGTCGATGTGGTTCAAGTTTTCTTATTCACACACAAATAAAAAGAGCCATGTTCACAATTATGCTTTCTCCCATGGCTAAGACACGTATTCTACCTAAAATCATATTCTATGAAGAACGAACTAATTTTTCAGAGTTGCGCGAATTCCTCCCTGTATTTCTTTCGAAGTTCAAGCCAATTGAATTACTTCTACCATTTTTAGGGCACATTCCTAAAGATATGGTTGGTGGAATAATTGGTGAGTTCAAGGAATTTTTAGTGCTTGCTCAAGAGGCCAGTTGTTTCGTTTTAAAGTTTGATTCAGTTGCAACTATAGCCAAACACACAACAAGAGTATAAAAGGATATGTTGGTCCATTCATTGAAAGTCCTTTCTAAATTGAAAATGGAGCCGAATTTGTCCCATGTAGTTTGGTATTGCTCTACATTTTGGAGCTATAGTGGAAATTGAAGGCGAAGGGGATTTGAGGTGGACACCGCCCTTGCCTCAAAGTCTAGAATTCGGTTCCTCGGTGCATCCTATTCCTAGATGGTCTTGTTGTGTTTGACGTCATTCGACTTTGTAGTTAACCATCCGCAATCTCCTGTGTTGTTCTTCTCGCAGATAATAGTGTATGTGAATCGGTGGCTTTGTTACACTAAATTCATGTATTTATAGATGGGTTGTTGTATACATGGTTGGAGTTCCCTTAGACTTTATTGCCTCACCAACATATTGTACAATTATTTTAACGCATGAGCAATCAACATATATAAGAGCTAGCAAAGGCTTGACAACATTTGTGAACATACATGTGATTTTGTAGTCCTAACCCATACATGGGACTGATGTGTGAATGTTTGCATCCATAGCTATATCCTTGATGGGATCTTCGAACATACATGTGATTTCATATGTACCATATTTTGACCTCACTTTACCAGGCTATATTAGCGTTCTAGACATCAAAACCCATGTGATGGCTAAATATTCATATTTCATGTACGTTCGGAGATTAGAAGTTAGAACTGAGAGAACGGTTGTTAGAAGCGATGTGGTCGGAAGTAAGTTGGGGTTTAGACGAGTCAAGTGGCCTATGCTCAAGCAACCAACCATCATACAACTATTTTATAGCCCAAGCAACCAACATAACATATATAAGAGCTAACAAAGGCTTCACAACATCTCTGAACATACATGTGATTCCGTGGTCTAACATATGTATAGGATTTTATACATGTTGTAATTGTCCTTACTTTAGCACGATCTGTGACGTGTGAATGTTCATATTTATATCTACAGATTATTGTCCGTTCAACTTGTTTTGCTGTAATTGTTTGTCTATCCACTAACATGACCATTATAACTCTATGAGAGAAGTCCATATTACAGCCCCGAACCATTCTATTTGTTAAGATTCAAAACCTAAACTCTCAAGCTGTTTATAAGAATCAACCCTGAACAATCAAAACCAGCTAGGAATAAATCCTTCACTCCCCTGAAACCGGTTATCGCTGAGTACCCCCGGTTTCGACCCGTTGACCAGCAAGTCAACATCCCAGTCAGTAGCCACGCCAACCTAGTCACTTAACCCATATTGGTCAAATTTTGTCGAAAAACTAAAAATGTCCAGAAAAATTTGACAGCCATTTTTGTCACAAACAAATTTCACAATAATACACATTGTTTTTAAATTTATTAGGCCAAATTGTGTGAAACTTTCCCAGAGTGATCATTACATTAGTTTTAATTTTACATAATTTTTTTCAAACTTTTCTAAACACTTTTATTTTTTGACAATATTTAACAAAAAAATGTGCTGAAATTGTAATTTTAGGTTATTTTGCAGTATGATCCGCCAAAGCGTGTGAAACTTTCTCTGAATTATCATTATATTAGTGTTGATAAATTTTAAAAAATCTGGAAACATCCAGTTTTTTGACAAAATTTGACCAAAATGGAATGAAATGGCAATTTCAGGATATTTTTAAATTTGTTTGGGAAAAATTATGTGAAACTTCCTTAGAACTATCACTAGATTAGTGTTGATTTTACATTCAATTTTTTCTAGACACTTAGATTTTTTTTGACAAAATTTGACCAAAAATGGTTTAAGTGACTACGCTTACATGTCTACCGACTGGCCGATCAATGGGTCAAAACTGGGTCTACTCAGCAAAAACCAATTTCAGGGGAAAGTGGGGTTGATTCCTAGTCAGTTTGATAGTCCAGGGTTGATTCTTAGACAGTTCTAGAGTTCAAGACTGAATCGACAAATGAAAGAGTTCAAGGTTGTAATATGGACTTTTCTCTAACTCTGTCGAGATCAAGCATATGGCAACATAGAAGGCAACATGTGCTATCATCAATTCCATATGCCCCCTTGCGATCATGTAGCCTATACTTCTGGTTAATATGGAAACATGTAGAATTTGCTAACATTGTTGCTTTACTATGCATCAAATTGACACAATTCAAGTTTTCTTATTGGCACACAAATTAAACAGACATATTCACAGTTATGCTTTCTCACATGGCTATGACAAGTCTTCTATGTAAAATCCTAAACTGTGAAGAATGCACTGTTTTTTTTCTAGTGTTGCATGAGTTCCTTCCTTGTATTTTCTTTTAGAGTTCTGGACGAACAAATTATTCCCGTATGTGCTATTTTTCCAGAGTTGTGGCACTAACAACTAAATGTTGATGACTATTATATATATATATATATATATATATATATATATATATATATATATATATATATATATATATATATATATATATATATATATATTTAGCAATCCATGTAAGTAAGAGCAACATTCAATATCAAAACTGGTAACAATCGGCGCTTTTGGTGATGTGGTTGATGAATTGGCGAGTTCAAAGCATTCCTAGTGCTTGCTCAAGAGGCCAACGTGTTTCGTTTTTTAATGTTTGGTTCTGTAGCAACTAAAGGCAAACACACAGCAACCAAAGACACGGATGTTTTGGTCTATTCACCAAAAGTCCTTTTAAAATTAAAACTAGAGTCGACTTTGTCCCAATCGGTTTGGTATTGCTCTACATTTCGTAGCTACAATGGGGTTTGAAGGTGAAGTGGAGTTGAGGTGGATGCCAATTTTCTCTCGAACCCAAGAATTTGATTTCTCGACGCATCCTATTTTTAGACAACCTTTGTTGTGTCTGATGCCATTCGACTTCATAATTAATTTTCTTCATCTCCTATGTTGTTCTTCTCCAAGATAAAGATAGCGCATGTGACTTGGTGTTTTTTTTTTTTACATCGAACGTGTGTATTTATAGATGGGTTGTTGTATACATGGATGTAGTGCTTTAGACTTTATTGTCTCACCAACAATATGTACCATTATTTCATCATGCAAGCAATATATAAGGGCTAGCAAAGGCTTGACAACATCTCCGAACATACATGTGATTTCATATGTGCCGAATTTTGATGTCACTTAGGCTAGATTGGCGGTTGAAACATCAAAACATGTTATTATAAACATTTTTCTATCCACTGACGCATCCAGTAAGACCAAACATGTGATAACATACAAGGCATCATGTAGTATCATCAATTCCATATGGCTCCTTGGAGCCATGTCGTATATGTTTCTAGTTAATATGGTAGTGTGCAAAATTTCGTAACGATGTTGCTTTATTATGCATCAAATTGGGAATACAGTTCAAGTATATTTATTCACACAATGTAAAGATCATGTTCGCAGTTGTGCTTCCCCGGATGGTCATGTTTTCCCCCAATGGAGAGATGTTGCCCTCGCGGCCAGGGGCAGGCCATCTTGCGGATACAGGTCTACTCTAGCACCCCCTTCAGTACAGGTTGTTGTGTACATGAATGTAGTGCCTTCGATGAGTTGTTGTGTACATGAATGTAGTGCCTTAGATTTTAATAGGGCTGAGGTAGGAAGACACGCCAGTAATTTTGAGCTGATCGGAGTAGTTTCAGCCCCAGTTAGGTTTATAGTGATTCTGAACTGAACTTCCAATATTTGACACATGAGATGTTAACTCAACTAAATCAGCCACCAAACTCCAAAAAAAAAAACACTAAATCAACCACCTAATACAAACTAAATCAATTGCGTTTTACACACCACCCCCACAACCTAGTCCAAGCTTGCTCGTGATCTCTAGCATATTTTACAACATACAAAGAAGCATAAATACAACAGTGACGCCAACCATTCAGGTGGCCACTGGCATATATGTCCTGAATATCTATCTAAATCACTCGATGTTATACCGCAAAAAAAAAAAATCACTTGATGTTGCATACCGACACCACACACACGCCCAATTTTGCGCTGGAGCTCTCTACAAGAAATAGAATTACCACACAGGAGATGTGAGCTTTGGGCCATTGCTTCCGACTTTCTTAAGACCTGGCACGAGAAGCTAGAACTGAGAGTGCAGTTGTATGCTTACCGACCGGGAGAAAATGGCTTCATTCCTGGAGAGCTTTCACGCGGGAGGTCAGCTCTCTGACTTGATTCTTGAGGCGCTCGTGGTTGCTGAAAAAATCAACAAACACCTGCCTTTCCCTCCCCACCTCATGTGCACGATTTTCAAAGATCTGCAAATTTGTTTGTAACATGAGGTCTAGAGGTACATATGCACAGGAGAGACAAATAATACTATTATTCAAAGCTCTTTATACTGTGTTTTTTAAGTCCTCTCTTCTGCCAAAGTAATACTTGGTGAAAACAGAGAATTTCCCCATTTGCCTTACCCAACTAGAAGAAGCTTCAAGATTTACAGAAGATAACAGCGCACAAAATGATTCCAGTATATAACAAGCAACACATGTTGATTCCAATAATCTTAAGGATGATAGCAAGTCTACTACCTTTATCTTTTGAGTGCGAGCCTTGGTTACTTCTTCAACAGCAACTTCAACTTGAGCATTGGCATTTTCCATATCATCAAGTGCTCGCATCAGTGGCTGCAACAAGAAAACGGATGAGATGAAATACAGGATACACAATAAATAATACAATCTGATGGCTCAAAGAGTGTACCCAGGGCGTCAATACTGGTTCTGCAGTTGTTGATGATGCAAATAGAAGCTGTTCAACTGTTTGAATCAGAGTGCATCTGCATAATTGAGACGAGATGTGTGAAATGACATCAATTGGACACGTATTGGCACACTAAAAAGTGAATATGCAGGATACAACAGATTGAATAACTTTGCATATCACAAATCTTGCATAAAATAAGTCAAGCTGGCACACTAAGCACCATGCTCATTGCCAGCTTGGCTTCATGCAAGGAAAATAGCATCCAAGCCAGTGGTTTGTTGGGTCTTTTTGGAGGTCAGCCTTATTGTTTACTATACAGGGTACACCAAATTAAGAATGTGTCGGTTCATACAAGGAGCACTAAAAGCAATCATATTTTAGACATGAAATAAGGTAGTGCCTTTGTGGTAACTTACAGCTCATTGATACATCTTTTCCTGTCAGCTGGAAGAGTATTTTCAAGTTCAGACTGAAGAGAAAGCAAGTCAGATTGAAGTGCCGATATCTGCTGAACTAAAGCATGTGCTGACATGTATGTTGGTACTGCTGCTTGGGAATCTGTAGAAAAGAGTAGGCAACATGAAGGATAGGAGAATAAAAAAAAAATGAAACTGCATACTGATTGGAGTTATCTACTTACTTGAGTGAATACATAGTAGATCTCGCACTGCATGGAGGAAAGTGTCACGATCATCAATTGCTCCTTGTTCACGTACCTCAGACGCAGCTTGAATTAATGAATTGCAATGGCCCTAAAAGATAAAGTAAACACGAAAAAAATCAGAATTCTCTATGAAGACAATAAGAATGAAGAAACATGAATAAAGTAGTGTTTTAAATAGCGGGCTATGACATATAGCGGCAACCCTTAAAAACAGCTATAGCGGGCTATAGCGAGGCTATAGCGGCAAATTGTACATGAAATCATTTAGCGGCAACATGATCAAATAGCTATAGCGGAACTATAGCGGGGCTATAGCCGGCTATTTAAAACTATTCAATAAACACTAAAGAAGTAAGGACATGAATACACACAAAATAAGTGAAGACATGAATAAACACTGAAGAAGCGATTAAACAGAAGTCAGCAACATCAGAGATTACGTACCAGACGGGTGTTGACTGCCGATAGGTAGCTATGTAGCTCAGATTCTATGACTCTAAGCAATGCGTGGGCACTGGCTATGTGCTTCCTTTCAAGTTGGCAAGCAATCTTCAGAAATTGGTGTCTAGCAAGCTGATTAACCAAGTGGTTGATGAACTGTAAAATAAATAAAATGCCAAGACTATCAGAAGAGAAGTGTGGGAGCGTGTAAATGTAATAGGAAGTCTAGCCAACACAAGAACGTATAAAAAATAGTTTGTCGAAGACCAAAATTCAGTAAACAGGTAAACATCACTACTTCTACTGGCTGTAAAACACCATCTGCTGAAGGTGATTGGCATCTATCGGTGCACAGCACCAAAAAATCAAACACACTGGCATTTCATTGACCAGTAGACCACCTTCTGCATGCAATGAAAAACCCAACAGTAGTACAAAACCAGTTTTTCCAACGCATACCACCAATTAAATATAAAAGAAAGCATCAAAATGCTGCGTGATTGCCGCTCCATCGTTTTATTTCATGCAATTGCTTTTGAATCACTCCAGAGTTTATAACCAAAAGCAAAATAATTTTTACACAGCTTGAGTGAAATCATACTCCTGAATAAAAAACTAAGTTACATCTTAGTTTCATGACACTAGAGGGTATACCACCAATAAGAACATACAAAAACAGGACACATCGAAGATTGTAGAAATGGCATATATTGTGAGGATGTGCTTACAGTTTTCTGCCTGTTGATATAGTATTCCTGGCGCATGACCTTTAAATCATAATCACCTAAATATTTGGGTGTTCAGAAGCATGTTAAAGAAAAAAATAAATCATACAGAACAACGCTAAAAATATAAATACTTTGTGCAAACCTTGCAAAATATATGTGCCTTGAAGTTGAGCAAGTTCCGAACAAAGACATGGTATGGTCTGGAGGAGAGAAGTAGATAGATCAAAACAGGCTTATGCCATGAAATATGTATCATATGCTAAGAGAAGAATTGGGGCATTGTCGATGCACTGCAGTAAGAATTCTTATTGGCATCAATGCCCTCTAAAATGCTAAAAATGTATTTTGGTGGGATGGTGCTCTGGATAAGAACTAATCGCACATTCACACTCCAACATATTTCCTAAACAACAGTAGGTAGCTCCAAAAATGAGCACATAGATTACTCCAAGGGAATAGTCAATTTCATAATACCACCATGCGTCTTTGAAATTGAAGTTAGAACTAGTCCTGCAAGAGGTAACTCAACTCTGTACATGGATTTGGGAAAATTGCAAAAATACCACCAGTTGTCAGTCTGGGTTTGAAACCACTGCAAAATCAGTCTGTTGTCGAACACTACATTGAACTCCAATACATATATTGATATTCAACAAACAAACCTATACATTCTGCTGTTAAATTTGTGTTATTCCTCTAAGGAACAAAATATTCTGCATGGGTGTAGCATTAAAGGTTTAGAACTTCGGTTTATCAGATCAAGACTAAACTTAACTTAGTAACAAAATGCATTTCTAAAGATGGAACTGTGTTTGTTCACATACCTCAGATATGAAAGGCTGCACCTTTTGAGTAAGTGTTGAGAGTTCTCCAGCAAGCTCAGAACTTTTTCTCCTGAAGAAGAAAGGCGATGATAAGAGGTAACCGAGATCAGAAAGATCCTTCTTATTCTTCAGATATTATGTCACAGTTAAATAAAAGGAACACATCTGAAAAACAGATAGAATCACAATCAAGATGAGTAACATAACATATACCTAAGAGAATGTATATCCCTATGTATGTGAGCCTCGTCTGAGGATACTTGAGATTTTAAAATTTGGAGTATGGCCTGTTGTTTAGCATTCTCGACTTGTGCTTCAATCCATTGTCGTTCACTTGTAGCAAATCTGTTGATAAATTAGAGTAAGCCCACAGGCCACATCAAATGACTGCTGAAAATAAATCAAAGCCCGAAATGGACACTTTTAAGCATTGACGAGCTTAACACTGAAGAACACACAATGGCAATGCAATTCCACAAACACACATATACCAACGAACCAATAGCAAATACAAAATGCAGCATACAACATGGAGGAATTGCAGCTGTTTATTTGTTGGATCTCAATGTGATACGACTAATGCCTACCCATTGCAATTGGTCATGAAATCTGGTCTGGTAGAGACAAATGTCACCTTGTTTGGGTACCTGCTTTTCAGTGGAGAGTTTCTAGATAACAGAAGAACAGCTCGGAGTAGTTACCAAAGAAAATTATAATTTTAAACTTCAATACCGTTATCGGCAATTGTTTTCCCACATCAGTTTTGGACATTTGGCCTAAAGGGGAGGTATCAGGTGCAAACGTGAAAGCAATTACATGCACCATTGGATAAATGATGGACATAAGAGATTTAGTGGACCATGAGGTGGTGAGAGCTCTGGTAAACGTTTCCACGGGTCATTCACAAATTTCACATCAATATGACCACAAAATTTCATGGATCTTCTCATCCTTCGCTCATATAACAATACACATGAAAGCACACATGTTTGCATCTAAACAAAAGTTTTCACTTGATACATCATGTGATTATAGGTATCATACATCAAGATAGAGATTTTTCCACACTTGATATCATGGTGCTAACAGAAAGATTAAGAAAAGTTATGAAGCGAAAGGCACCTACATCGAACGGAGTCGTTGCAACTCAGCCACACGTTGGTGATGATGAGATTTTTCAGAATCTCCTGCATACAAGAACATGGCTGTTATAACCTGTTCATCTCTAAGCACAATCATGTTGTTACAGTATTACAGTATCTATGACCTTTTCAGAAGTTCGAATAATGCCTTCATGGGATATCAACTACAAACAATTTACTGCAGAAGGTTCTTACCTCTTGTCAGGCCATTTGTGATGTCATCAAGACTCACCCAGGAACATTTCGATTTTCCCTCCTCGGCAACAAGTCGAAATGGCCCCTGACATGACAGAACAAAACTAAACAACTAAACAGTTCGAAGTGGTTGCGTGGTACTAAAGCAAGACATAAGGTATGGCTGCAACAGAGATGCACAGTTATGCATAAGAAGATGATAGATAAGTCCCCAAAATCTGGTGGTGAAAATTATGCATAAGGAGTGCAAACATATTATTCAGCATAAAAAGCTTCATGCAACATTGAAAACAGGGAAATATCCAACTTCACAGGCACATGCTGTATTTTTTTTTTATAATGAATGTGATATTTTTGCACCTAAAAGGCTAAAATAAAAGATAGTACCGAGTAAAATACTAAATAAAATCGAGTATAGGTAAAAGTGTACACCAGATTTTTTTAACTATCTTGTATTATTTACCTATGTGGGATTTGCAAGAGGCAGCAACATAGTAGGAGTTTGAAAGTGAGATAATTAGTGATGAACATGGTTCACTGCTTGCCCACTCTGGAACAAACAGAAGTTATCTCGTTTGTTGCAAACAATGACAACCACAAAGAATTTACCTTCTCAAATTGCTTGGAGAACCACCGGTTTAGCTCCTTTGTACAAGCTAAATCCCCAATAACATACGGATGGAAGTCTGAATATGCCAAGTATATACTGTCCTCTGCATATGCATATCACGAATATTAATCAAACTATAAAGAACTACTCGATACAATGTTATGTATAATTGTATGCACAAGTTTGAGTGTATACCATCTCCTGAATGATAATGTGCCAATTCTTGGGTTGTAGCAGTAATTCTTCCAAGAACTGCATTCATCTGAAAGTTAGCAAAAACATCAAATCAAAATTGTTGAAAATTTATATAACAGGATAGAGATCCACAGCAGCTAATTAAAGTGATTTATATGAACCAAATAAAGTGCACACAGCAACTACCTAGCTCCGTTTCAAAACATTTAGGCAAGGGCACACATTGGAAATAGAACTATAACCACACTCTTGATTTCTTCAACGGACATATCTTTTGAAACAGATTCTCCTCACGCTACGGAAGGTGTACGAGATTAATCATGGTGTGTTTAAAAAGAGGAGATACATTTTCATGGCACTTTAGGAAACATGCTATGTATGCATGTTACTAGTTTAAGCCTTATCATGGAATAACACTCAGTTTTGAAGGTGTGGTGTGTTTTGGGTGTTTATCCTCTCGGTGTCCACTTGGAAGGGTGTTGTTGTACAAACATAACAATGAAATGAAGTTCCTACCATCAGAATTAAAAAGAAGTTCTATACCAGAAGCCAAGGTGAAAGAAGCATGATCAAGAGTAAATAACAAGGAAGAAGACAACACGCCTTTTATCCTGTTGTTGCATACCAATTCAATCAAAAGTAAAAACATGAATAAAAAATCGTTAAGGATGCAAGACAATGAAAATTACCTCCAAGTTTCTGGATGAAAGTATCTCATCTAGTGATATAAGTTGCACGCTAACTGCAGACATAGCTGATACACGTGCTCGTCTGCCTTGAATAAGCGAAGATGCTTGCCCTGCAAGCATATCAAATTGTGCTTGCTGCCGTGCAAGCTGCCTCTGCAACTCAAAAACTTCAGCTCTATATGCTAGTTTTGCTTCTCTGCAAGCAAGCAAACGAAATAACCCTGTCAGTAAAAGCACATAAGAGTAGGAAGAAATATTTTATTCTGCAATTGGTAGTTCCACCTAACTAGTACTTCTTCCGTCCGGAATTACTTGACGCTCAAACAGTTGTATCTAGACGTATTTTAGTGCTATATACATCCGTTTGAGCATCAAGTAAGTCCGGACGGAGGGATATTTGACAGCAACTTGACACAGCAGAGGAAGGTTCAAAAGCAGATAGGACTGATGTTCGGATGTGGCTATAACCAGATGTTATGGGCTTATGGCTGAGGGCCTAAATGCAGCAGACACATATGACATGAGGCAGTCAGCGCCCTTCGGCATTAGGAAGGCAGCAATTACTTGCCCTTTCAGTCATAAAAGATTTGGCCAGCCCTAATTGTTAGGGATAAAAACATTTCTTAGTTCTTTGAGTTGTTTAGTTAGTCCTTTACAAGGATGTGTCCCTTGTGTTCCTTGTGTATCAGGACAGCAGGCAGATAGACAGATTAAGCTTTGAATAGAATAAATAGTATCGTTGCCTCTTTTTCAATCAGGCATCAAAAGCCTAAGCAAGCAGCATGGTCGTTCAGTCAAGGGCTTGTGCGCTACCCTAGGTCCTCACCCCCATCCAATCCAAGTGTCCTATTAAGCTTCATGTTTAATAGTATATGTTAGTGATCCACTCCCCACCATCTCGTAGTCCTGGCCTGGATTCTCAGGAGCCAATTTCCCACTAGAATTTGGTGTGAAACATTCGTACAAGTATAAGTGCATCAAAATAAATGCAGCAACAATTCAAGCATGGCATGGCTTTCACTAATCACTATTAGTTTATAGAAAGTGAAAGTTGGAGCATACCGAATGTCAAGAATAGTTTCTTCTGCTTCAAAGACAGCCTCTTGATTGTCTTTCTTGCTTGAAAAGGCTGAAATACTATCAAAAGCAGAGTCCAAATCCTCACCCTGAGCAAATAATACAGGGCATTGCAAGAGTTAAAGGTTTGACCAATGGAGAAATAGGTGTTTATAATGCATAGAAGAGCTGTTGCGTTTAGACAATATTTCAGGAGACTGCTAACGACTCACTTACATGATATATGGGTGCAAACTCCAAAGATTTGCAAGAATTTAATTAATGTTTTTAACTCAAATGTTTGCGAGCAGGGTTTCAGATCTTGGATGGGATAAATTCATCGATGGTTTGTATTTTCAACAAACGCTGAGAATTGACATGTGCCTAGTTTATTTCCAAGAAATAGTAAAAGTTCTTTTACTACTTTATTTGATCAAAGACTTGTTATACTGTGCCATCTG
This sequence comes from Thinopyrum elongatum, assembly GCA_011799875.1. Lineage (NCBI taxonomy): Eukaryota > Viridiplantae > Streptophyta > Magnoliopsida > Poales > Poaceae > Thinopyrum > Thinopyrum elongatum. The sequence goes on along the minus strand of CM022303.1, from coordinate 167,624,108 downwards.
GCATCTTGAACTCACTCCTAAGGTCGCAGCACATCCTATATTCTTAGTGATTACAGAAATGCTAAAACTAGACAGCACAAAAATGTCCCGGTGGGTGGATGTACCTCTAGCAGTCTTCCCTCTTCCACGAGTTGCTCATACCTGTCAGTCATTAAAAATGTTGTCATGCACATATAATGCAGGCGAGAGCAAGGCCAAAAATCCATCAATGCAAGTGCAATTCTATTTGGTAACTGAATATTATAAACACATCCGGCTATTTATAACCACAAGGTGCGAACAAACTCATAAATTTTGAAGCACCCAAATGCCCCCAAGTATGATACAGCAAAAAACCAAGTTTTTTTTTACAGGAGATCGGCATATAGTTAACACAAGTTTCCTTGATTAATTTGTAAGAACTCCATTGTTTAGCGGTTAAAAATTCAACTATTGAAGGGCAATTATCGAACCACAAGAAGCCTATGATACATGACCCATGCTTAGTCAAACTGCGGTCAGAACTGCAGGGCAGTCCCTCGCGGGGATCAGAAAATTCTGGCATTTGCAGCTAATCTCCAAAATCCCCCCTGGCAGATACAGAAACCCGCCACTAGAACCCTAATGCACCGCAGCTCCCCGAGCAAACCGCAGAAATTCCGGTGCAAATCAGCACCCAAGCTCGCCGAATCTCACGGGCGCCGAGTCCACCAGGCCTCTCCAATCCCGAGCATCAAACCGCAGGTTGACTGGTAGAACCACGATCCGAACAAGTGCACTCTAGTGTCAGCAGCGCAACCGCCCTCGCCAGCAGCAGAAACCAAATGAAACCGAGACCCCCGCAAGAAAGTCGTTGCAGGAGTAGAGAAAGAAAAGAAGCAGGCTGGGGGGAGGAGAAGGGGTGGGGGTAGGGGGATTTGGGGCTCACTGCGAGAGGTGGGACGGGGAGAGGACGTTGGAGGGGCGGAGGCAGGAGCAGATCCAGGCGAGCAGCGGGCGGGCCTCCTCGTACTGGAAGGGCCACTCGAGCGCGTCCGCGTCCAGCGGGTCCTCCCCGTCGAACCCCAGATCCGTCAGCGCCGCGCACAGCGCCGCCCCGCTCATCCTCGCTCCCTCACACTCCGGGCGCCTGTGCTCGCCGGAGGCCCCGAGGCTGCGCTGTCGTGGTGGTTGCGGTCGCGGTGGTGGTGGTGGTGGGTGGGGACGGCCGCGGCCGGCAGCGGTAGCCGGTGGAGGAGGAGTGGAGTGCGTTCGAAACAACCACCAAAAAATGGTGAGATCTGCCTGCCGGCCGGCGCGTCCCTCCCAATTCTTTCTCGACCTGCCGTTGAAGGCCCAGATGGTTGGGCCCGGCCGAGGCCATACAGGCCCAACTGTTCGCTGGGCCGTCGGCGGGGCACGATTCTTGGTTTGCGTGTGAGATCTTGGCTCCTTCGCTGCCACGGCGCGCGCGAGGGGCACGCGACCGTGACCCCACACCCCACACCACTCGCCACTACTATTAACCACTGCTTTGGTTCTTGACCCAAGCCAACCACCAGTCCCCACGTCGACGGCCGCGCGAGACCCACAGCTTGCCCAGCTGCACTCACTCCGGTGCTGCCGCCGCCGCCAGCCCGCGATGCCGGGCGCCTCCGGGCCCCTCCCCGCCCTGCTCCTCCTGCTCCTCGGCCTCGTCGCGGCCGCCTCCGCTGCGGAGGGGTCGTGGCGGGCGGAGCAGGAGCGGGACCGGGTGCCGCGGGTGCCGGGGCAGGCGTTCAACGCCAGCTTCGCGCACTACGCGGGCTACGTCACCGTCAGCGAGGAGCGGGGCGCCGCGCTCTTCTACTGGTTCTTCGAGGCCGCGCACGACCCGGCCTCCAAGCCGCTCGTGCTCTGGCTCAACGGAGGTACTCCCCTCACCGCCGGCGCCCATTCCCTTTGCGACCCGCTCCCACTTAAAACACCGTAAAAATCTGTTCGGTTTTCACGGCTGAGGTTACTGCTACTGCTGCTACAGCGCTAGTACTACTAGGTAGTGGTGGATACCAATCCTAAACATCTATATATGTTATTGGATGGATCGTGGATGCGTTGCACTGTCAACTGGCATGATGATGTTGTTTCAGGAACGCTGTCTTGCCAAAGTATGAAACTGCTGTCAGAAAGGTTTGTGCCGTCTGCGATACATCTAGGATTGGTATCTGGCTGGCCACTGCACAACTGTTTGTGGTATTGCTTTACAAGTGGCTAGAATCTTTAAGTTCATATGTACTACGTGGCCGTGCCTATCCGATCCGGTCATCAATCCTGTCATCTGGAAGATGGCTTAATGAAATTGTCCATGAGGAATGTCAACTTACTTGGCATCAAAGGTTGTGAAGTTTTGTTCACGTATTCATAAATCTATCTGGGATATTGACTTCTACTTCGTTCATCAAGTTCATTTTTTAACATCATTGGAAACAGATTGAGAGTATAATGGTGGCTTACCGCGTTTCATTTGCCAGGGCCTGGTTGCTCATCAATCGCTTTTGGTCTCGGGGAAGAAGTGGGTCCTTTCCATGTCAATGCAGACGGAAAGGGTGTGCATATGAATCCTTACTCTTGGAACCAAGGTACCATTCAACAGAAGCAAATTTGTATTCTTGATGAATATTCTTAATTCAAATTTAGATGCTGCTACATTCTTGTTCCAACCTTCCGTTTCTGATTTCTAAAAATGTAGATGTTAGCAGTAATAGCAAGCCTTTTTCTCTTAGAAGGGAACCCTTCGTTCTTCCTCTTTTATCGAGAACAAGGCCCTTAGTAAATATTTTGACCAGAAGTTCCCAAATTAATCAACTCTAATAATAGTTTTGTGTTGCTACAAGTAACAAGAGGCTTGGTAATGGATCACAACATTTGTGATAAGTGGAGTGTTTCACTTTTGCCCATATGTATCATCGTTGCAATTAAGTTCTGAAAGAGCTTTCCCATGTTTTCTGTATTATAAACTGAGGTTTAGCTGTGTTGTATTCATTCATGGAAAATATGTTTTTTTCTTCTTCTAAAGAATTGAAAGCTAGAGAACCGGCGGCTGAGTCTGCCCCGTATTTTGCTAGAGTACTGAAAGCTGATTGGTTGTTAAGCTGGAAGCTCAGCTTTCTTGGCACAAATCATTGCTTGCAATTGGCCATGAAATTTGATCAACTGGTGGATGGAAAGTGCCAGATCTGATTTGACAAAGCTTGAATGTACCACACTTTTGCAAAACAAGTACCTTCTACATTTTGCTATCGGATGCTCACCTTCACCACTGACTGAGTGCACAAAAGTCGACTGCTTGCCTTTGTTTAGTAGTATTTTAGTTTTGATGAATTGGATTCTTGAACTGCTACTTACACGCATATTGGAGTACAGCCTTAGTTTTCAGTCTTACAACCCTTTTTTTTGTTTCATATCAGTACCCATTTTCTTTTGCTAAACTTCTGAGAGTGTGCTGTTCCTTGCACTCCAGCTTGGTTTGGAAGATATGTATTTTAACAGTTTCTTAATATTTGCAGTTGCAAATATCTTGTTCATTGATTCACCGGTTGGCGTTGGTTATTCATATTCAAACACCTCTGCTGATATTTTAAGCAATGGGGATGAGAGGACTGGTACTGCAACCCCATTCACTGTGTCTATCATTTGGTTTACATGAAATTCACATCCTCCAAAATAATGATATATTATTGTTGGATCTCACTCATTTTTATTCTCAATATATTGTAGCCAAGGATTCGTTGGTGTTCCTAACAAAGTGGCTTGAACGATTTCCTCAATACAAGGAGCGTGAATTTTATTTAACTGGAGAGAGTTATGCTGGTCTGTAGAATCTTTACAGGCTTCTGTTTCTTCATATGCAGTCTACTGCTTCTTTCTTAACTTTTCCTTTATGGAAAGTTTCTGAAACTCATTTATGACTCTGGTTTGGTTAGGACACTACGTTCCTCAGTTGGCTCAAGCCATAAAGAGGCACCACGAGGCCACTGGAGACAAAACAATCAATCTCAAGGGTTATATGGTATGGCTTTGGCACTTCTGCATTTTGATTGTTGAAGTCCATCATGTATTTTCTTTTGATTGTTTAGGATCGAACTATATTTCTGCTGGCGGGCCATGGACTAAAATGCCTTTGGTGTTCTGTTGTCGGCTTGTTGCATAGCATTGCCCTTACCAATGATCTATGACACTTAATGAAAAGATTCTCAACCAAGTCCAATAGTGTTTCCTCAACTACCTTGTAGCTTGCCTTTTGACTTGATTAATTTGTTTATGCTTTTGTATCTTACTATGTTTTCTTTAGTTGAGTTATAAAATTCATAGGGACAACAATCAGATAACCAATAAGTTCACTCAACTTTCTTTTTTTTGTATCTAATGTCATTTCTTACAGGTAGGAAATGCCCTGACTGATGATTTCCATGACCACTATGGAATATTTCAATATATGTGGACCACTGGCTTGATTTCTGATCAAACATACAAGCTGCTGAACATTTTCTGTGACTTCGAGTCCTTTGTGCATACATCGCCACAGTGTGATAAGATTCTTGACATTGCTAGCACTGAAGCTGGGAACATCGATTCATATAGCATCTTCACACCTACTTGTCATTCATCTTTTGCCTCCTCAAGGAACAAAGTGGTGAAAAGGCTCCAGGTATGTCTTGAAGCTCTTGCAACTCGAGTCATGCTAAACAAACAGTGTAGCATTTTACCTGATACTTTAAATGTTATATAATTGACTCAACCATGCCTTCCTATCCGAGGAGTTGCAAAGTTTTATGCATCACTTTTCAAGAAAAATTTAGGAGTTCTGTACTTTGGCATGAAAATTGACTTGTATGAACTAAGCGGGGACTGTTGCCTTGATCTGTACTGTCCATATAAGTGCATACCATGTTTCAATTCTTTCTTTTTTTCAAAGATAAGGGACCTCATCACAAAATTCATCAACAGAGCCGTGAATGAGAAATACTTATACCATATTTCATACCATGTGTCGCACACTTGCTCATAAAATAAATTTCCTCCCGCAAAAAAATGCTTCATGAATTCACATGTTTTCTGTACATCTGATTCATATCATGATGTGTTTTGATAGTCTGCTGGAAAAATGGGAGAGCGATATGATCCATGCACTGAACAACACTCAATTGTATATTTCAATCTGCATGAGGTGCAGAAGGCACTTCATGTTAATCCGGTCATTGGCAAATCTAAATGGGAGACCTGCAGGTAATGTATTGAGCACCTTTTTAGCGATTGAATTGATTTTACCATCCTTACGACGTAAGTTTGTCCATTGCATTGCTATCATAAGTTTGTGGGGAAATCGTTTTTTCACAACTGTAGTAATATTACTCAAATGATCAGTAATTATTTTGATTCCACGCTTCATAACGTAGGGTTGTTCGCTGAATTCTTAGCCTAGAAAATTATCATTAGACTTTTTAAAATTAGATTGTTATGCTTATGCTTTGCAGTATTAAGGGCGTGTATAGTGGTTGAGAAGGCAACATTCTCTTCCCCTCCCTTCATCTAGGGAAGACAATAAAAATGTTATATTGTTATACCATCAATTATCTCTCTATCTTTAGCCATCAATGTTCGCATGTCTCTAAATTTATGTGGTGATTAAATTTTAATTAAAAACATGTGACTAAGAGATGGCATCTAGAGGTTATTCTTAGTAACTGTAACTGGAAAACGTGAACGGCAGTGACATGTAATCCCAATAAGCAGATCTGCCAACATGTTTCCTGTTTTCGTTTACTCTTTTAACATGTTGGTACTACTGACATTCTTTGCAGTGAAGTTATTAACACCAACTGGAAGGACTGTGACAGATCTGTACTGCATATCTATCATGAACTTATTCAATATGGGCTTCGTATATGGATGTTCAGGTTATTCCTTACTCTCTGAAGTCTTTACCAACTCAGGAACTCAACGATGGCTCTATACTAAACTATGCTGCATGCCATAGACTTAGGATTCTGTTAGTTTATTTCCCCAAAACTGTTAACATATTGTCACCTAGTTGATACTCCCTCCATTCCAAAATATAGTGCGTCCGCGCTTCCCAAGGTCCAACTTTGACCATAAATTTAACCAACGAGACCGACTGCGGCGGGAGAAAAAATTATATAATTTAGAACTTCTTTTGAATACGAATTCACTGGTATAACATTTGCTCCCGCCGCAGTCGGTCTCGTTGGTTAAATTTATGGTCAAAGTTGAAGCACGGGAATAGAGGAAGCACTATATTTTGGAACGGAGGGAGTAAGATGGTTGTGTAAAACCTAGTTCGATGTTAATTAATTTTTGTCAGTCTCTGTTCACATTTAGCATGGTTGTGTAATTTTGACCTATAATAAGATGCTGGTAAAACCTTTTACTACTTTTCCCACTCTCTGTTCTTTAAACATCATGTGAGAACGGCTGGTATAAACGATAGGGTAAACATATAAGTATCTTCTGTTTTAATCTTTTCTTTAATTTGTCCAGTGGAGACACAGATGCAGTGATTCCAGTAACATCAACTAGATACAGTATTGATGCTCTCAAGCTTCCAACAGTGACTCCGTGGCACGCTTGGTATGATGATGATGGCGAGGTAAAGGCTTGCTCTTGATGAAAACGCCCATGATTCCATGAATGTTCAGTAGCCTGAAGCTTTGTGGTTTGTTTCGTGCATAATTTGTTCATCCTCAGACCATTATATGTTTTACCTTGGTTATGTGTGATGTGGAACCTCTGTCCTTGTAATGTAGTCACGTATTACTGCAAGTAGAGAAAGTCTCACAATCTATATGTGACACCCATAGGTTATGTTTCATGCGCCGTTATAATGCAACATTCGTATCCTCCATTATTTCTTGTTACTCGCTCCAATATGTTTAGTTGTTTGGGATATCCTGCCTCCATTCTGTTCCTAGCTTCTGAACTCTTCCATGTTTAAACAGGTTGGTGGCTGGACCCAAGGGTACAAGGGTCTCAACTTTGTGACAGTAAGGGGTGCGGGTCACGAGGTTCCTCTTCATCGTCCCAAACAGGCTCTTACGCTCATCAAATCATTCTTGGCCGGGAGCCCAATGCCTGTCCTATCTGATCTACACAGCGATATGTAATATGTCGGGCACATTTGGTTTGAGACACGACCAGCACCACACGATTCCAGCTCACCAAGGCAGTTCAGTAGTTTAAGTTCCATGCAGAACTTTCACAATATAAGGATGGCCATAGCTGTTGTCATTTGTAAGTGCTATTGGCGCCAACCATCCCCTAAGACAGGGAACAAAACTGTGGAACAGTTTTTCTGCCATTAATTGACACTGCAGCACTGCCTGTTAAATTAATCTGAAATTAAGGATAAAGATGAATCAAATTTTAGCATCCGTCTTATACGCCATTTATAGCAAGTACTCCCTCCATCCCATAATATTAGAGCGTTTTTTACTCTACATCAGTGTCAAAAACGCTCTTATATGTTTTTTACTCTACACTAGTGTCAAAAATGCTCTTATATTATGGGACGGAGGGAGTAGTGAGTAGCATACAGAACGGATAGCAGGAGTACTCTTGCTGTCTTGCATCTGTGCAGGCTGCATCCGTTGCAACATTAGTCTTCATGTTTCTCGGAACCAGGGGTTATCTGATAAACTGTGTTAAACTATCCATGGTTATCCAAACTGCAAATTCCTTGCACCAGTTCAGTCTATACAGAGTGCAAAATGGCCAAAACTGTCAGTGGAATAACTGCACTCGGAGCAGCTGGTGAAAATAACTTCAATGGGATCCGAATGCAGATACTGTTCGTAGCTGTTAGATATGGACGCCTTAACGATACCAAATGGCTGGAGTGGTCAACTGACGCTCATCTATAAGCAGCACGAGGTAAGAGGTGATCCAATCTAGGATACATGAATTATCAGGCTAAGGTATTTCTCTTATATAGATACACTTCCCATGGCTTAAACTTGGAACCTTGGTCTCAACTCTGGTCAAGCCTTTTAATGTAGCATAATCCATTCCCATATCTGCAAAATATTGCCTCCATATTATGATAGTCTGTCTATCTTATTTCTCGGTCATGTGTTTGCCATTTAGATTTCTTGCTTCTGTGATTCCATTTATGACCAGACTCCTGAATATATATTTTTCCCCTCTGGAAGAGGGTTAAACCGAGATTCCATTATCATACACAGAATACAACATCCCAGTCAGCAATATTGTTATTTTTTGTTGGTTTGATTTCAGAGGGGATGATTTGCTTACCTTTAATCATTTTAAGATAAATTCTTCAGCTTGTGCAACCTTTCTGTTCTCGAGTCAGATAAATTCTTCAGCTTGTGCAACCTTTCTGTTCTCAAGTCTATGTTTGATTTCTCTTTCGCTCAAATGATTACTGCTTCATCCATTCACTATTATAAGTTGTTCTAACTTTTTTTTTGAATCGGATGTATATAGACGTGTTTTATTGTATTTGTTCACTCATTTTAGTCCGTATATAGTCCATATTGAAATGTCCAAAACATCTTATAATTCAGAATGGAGGGAGTAGCATGCTAAATCCACACACTTGCTAAGGCTTTTACAGATGAACAGCTCAGTTTCCAGCAGGGCTTTCCAGAAGTACTTGGCTACTGTGGTATCTTATGTTTTCTTTGTTGAGGAATTAGCGTTAGAGCTTTAGAGCTTTAATGAAACATGTGAGGGGAAAAGAAATATACTGTAAGAGCATCTCTAGCAGATCCCGCATAAGGCCGGCGAACTACGCTTTTCCGGGCGAAAAATGTGAGGGGAAAAGAAATATACTGTAAGAACATCCGCATTCGCTTTATAACTTTTCATGGGCTTGCGTTCGAAAAATGTGAGGGGAAAAGAAATATACTGTAAGAACATCTGCATTCGCTTTATAACTTTTCATGGGCTTGCGTTCGAAAAATGTGAGGGGAAAAGAAATATACCGTAAGAGCATCTCTAGCAGATCCCGCATAAGGCCGGCGAACTACGCTTTTCCGGCCGTTATACGGGACGGCCCAAATAATCGGCCCGAGCAGATACCCGAAAAAGTCCCGGCCCATAAAAAGTTTACGAGAGGTCCGTAACGCCCCCCCCCCCCCCCCCCCCCCCCCCCCCCCCCCCCCCCCCCCCCCCCCCCCCCCCCCCCAAAATCCGGTATATATGCCGGCTTCCGGCTGATTTAGGGCATCCGCCTCCATTTCCTCTAGCCCTCTCTGCCGCATTTCGTGTACTCCGGCGAGAAATCAAGCGTGCTCCGGCAGCCTTTTGCGGCCTGTTTTTCCGCCGGATTGAAGCTACCATGGCGTCCGCCGGTGCGGGGCATGGCAGCGGAAGGGGGTTCGGTGACCGCGGTGGCTTTGGGTGCCGCGGTGGAGGCGGTGCGCGCGGCGGCTTCTTCGCCCGCAAGGCCTCCACCCTCTGGTGTCGGAGAAGCAACGGGAGGCGGCGCGCACGCGCGATGCCAAGTCCCGCAGCGCCGGATCGAGGTCGTGTGCGTGGAAGACCTTCCGGCACTGCGGCCGGCTCTTCGACCCGGCGATCCAGCGCCAGCGCACGGCCGAGCGGACTTGGTTTGAGGCGAGGACCGCCGCCGACTCCAGAGATGCGGCTGCGGCTACGCGGCTGCCGACGCTATGGGAGGAGTACCACCTCCAAACCCGGATCTCCGGCGACCTCATCTACGACACGATCCATGGAGGGAAGCCGTTGCCCGTCGAGGTCATCTCCAGCGACGACGACAAGGAGGGCGACGACGACGACGAGGGTGACGACTCTGACTCCGACAAGTAGAACCCCGGTGAAGTAGACCCCCGCCCACCCCCGGCTCCGGCGACTAGTAGATCCCCTATGCTATGTTTCGGTTCCCCTATGCTATGTATAATTGTTATGGTTTGTAAAAACTCCCCTATGCTATGCGTAGTGAACTATGGTATGTTGGGTTGATGAACTCCGGCGAGATGTTTTTAGCGCGAAGTACTTTGTTTAAATTTCTGTCATATGCGGGATCTGCTTTTGCTGCGCGCCCGGAATCTGCTAGAGATGCTCTAATTGTTGACTCTTAGTTGGGTTTGTGAAAAAATAGTTTTTTTTTCAGATTGTGCTGTTTTCACCTTAATAACTCAAAGCTATATGAATTTGTGTATGATGCTAAGCTTGATCAGAGTCTTTAGGTCTTAGTTTTTGTTTTATTCAGATCATGTCATTTCCACCTTTATCCACAATTATATATTTTTTGTAGAACGTATATACGCTGTAGGTTCGTATAATACCCGGCGAACAGCCCTCCCTCATGGGCTCAGCCCATTTACATTCTTTAGTTTTAATCGTCAAAAAATGGTTGTCCTCGGCTGGATTCGAACCACAGCCCTCACGCACTATGTGTAACCGCACAAACCAGCTGTGACAACATATTTGATTTGGCTTCTAGCCTTGTTTTATTCTTCTTGTGCGGGAGGCATAACGCCAAGAAAAAAACACAGCACCTTCACTCTTTAGTTTATGTTTTTTTTTGCACGGTTTTCAATAGGGTTTCTAGTTTTCCTGTTTTGTTCATAAAATACTAACATCTGTATTTTTAAAAATTGTACATAAATTTCAAAACAAATATTCATGCCTTTCAAACTTGCTCAGAATGTCAAAATACGAACAGTTTTTAAAAAAATAACAAAATTTTGAACACAAACATTTTTTGAAAAACAGTAAAAATTTGGAATTCCAGAAAAATATGAACAAAATTTGAATTCTGAAAAAATTAAATATATGAGAAATAGAAACAATAAACATAATAAACGAAAAGTCAAAGAAGACAAAAAAATAAAGACGAGAGAAGATAAAAAGAAAAAGAAAAACATGGTTCACGACCTCCGAGAAGGTCCCAAAACAGGAAAAAAATGGCTGGGAAGCTGAGGTTCCCAAAACCGAGAAAACTATTTGCAAATTTCCTTAGTGAACTTTTTTTTATTTTTTGTGAAAATTTTCAAATCCATGAATATTTTAAAACAATTGATGATCTTTTTTAAATCCGCGACTCTTGGACCGGCCCAACACGCGCCCGACGAGAGCAATGTCATCGCCTAGTTGGGCCAAGGCCTAAGCGTTTTATTTTCTTTTCTATTTTTTTCATTTGATTTCTTATTTTGTTAATTCATTTTTCTCTTTTTTTTAATAACAAAATACAAGTTTTGACTAACTTTTTAAATTAATGATTTTAAATTCTTTTTTTATAAAATATTATTAAATGCTTTTTAAAAAGCACTTACTGTTTTCAATTTTATCCCTTTGTATTTATTAGTTGGGGTCATTTCAAGGATGTCCAAAAAACACCATGTTCAACGGAGATTATTGGTAAGGTCAGAACGGTTCGTCTGAGAGACGTTATTTTTCAACATCTTTGAAATGGCCCCAATTTCCCCAGCAAAAAAGACGAAGAAATGGACCCGATTTTTTTCATGGCCTGCCTTTTACGAGCAATTCAAGGCACCATGCCAAGTTGATTTGGTTTTCGACAAATCCTGCATTTTCTGGAGTTTCCTTAGTAAATGAAGACCGATAAAATGGTCGAACATGTCGCAACTTGCATACGGTGTCGAAAATTGTTTAACCTAGCATGGTTGCCTACCATGGTCATGCCCACCGGGTGCACCCTCCATTGAACATGGTCTAGTTTTGAACATTCTTAAAATGACCCCAACTTTTGCATGCAGGGGGGCATGCCCGTGGTAAGGATCCATGCCAGGTTTGAACGATTTCCGACAAAATATGCAAGTTGCGACACGTCCGGCCATTTATCTACCTTTTTTAACCGAGAATACCCCAGAAAAGTCAAATTTGTCGAAACCAAAACAACTTGGCATGGTGCGTTTAATCGGTAATATAAGATCATGGAAAGATTTGGGGTGAGTTAATGGATGCCGCAAAAACATGCTCTCAAATGGACCCTTCTCGCCTACTCGAACACTCTCTGTTGAACATGATCTATTTTTGGACATGCATGAAATCACCCCAACCTTTTCCAGTAGGCGGGCATGCCCATGGTTGGCATCCATACCAGGTTTGAATGAATTTCCCACACCGTATGCATGTTGTGTCACGTCCGGCCATTTATCAGCTTGTTTTCACCGAGAAAACTCTAGAAAATAGAAAAATTATCAAGAATTTAAACAACTTGACATGGTGCCTTGATTTGATCATAGAAGGAGGTGGAAAAAATCAGGCCTTCCGAAGGATGTTGAGAAACAACGTACCCTCAGGTAGAGCCTTCTACCCAACCTGAACACCCTTCATTGAACATGGTCTACTTTTGGACATTCTTAAAATGACCCCAACTTTTGCAGGCAGGTGGGCATGACCATGGTAGTCATCCATGCCAGGATTGTACGATTTTTGACACCGTATGCAAGTTGTGACACAGCCGCCCATTATCGAGCTATTTTACCGAGAAAACTCCGAAAAATGCAAAACTTGTCGAAAACCAAAACAACTTGGCATGGTGCCTTGAATTGGTCATACAAGGCATGAAAAAAATTAGGGCCATTTCAAGCATGTCGGGAAACGACGTGCTCTTAGACGGAGCCATCTCGCCTACTCGAACACCTCCGTTGATCATGGTCTAAGTTTTCTTTTTCCATCTTTTGTAGTGCGTCAAATATAACGCTAAAAAGAAAGTCTCTGGTTTTCCTTTTCAACCGGGCTGGTTTTTTCTTCGGTTTTTACATGGGTTTCTATATTATTTTGTTTTTCTTTTTCTTTTATTGATTTTGAAAAAAGTTCATCAATAATTCAAATTAAGTTCATTGATTTGGAAAAAAATTAACAAAATTTAAAAAATCCATTGATTTAGAAACAAAGTTCATCAATTTATAAAAAAGACCAACAATTTTCAAAAACAAATTGCCAACTTGCGAAATATTTCACGAATTTGTGAAGAAAACTGATCAATTTTTGGAAAAAAAAAAGTTCACTGATTTGAAAGAAAAATTCAAGAATTTGAAATTTTGTTGTCATTTTCGGAAAAAAATCACGAATTATAAGAACTTCACGCATTTAAGAAACAAAAAAGAAAAGAAAAAACAAACAGAAAATGTTGCGCTTTTCCAGTGTTGTATTTCAAGTATAAAAAAACTTAGTTAACACATGAGGTCCGGTTGCCTAGCTGGTCATTGCGGCTGTGCTAATTGTTGAAGTACCTAGGTTCGAATCCTGCAGCACGCACCTTTTTTTGCGGTTTCAAAAAAAAAGAGATGAATGTGCTGAATGGGCCAGCCCAGCACGGCAGGGTGTGCACGTCCGTTCATTTACAGCGTATACGTGATTCTCAAAAAAAAAAGTACAGTGTATAGGTGAAGAGTTTATAAAATATGACTATCATGCCCTTACTTATGAAGAGATATGGGCTAATCTGAGCCGTCCTTGTGTTTAGGGGGGGGGGGGGGGGTTGTGGTGGGGGGGGGTCCCTATGTGGGGGGGGGGGGGGGGTGGTTCATTGTGTTGTGTTGTTTGTTACCGAAGCAGAAGTGTTTTTTGTAATGCATCGGCTGTCAAACGAATGTGAGCCCTTACATTTGGAGGGAACACGAGCTTCACTACAAGCAACTCTATATATATATATAAATATAAGTACAAACATACTACTCCCTCCGTTCGGAATTACTTGTCTCGGAAATGGATGTAATTCCTCCGTTCGGAATTACTTGTCTCGGAAATGGATGTAATTACATCCATTTCCGAGACAAGTAATTCCGAACGGAGGGAGTACATGAAAGAAATTAACAACGTCTGGTACATGTCCATATTTTAATTGCTTCTGACCTACTACTAGCTATCTCGAGTAGGCCAAGAATGTCGTAATGTCGGACATGGAGAAGCCGTTGAAAATGGGAGCCGGAGTCGGAGCCGATGGAGTCGCCCATGTCACCGAACACGAGCCAGTCCCCACGCGCATCTCCGGCAGCCGGTACCGCGTCACCACCGTGTCGAGTGAGTCGCACGTTGGCCTGAACACAGTCGATGTGTACGTCTCCTCGCCAGCGCGTGGGGTGGCGAGCGGCCTCGGGCCCGTAGAGTCCAACGTCGATCCAGTACTCCTGCACCTCGCCACCCGTGCGCCTCCCGATGAGGCGCGCCGCGAGCACGAAGGCCGTCTAGGCGAAGTACCATCCCGGCTCTCCGATCACCTCCACGCACGGGAGGCGTCGCGGATGATAGTGGCGGCCTCGTCGAACGCGCCACCGCTTGCCATAATAAAATAGTCAGCGCAACTGAAGCGTCATAGAGTTTTGAAATAACAGTCTGGGGTTTATCACGACCTTAATAACAGCCATATTACCAACAACAACACAAGGAGTCAACCTCCGGAAGGTAAAATAGCTAACAACAAGGTACCAACACAATTAGGTTTCTCAAGAAGTCTTATTCAAAGTTGTAATGACTTAAGCAACTGGTTCCAGCCACCCGCAGTTTCCTGGATTCAGTAGTTTAACAAGGTGATTTTACATCAGGTACCCTACTGTTCTTGCTCTTCCGCCTTCTTGTGAAGCTCCAGTATCATATTGGCAGCTGCCGAGCACTTCGCCTCGTGTGGGGTAGGACGAAGACCACCAGTGAGGCTCATCTCAAAATCAGGGCATCTCAAACGTACACTGGCATGGTACATTCCTGAAAAGATAGGAAAAGGACCGGTGAAGAAGTGCTCAAAGGTCAACACACACACACACACACACAGAGACTGGGATGATAGTCAATCAAACATCAATTCGGGTTATTGCTAACTGGGGACCTAATCAGTCTGATCTAAGATAACCACTGATCAAATGTTAAACAAACCTAACACTTCAACGGAGCATAACATGTGATAAATAAACAAGCGGCTTATTTGGATTGCTACTTTGACATCAAGAGAGCAACAGACCCTGCCTATTGATCAGACACCTTGAAAACTCTTTTTGTCTAAGCATGGTTAGCGTAGCACACTATGTATGTTATCATCTCAATGCACAAAACGAACCAGGACCTATAGGGATTGAATTCGATATATGAGAATGAGGAAGTACGTGACACAGGACCCATTCATATGATATTCCTAATTGTTATGCCTACATGGTCCAAGGACCTAATACTTGCCTATCTAGAATATCTAAGAGATAAAAGTAAACATTTGTACATACCATCTGATACTGAAGGTACTACTGTGTATCTTGGGAGTATCCAATGGGCCCCACGGCAGATCTCATCAAGCTCCTGCATTGACAAGTGTCAAGGGTACAAGTGGTATTTAAAATTGTAATACATAGGTTCGGCTTGAGGTTTCTTACCTCGCATTGTCGGAGGAGTGCCTCCCTCAATTTCTTCCTCTTAGTGATCGATTTGCCACCATCTCCAGAGCAAGATGAATTGGTAACTTCCGTCATATCTGAGCAAGTTTCCTTGTATTTGCTTATTATTGATACCGCTTTAGGTGTCATCTTTCCTTCTGCATAAGTTTTCAAACATGATGAGTACAAGAAATGCAGAACTAATATAGAAGCAACTTCTTGCCAAAACATTAAAAAAAACATCTTGCCAAAATTGGCCATAGTTCTGACGGACGATTTGTACGTCACAAAGTGCGGTGGACGATTTGTCCACAATGGAAAGTGTGATGCTCCACAGTTTAGCGCAGAACTTTTGGAAACACATGGCTCCCAGGAAAACATGCCCATAGTGTTGACCGCAAAACTGTAACAATTCTACGGCGTGATTGTAAATGTAACCATTTTAAAGTGTGACATGGGTAGAATACCACTCAAGAGTGTCTGGATGTCCATATCACACTGAGCACTTCGATCTTGAAGTATGCTTTCCTTGCGAAGCTGAAACGAAGAGAGAATAGGAGAGTTCACATCAGATTCTCAACTAGAAGAGAAGTTATAGGAAACACGCATAATATTTTCCTGAAATAAGAGAAAAGACATATAACATACAATTTCATCCCGTATTTTCTGAATTGATTGCAGCGAATCATCTATCTGGACACCATCGTTGTACTTACTTGTGGCACCTTCAATGAAAATTTTGGAACACAGAGTAAAAACTTGGGAGGACCAGTTACCAATATATGAAAAATAAGCAGTCTTGGGTAGGTTTATCTGAACCTGACTCTTCAGACATTTCCATATTTTGGCATTCCAAAGCACGGTTCTTCAGTAAAGGATCAACACGCGTCGCCTGATACAACAATTAGTTCTTCAAGTTAAAGCAGAGTGAATGGATCACATGAAAACCTTGGCCTAAACATCACCTACGCATGTGAAACTGATTTATGGAAAGGATGAACTTTTGATTGATTGAGCACAGAGGGTGTGGCTCCTCTCTTAATATGAACATCATCAGCCAATAAGAATTCAAAAAATAGCATGGGGGAGGGGATCGTTGGGTCAGAGCAATTTCCCGGCTATACAAGAGTAGCATGGACGATGCAAGGAAGACGGTCTGGCGATTACGACGGCGAGCTTCTCCAGGTTGAGCAGTTGCAGGAGCGGCAGCCCCCGCTCCTCCCGGCGATGGGTACGGCCGAGATCGACACGGGAGGGGAGAGGAGGGCAGCGGCTATGGTGATAAGCCAGAGCTGCAGGTGAAGAGAGGGAACGGCGGCGAGGGTGGAGGAAGGAGTCGGAGAGGCGGCGCGGACTGGAAAGAGGGAGGGCAGGGAGGGGGTTTCTGCGGAAGAACCTGACCTGCGGCCTGACGGTGAGGAGGGGCGCACCGATATATCTTGACAGTGGCGGCGTGTGAGAGGAGGGGATGGTGGCCGGCGATACAAGGATCGGTGGCGGAGTTGCGCGCCGAACCAGCCCCCGTCACCGTTTTCCCGTCCTACAGACGGGCACGCGGCGGATCTGGTCGATTCCACCACGGTCGTCGCGTGATTCGTCGCCTCGCAGGCTCGTTCTTCTCCCGACGCTCACCAGATCTGCTGACGCTGAGAGAAACGGACAGCGGATCGGCTGTGTTGGCGTGCGGAACGAGATGAGTTACGTGCGTGGGGAGAACGCGAGGGGCTGGCCAATCATGAAGGACAAAACACGTGAACTCTCTCTCTCTCTCTCTCTCTCTCTCAGATACACACACACAAAGACGCATATTCACTGCACGCACAATGTACCTCTCTCGCCATTCGCTGCACCGCACAGTGCGCCTCTGCCAACGTGGACATAGTGAGAAGGTACCCTTGCATTCAACCTTATTGTGTTTGATACTAGTATAGCTAGCTGACTCAAACTTGACTAATAAATTGACCGAACAAAATTTTCTTTCTGGTTTGCAAAACTTGCCTTCTATATCTCGACATTCTTTTCCTAGTATAATAAACTATTAAGCCGTCTATAATAACTAAACAATAAAGTTTATCAATTTGATTGGCGTACGTCTTCTCTGGTGGGCCCTATCCAATCTCCTGCAGAGACATGCTTGTCCACGTTGAAAACTTGTCCCACTTGCGTGTCCACTATTTTGGTGGTCGTTGCCGGCTAAAGTTGCAGCTTTAGCACCATAGCCTCCTTGATGATGTTCCTTTAAATTAAAATGCACTACCGTATTATCTCTTGCAGTACTTTTTTGAGCATGCAAAATCCTTATCCGATTGGTCAACCACAAGGAATCCCACGTCCATGCATATGATGTGCAATGCATGAACATGCATGCGTGTAACATTAACTAGTGTCATGGACATGAAGTATTTGATCCCGAGCTCATATGCTCCCGCATGAACAGTAAAATCGAAAATAATAATAAAAACATTCAAAAAAATCTATTTTTTTTTTTGTGATGAACATTGATAAATTCCCTAACTGCGTGCATCGATTTTGTTATTTTTTCCCCCAGTAGGTCTGGCAGAAGCCGCGGCGGCAGCAGTCTCCTCGACGGCCTTCTTGTCAGCAACGGCCTTCTCATCAGCGAATCGGCCTGCTTCGGTGGCGGTGGATATGGTGATGACGAAGGCGACGCGGACGTAGACGAATTAGAGGAATGGTGGCGAGCAACCGCGTAGGAGACGTTCCCCAAAAACCTAGTCGCCCCTCTCCTGTACAGGATCTCAAGAGGCGGGGTTTCGGAGGCCTACTCTCCCGTCAACCGTGCTCGCGGTGGACGGAATGGGATCAGCGGCTGTAGCACCAGCAAAATGAATGACAGTGGACGGTGCATGTGGAGGCAGAGCAGATGCGATCTATTCTTCGTGGCGGCTAGGGTTGGCCGATGCCTCCAATATATGACACAACCAGGTGGAGAGACGTGGGCTAGACCCACATCCGAGTCGGTAACAGCACACGATCTAACGTCTTAGATCGTGGCTCATCTGGTAAGGATTTCTCCACCGGCATGTTTCCCGTTCTTGTTTACTCGACCTGGGAGAGCCAAAGGCCGACGGCGGCAGCTAGTCTTCAAGAGGCAAGTAGAGACGCGGCGGCAGGAATCGGCGGCTGGAGGTGATCCCGCGCCTGATGGAGGCAGAGATCAAGCGCCGGCGGGAGAGAGGTCAATCTCAAGCGGAGGGAGATAAAGTGACTAGGAGGCGGCGCGCCCGGAAGCGCTGGCAACCGCGCGAGGCGCCTGCGGGTGGCGTGTCCTGATCCACGTATTATTGAGAGTCCAAAGTCATCATATATACAAATACAAAGGAAAGTCAAAAGGCCAGAATGTAGAAGGCCAAAAGCTATCATCATTGCAACTCCAACAGGTACTACTGACATTGTTTGCAGTGAAGTTATTAACACCAACCGGAAGGACTGTGAAAAATCTGTACTGCATATCTATCACGAGCTTATTCAATATGTGGTTCGTATATGGATGTTCAGGTCATTCCTAACTCTCTGAAGTCTTTACCCACTTATGCATACAGAGATGGCTCTATACTAAACTATGCTCCATGCTGTAGACTTCGGATTCAGTTAGTTTATTTCCCCAAAACTGTTAATATATTGTCGCCGCAGAGAAGTGGGTTTATCAGATGATTGTGTACAACCTAGTTCGATGTCAATTAATTTTTGTTAGTCTCCCTTCACATTTAACATGGTTGTGTAATTTCGACCTTCCGAAAGGTGATGGTTAAACCATGTTCGAATTTTAGCATCCGTCTTATACGCCATTTATAGCAACTAGTAAGTAGCATACAGTCTTCTTTCTTTTTTCATAAGATGTGGTTGCTGCTGATGTCTAGACTGGCTGCATCCATTGCAATTGTACTCTTCATGTTTCAGGGTGTGTTAAATGATCCATGGCTATTTAAACTCCAAACTCCTTACACAGTCCATTCTATCCAGAGTGTAAAATGGCCACACTGCTCACTGGGATAACTGCACATGGAGCAGCTGGTGAAAATAATTTCAATGGGTTCCAAAAGCAGATCCCGTTTGTAGCCATTAGATATCGTCACCAGTGATGATCATCGGTCTAATACCAAATGGTTGGAGTGGCAGAATGATGCTCGTCTATGAGCACAAGGTAAGAGGTGATCCAATCTTGGATACCTGAGTTATCCTTCTAAGATATTTCTCTTGTATAGATAGATACACTTACCATGGCTGAACCATGATCGGTCTCACCTACGGGCAAACTTCTGTGATTCCATTTATGAGCAGTCTCCTGAATATATAGATTTTTTCCCTCTGGAAACAGGTTAAACCCAGGTTCCATTGTCATAGGACCGATGCAAAATCCCATGGTCAACATATTGTTCAGAGAGGAACGATTTGCTTGCCTTTTTTTGTGATAATTTAATCATTTTAAGATCAATTCTTCAGCTTGTGCAACCTTGTGTTCTCCAGCATATTTTTGGTTTCTCTTTCGCTCAAATGCTCTCTGTAGCACCAGCTCCTAAATCCACACACTTGAGGCTTTTCACAGATGAACACCTCAGTTTCCACCAGGACTTTCCAGAAGAACTTTGCTATTGTGGCACAGTAAGGTTTACAATTTTGATTATCTTATAGTTTTCTCATTAGTGAGGAATTAGTGTTAGAGCTTTAATGAAACACGCATCATCCTCCACCAAGAAAAAAAAAGCTAGCCTCTTTTACGTTATTTTACTTCTCTTTTAATATTGGTCTCACCTTTCGACAAAAAAGTCGGTTTGATGTTGTCGAGTTCTTTCCGACCAAGATAGGCACTCCGAAGAATGGAAATTACTGTATTACAAATTAATCATTGATGGCCTGTTCGGAGCACATACAAATTACACGCAATCCAAACAGGACCATTGTTCAATCATGTCAAACTTGCAAGTAGTTGCGTACAAGGCACAAACCCTGTTTCTTGAAATACGCAGCGCCGTCCTGTGATAACATGTTCTCTTGATTTTGTTGAGGAGTTCTGCATGCATATGCTGCTTTGTTGAGATATTTCATAGTAATGCTTTTGTTGCTGTCGAGTATTTGTCGCATAGTTTGACCTTCGGACTTCACGACGGCCGATTCACCTTCCACTAGTGTAACTTTTTCTCAGAGTTTCCTGCCTTGTGTGAAGTGCTAATGTCATTCAGCCTGCCTTGTCAACGCCCGGCCTCATGCATGAAACTTGCATCCAGTGTGGGAACAACCTGTGGTTTTGACATGCGATTGCAGCGTACATTTGATAAGTTGGCCAAACTCTCTAGCGTGTCGTTTGCCATTTTGGCTGCATAAAGCTGCAGGTATGGTTCCTTGTGTTTCTTTCTCACCAGATTAGGTTATCTTGATCCAGTTTCAACAAGTATTGCGTCACCGAACGTCTCACCTTTCGAATCATCTGTTATTAAATAATTGCAACCCACTACCTATTTTTCTAGCGCATGCTTGCCCTACCTATTTTTCTAGCACATGCAATTCCTCTGCATCATCAAGCAGATGCAAGCCCTTCACATTCCAGTTTTCAACACATGCAAGTCCTTCACCTCATCAAATTTTTTCAGCAACAAATTAGTCCACCGAATGTCACGAGCCATTTTAACGTGCAGTCAGCCCCCATTTACCGCTAGGTCTGCTACCGTTGATATATGGTGAGGATGTGGAAGAGACTTATTCCCATATCAAGGCGCGGGGTATTATCTAGTTCTTCTAAAACTATGTGGTCATGTACACTTTGTGGATAATGAGACGAGAGATGACATATTTTATTGATATGAGACTAGAGATGATACATAGTGATGGATCATTGCGGGTGTTATTGTCAAAATGTGAAAGATGATACACTGACATGCTAGTGTTAGGTTCGTGGCTCACACAACAGCCTAGCTAGAGCCTAGGGACTACAAAAGTAGTTGCTTCGATCATGCGCCTTCTCTTTTCTTCTCAGACTTGGCCACCCACGAGCAAAGATTTTTATCTCATCATCAATCATCCGGTAAGTTCGGCTACAATTTTGTTACGCAAATGTACTTTCACCTACCTGTAGTGCCTTCATTTTTCATCTTTTAGGTCTCTTTGATTCATATGAAAAGTAGAAAATTACAGGAATATTTCTTTTTTGTATAATAACCGTTTTATCAAAGGAACGTACAATCGGAAAATTGGAAGGTTTTCCCCTTCAGATTGAGTACCATAGGAAAAACAAATGAATTTAGGGCCTCTTTGATTCAAATGTTTTTTAAGGATTATAATCCTTTAGAAGTATTTTTTCGATGGAATCACTTGTACTATATTCCATAGGAAATCTAGCATCCACTCAAACTTCTTGGACAAAATCCTTTGTTTTTCCATCATTGTAATCAAACAACATCAAATGTGCATGGCATTCCAATTTTGTGTTATTTTTATTCCTACGTTTTTACAATCCTGCGAATCAAATTTATGCACTCAAACCTCTTTTTTATATTTATATGCACAAAAAATGAGAAAAATGCCATAAGTAGCATACTATTTTTTAAATTAACTTCATATTATCTTCTTTTTGTGCGATGAACTTCATATTATGTTTGCATAGGTTGTAATCTTAATTTGATCATGCATTTAGGATTCATGTGTTTTTCCTACTCATGTGAATCAAACACCCAATTTCGCAGATTCTTATGTTTTTACAATTATCTGTTTTGCACATTCAATCCCATCATATTTATGTGTTTCTAAGAGCATTTACAGCCGAACCCCCTATTTCATCCCTAAACGCACGAAACGCCTGCTGATTAGTGTCCGGCCAAAAAAAGTTAAGCCAAACAAACCCCTCATTTGGTTTCTATACGTCCGGACTGACCGGCACGCCTCAAACCGGTCTCAACTCTGATGACGATACGAGGCTGTCCGGCCAGGCCCGGATCCCAGTCCACGTCATAGCCATCCCAGGCTGTCCCACCTGCAGCCACACAATGCGGGAGGCAGACGACGACCTTGCTCGTCCCATGCCTGTCGGCCTCGTCACCGCGCTGGCCGCCGCCGTACTCGCGTGCTGGCCGCCGCAGCGGGAGCCGCAGCGGGCGGGCGTGCATGCTGTACGCCGCCGCAGCTGGAGCCGCATGCCGCAGGCGGGCGGGCGCAGTCGAAGCCGTGGGTGTGCACGGAGCTCGCGCGCCCCATGCCTGCCGGCCTCGTCGCCGCGCTGGCCGCCGCCGTGCTCGCGTGATGGACGCCACAGCCGGAGCCGCCGCGGGCGGGCGGGCGTGCTGGCCGCCGCCACCACTGGAGCCGCATGCCGCGGGCGGGCGGGCGCAGCCGAAGCGGCGGGTGGGCACGGAGCTCGCGCGCCACATGCCTGTCGGCCTCGCGTGTCCTGGCCGCCGTCGCGCTGGCTGGCTGGACGACACCGTGCTGGCTTGCCTCGCGCGTCCTGGCCGTCGCCGTGCTCGTGTGCTGGCCGCCTTAGCCGGAGCCGCCGCGGGCGTGCGGGCGTGCTGGACCCCGTCGCAGTAGAAGCCGCGGGCGTGCACGGAGCTCGCGCACATGCTCTCCCACGTGCACGGAGCTCGTGCACTGCTTGCCGCGCTCGTTCCCGGAGCTCGCGTGGCGGCAGCCACGTGCGCGCATGCCCGGAGCCGCAACCACAAATGCGTACGCGTGCTTGCTCCGGCGAGGCAGCCGTATGCTGCTCTGCATGCGTGCTTGCTCCGGCCAGGCAGCGGGCGTGGCTGCTCCATGTGTACGTGTGCTCCGGCCTGCTGGCGACGACGCATTCAATCTGTTCGTTAAAATGTCTACAAAAATGAGAGGCCTAAAGTAGGGGGCTGTGATTGCATGACACAAAAGTAGGGGCTCAAAGCGGACGTGCCCGGACACTGACCGGACACTGACCGGGCACGTCCGCGGGCGTTTGAGACTTAAAATTAGTACATCCTGGCTGTAGAGGCTCTAACTCGTGCAAATACAATAGGGCGGCTTGTGTGCCCGTGGGGTGTGTGGATCTTGGGCCGTCCTTGGTTGGGCCGTCTGTGGCCCCCTTCCTCTCCTCGCTATCTCTTTTCCCCCCTCTTCCTGTCTTGGGCCCTGGGCCACCCGTGTCTCTCCTGTCTCAACCCCAGCCCCCCTCGGCCCGCTCGTGCGACCAGGGCTCGGCCTGTTCGGGGTATATATGGGTGCGCAAGGGCTCCCTTTGCCCATTTCTAGGGTTCCCGCCGTCCAGCTCTGACTTGCGCCGGCGCCGCGCTCCCATCCGTACCTTCCGCAGATCTAGTCCACCTCCCCCCCTCTCCATCTCCTTCGCTAAGATCCTCGCCATGGATAAATCTAGGGGTTCGTCTAGTGAGGTGGTGTCCGGGAGCAAGCGCCGTCGAGAAGATTCGGCGGTAGAGGGTGCGGATCGGGCCTACGAGGCGTCCCTCCGTTCCAAGCTGGAGGCCGAGCAGGCGCCCCACGAGCAGGCGGCTCGGGACCGCGAGGCTTGGGCTGCCGGGCCGGAGTGGCTCCAGCGGGAGGAGCGGGCGCGGGCTGCGGATGGCGCTGGATCCATAGCGCCCGGATCTGGTAGAGGGGCGGCCATGGCTTCGGCGGTGGATCCCTGGGAGGTGGCGGCGGCGGGTGGTGCTACGGGATCTACCTCTTCCAACCCCCGCCCTTCTCCTCCCCGGGGTCCGATGGCTCCTCCTCGCTAGCCCTCTCGTGTGCCTAGATCTGGGTTCGGTGGCCGCCAACCTCAACGCGGCAACTATGGTACTCATCCTCAGCAGTCTAAGTCTCGCCGCTTCTTTGCTTCGAATCCTGGCGCCTCCTCCTTAGGCCTCGGGGACGACATCCTCCCTCCTCCCCCTCCCCCTTCGTCGTGCCCTACCACGCCTGCGTCTAACCCCTCCTCCACGCTCACTTGCTTTGCCTGTCACCAACCGGGTCACTTCCAGTCCAGATGCCTCAACCCCCCGTTCTGTCTCATATGCAGGGCCGAAGGCCATCTCACTGTTGATTGCCAAAACCGTTTCAAACCCCCATCCTTTGTTCACTACGGGCTCGGGCTCCCGGGCTTCTCTTTCTTCGCCCTTGACAGCGAGGTGCCTATGGTGGTCGCTGCCCCTCACTCTCCAACGCTGCTATTATCACCGTGAAGGATCAAAAGATCTCCCCCAGGTGTTGCTGGAAGGGTCCGTGTGTGGGACGTGGATGGTTGGGATTGGCAGGTGCACCAACTATCTGACTTCGAGTTCGCTGCTGTGTTTCCGTCCAAAGAAAGCCTCAAGATGATCTCTTCGTGCATTGGTTTCACTCTCCCATTCAACCAACTTGTTGTCTCTGTCAAAGCTACGGCCAGTGGCACCAAATAGGTTGGGCCTCTATCTGATGTTTGGGTGCTTGTAGATGATGTTCCTGCTGGTCTCCGATCTGCCCCTTTCCTCATGGCATTTGGTGTTCTGCTTGGCAAACCAATCGAAGTTGATCTTGAATCCCTGGATAAGCTTGGCCTAGCCCGCATCAAGGTCTGGTGTGTGGACCCGATCTGTCTTCATGGCGTGGTTGATGTGTTTCCCTCTTCTGATAGGTTCCGCCCGCGGGTCCGGCTCGAGGGAGCCGAGGCTCTTCATGCCCCTCCTCCCCTCCTCCTCCTGGTGCTTCGCACTCTGATAAGCATGGAGATGGTGCTTCTGGAGGCCAGAATCCTAGTGGTGGTACTGATGCGCATTTTACTCGCTCGGAGTGGGATGGAATGGAGCCTGAGGTCCGGGAGCTGTTTAAAGATAATGCCCCCCTGGGAAACACTCCGAGAGGTGCGACGGAGGCGCCGCCGGATGTTGGGGAGGGCTTGCTCCAGGGTGACAAGGGGGCGACGGTGCCTGTTGGCACGCCGGTCTCTGTCGTCTACTCTAACATGCAGGCCCGACCTATTTCACCTACCACCTCGGGGATTGAAGACCTGCCTCTATCTCTAGCTCATATGGATATTGCCCCTGCTAGCTTGAAGAAGACTTCGGTCAGGAAGTTCTCCACCAAGAGCAGGGCGTCGTCAGGCTCCAAACAGTCTGTGGCTAGGTTGTGTCGTAGTTTGGAAGCTGATCTTGGGGTGGCGTCTGGCTCTGCCTCGGGTCCCGTTGCGCCTTCCCCTGTGGCTCGTTCTCCGCCGATCCATTCTCCCACCTCCACGGCTCGCAAGGGCCGACGGGTTTGAGACTCCGGGGAGCCGGTGGCGGTGCGCGCGGAGCGTCGTGCAGCGGCCAAGAATCTTCCCCGCCCAGGTACTCCTCCCCAGCCTACCTCTTCTCCTTCCTCCCCTGTGCGGTTGGTTTTGCCTGCGTTCTCTGATGATCACTTATTACACGTACTTTCTGATGTGGGGGTTTCTCTCAATCCGGGTTTTGGTTGTTCTTTTACTATTCTCTCACTTGTTCAGTTGAATGAATTAGCCCAAGCTGCTATTGCTAAGGCCTAGGAGACCGCAGCGGCGCACGTGGTCGTTGCTGCTGAGGGCTCGGTGGGGGGGGGGGACGACACTGGTAGGGGCCAGGCTCGTCCTTCCACTGCCAAGCGGGGTGCTTCCAAACACACTAAATCATGTGCTGCCCCGTGCAGGTCGAGCCTTCGCATTAAAAACCTTTCTTTCAAATGAGAGCTCTGTTCTGGAATATTAGGGGTTTCGGCGCTATGGGGCGCCGCGACCAGCTTAAGGATATCGTGAGAGGAGATAATATTATATTATCGGGTTGGTTGAAACCTTCAAGGAATCATTTTCTCCCAACAAAATTTCTACTGTTGCGGCGATGGATAGGTTTGACTGGAATTGTCTTCCTGCTTCTGGCCATTCGGGTGGGATCCTTATTGGCACTAAACGTGATCTGTTTGATTTCGTGACCTTCAACCATGGAGTTTTTTGGGCTAGCACAGTAGTGCATCATCGGTGTCTTAACACCATTTGGGAAATTATGGTGGTCTATGGGCCTGCTGACCATTCTCTTTCTGCACTCTTTCTTGATGAGATCATGACCAGAATCGATTCTTGTACCCTGCCTATTCTGGTGGGAGGGGATTTCAACCTTTTGCGCTCTCCTGCGGATAAAAGTAGCCTCAATTTTTCCTGGCCTCTTGCTGATGCTTTTAATGGGTTCATTAGGGACTGTGCCCTTCGTGAACTCCCTAGGGTTGGAGCACATTTTACCTGGACTAATCATCAGGTTAACCCAGTCTGATCGGTGTTGGATCGCGTCTTCATTTGCTCGAACTGGGACTCTTTATTCCCCCGTGCATCATTGAAAGCTAGAGCGATCGTTGGTTCTGACCACGCTCCTCTCATCTTAGACGCGGGCTTGGACAATCCTTCTCTCTCTTCTCGCTTCTAGTTCGATGCTTCCTGGCTTTTGATTGATGGTTTCGATGAAATGATCGCTAACAAGATCTCATCGTTGCTTTCCTCTTATAGCTATTCCTTTGGGCCCATGGACGACTGGCACAAATGTTCGTACTCGATTCGCAAATTCCTCCGTGGCTGGGAGCGTAATAGGACAGTGGAGGCCCGTAGAGAGAAAGTCACCCTGGAGGCCCAGATCGCTGATTTGGATGACGCGGCCGATGGCCATGGCCTCTCGAAGAGGGACTGGCTTGTTAGATATGGCTTAGAGGAGTCCTTGATGCAGTTGCATCGTCAGGCTGAGATTTACTGGCGTCAGAGGGGCACCTTGAACTGGACCCTTAAGGGCGACTCCCCGACCGCGTATTTCTTCGCTATTGCCAATGGCAAGAGGAGGCGGTTCTCGATCGACAGCCTCCTTATCAATGGTGTTAGAGTTTTGGATTAGGCTCAAATTCTTTCGCATGTGGTTGAATTCTTCTCCTCCCTCCTCTCTGCCAAACCGGCGTCCGGCCTCTCGATCTCTTCCTCTCTGTGGGACGCTTCTTCTAGGATCTCAAGGGCTGACAATGACGCCCTTCTTCTGCCTCTCTCTGAGGAGGAGATTTGGGAGGTCATTCGCTCCACCAATTCAAACGCGGCCTCGGGTCCAGATGGTTTCTCTATTCCTTTTTTTAGAAAGTTCTGACCGCAGCACCGATCCTTGATGTGTAAGATCATTCAGGGCTTTTGTTTAGGGACAGTGGATATTTCTCGCCTTAATTATGCTGTTATTACTCTCATCCCTAAGGTCAAAGGGGCCGACTTGATTTCGTAGTTTAGGCCTATCGCCCTCATTAATAATTTCGCGAAGTTTCCTGCTAAGGGTTTTGCCACTCGCCTTTCTCCTATTGCCCACAGAACTCTTAGCCCGTACCAATCTGCGTTCGTCAAAGGAGGTTCATTCTGTACGGGATCCTTTGCTTGCATGAAATTGTTCATGATCTCAGAATACGTAAGACTAAGGCGGTGATCTTGAAATTGGACTTCAAAAAAGCGTACGATTTGGTTAGTTGGCCGTTTCTTAGGCATGTTCTTCTTGCTAAGGGCTTTGATGGAGCCTATGTTCACAGAGTTATGTAGTTGATCTCGGGTGGCCACACGGCGATCTCGGTAAATGGCCAGGTTAGTAACTTCTTCGCCAATGGCAGGGGCCTGAGGCAAGGGGATCCGGTCTCTCCTCTTTTGTTTAACTTTGTGGCGGATGCTCTTTCTCAAATCTTGTCTAGAGCTGCCTCGTGCGGCCAGATCTCCCCTGTCATCTCCCACCTAATCCCTGAGGGCATCACTCATCTCCAGTATGCGGATGACACAATTATCATGGTGGAATTGAATGATACTTGCCTTGTTCACCTTAAATTCATTTTGCTGTGTTTCGAAGCCTTATCTAGGCTTAAGATCAATTTCTCTAAAAGCGAGGTCATTGTTACTAGTGTGGATAATATGGAGGCCTTGCGGATGGACCAACTCTTGAATTTTTCCCTGGGCTCTTTCCCCTTTAAATATCTGGGCCTTTCGATTTCCCCGGATAAATTATGTGCCAAGGAGTTCGCTCCTGTGGTTGCTAAGGTGGGCAATAGGGTAATGCCTTGGAGGGGAAGGTACAACACAAATGCTGGTAAGGTTGCTCTCATCAATGCTTGTCTCTCCTCCCTTCCTATGTTTATCATGGGATTTTATCTCTTGTCTGCTGGTACTCATGATGGTTTTGATAAGCATAGGGGTGCTTTCTACTGGAATGCTTCGGACAATAGACGAAAATACAGGTTGGTTAAGTGGAAAGCTATATGCAGACCCAAAAACCTTGGAGGGTTGGGTATTCTTAACACTGCTATTATAAACAAGTGCCTTATGATCAAATGGTGGTGGAAAATCATGACCACGGAGGAGGACACCTTGTGGCTATCCATTCTTAAGGCTAAGTACTTCCCTATTTCTAATCCCATGTTTGCCTCTTCTCGGGGAGGGTCTGAATTTTGGAAAGATCTTGTCAAAGTTCGCCCCATTTTTAAGGACCATGTTAAGTTTGTGGTTGGTAACAGTGCTTCGATTCGTTTTTGGCTCGACTAGTGGTGTGGAGATTCTACTCTTTCGGTGGCTTTCCCCACGTTATTTTCTTACTGTCCAAACCCAGATATCTCCACCGCGGAGCTTTTGGTTAATAACTGGGACCTGACCTTCCATCGCTCGCTGTCTCCTGCAGAGTTGGACGATTGGCAGCGTCTTGTTGCCATCATCCCCGTGCTCTCGGAGAGAGAAGACTCGGTGGTCTGGCCCCACTCTTCGTCTGGCTGCTTTTCTGTTAAGTCGCTCTATTCCAAGTTAATTGACAGCACCCCTACTAACAAGTTTAGACCGATTTGGCGTGCCCGTATTCTCCCTAAGGTGAAGATCTTTCTTGGGCAAGCTTTCAGGGGCCATCTGCCTGTGGCCGATCAAATCCATAAACGCAATGGCCCGGGCTCAGACAGATGTGCGCTTTACGGAGACCTGGAAGACACGAACCACATTTCCTTTCATTGTGTGTTGGCCAAGTTGGTTTGGTGTTGCTTTAGGTCATGGCTTCAGGTCTCTTGGGATCCTTCCTCCTTTTCTGAGCTCCGGGCTCTTTCCAATGGCCTGGTGGGGGTCACCAAACGGTTATTTTGGGTCAGCCTTGCTGCGGTTTGCTGGGCCCTGTGGACAACTAGAAATAAGTTTACGATTGAACATATTTTTTCCTTCTAAACCTGCTGATCGCTTATTTAAATCATGCATGTTCCTGCAGCAGTGGAGATCATTGACTAAGATGGAAGACCGCGATGCTTTCGACCTCCTATCTTCTAAAATTCGGGCTTCAGCGTCCTCTTTATCGCGGCAGGAGCTAGGTGGCTAGTTGTCCTGGGTGACCTTTTGGCTTAGTTGATGTCGTCGTTCACCTACCTTTCATGTTTCTTAGTTTCGGCCTGCGTGCCGAGGTTGTGGCCTGTGAGCCCTGTACCACCGTACCTTCTTTCTGACTTTGGTTGTGGCCGTCTGCTTTTTGTTTGTCTGGAACGCTGCCTGGTGGCTTTATTTATAAAGTCGGGCTGATGCCTTTTTCTCTAAAAATACAATAGGCTCTTAGACTTGGCCACCCATGAGCAAAGATTTTTACCGAAAATTCATCTAGCAAGTTCGTTTTGTGCGGGGAATCATGGCAAGTTAACATCATCATAAGGTTTTATAGGGTACGCACAAAGTAGCTAGTCCCCTACGCTTGTCATGTGCCATCGTATCATCTAGTCTAGTACTCTAAAAGTCTAAATAGGAAGGGGAAAAAATACCCCCTCGGTTCATAAATATAAGATGTTTTGGATATTTCAACATAGACTACGTATGGACTGAAATTGAGTGAACAAACAAAAACGTATCTATATACACCCTATTAAGAAAAAAATTTAGAACATGTTACATTTTTTAACGGAGGGATGGTGTAGCATTCTAGCTAGCTAGCCGGGCAGCTTGCGAAATTTAAAAAAGCTACTAGCTATAGGTGAAAAGAAAGTCAGCTACTGGTCCACACCCATAGTATCATCATGTTCTACTCACCTGATCTATGCTATCCATCGTCCTGTCATGCAAATGTACTTTCACCAACCACTCTAGCCTATAGCGGCAAAATTTCGTGTTTTGACCCTTTGCAGATAGTTTAACTGGAACTGACCCCGTTTGCAAAAAAAATCGAGATTTGACCCTTTTGGCTACCACCACTGTCCTGGGCGGTAGCTTTCACACCTACCGCTGCCCGACCTGGCGGTTTGTCGATGACCTTTTAGCCATTAACGGAACCTGACGTGGCAAAGGACCCTACCGTCGTACCCTATGGTGGTAGGGTCCTTTGGAGGATAAGGTTGTGGGGCCCACCCACCACCCATCCACTCCAACCATCTTCTTCCCCGAGCTCAAGCCCTCTCCCTCTCTTCTCCCCCACCAAAGCACCCACTAGACCCCCCTCCATTACTTGAGATTTGTCCGGTAGATCCGGGGCATTTGCATCACCCAAGGTTCCTCTCCCACTCCCCCTTCATTTGTTTGGTTGGAATCTCCTAATTTTCTAGGAATCAACTTATTTTGCAAACCCTAGTTATTGCTCAAGTTTTGCATTTATGGTTTGCCTAAGTATTGTGTGTCAATCTTTGTTGTGGGAAGCTAGATTTTCTGTAAGGGTTAGTGATTTAGTTAGGGAAGGGTTAGAGTTAGGGTTTGGGTTAATGCTATGATCAACCTTAATCATAGCAAGTTTTGCATTTATGGTGCATTTATGGTTTGCCTAAGTATTGTGTGTCAATCTTTGTTGTGGGAAGCTACAGCTTCCCACAACAAAGATTGACACACAATACTTAGGCAAACCATAAATGCACCATAAATGCAAAACTTGAGCAATAACTAGGGTTTGCAAAATAAGTTGATTCCTACAAAATTAGGTGATTCCAACCAACCAAATGAAGGGGGAGTGGGAGAAGTACCTTGGGTGATGCAAATGCCCCGGATCCACCAGACAAATCTCAAGCAATGGAGGGGGATCTAGTGGGTGCTTCGGTAGGGGAGAAGAGGGGGAGAGGGCTTGAGCTCAGGGAAGAAGATGGTTGGAGTGGATGGGTGGTGGGTGGGCCCCACAACCTTATCCTCGAAAGGACCCTACCGCCAGGGGCCCCAGCGGTAGGTTGTATAGACCTACTGCCATAGAGTACGACGGTAGGGTCCTTTGCCACGTCAGGTTCCGTTAACGGCTAACGGCCGTCTATGACACCTACCGCCAGGCCGGGTGGCGGTAGGTTGTGAAAAGCTACCGCCGGGGACAATGGCGGTAGCCAAAAGTGTTAAAGCCAGAATTTTTTTGCAACCGGGGTCAGATCCGGTTAAACTATCTGAAAAGGGTCAAAACATGAAATTTAGCCGCCTCTAGCCGAGGCCTCGCCCTCTCCTTGATTTTCACCGCGCGTGCGTGTTGTGCTGGCCATGCATGGACAATCAGACAGCCGAAACGTGTGGCCCAAGGCCTTCCAGTTCGAGTAAAATCCATCATAGGTCCTAAAACTATTGGAGGCATGTCAGTTTAGTCCTATAACTTTGAAACTTCACTTTTTGGTCCTAAAACTATTGAAGGTGTGTCAGTTTAGTCCTATACATGCAGTTTTGGGTCCCAAAAATATTGAAGGTGTGTCAGTTCAGTTCTATAACTTCAAAACTACAATTTTGGATCCCAAAACTAGGTAAGTTTGTTAAGCTTGCATGGCTAGCATCTCTGGTGCATTTTTTCAAATGAGCCCTTTATATGTGTTTACTTCCCCAAAAGTGGTCCATACACTTCCACGGCACAGTGTGTGTTGCAACCTACACGGACACCACCTGCATGGCCATGAGCTAGAGGACAACCTCACTAAGAGGTTTGGCGCGGCTAACAGGGAGACCCCGATCCAGTCGGCATGGAGGACGACATCCCTCTCCCTCAACGCGGCCGCCAGGAGATCACGGGCCAATCAGGATGGAAGAAGGAATCCCACCTCTCTCTCTCTCTCTCTCTCTCGCATGACATCGTCGTTACCCTACACCCTTCCCGAAGAGCTCGTCGTGCAGGTTGTTTTTTGGGCACGAGCATGATGATAAGTGGGGAATTTTCGCTACTATCGGATGATGCGGAGGAGTGTGCAGAAACCACGAAGCGGACGCAAAGGTTGGCGAGAGTAACGCAGCCCCACAGCAGCCACGAGTTGGTAGCAATTGGACGTTGTGCGATGTGTCATTCTGCTACTGCGGGGGGGAGGCTGAGATGACCGGTCTATTCTCCTCGCTGGAGTTCAAGCCATCATGACATTGCTGGCCTGTAGTTTCAAAGTTATAGGACTAAACTGACACACCTACAGTTGTTTTAGGACCTAAAACTGCAGTTTTGAAGTTATAGGACTAAACTGACACACCTCCAATAATTCTAGGACCAAAAAGTGCAGTTTCAAAGTTATAGAACTAAACTGACACACCTCCAATAGTTTTAGGACTTATGATGCATTTTACTCTTCCAGTTCCTCCCCGCACATGCGACAGCTAGCTGCTATAGTCTCCTCTCGATAATCCTACACCTATGTAAACAAGCTACGAAGGGCTACGTAAGTTTCCAATCTAAACCTATCCCCCCCCCCCCATTTTAACGGGGTGGCCCCTTGCCTCTGCACCGATCCACTAATAATACTTCACATCAGTCATTACCTAAAATGTTCACGTAAGGGCATCTCCAATGGTTGTAAGATAGTTGTTGGTAGACTTTGCCATATAATATTTTTGATGATGTGTCATACAATAAATGAGGAAAGAGAGGAATGTTGTATGTACATGAACCAACACCCCTTGCACAAGCTCCAATGTAGAATGAGAGAGCACCTTATTTATTATCTCACATCCTATTGGCCAATTGGATACAACCTATTGGAGTTGTTGTATGTTAAGGTGTTGGTTGATGACATGGCATATTTTACCAACAAACTAACATACAAACTGTTGGAGATGCCCTAAGTATAAGTGGATCTAGCAAAGCCCGTCGGCGATTTTGCCGTTGCTTTGCTCTGCTTTCTCACGACTCATGAGATCACGTCACGCCTCCACTCTCTTCGGTCTCTCCTGTTCTCGTTTCGCACGTCGCCATCGCAGCGGACAAGGCTCCCCCAACCACACCCACCACCGTGGCCGCGGCTCGCCACATCACACCGCAACACAACGCACGCGCCGGCCGCCTCTATGTGTGCGTGTGTGTGACAAGAGTAAAATGCATCATAAGTCCTAAAACTATTGGAGGTGTGTCAGTTTAGTCCTATAACTTTGAAACTGCACTTTTTGGTCCTAAAATTATTGGAGGTGTGTCAGTTTAGTCCTATGACTTCAAAACTGCAGTTTTAGGTCCTAAAACAATTGTAGGTGTGTCAGTATAGTCCTATAACTTTGAAACTACAGGCCAGCAATGTCATGATGGCTTGAACTCCAGCGAGGAGAATAGACCGGTCATCTCAGCCCCCCCCCCCCGCGTAGTAGCAGAATGACACGTCGCACAATGTCCAATTGCTACCAACTCGTGGCTGCTGGTGGGGCTGTGTCACTCTCGCCGACCTTTGCGTCAGCTTCGTGGTTTCTGCACACTCCTCCGCATCATCCGATAGTAGTGAAAAATTCCCCACTTGTCATCATGCTCGTGCCCAAACAACAACCTGCACGGCGAGCTCTTCGGGAAGGGTGTAGGGTAACGACGATGTCATGCGAGAGAGAGAGAGAGAGAGAGAGAGAGAGAGGGAGAGAGAGAGGGAGAGAGAGAGAGAGAGGTGGGATTCCTTCTTCCATCCTGATTGGCCCGGGATCTCCTGGCGGCCGCGTTGAGGGAGAGGGATGTCGTCCTCCATGCCGACTGGATCGGGGTCTCCCTGTTAGCCGCTCCAAACCTGTCGTGGATTTGTCACGGCAGATGTCCTTAGTGTGAGGACTTAGTCGTGAGGCCAACGTATCTATGTGGTAGCTTGAGAGGGGTTGAGTGGGAACGAGAAGACACGAGGTTTTACCCAGGTTCGGCCCCTCATGTTGGAGGTAAAAGCCTACGTCCTGCTTCATTAATATTGATCATGGTGCTCACGATTACAAGGGTGCTCTTTCGCTACCTCTATCTCAAGAGCTATTGACTTGTCTATTGAGACGTCTAGAAAAACTTGTCCCTCTTGGGGTGCCCTGTCCCTCCTTATATAAGTTGGAGGGGCGGGTTACATGTGGAGTCCTAGTAGGACTAGGACTACTCTATTACAAGTGGAATCCTAGTCTTGCTTCCTTTGTAAGAGAATATTCCTTATGCCTTAAACCGGCCCACCATAACATGAGTCGGCCTTCCATGAGCCGCCTTCTGGGCCACCGGGTCTTGTCGCTCCTCTGACCCGCCTGCCGGGTCACCAATGAGCCGCCAACTCTGGGCGGGTTACTAGTCAGTCGCCGGGTCAGGACAGGTCACCAGTGAGTCGCCAAGTCCGGCCGGTTCATATATCTGGCCGGGTTACACCGCGGGGTATATCCCCGACATTAGCCCCCAGTTTAATTTGGATTTATCCATGTTAAACTCATCCTGCAAAATAAACACAAGAACATATTTGACAGGTTGCGCTCTGGGTTAAAAGTTTTTCTGAACCGGCACCTGATCATCCTTAAGTCCTTGTCATTTCCTTCTTGATACTTGCCCATGAACTCATAGCAAATCTCTTTAGCAGATATGTTCAAACTTTGCTAATGCAAAAAATCCGGGCACTGCTTCTGAAAATTCCGGGTCAATAGACCAGCTTCATAGTCAATTTGTTGACATTAGCTTCTTGCAGAAAAATATTATAAAGCATAATCCATTTGACTCAGCTTCCAATGCTCTAGCTTGACAAAAATATTGGTCTTGAAATACTCATCTAATTTTCAGCCGGCTTAAAGATGCAGAGCTTGCCGAGTTATAATTGCCAAAATTGCCGGTTTGTAAACATTAATAACACCGGGTCATAACTGTTGCTAACACCAAGCTTGAGAGTGTACCTCCCTTATATGTATATCACCTGTAGCCCCCAAGTCTTAAGAAGGGAGCGTAGTAACGGCTTAAGACTTGCTTGAATGTTAATGCTCCAACTTTGGAGAAATCCGGGTTGTTCATGTAAGTCGCCAATCATAAACTAAACACTTTGTACTTCCCATGTGTAGCCCCCAAGTGCCGGGTCATTATGCAATAATAAGCAGGGACTTTATAGATATGATCATGTAGACTTGAGCAGCAACTTGTAGCCCCCAAGGGCCGGCTCAGTAAGATAATACTGAGCTGGGATTTTATATATACTTCATTGAAAATAACATCATATGATGTAACCCCCACCGTGGGGCTTGAACCCACGACCATAAGGTTAAGAGCCTTGTGCTCTACCAACTGAGCAGTGGACCCTTCAATATAATGGATTAAGGCTTGTGTACTTTGAATTTTTGACAGGAGCAATTGGTAGCCCCCAAGGACCGGCTCATTACGATGTGATGAATCGGGTCTTCAATAAGGCGAGTAAAAAAAGACCTTGCATTAGCCCCCAAGTGTCATGGTGCATGTTTGCAGCGACATGGGACTTCCATATTTGGTATAATCATGATTTTGAATAATGTAGCCCCCAAGTGCCGGGTCGTAAGCCTGCAGCGATTCGGAACTATTCCTTCCATTGTAAATACAATCATATCCATTGTCCAGATAATATTACTGAAATTCTTGCATATCAATATTAGACCATGCTCTCTGCTGTGAGCTGGTATTTTTGGATGAAGGAATAATAGCCATTGCTCTGAAGCAGCTTTGAAAACCTCAATGATAATGCTGGTTATTGATAACCATAATAAAAATCCAGCCATGTTGGCTATTAAAGATTGGAATAATATAGTCCGGTATGAAAACCTCAATCATTCAATACCATAATGAAAATCCAGCCAAGTTTGGCTATTAAAGATTTGAATACTTATCTGGTGACAAGTAAATCCAGAATTAAATATCCGACGGCTCTTGGCCGATGGCGACTTAGTACGCATCCATTATACTCCGGGATTTTTGTAACCCGGCGGCTTATAGCCCTTGTAAAAAATCAGGAATTGATAACCCCATCCATGGTGGCTCATAGTCATGTCCAGTTTTTGAAAAGATTACTTTGGCGGCTCATAGCCTCAATAAACTCCATATTGAGCAATATAACCCGGAGCTGGATAACCCGTCAACGTCTTCAGATGGCCAGATAATGGGTTTAAACACAATGATTCATATGAGCCATAGCAGTATTTTTACTTATGTGTAAAGCTCTGCATGTCCTACACAAAGTTTAAACGACATATGCCCTAGCGACTTAACGTCAAAACCAGGGCGGGTAACAACCAAAACATAATATAGTCTTATGCAATTATGGAAAAGACTAGAATTAAGGTCATCAAAGCCAAAATATACTGGCGACTTAACGTCAAAAGCCAGGGTGGGTTATCAAACCTCGCATATTTATATAACCAGGAAAACATACCTGTAGAATTGGCTCATACTATCGGCTTACATCACCATATCCAATGAGGGTAACAATCCAATGATTTATAAGCGCATGATTCCAATGGCGCACTCCAAGATATACTGGCGACTTAACGTCCAAAGCCAGGGCGGGTTATCAAACCTCACATATTCATCCAACAATTTAAAAACATACCTGGAAAATTG
Source organism: Thinopyrum elongatum (assembly GCA_011799875.1). Taxonomy (NCBI): domain Eukaryota; kingdom Viridiplantae; phylum Streptophyta; class Magnoliopsida; order Poales; family Poaceae; genus Thinopyrum; species Thinopyrum elongatum. The sequence goes on along the minus strand of CM022303.1, from coordinate 167,587,120 downwards.
GCTCAAATTGCCGGCTTACAGTGCCACATCCAGTGAGGGTGACAACCCAAGTATTCATATCCCAATTGCGCAATCCAAAGTATACTGGCGACCTAAAGTCCATAGCCAGGGCGGTTTACCAAACCCAAAATATTCATACCATTATTGAAAGACATACCTGTAGATTAATACCATGGTGATACCGTGATAATTGTAATCCGGGGCCAGTATCAACCTGGAGTCATGAAATATCATCATTTTGATTGCTCAAGGCAAAATATCCTGGCGACTTAAAGTCTGCTATCAGGGCGGGTTATCAAACCCAAAGATGCTCAATGATGAGTCATATAATCAAGGCTATATGGCATATGAAATCGGTTCATACTGCCGGCTTACAACGCCATATGCAGTAAGGGTAATAGCCCAAAGACTTAGAGCGCAGCGCCCTGTTCAATTTATTCATACTGCTGGCTTACAACGCCTTACGCAGCAAGGGTAACATCCCAAAGACTTAGAGTGCAGAGCTCCAAGCATATAATCAAATCATACTGGCGGCTTATCATCCAAAGCCAGTCCGGGTTATCAAAACTCCAGATAGATTCAAATGTGAATCATAAGGATCAAGGCGACGTGGCCTGAATCAATTTCAAACCATATATCAATATGGTACAAACGATGAACCTCAAAAAGTGTTCAAAACAAAAACAAATCAGAAAAATCAAGGCCTTCATAGGCTGCCAAGCGTCAATATCAAGTGCTATTCAACGGGCCGCACAACCACTGAGTTACTCCTTAATTCAAACCTGTAAGCCGGGCCTCACATGACCAATCGCCATTTTAACTTTGACAAGTTCAGAGTCTTTATAAGATTGACTGTCAAGAGTACGGCGAGTCATTCCAAGATTACCTGGTCGGAGTGGCAAGCATACAAAGGCAGGATAACCCGGATTTTTGGTGAATACACCTGGCGTCCAAGTCTATTACAAGGGATAAACAAAGCTCTGTTTCATTAAACAAGAAGCCCCCAAGTAATTTCTCAATCCAGGCGTATAAGCCGGACAAATAGGGTAGTCATAGCTATGCTCAATGAGCAGGAAGCCCCCAAGTAATTTGCAATTAAGGCGTATAAGCCGGTTCAAGAGGGTAGTCATAGCTATGCTCAATGAGCAGGAAGCCCCCAAGTGATCAATAATATGATAAGCCAATAAGGCAGGATGCTCATGTTTGAACTGCGCACTACAGCAAGTTCTCTTTGGCAACCTTTAACTTTTCTGAGAACTCGAACTTGCGAGAGATGGATTCTTTTTGAACTAGAATTTTAAACCGGATGTTGAGAGCTTCAAAGCTTTATAAGAAACAGATTTCCCTTGAGCCAGATTTTAAACCGGAATCCTTCATTTTATGCCGGAAATTTTCTGACGGCCTTTAAATTTTCATCAATATGGTAGCAGCCTCCGGGACCGGGTTATCTTCCCTCCAATGACCCGGGCTTCTTGAATTTGCTGGAACTGGCAAGATTTGCTGAGTCATGTCATTGTAGCCCCCGAGTCTTAAGACGACTCGAGGAGTTGTCTTGAGATTTTCCATATTTGACCGTGATATAAACCGGTATGAGTCATTCAACAGCTCAGTGATATAATAGTCCCTTTTGCAGTAGACAACTTGTCCTGCATTAGAGAACTTGCAAGCCAGAGTAATTGCTCTTTTAAAGAAAGCAATATGTAATATAAAAATATACTGGATGGATTTCACCTGATATGTCAGGCCAGAAATTATCCACCGCGGAGTTGATGATCACCACGGTGAAGCTGAAATCAATCACGGCCGAGTCGGCCGCAGGAGCAGACAGATGAGCCGGCCGCGGCGTTGTAAGCCAGCACGGACGGGCGAGGCAATCGCAGGCGCGGTAAGCCGCGCGGACGGACGAATCAACCATGTCATATTGGTGTAAATTGGGCCGTAAAAACGGCGGGTTGCACATATATTCGTCGAGCATCATGGCACGGTTAGATGTCCTTAGTGTGAGGACTTAGTCGTGAGGTCAACGCATCTATGTGGTAGCTTGAGAGGGGTTGAGTGGGAACGAGAAGACACGAGGTTTTACCCAGGTTCGGCCCCTCATGGTGGAGGTAAAAGCCTACGTCCTGCTTCATTAATATTGATCATGGTGCTCACGATTATAAGGGTGCTCTTTCGCTATCTCTATCTCGAGAGCTATTGACTTGTCTATTGAGACGTCTAGAAAAACTTGTCCCTCTTGGGGTGCCCTGTCCCTCTTTATATAAGTTGGAGGGGCGGGTTACATGTGGAGTCCTAGTAGGACTAGGACTACTCTATTACAAGTGGAATTCTAGTCTTGCTTCCTTTGTAAGAGAATATTCCTTATGCCTTAAACCGGCCCACCATAACATGAGTCGGCCTTTCATGAGCCGCCTTCTGGGCCACTGGGTCTTGTCGCTCCTCTGACCCGCCTGCTGGGTCACCAATGAGCCGCCAACTCTGGGCGGGTTACTAGTCAGTCGCCGGGTCAGGACAGGTCACCAGTGAGTCGCCAAGTCCGGCCGGGTCATACATCTGGCCAGGTTACACCACGGGGTATATCCCTGACAAACATCTTAGTGAGGCTGTCCTCTAGCTCATGGCCATGCAGGTGGTGTGCGTGCAGGTTGTAACACACACTGTGCCGTGGAAGCGTGTGTATCACTTTTGGGGAAGTAAACTCATATGAAGGGCTCATTTGAAAAAATGCACCAGAGATGCTAGCCATGCAAGCTTAACAAACTTACCTAGTTTTGGGATTCAAAATTGTAGTTTCGAAGTTATAGAACTGAACTGACACACCTTCAATATTTTTGGGAACCAAAACTGCATGTATAGGACTAAACTGACACATCTTCAATAGTTTTAGGACAAAAAATACAGTTTCAAAGTTTTTTTTTGGATAAAGTTTCAAAGTTATAGAACTAAACTGATACGTCTTCAATAGTTTTAGGACCTATGGATTTTACTCGTCTGACAATGCATATAACAAAGTGGCAATATACAATTGCGAAGAAGACGACCGAGGTGTACTGACTACTGATCGACGTGCCGTGGATTAGCGGGGTACGACTGTGTGTGTATACTGTATGCAGCCGTTGTTTAACCCCGCTGATTGCACGCGTGCTTGAGAGAAGGCTCAATCCCACCGTGATTGTTGCGTTGATCGATCCAACTCGGCCCCTCCACGTAACGACAATTAGTGCGGGCCAAGGATATGATCGCTGCGGTGTCTGGTCGATGCACGTTGCAGCAAACGCACGCATCGGCAACAAACAATGGTGCAGATCAGCAACAAGCTGGAGCAAGATTTATGTCCCCATACGGGTGGCTGTTTAGCAATATGCTTCTTCTAAAAAAAAAGAAGAAGCAATATGCTTTGTAATACCATACGTATTTGTCAATGTGTCCACGCCGTATTGCTTTTATCTCTTTATTTTATTTACTTCACTTTTTTGATAAATGACATTTTCATTCGATTGTTATACGTTCACATGAAAATTAATAAAATACGTATAATGTTCGACCTCTGTATAACGTGTTTATTGCAATAAATAAAAAGAAATATCATGATCACAATAATAATAATAATAATATGTTCACGTGAAAATTAATAAAAATATATTTGATATCTCAACTCATAATTAAAAATCACCAAGTTTATTGCAATTTAAATTCTTTGTATCTATATTAAAGAGAATGCCATGGAAATATATAAATAAATAATTAGAACTTTAATGACATGTATAGCTTCCAATGGTGTCTACTCTCTCTCTCCCTCTCAACAGGCTTTCGCCCCGCTTTATAAATAAAGAAATAACCACACAAAGTACACACCCAAACGATACAAGATGGTAAGGTAACCCTCTTACAAAGCCGGTCTCAAGATACTCGGGGAACGCAAACCGCAAGAGACTACGTGACTGAAAGATAACACAGAAAGGCCAGAGAACACCGCCACACAACGGCCTATAGGGGGAACACCTAAGCTCCACGACAACGCCCTCAGGAGGGGGAACGACGCCAGGCGTCGCCGCTGTCGAGTCCACATGGAAAAGGGTTTTCACCCGGAACCAAGGCACGGAGAGGAGCACCACAACGACGTCTTCAAGAAGATAACGGCGCCCGTGAGCGTTGCCGTCGTTGGCGACAAAGTGCAGAGCTTTCGCTCAGAAGCTCCCCCGTGCCACCATTAGGCCTTCAAGAGAGGCGCGACGAGTCCATGTCCACAACTCCAGATCAGGGCGCCGCCACTGCCAAAGACAAAGGGCTTGCCCGAGCCACCCACCGGTACACCTCTTGCCGCCCACACGACCAAGAGGCCTAGCCACCACTGTCGCCATGGTGCCCGCCGGAGAGCCAACAAGGCGGGCTACCTTCCAGGACCACCGCCCCGGCATCCAATCCACGAGACACCATCGATCGCCCGCTTCACAGTGCACAAACCGCGGCAGGAAAAGCCCGACATCAGCCACCGAGCCAGGGTCAGCGCCACCTTAGTCGGGACGCCCACACATGTAATTACCATCAATCCAAGTCGACCGCTGCGGGACATGACTCCTCGGCTGCCGACGGCCATTGTTGAGCCACCAGCTCAGACAACGCCAAGTCCACTGCTTGAGGAACCGATCCAACCGCCAGCACACCGATGCCCCGACCACCACTACCATGGACCTCCATTGACGTTATAACATGATGGCGCCTCTCCAACCAGACCCCAAGCACCCACCTTGGCCTAGCCCGAAACGACCCAACCACGCACAAGGAGCAAAGAACCCCGGGCAGAAGGACCATGTCAAACTCCTGCCCGGTGGCCTGTCCACGTCACCGGCCTACTGCTAGCACCCATACCCAGTGAAGACGGACTCCGGCCAAACCATGGGGGCTGTACATGGCAGCTCGCAACTCCGGCCACCTAGCAACCATTCCAGCGACCCTGTCCAACCTTGGCTCCGCGCACAAGGCCACCTCGCCTCCGACCACTACCAAACTACTGTAGCCCCGCCTCCACGCCTGTAGGGATAACCTGCAGAAAAACGACCGGCCCCGAGCCCTAGCCCGTCGGAGTAGCCGCAAGCCGCGCCACCGAAGCCAGCCGGGCCTAGGCCAACCCGCCACCCATGGAACACCGACGAAAGCTCAGATCCGCCGGGACAATCGCTCCGCCCCCCGCATCACCTCCAAAGAGGCGACGCCCGCGGAGCACGCCGGGCCCCACGTCGCCCAGGAGCCCTCCACGTTGCCTCCGCCAGCCTCCCGTGTCGCCGAAGAAGCTGCCGGCGCCGTGCCGCTGCGCCCTGCCCAACGTCGTGCCATCGCCTGAGGGGCCGCCCCGCGACGTCCCCGCCTTGTAGGAGGGGAGACCAGGGTCCCCTGGCGGCGGCACGGCGAGGGGGAGAGGAGCCGAGGGGGAAGCTGGCGGTGGCGGAGTTAGGGTATCCCCCTGGCTCGCGGGAGGGGCGAGTGAGATCTGAACCTTCGTCAGCCTGCCAGCTCTCCCATTGGATAAGCGTCGGCAAGCACGCTTTGTTGAGTTGCAATGTGGTAACCGTTGGCAAACGTTGACGACCGGCAAGCTTGGTCTCGAACCACTGGTTTCAGACTCAAGTAAGTTTTTCCAATGGTGTCTACTACAACCTTTAAAACCAGACAAAATAAATTTACTACACAAAAATTACCAATATACTAACAAACATTGTTATTAACAAATTTACTACACAAAAATTACCAATATACTAACAAACATTGTTATTGACTTTTTTTGTATTTGACGTCCAACAGGTAGAGCCGCAATTTTTTCCTATTTGGTTTATTTATAACATTGTATTAATTTATTTCTAGAATTACTAGTCTAAGGTATGGTTTGTCGACGCCTCATTGGATAACTTAGGGCCTGTTTGGAACACATGTATGCAAAACAAAGGAACATGAAGAAATGGAGGAATGTGAAAGGAAAGCTGATGCAAAACATAGGATTGGGTAAACAGAGGAACCTGCAGTGAACTGCTGTTCGGATCGGAGTTAAAAATGACGAAGGAAAACATACGGAGTTCTGTAGCTGTGGGAGTTTTTTCTTTGGGTAAATAATGAGTGCTCACTCACAGAACATGTCAGATGAAATTGTTTATTGACGTTCACACATCCATGTTGCATGTCTGTCAGGTGCATGCCTCGGGTTTCCGTAAAAAATGAGGTTATGTTGCATGTTTTTAATCCAATGGAATCGTCACCGGATTGAAAACTTTTCTCTGGAACACTGTTCATAATTCCTCCATTCCGAACGCTAGAAAAGGAAGCTATTCCTTAGGAATAGTTTCCTCTGAAAGTTCAGATGGATATTTCTATTTGACGAGCTCAATCTTTGACTGATGCAAAATATTTATACTAAACATGTATACTTTGCGACTGCACACAATATTATAAATATTAACATACACTATTTTTTATATAATTCTAATGTCTATCATAGGTTGATTAAACCAACTTATGTCATTTTTCATATTTTGAGACATTAACACATAGAAAATTTCTGGAAAAAACATGAGCCAAATTAAACAGAAACAAAATACAAGCCTTCACAAACTAATTTTGTGGTTTTATGCGTGCGTGCGTGCGTTCTGTATATTTTAAAATCCTTAAATATCTTTCTAGACGTCTTTACAATCTAACAAATATCTTGAAAGAGGTTTGTAGTGTATGATTAAGTTTACAAATAGAAAAGGCTAAGAGTATGTAAGATGTTTACGATAAATTTGCCATCCAAGCACTGGCTTATTTGTTTTACATATTTGCCCCGAAGTGAAAAGGTCCCCTCCCTATATATTTGCCTACGCCGGTTTTAGGTTTTGTGCTAGATTACTTAAGTGGCAAGTGGAACTTTCTCGTTTTACCCTTTATCTGCATATTCTTGTGAGATTCAGTAACTGAGGGTAAGTTAGAGAAGTGGGTGAAGTACTGACTGAAACGAGTTCCGCCCAAACTTTCCTGTAGAACTTCAAGAGCGTCCCATATTCCTCGTTGCACTGTCCATTTAAAGGCACGTCCTTCGGGGCGCATTGTGAAATATATTTCGCCCAAGTCTTAAAATGGAGATTGTAAATTATCTAGGAAGAACAAAATGAAGCGACTCTTTCTGAGTTGATTTGAGAATAGTTATACTCGGTCGACAATCATAGCTGTTAGAGGGAGATATTTTCACCCTGTAATTTACACAAACCTTAGTGTTTAAATAATATAATTTATAGTATCAATTTGGAAACAGCTATGTGTGCCCACGGAGGTAAAGTTTGCTTATGTGCGTTTGTGAGTGTATGTGAACATATATGAGCGTCTGCGTGTTTTCAATAAAACTTAAAAACTGTTACGCCTCGGCCGTTTGAAAAAAAGAAGACAAAACTTTTGAAAAAGAAGACAAAATTGCAAAGCAAAACAAAACAATAGAACCACAGCTCTGTTCAGGCTAATGCAGACCTGACCATAGGCGCCCTATGCATCTAGATGGAGGGAGTAGTACAACTTGACATGAATAACCACTAGTACATATGCTCGTGCGTTGCAACGGACAAAATTTTTGACAAAACCTGTTTCGCGTGCCACTACGCTCCTCTTATATTCAATTCTGACAAACCTTGAAATAAGGTTATCCTTATCTCTATAAGGTGCATATGCGGATGTGTTGTCACGGGTTGAATTATCCTTATTTGGATCATGAAGTGTTGATGTGAGAAGACACCCTAACATTCTTCATTGACGCATACTTAAGCTCTGCACTTTCATCGAATGAAAGAGTAGTGGTGCATGGAATAGTCTTTTAGCTGTAGAAATATACAATCTGATTCTTACAGGTGCATGGAATAGTCTTTTACCGGGAGGAACATACAATGTGATTCTTAGGACATCTCCAACACCAACCTGTAAAATGGACACCACATCCGTTCGTGGACCTGGGGGCTGGCCCGCGGACACTGATGTGGAAGGAGGTCATCCAAAGCTATCCGCATATGTTTGGTTGCATTTTGGAAGAAATTTAACGAATGTGAACAAATTTAAGGGATATTTAGACAAACAGGCCGATATTAATTCATATTTGAATAACCTTTAGATAATTCATAATTGAATAACTTTAGATAAAACTTGATGCTTTTCACCTAGACGGAGGAAACTAATTACATTTTGACATATTTGAACTAAACCATACTCTAAACCTAGTCTAAATGAGCGTCGGCACCCGTTCACCCATTTCCGGCCGGCCATGAGCCCCGTGAACTGAAGCTCCAGCTCCGCCTTGTAGCATGCGCCTCTACAGCCTGCAAGCAGCTAATCGGCCGACGAAAGAGCGGTGGCCTTCCTGAGACCAGAGCGTCGGCAACCTCCCATGCCCTACTCTTCCTCATTGCCGGCACCGCCCTTGGACATGCTGACTTCGTGACCGTGGCGCTGGGGCGTGGGTGTGGCGGAGCTAGCGGCGTCACCCTCGTCCTCGCTCTTCTCGTAGACTTCGCCGACCGCCTCGTCGATCTTCTTGAAGACGGCTTCTAGCTCCGCTTGACATTGGCGATACCGCCAGCGACCGCGACGGATTTGGCAGGCAGTGCGATAGGAGTCGACCAACGCCTCCTTCTCGGCCTAGTCCACGTCCGACACGATTGCCGTGCCAGCGACGAGGTGCTCCACCGCGCTCCGGTGCTCGTCGAGGAGGCAGAGGTTGTACTCATGGTCGGCCTGCACCTGCCGGAACAAGTCCTCCTGCTCGGCCAACACCATTTCGGTGTAGTGAGCACGGGCGTCATCCATGGTGATGCGGGCATGGACCGGCGAGGAGGGTGGCGCTGGCTCATCGTCGATCCCGTCCTCCATTGGGACGTCTGCAACGCCGGCCTCCGTCTGCCCGCCGGCAGCAATGGCGGCGATTTCCGTCTTCTACTCGGGCTAGAGACTGTCCCAAATGGCTTTGGAGCTCGAGGAGGCCATGACGGGCGTGGTGCGGAGAGGAGAAAGGGAGTGGAGAAGGATGGATGCGGCTATGGTGGGGCTGGAATTCAAATAGGTGGCGGATGACATGGCAAGCGGCAGGGTCGTTAATGGTGGGCGGCAGACAAACAGATAGGTGGCGCCGGAGTAGGTTCCTCGGTAACGGTGCATGTTTAATGTAGGGAGGCGGAACGATGGCCTGTCGTTTGAATGAGAAGGAGACGCGTGCACCAGGAAGCGGCGCGGGCGACGCTCTCGGCTGAGCCGCCGCTTCAATGTCAGAGCGCCAATGAGAGGTTGCATCGCTCTAAGCCGGCATGAATGCGGCACCGGTGCTCTGGAGCGGCGCTAAGCACTTCAGGCGAGAAGGGACATGGGGAGGGTTTTTTGGGTGGGCCATGGTAGTCAGAATCGAGCATGGCAGCGATCAGGACGCCCACAAAGACCCCAGTTTGTTTCCGGTTTACGGAAAAAAAGAGTAGGTCCGGACGGTTCGAACAGTTGCAGGCATTTTAAGGGTCGGTGTTGGAGATTCCCTTACATACTCTTTGAGAGTTTAATAAATCATTTATAGTATTTTATAACATTATCAAAATATTCCAATTCTAATGATTTTTTATTATGTAGTTTTTTTTTATCGAAGGTTGTTTGATTTGGAATTCATTCTCAATGTTTTTTCTTTTGCACTATTAAGGCCAAACGCAAGAAAATTATCTCCATACTCCCGTGTCCAGCCGGCTGATAAAAACAAAATTGTGGTTGAGCGGCCGGCACGTACACTTCCATCAGGCCATCACGTGTACCTCCACCGCTTTTAGCCTATCCATTCGTCTCCAGCGAGATGCGTCTGTATCCTCATCCCCTTCTCTCGCTCCATCTCTCTTTCTCAACCCCATCCATATGTTGCTTCCACTGAGCGCAGCCGTTGTTGCTTCAACGTTGCAGAGCCAGCGGGATTTGCCGCGCTGGGAGTTGGCTTCCGCGGCGAGCGTCGTTCCCAGGCTGCCGGCGTGTGTCAATCTTGTGACTGCTTGCAGTCTCCACAAAGTCGCAATGACGGGAGGGTTCCTACACATCTGCGCGCTTCCGGGAGTCCGACGGCGGGGCCATGGCTCCTCCCGCCGGGATCCCCCCAGCTTCATCACCGCCGGCGGCCGTGGCGGGCACACATCCGCGTGCTGCCAGGAGTTCCGCGGCGGGCATGGCTCCTCTGCCGGGATCCCCGCACCCCTGCTCCACAATCGCCACGCCAGCGGCCATGGCGGGCTCTTTGTCCTCCTCATGCTCCCTGCGTAGTGGGAGGCGGCGGTGCCACGGAGGGCGCGATTGGTGCTCGCCGGGGAAGACCGGCCCCGGAGCAGGCGCCGGGGATTCCGGCGTGGAGCGTGCCAGAAGCCTGACGGACGACGACCTGGAGGAGCTCAAGGGGTGCGTGGATCTGGGGTTCGATTTGCCGCGACTGACTTGGACGCTCGACGCCGGCGGTGACGGCCTGTGGCTCTTGGAGACGGCCCTCTCCTCCAGCCTCCTCTCGCGCCCGAGTGGATCTCCCGAGCCAGCACCGGCCGCCGCCGGCAAGCAGAGCCGTCGTCCGTGCGCTCCAGCCAGCTCAGACCGCCGCCTCCTCAGCTTGGCCACATCAGCCGCCCCTCTGAACTTCCCCGTCGGTCTTCGCCTCCTGCACGAGCCCCCGCCGTCCGTGCGCTCCGGCCAGCTCCCCGTCGCGCCCGAGACCGCCTCGAGTCTTCCTGCCGAGGCCTCCGCTGCGACCAGCCTTTAACATGGGTCTTCTGCCCGCCTCGGCGCGGACGCCGGCGGCGACGCCGGCGGCAAGCAGCGACGCGTGCCCGACGGTGGAGAACGGCAGGATAAGCGGCGAGACGCGCGGTGGTGAACCAGTCCAATAAGAGATAAGGGTCGCGGGCATAATTTCAAACATATGCAGGGGGTTTTACGCAAAAACGAAACATTTTTCCAGAGTGCCACTTAAACAGGACTGCGGGTTGATTTCAAAGAAACAGAGGGGCTTTTTCGCAAAAACGCTGACGACGTACGACCAGAAGCCGTAATCGCTTTATTATTAGGGAAAAACTTAATTAACCAATCCAGCACGATGTTTAGTCTCGTGTAGTTTCACATATAAAATCATCTTTGAACACTTTGACTACTATCGTTCGTGGATAAACAAAACCAGCGTAGTTTTGACTTGCTTCCTCCAACCCCAACCGAGATCAATGATCGATCGATCACCAAAGCAAGTTATACACGCGCACAGCCTCATCCAGTTCCAAAGTCAAATGTTTGGCGTTTTGGCGCCAAATCCAGGCGCACGCGGCCTAGTTAAGTTAGGCAGCCACGAGCCTCGTCTCCAGGCCCAGGCCCAGGCTCCAGCAACTTCTCCCCCTCCCAAGCTCCCCATAAAACCATGGCATTGTGGCAGACGTAGCTACAGATGATCGCCAGTGCTCTGTGCACGTCCACCTCATCGTCACGGTTCTGCAACTGGACCTGCGTCGCGTGTGGCATGGCCGCGGTGGCCCGAGGGGCAGGCGGAGCGTCACGCAGCTAGTTCTCAGCTGTCGAGCCTGACGAACAACCTCCTAGTGGGCACCAATCCCTCCACCCCCTTGAGAAGACGGAAGAGTACCGTGGAATACTTTTACTGTGACAAATTGACATTGCCTGTAAAATTAGCAATGTGCAGCTAAAGAGAAAGCGACTTTCAGCATCCACAGTATTGTTTTGTGTGCCATGTATATATAGGCAGTAGCTTAGGGGTAACCCGCAAAAAAACTTCCGCATCCGTCCGCGGACAGAGGGGATCAGTCCGCGAACACGGATACGGGAGGCAGTCATTCAACGCTAACCGCATACATTTTAAACCGCATTTTAACAAAGCGGACGAAATTCATGCAAACCGATCGATATTCATCAAAGTTCGGATAGAAAATAGTACAAATCATTCACACATAGCATGCAAATTAAGTCTATTACAACAATGTCTCAAATTCGACTAGATCCCGGATGTTCAACAAGTTTTTCATGAACGGGTCATGTCGTCCGACACATACTTCCCCTTCAGCGTCGTCCAATGGTGTGTGCACGTAAATGGCCGTCCCTCTGACCTGTGGTACACCACGGTGGCGCGTGCGGGCTACATATAATGTGTAGACGAATATTGAGTGAATGAATCAATCAATAAATTGACCAAGAGGAAGTAAAACTTATCATCTCCTCTATGTCTGCGTGCAATGGCCATCTTGCCTCGAGCTGACTAACCAAGTTGTAAAACTTGATGACGCTGACCTGGATAGCGTGCCAGCGATACGACAACGACCTCACATTGCATCGTTGAATGATGTACATGTCGTAGGGGGCAATGTGCTTTCCTGCATGAAACTTTTCATGCACTTGCTCCCAGAAGGGCGGCCCTCTGGTCCTGCCTATGAAATTCGCGGATACGGCCAGCCAAGCATCGCACAACAACTCATCCTCCATGGGCGAGTAGCTCACCATCCTACGTACTCTAAAAAACGACATAACATTTGAAAATAAGCTCAATGACATTTGACCGAACACGCGTCGGGCATGGTGTCCGCCATGGAGGTCGTCGACAGGGGGCGGAGTGTACTTGGGTACAAACGGCTCCAGGGATGAAAGCTCCGTCAGAACGGCGAGCGGGCGCGTCGGTGCTGGTTGCGGACGTCCGACAATGCCTCTGTGGCTGCCGGAGACGAACAACAGCGGGGGGGAGGTGGAGGGTGCGGATGCAAAGCAAGGGGGAGAAGAGGCGAAGTGGGAGGAAATGGGACCAGGAGGGGGATTGTGTGGGCCTGGGGTGTCAAAGTCCCATGTTTCCGGTGTCCGGACTACCGCAAACCTCCCACACTTTTGTCTCCAATTTGCGGGAGAAATCGCGTTTGGGCCACTCCGCGGACCGATATAGATCGGCGTTGGATGGCTTCTGTGGTCCAGACAGCGCGGTCCGAACGGTTGCGAGAGGTCTACGGGTCTGCCTTGGAGATGCCCTTATAGTCTTCTTTCATTTCATTTCATATGATGTGGTTGCTGATATGATGTCTAGACTCGGATAGCAGTAGTATTCATGTTCCAGGGATCCAGGGGTTACCCGATGAACTGCGTTAAGTGATCCATGGTTATCCAAACTGCAAATTACTTCTAGGGGTTCAGTCTATCCGGAGTGTAACATGGCCAAAATGCTTAGTGGAATAATTGCATGGAGCAGCTCGTGAAAATAACTTCAAATGGAAGAGTTCCAAATGCAAATCCTCTTTGTAGCCGTTAGATACTTCACATGCCCTGATCATCGATCTAGTGATACTAAATTATTTGAGTTGCCGAATGATGCTCATCTATGAGCACTACGTAAGAGCCTAAGAGGTGAATTATCATGGTAAGATATTTCTCTTGTATAGGTTGTCCCATGCTTTTGAACCTTGATTGATCTGAGCTTTGAGGAAGCCGGAATATAATCCATTCCGGTATCTCTGTAAATTCTTGCATCCATATTATGATATTCTTGTTAGAATAGTTGAATAGAGATAGAGTTTGTATAGAGATAGAATTCTGTTTAACTTGTATTCTCCTCTATCTCTTCTTCTGTTATCCCCTTCGACAGATCCTCTCATAACGATCTGATCGATCAACTTGTAAGCCACGATATTCCTTCTATAAATACAAGTGCGGCCCGAGCAAAGGGTTCAACGCTTCCTATATCGTTTTTGCATGGTATCAGAGCCTCTTCCTCATTAGATCGAAAGAGATTGCATCTAGCTACCTTCCGCGACCGAGATCATGTCCACCACTTCCGCCGCCATGACGCCCAGCACCATGGGTGCGCTCTCCACCACTTCATCTTCCACCTTTGCCTCATCATCCACCACCACCAACACCTCCCTCGGATCGCCACCACAAGAGAAGCTGACGAGGGGCAACTTCCTGTTATGGAAGGCCATCGTGCTACCTCAGATCAAAGGCGCACAGATGGAGCACCACCTCGACGAGAAGAACCCGCCACCGCCGGCCACCCTCACCATCACCAAGGACGGCAAAGAAGAGCAAGTTGTGAACTTTGCGAGATCCCTCTGGTATGCACAACAACAACAACTTCAAGGATACTGTGGCGCCCCCGGCTCAATTGTGCACTAATCATACACGCAAACATGCACGATCAAGCACAGGGACTCACGGGAAGATATCACAACACAACTCTAACACAATTTAAACGGAGATCCACAATATTACAGACCAGGGATCCGAAGATCCGAATACATAAGTCAGTCATACAAATATTATCTGAGTACAGACATAGTTAGACAAGTTTTGCCTTAAGAAGGCTAGCACAAACAATGACACTAGATCGAAAGGCGTAGGCCTCCTACCTGGGAGCCTCCGATCCTACTCCTGGTCGGCTGGCTCGATCCAGTAATACGTGCCCTCCGGACCCTCCTGGTAGTAAGCTCCTGAGGTGGCATCTGGCTCCGGGGCTCCATCGTCTGAATGTATCATCAAAGTGGGATATGGGGAAAAGAGAAGGTAAAGCAACCGTGAGTACTCATCCGAAGTACTCAGCAAGTAAGGATCTATACTACATATGCAACATTATCAATGGAGAAAGGCTGTATATGTGGACTGGGCTGCAGAAATGCCAGAATAGAGAGAAGGCCTAGTCCTATCGAAGACTAGCATCTTCAAACATCTTCATGAGGCCATCATCTTGCAGCAGTAGAAGAGAGTAGAATAGCATTTTATTTAGCAAACATGTTGAAGCAAAGCCTAGAGATCCTTCCTTGACTCCCAGTGAGAAAGCGATCCCGAAGCTTCAATTAAGTAACAAGTATCCAGTTCAAGTAGTAGATCGGGATACACAAACTGAGCGTCCTTTACCGTAGGACCGACTATCGATAGATCATTCATCCCTGCAGGGGTGCACTACTGTTACCCAACACGCTCGATCAACTCTGGCCGGACACACTTGCTGGGTAATGCCCGGCCTCGGTAGATCAACACGAAGCAACGCCCTACCTAGGCTCGGCAGAGAGGTCAGCACGCCGGACTAACCTATGCACCCAGAGGTCTTGGGCCATCGCCCTGGGCACCCTGCGCGTTGCGTGGCTGGCCGGGGTGCAGGCGCGACACTGAACTCGTCAGTGAAGTATCCAGCCCAGTCCCGGCGATCAGCCCGCACGGTGAATCGTGACGTCAGACGAGCTTTCGGGAGAAACGTACATCGCAGAGGGCCCCATAACCATTATCCCGCGTGGTGGCAGTGCGTATAGGGCACGTCGACCCACTCAGATCACACACCCAAATCCGATATGCTCATTTAGTAACACGCGGAGACAATCAGAGTCTCTGAAGCTCCGCCACAATATCACACTCGAGTGCCCTTCCGGCACACTCGACATCATAGATCCCCAGCGGGTACCCACCAGGGTGGACCCGCCTGTAACAAAGGTCAAAGTAACCGTGTGGTCATAACATCAAGGGGGAAACCCGAGGAATCACCCTCGGCGGATTCCACTCGACGAAATCATCAGGGTGAACGTATGAGGCATCACCCTCGAGGTTCACACTGAGGGGTTGCACGACAGAGTCGTATCGGAAGTAGAGAAGGAGGAATCACCCTCGATGACCACGACCGAACAGCTACACTGCAGAGTATTCATCAAGAGTGCGTTACGAGGTATCACCCTCGGCACTCGATAGTAACTAAGCAGAGTCGTACAACTAAGGGGGTGTGAGGTGAGGTGTCGGTCTCTGGTCGACGATCACATTGATCGAGTCGTCGACGATCAAGCAGGGGCAACAAGGATAAGGTGGTGGGGTCACTGATGGTTCATTACCAACCTATATTAAACAGTTTATCATAGGCAGGTAAGGTAACAATGAACAGGTTACAAAAGCAGGCTATGCATCAGAATAGGAGCATACATTAACAGTAGCGAAATCTAATGCAAGCAGGAGAATAGAATGGACGATATCTGGATGCTCAAGGGGGGGGGGGAGCTTGCCTGGTTGCTCTGGCAAGAGAGAGGGATCGTCAACGGGCTGCTCGTCGGTAGTGTAGTCGTATCCAGGTGCAGCGTCGTCGGTCTCGGCGTCTATCGAGAGAGAAGGAGGGGGAGAGAAACAATAAATTCATGGCAAAAATGCAAACAATATGCATGACATGTCTAAATGATACGCCCGGGGTGTTCTACTGCCTAACTAAATGATTTAGTTAATTTAAGAATTTATTCGGATTTATTTAATTAAAGTTGGGCACTATTCATTTATCAAAATCGGTCTAAAAGTTCAATGTTCTTATAGCTAGAGGCATCTGACAGGAATACGAAGGGCGTATTCGGGTTCGTATCGAAATTCTGAGCAAGTTTCATGTATAAAGTATTTTCATCGGAGTTACGAATTATTTAATATGATTTTCTAAAGTTTTAATTAATTTCTGGAATTTAATTATTTATTTAAATTAAACATTATCCGAAACAGTGTATGCTGACGTCATCATGACGTCAGCAGTCATCCTGACATGTGGGTCCCACCTGTCATACACTATTTAGTTAATTAGGGTTTTAGCTAATTAATTACTGTTTAATTAAACTAACTAATTAATTAGATTAACCTAATCAAAGTTAAGTAACTTAACTAATTTATTAATTAATCAATTAACTAATTATTTATTTATTTTATTAATTCATTTTTTATTTCTTTTTCTTTTAAAACGTTTCAGGGGGCTAGGCCCCACATGTCATTGGCCCTAGGGGCCTTAGTGGGTTCGGGCGCCTGGAGCGGGCGCTGGGCACCCGCCCAGGTCGACAAGGGGGAAACGGGCGCTGGGCGCCGGCGGCCACCGCGACGAGCGGCAGCAGCGACGCAGGGGGCCGGGGATGCGCGCTGGCGCGGCGCAGCAGCAGGGGGCGACGGGCGCTCTTGCGCGATACATTTACGTCGGTGCCGTTTGGGTTGTGGTTGGGGGGTTTTGCTACTGTCTATCTGCGCTCTTTGTTTGTTTTTAATTTCGCGCTCTTTCGAATTTACTTTGCCTCTCGCGGGCGGAGCAAGTAGCAGCATCAGCAGCCAGTGGCCAGCGGGCTGGGCGAGGTGCGGGGCGCGCGGTGGCACGCCGGGCGAGGCAGCGGCCGCGTGAGCGCGGTCGGCCTTGTTGTGCGGAGCGAGGCAGAGGAGAGGGGGGGGCTACGAGATTGTCACGGCATGACTACGACGGGGACGACGGCGTCGGAGACGGGGACAGTCCGGCGAGTGGCTCCGCGGCGTCGAGCGGCGGGGCGGCGTCGGGCGTCAGGGCGCGGTCGCCGCGATCCGATCTGGATTGGGGGGGGAGTGTGAGGGGGGGGATTAGGGTTTGGTTGCGGGAGGGGGTCGAGGCCATATAGGCCAGCGGCGGCGGCGTGGGCCGGCCGGCTGGGCCGTGGCCCAGTTGGGCCAGGGGGGGGGGAGTTTCTCTGTTTATTTTTTTTCTTGTTTTCTTTTTATCTTTTTTCTTTTATTTATTCTTATTTTCCCCTTTCCTGTTTTGTAATTAGTTAGGCCTCAATATGATTTTTGTAAAACATGGCATTCATTCCATTAAATGCTAGGCATTCTCTACCACTGCCAAAAATTGGTTTGGAGACAAATGGGGTTCACACAAATTTATAATAAATAAAATGTATTAATCCTTGCTGTTTTGGTAATGTTAGAGCCACCTAATTAATTTATTAATTGTTGGTTACAATTTTAGAATAGTCTCTGCAATATTTGTTATTTATTGAACATTTTAGTTTCTATGTTGGATAACTTTTATTTTCCACTTTCATTTAAATATTGAATTTTGTCTTAGGAATTGAAATGCAATATGATGCTAATGATGATCAAGCACTGTTAAACTTGCTAACTTGTCATTATCAAAAGTGATTATTGTGGCTAATGACATGGGATGTTACAATTCTCCTCATCTATCAAGAATTCTCGTCCCGAGAATTAAGAGGAAGACTGAAAGAAAGAGGGGTATTCTTCGCGAAGACGATCCTCGCGTTCCCAAGTGGCTTCATCCTCAGAATGATTCGACCACTGAACCTTGAGGAATTTGATTGACTTCTGACGAGTTCGACGCTCAGCTTGATCAAGAATACGGATGGGATATTCTGGATAAGACAGATCTTCCCGTAATTCAAGCATTTCGTGATCCACAGCTCGAATAGGATCCTTGAAGCAGCGACGGAGTTGGGATACATGAAAGACATCATGTACTTGTGAAAGATTTGGCGGCAATTGCAACTGATATGCCACTTCTCCTCGACGGGCAAGAATACGGAACGGGCCAATGTAGCGTGGAGCTAACTTGCCTTTGATTCCGAGCCGATGAGTGCCTTTCAACGGAGTGACGCGAAGGTAAGCTTGCTCGCCAGGTTAATAGACTATTTCCTGGTGCTTTCGGTCATAGTTGCTCTTCTGACGAGACTGAGCAGTTTTCAGATGTTCACGGACAATGCGGACTTGTTCTTCTGCTTGTTGGATAATGTACGGTCCGACGAGTGAGCGTTCCCCAGTTTCTGACCAATTCAGAGGGGTTCGACACTTACGACCGTATAGAACTTCAAACGGTGCCATCTTCAAACTAGCTTGATAGCTATTGTTGTAAGAGAATTTGGCATAAGGGAGAGATTCTTCCCATTTCTTACCGAAGGAGATGACGCAAACTCGAAGCATATCTTCGAGCACTTGATTAACTCGTTCAACTTGACCCTATGACTGAGGGTGAAAAGCGGTGCTGAAAGACAGATGAGTTCCCATAGCTTCTTGGAAACTATTCCAGAATCTGGAGGTGAAGAGGCTGCCACGATCAGAACTGATCTCCAATGGAACACCGTGGAGTGACACAATTCGGGAAACATACCAGTCTGCTAACTGGCTAGCAGTGATTGTCTCCTTAACTGGAAGAAAGTGAGCAACCTTTGAGAATCGGTCAATGACGACAAAAATAGCATCATGACCTTTCTGAGATCTGGGAAAACCAGTAATGAAATCCATTTGAACCTTGTCCCATTTCCATTCAGGAATTGCAAGGGGTTGCAGAGTTCCAGCAGGCCTTTGATGTTCTGCTTTAATGCGTCGGCAGACGTCACACTCAGAAACATAACGAGCAATATCTCGCTTCATATTAGGCCACCAGTATCTCTGACAAATGTCACGGTACATCTTTGTGCTACCAGGATGAATTGACAGAGGAGTGTCATGAGCTTCTTTCATAACGTGTTCTCTCTCATCCTTGAACTTGGGTACGAAGAGACGGTGTTGGAATAATAGGATCCCATCCTCATCAAGATGGAATTCCGACGGTTTTCCTTTTTCGAGGTATCGCTTGATCCTTTCAACTTCAGAGTCATACCGTTGCATAGTCTTAATGTTGTGTTCTAAATCTGGTTCGACAACCAGGGTATGGAGGTAACCCTGTGGAACAATATGGAGGTTCAATTTGCGAAGCTCTTCATAAAGCATAGGTTGTGCTTCCTGAACCATAAGATTGTTGCAATAAGCCTTACGGCTCAAAGCATCGGCCATTACATTAGCCTTGCCAGGGGTGTATGAGATATTCATATCATAATCGGCAATTGTTTCGAGCCATCTTTGTTGACGAAGGTTCAGATCTGGTTGAGTATATAGGTACTTCAAACTTTGATGATCCGTATATATCTCGCAACGATTACCGAGAAGGTAATGTCGCCATAGCTTCAGAGCATAAATAACCGCAGAAAGTTCAAGATCATGCACTGGATAATTTTCTTCATGAGGACGCAACTGTCGAGAGGCATAAGCAATCACCTTACGCTCTTGCATTAGGACACAGCCTAATCCTTGACGAGATGCATCACAGTATATCACGAAATCTTTTTGGGAATCCGGGGGCGCTAGCACTGGGGCAGATGTTAACTTATCTTTTAGTGTCTGAAAGCTTTCTTGACATTTTTCTGTCCACTCAAATTTAACACCTTTGTGGAGCAGATTCGTTAATGGTTTTGCAATCTTGGAAAAATTCTCAACGAATCGACGGCAATAACTAGCGAGTCCGAGAAAACTTCTGACTTGCTTGACATTCTTCGGGGGAGTCCAATCAAGAATAGCTTGAACTCATTCGGGGTTAACAGCAATGCCATCCTTGGAAATCACATGACCAAGATAGGTCACTTCAGATAACCAGAATTCACACTTGGAGAATTTAGCATACAACTGATGTTCTCGTAGCTTTTCCAATACAAGCCGAAGATGTTCGGCATGTTCTTCTTCATTCTTGGAATATATAAGGATATCATCCAGATAAACTACGATGAATTTGTTGAGGTAATCCATGAAGATATAGTTCATCAACCGGGAGAAGGTTGCTGGAGCATTGGTTAAACCAAACGACATGACGATGTACTCATATGAGCCATATCGAGTAACAAAGGCAGTCTTCGGGATATCCTCTTCACGAACACGGATCTGATGATAACCCAACCTCAAGTCGAGTTTCGAGAAGACAGAGGATCCAGCAAGCTGATCATAAAGATCATTGATCCGGGGTAGTGGGTATTTATTCTGGATTGTGGCTTGGTTAATGGGCCGATAATCCTGAACCAATCGTTTAGTTCCATCCTTCTTCTTAACAAAGAGTGAAGGTGCTCCCCAAGCAGAGGAGCTGGGGTGGATGAAACCTTTCCTAAGTGACTTGTCGATTTCTTCCTTAGGCTTGAGAAGGTGGTGCAGAGGCATCTTATAAGGACGCTTGGCAATAGGGACAGTGCTCGGCTTCAAGTCAATGACAAACTCAACAGCTCTAGCTGGGGGTATTCCTGGAAGTTCTTCTGGAAAGACGTCCAAAAAATCTCGAACGACAGGAACGTTCTCGATCCCTTCCAGAGGTGAGGCGTTCAAAGCATTCAGAACATATATCTGAGCTTCAGCGTCCCGTGTAATGCGGGCGGTATAGTTCACTATCTCATCGGAGGGGTGAAGAAGTTGGATAACTTTAGTGGCACAATTGATCGAAGCAATGTGAGCTTTCAACAAATCCATTCCGAGAATGATGTCTATAGTGGAAGACTTCAGGATAATAGGTGAGGCAAAGAATTCGAATCCCTCGATTTCAACAGGGACATTGTGTGCCATCATAGTGGTTTGACACTGGCCTCCAGGGGTGCGGATAACTACTAGCAGATTCATCTTTTCGAATGCAATGTCATGAGATAATGCAAATGCTTCTGACATGAATGAATGCGATGCTCCTGAATCAAATAATACAGAAGCGGGTACTGAGTTAACGAAAAGGGTACCCATCACAGTAGCAGGTTGATCCTGGACTTCTTCAATGTCAATGTTGTAAGCGTGTCCACGACCATGTGCAGCAGACCCAGTATTATAGTTGCGGGCCTGATTATTGCCACGGCCAGTACAAGGGAAAGCCAACTGATTCTGAGTCTGGCGGCAGTCCTTAGCTTGGTGACCTGGTTTGCGGCACTTGAAGCACAGACCATCTTCAGGATGAAGAGGAGCATTGTTTTGAATAGCTTGAGCCTTTGGCTGCCTCGGTGGTGGAGGAGGCAGACGTGGTGCAGCATAGTTGTTCTTTGGCGCAGAGGTATTTGGACGGAACGCATTGTTGGGAATCCAGACCCGACGCTTTGGTGCTGAGCCCGAAGATGAGCCAGCATCACGATAGCGCTTCTGCGAGTCCTTGTGTTTCATCTGAGCGGTCTCAACCAGAATAGCCTTGTTCACAAGAGTAGAAAAGTCGTTGAAGTCCTGAGGAGCAAGGGCAAGCTCGAGGTCTGGGTGGAGTCCATTACGGAACTTCTCTTGTCTACGGGCATCCATGGCGATGTCTTCTTCAGCATAGCGGGAGAGGTCAAGAAATTCCCGCTGATAAGCTTCGACAGTCTTGTTGCCCTGAGTGAGGTTACGGAACTGGGTCTTCATCCATTCCATTATTGCCTGAGGGATATAACGGGCACGGAAAGTAGCCTGGAACTCATACCAGGTAACCACTGTTCCAACAGGCAGTGTACGCTTGTGTGTGTCCCACCATTGAGCAGCGGGGCCCTTTAAGAAAAAGGCCGCGAAGTTGATGAAGTTGGCAGGGGCGACATTAGCAGACTCCATCTCGTGAGTGATGTCGCGGAGCCAGTCATCAGCATCCAGTGGCTTGTCAGAGTTGCGGAACTGAGTGGGGTTGAGTCGCATAAAGTCTGTCAAAGTTATTGAAGCTAGGTTCTAGTTCTGGTTGTTCTGATGCGGAAACTGAGCCATAATTCCAGTCATGAACTGGCGGTTAAGCTCAAACTGTTGCATCATAGCTGCCATATAGTCTGGCAGTGGTGGGCGTTCAGGGGTACCACGACCACGACCACCTGGTCTAACCATCCTGCTAAGTATCAACAGGGGGTAGTTTAGTAAAAGCAATGGCGAGTATTTAGCGACAAGCATGATGTAACTCGACAACAATTAAGTAGTGTAACAGATACATAACAGTAGTCGATTAAGACATACAAATCCATACACAGAGTCGGGTACATGCAGACGGCATAACGGCGCAAATTCAAAAGCTAGACATACTAGGCGGCGTGCACGCACGCGGTAACGAAGTACACAACGAGACATAGCAAAGGCTACATCAACGTCAGAGAAAACCACTGAAACAGGGTAACTACAAGTGCGGACGACGAATGTTCGTCGCGGAAGGATCCTGCGCTCCATGTGCACTCTGATGCAGAATCCGGTCTTGAGCTGTAAGAAGAGGTCCACGTGCAGGTGTGTGACCTCCAACAGCAGGCCAATCAATACCAGCATACATCTGAGTCCTGCGCGGATAAAGGATGTGCTCAGGATGTATCCCTGCGCGAATAGCGGGTAGCAACTGTGTCATAGCATCGTAGAGATGTGCTCGAGTGGCAACCAACTCGACGGCAAGAGCCCGAACAGTGCGATCCAGAGCCTGAGTGAACTGAATCAGAACGCGCGGGTCATAGCGACGAGGCTCGTGCGGGGCACAGATAGCTGTGTAGTATCCAGTAGCATCTCCAGCAGGGGCATAAGAAATGTATCGGAACTCAGAGTCATCCAAGATATCGCTGAACTGTCCTCGGAGACGTGCGACAGCAGAGTAGGTGGCATCATGGACTGCCATCTCAATCGTCACGCCGATACCGTGGTAAAGGTGTAGCTCAGTGTCTGAGTCATCTTGCCGATCATAGATACAAACATCAGCATGGTACTGCTCCTGGTTGAACTCGCGGTAATCCTCGTAGACCATGTACTCGGGGTACCAGCGGTAGCCCAGTCTGATCAGGAGGGCGATTAGAACAGCTGGAAACCCAGGGGCATCACGAGCCCAAGTGTGAAGCACAAGCTGTGTCGTAGGACGTGGTGGAAACAAACGATCCATCTGAAACAGAGGAAATTCAGGATTGTCAAATGATAATGACAAGTTTAACACAACTCGGAGAGAAAGGTTAAACAAAACAATGGAAAGGAAAATGGTTATCAGACTAATCAGATCAATGACAGGGAAATCGCACAGATATCCAGCTCTCCGGGTAGACGGAATTTACGAGATCCTAAATGTCGGCGTTAGTAAAATTTATTTAACCCGAATAGAAGAGAGATCAGAGTCCCAGAGTATAGACAAGGAATAAAAGATCCTAATACCACCCAGTTGGCGACGTGGGCCCGTAAGCCACACAGCCAAGTTAGTAAATTAGTTTTTCGATGTCTAGACTCAACTTCGGCCAAGGAATTGGAAGGGGGCTTCCTACAGGCAGTCGGCTCTGATACCAACTTGTGGCGCCCCCGGCTCAATCGTGCACTAATCATACACGCAAACATGCACGATCAAGCACAGGGACTCACGGGAAGATATCACAACACAACTCTAACACAGTTTAAACGGAGATCCACAATATTACAGACCAGGGATCCGAAAATCCGAATACATAAGTCAATCATACAAATATTATCTGAGTACAGACATAGTTAGACAAGTTTTGCCTTAAGAAGGCTAGCACAAACAACGACACTAGATCGAAAGGCGTAGGCCTCCTGCCTGGGAGCCTCCGATCCTACTCCTGGTTGGCTGGCTTGATCCAGTAATACGTGCCCTCCGGACCCTCCTGGTAGTAAGCTCCTGAGGTGGCATCTGGCTCCGGGGCTCCATCGTCTGAATGTATCATCAAAGTGGGATATGGGGAAAAGAGAAGGTAAAGCAACCGTGAGTACTCATCCGAAGTACTCAGCAAGCAAGGATCCATACTACATATGCAACATTATCAATGGAGAAAGGCTGTATATGTGGACTGGGCTGCAGAAATGCCAGAATAGAGAGAAGGCCTAGTCCTATCGAAGACTAGCATCTTCAAACATCTTGACGAGGCCATCATCTTGCAGCAGTAGAAGAGAGTAGAATAGCATTTTATTTAGCAAACATGTTGAAGCAAAGCCTAGAGATCCTTCCGCGACTCCCAGCGAGAAAGCGATCCCGAAGCTTCAATTAAGTAACAAGTATCCAGTTCAAGTAGTAGATCGGGATACACAAACTGAGCGTCCTTTACCGTAGGACCGGCTATCGATAGATCATTCATCCCTGCAGGGGTGCACTACTGTTACCCAACACGCTCGATCAACTCTGGCCGGACACACTTGCTGGGTAATGCCCGGCCTCGGTAGATCAACACGAAGCAACGCCCTACCTAGGCTCGGTAGAGAGGTCAGCACGTCGGACTAACCTATGCACCCAGAGGTCTTGGGCCATCGCCCTGGGCACCCTGCGCGTTGCGTGGCTGGCCGGGGTGCAGGAGCGACACTGAACTCGTCAGTGAAGTATCCAGCCCAGTCCCGGCGATCAGCCCGCACGGTGAATCGTGATGTCAGACGAGCTTTCGGGAGAAACGTACATCGCAGAGGGCCCCATAACCATTATCCCGCGTGGTGGCAGTGCGTATAGGGCACGTCGACCCACTCAGATCACACACCCAAATCCGATATGCTCATTTAGTAACACGCGGAGACAATCAGAGTCTCTGAAGCTCCGCCACAATATCACACTCGAGTGCCCTTCCGGCACACTCGACATCATAGATCCCCAGCGGGTACCCACCAGGGTGGACCCGCCTGTAACAAAGGTCAAAGTAACCGTGTGGTCGTAACATCAAGGGGGAAACCTGAGGAATCACCCTCGGTGGATTCCACTCGACGAAATCATCAGGGTGAACGTATGAGGCATCACCCTCGAGGTTCACACTGAGGGGTTGCACGACAGAGTCATATCGGAAGTAGAGAAGGAGGAATCACCCTCGATGACCATGACCGAACAGCTACACTGCAGAGTATTCATCAGGAGTGCATTACGAGGTATCACCCTCGGCACTCGATAGTAACTAGCAGAGTCGTACAACTAAGGGGGTGTGAGGTGAGGTGTCGGTCTCTGGTTGACGATCACATTGATCGAGTCGTCGACGATCAAGCAGGGGCAACAAGGTTAAGGTGGTGGGGTCACTGATGGTTCATTACCAACCTATATTAAACAATTTATCATAGGCAGGTAAGGTAACAATGAACAGGTTACAAAAGCAAGCTATGCATCAGAATAGGAGCATACATTAACAGTAGCGAAATCTAATGCAAGCAGGAGAATAGAATGGGCAATATCTGGATGCTCAAGGGGGGGGGGGGGGGGGGCTTGCCTGGTTGCTCTGGCAAGAGAGAGGGATCGTTAACGGGCTGCTCGTCGGTAGTGTAGTCGTATCCAGGTGCAGCGTCGTCGGTCTCGGCGTCTATCGAGAGAGAAGGAGGGGGAGAGAAACAATAAATTCACAGCAAAAATGCAAACAATATGCATGACATGTCTAAATGATATGCCGGGGTGTTCTACTGCCTAACTAAATGATTTAGTTAATTTAGGAATTTATTCGGATTTATTTAATTAAAATTGGGCACTATTCATTTATCCAAATCGGTCTAAAAGTTCAACGTTCTTATAGCTAGAGGCATCTGACAGGAATACGGAGGGCGTATTCGGGTTCGTATCGGAATTCTGAGCAAGTTTCATGTATAAAGTATTTTCATCGGAGTTACGAATTATTTAATATGATTTTCTAAAGTTTTAATTAATTTCTGGAATTTAATTATTTATTTAAATTAAACATTATCCGAAACAGTGTATGCTGACGTCATCATGACGTCAGCAGTCATCCTGACATGTGGGTCCCACCTGTCATACACTGTTTAGTTAATTAGGGTTTTAGCTAATTAATTATTGTTTAAATAAACTAACTAATTAATTAGATTAACCTAATCAAAGTTAAGTAACTTAACTAATTTACTAATTAATCAATTAACTAATTATTTATTTATTTTATTAATTCATTTTTTTATTTCCTTTTCTTTTAAAACGTTTCAGGGGGCTAGGCCCCACATGTCATTGGCCCTAGGGGCCTTAGTGGGTTCGGGCGCCTGGAGCGGGCGCTAGGCACCCGCCCAGGTCGACAAGGGGGAAACGGGCGCTGGGCGCCGGCGGCCACCGCGACGAGCGGCAGCAGCGGCGCAGGGGGCCGGGGATGCGCGCCGGCGCGGCGCAGCAGCAGGGGGCGACGGGAGCGGCCGAGCAGTGGCGGTGCGCGCGGGGGGGGGGGGGGGGGGGGGGGGGGGGGGGGGGGGGGAGGCCAGGGGGGGGGGGGGGGGGGGGGGGGGGGGGGGGGGGGGGGGGGGGGGGGGGGGGGGGGGGGGGGGGGCGAGCGCGCGCTGCGGGTGGAAGGTCGCGGCGGTGCCGGGACGTGCGCACGCGGGCGGAGCAATGCAGCAGCAGCAGCCAGTGGCCGAGCGGGCTAGGCGAGGTGCGGGCGCGCGCGGTGGCACGCCGGGTGGGGCAGGGCCGCAGTGAGCACGGTCGGCGCGCGGGTGTGGCGGAGTGAGGCAGAGGAGAAGGAGGGGGGGCCTCACGAGGGATTGTAGGGCACGGGGCATTGGGGCGGGGGGACGACGACGTCGGAGACGGGGAGGCAGTCCGGCGAGGTGGCTCCGGCGTCGAGCGGCGGGGCGGCGTCGGGCGTCGAGGGCGCGGTCGCCGCGATCCCGATCTGGATCGGGGGGGGGGGGGGGAGTGTGAGGGGGGGGGATTAGGTTCGGTTGCGAGAGGGGGTCGAGGCCATATAGGCCAGCGGCGGCAGCGTGGGTCGGCCGGCTGGGCCGTGGCCCAGTTGGGCCGGGGGGGGGGGGAGTTTCTCTGTTTATTTTTTTGTCTGTTTCGTTAAATTAAATCTTTTTCTTTTATTTATTCTTATTGCCTATTTTGTAATTAGTTAGGCCTCAATATGATTTTTGTAAAACATGGCATTCGTTCCATTAAATGCTAGGCATTCTCTACCATTGCCAAAAATTGGTTTGGAGACAAATGGGGTTCACACAAATTTTATAATAAATAAAATGTATTAATCCTTGCTGTTTTGGTAATGTTAGAGCCATCTAATTAATTTATTATTGTTGGTTACAATTTTAGAATAGTCTCTGCAATATTTGTTATTTATTGAACATTTTAGTTTCTATGTTGGATAACTTTTATTTTCCACTTTCATTTAAATATTGAATTTTGTCTTAGGAGTTGAAATGCAATATGATGCTAATGATGATCAAGCACTGTTAAACTTGCTGACTTGTCATTATCAAAAGTGATTACTGTGGCTAATGACATGGGGTGTTACAGATACTTGATGGGTTCCTTTTCCCGCGATATTCTTGCACAGGTCGCCACGCTCTAGACGCCGGCCTAGGTGTGGCGCACCATCCATGCCATTTTCGCTGCTCAGAGCCAAGCTCAAGAGATCAACACCCGCATCGAGTTCACCAACCTTAAAAAAGGTAATATGTCCATGGCTGACTACCTTGGCAAGATCAAAAGCCTCACCGATGAAGTCGCGTGCACAGCCACGACACTCTCTGATCCGGAGATCGTCTCCAAAATTCTCGTCGGACTGGACATGGAGTACAATCCGGTGGTCTCCGCGCTCGCTGCTTGGGTGGAGCCCATCACGGTCCAGGAGCTGTACAACCAGCTACTGAGCTTTGATTCCGGCCTCACCCTTCTCCATGGCGGCGACCTACGGCAATTTGATACATCTCCAACGTATCTATAATTTATGAAGTATTCATGCTGTTATACTATCATTCTTGGATGTTTTACAATTATTTTATAGCAACTTTATATTATTTTTTGGGACTAACCTATTGACATAGTGCCCAGTGGCAGTTGCTATTTTTTGCTTATTTTTTACATCGCAGAAAATCAATATCAAACGGAGTCCAAATGCAGCGAATATTTTTGGACATTTTTTTTGGACCAGAAGACATCCAGTGGGCCAGAGAAGTACCAGAGGGGTGCCCCGAGGAGGGCACAACCCACCTGGGCGCGCCTGGGGCCCCAGGCGCGCCCTAGTGGGTTGTGCCCACCTCGGTGGCCTCCCGCACCGCCTCTTCGCCCTATAAATTCTCAAATATTCCAAAAACCCTCGAGGTAACCCTAGATCAGAAGTTCCGCCGCCGCAAGCCTCTGTAGCCACGAAAAACCAATCTGGACCCCGTTCCGGCACCCTGCCGGAGGGGGAAATCATCACCGGTGGCCACCATGATGAGGAGGGAGTAGTCCACCGTCAGGGCTGAGGGTTTGTACCAGTAGCTATGTGTTTAATCTCTCTCTCTCTCTCTCATGTTCTTGAGATGTCACGATCTTGATGTATCATGGGCTTTGTTAATATAGTTGGATCATATGGTGTTTTCCCCTCTCTATCTTGTTGTGATGAATTGAGTTTCCCCTTCGAGATTTCATTTTATCGGATTGAATACTTTTATGGATTTGAGAGCACTTGATATATGTTTTGCATATGAATACCCGTGGTGACAATGGGGTATTATATTGATTCACTTGATTTATGTTTTGGTACTCAACTCGCGGATTCCCGAGGTGACATTGGGGTAATCTATGCATAGGGGTTGGTGCACGTTTTCGTCCTTGTTTCTCCGGTAGAAATCTTGGGGCACTCTTGGAGGTTATTTGTGTTGGATTGAGTATTATGAATCTGAATTTGCTTTGATGTTATTCTAGGACGAACTCTTGATAGATCGATCGGAAATAATAACTTTGTATTATTTTAGTACGAACTCTTGATAGATCGATCAGAAAGAATAACTTGGTGTTATTTTAGTACGAACTCTTGGATAGATCGATCGGAAAGAATAGCTAGAAACAATTTCTTCTTCTGTTCTCCGCTAGATAAGAACTTTGGAGTGATTCTTCATCGCACTTTGAGGGATGGTTATATGATCCAATTAGATTAGCAATGTTGAGAGATTGCACTAGCAAAAGTACGGACCCTAGGCCTCATTTTCAAGCATTGCAATACCGTTTGTGCTCACTTTTGCTACTCATTACCTTGCTGTTTTTTATTGTTACTATTACAAAAATCAATATCTACTATCGTTACTACACTTTTATCACTATCTCTTCGCCGAACTAGTGCACCTATACAATTTTCCATTGTATTTGGTGTGTTGGGGACACAAGAGACTTTTTGTTGTTTGGTTGCAGGGTTGTTTGAGAGAGACCATCTTCGTCCTACACCTCCCACGGATTGATAAACCTTAGGTCATCCACTTGAGGGAAAATTGCTGCTGTCCTACAAAACTCTGCGCTTGGAGGCCCAACACGAGTCTACAAGAATAAAGTTGCGTAGTAGACAGCAAGCTCTTTTCTGGCGCCGTTGCCGGAGAGGTGAGTGCTTGAAGGTATATCTTTAGATCTTGCAATTGAATCTTTTAGTTTCTTGTTTTATCACTAGTTTGGTTTATAAAAAGAAAACTACAAAAAAATGGAATTGAGGTTGCATCATATTATTCATCTCTATAATGTCTTTCGTGAAAATGATGGAAAGAAAAATTGTGCTCAATTGATAGAAGAAGAATTCTATAAAATGTTTGATAAAAAATCTTTGAATGATGAGCATGATTGCAATGTTGTTGGTATGAATTCTTTGAATATCCATGATGCTAATGATATGCAAAGCTACAAGCTTGGGGATGCTATGTTTGATGAAGATGATATTTTTAGTCCCCCAAGTTTTGATGTGCAAATTTGTTATAATGGTAGCATGCCTCCTATTTATGATGATTATATTTATGAAAGTGGACTTGGAGAGGTCATGACTTTATTTAATGATGAATCCACTATTTTGGAGGAGGTTGCAATTGATTATGACAACAAAGTTCCTATATATGATGATTATGGTGATGACATGTATGCTATATTGAATAATGATAACCATGAAACTTGTCATCATGATTTTAATTTCCAATCACATGATAGTTATTTTGTTGAGTTTGATCCCACAATTATTGATGAGAATAAATTTGTTTATGTGGAGAGTAATAAAATTTTTATGCTTGTGGATCATGAAAAGAATGCTTTATGTGATAGCTATATTGTTGAACTCATTCATGATGCTACTGAAAATTATTATGAGAGGGGAATGATACGTCTCCAACGTATCTATAATTTATGAAGTATTCATGCTGCTATATTATCATTCTTGGATGTTTTACAATCATTTTATAGCAACTTTAAATCATTTTTTGGGACTAACTTATTGACCTAGTGCCAAGTGCCAGTTGCTGTTTTTTGCTTGTTTTTTACATCGCAGAAAATCAATACCAAACGGAGTCCAAACGCAGCGAAACTTTTTGTGGATTTTTTATGGACTAGAAGACATCCATTGGGCCAGAGCAGCACCTGGGGGGGGGGTGCCCCGAGGGGGGCACAACCCACCAGGGCGCGCCTGGGCCGCCAGGCGCGCTCCGGTGGGTTGTGCCCACCTCGGTGGCCTCCCGCACCGCCTCTTCGCCCTGTAAATTGCCAAATATTCCAAAAACCCTTGGGGTAACCCTAGATCAGAAGTTCCGCCGTCGCAAGACTCTGTAGCCACGAAAAACCAATCTAGACCCCGTTCCGGCACCCTGCCAGAGGGGGAATCATCACCGGTGGCCATCTTCATCATTTCGGCGGCCACCATGATGAGGAGCGAGTAGTCCACCCTCGGGGCTGAGGGTTTGTACCAGTAGCTATGTGTTTAATCTCTCTCTCTCTCATGTTCTTGAGATGTCACGATCTTGATGTATCGCGGGCTTTGTTAATATAGTCGGATCATATGGTGTTTTCCCCTCTCTATGTTATTGTGATGAATTGAGTTTTCCCTTTGAGATTTCGTTTTATCGGATTGAATACTTTTATGGATTTGAGAGCACTTGATATATGTCTTGCATATGAATACCCGTGGTGACAATGGGGTATTATATTGATTCACTTGATATATGTTTTGGCACTCAACTCGCGGATTCCCGAGGTGACATTGGGGTAATCTATGCATAGGGGTTGATGCACGTTCTTGTTTTTGTTTCTCCGGTAGAAATCTTGGGGCACTCTTTGAGGTTCTTTGTGTTGGATTGAGCATTACGAATCTGAATTTGCTTTGGTGTTATGTTAGTACGAACTCTTGTATAGATCGATCGGAAATAATAGCTTTGAGGTGGTTTCGTACCCTACAAACAATTTATTCTTATGTTCTCCGCTAGATAGGAACTTTGGAGTGATTCTTCATCGCACGTTGAGGGAAGGTTATATGATCCAATTAGATTAGCATTGTTGAGAGATTGCACTAGCAAAAGTACGGACCCTAGGCCTTGTTTTCAAGCATTGCAATACCGTTTGTACTCCGTTTTATCACTTGCTACCTTGCTGTTTTTATTTATTCAGATTATAAAAATATATTTCTACCATCCATATTACACTTTTATCACCATCTCTTCGCCGAACTAGTGCACCTATACAATTTGCCATTGTATTGGGTGTGTTGGGGACACAAGAGACTTCTTGTTTTTGGTTGCAGGGTTGTTTGAGAGAGACCATCTTCATCCTACGCCTCCCACGGATTGATAAACCTTAGGTCATCCACTTGAGGGAAAATTGCTATTGTCCTACAAAACTCTGCGCTTAGAGGCCCAACACGAGTCTACAAGAATAAAGTTGCGTAGTAGACATCAAGCTCTTTTCTGGCGCCGTTGCCGGGGAGGTGAGTGCTTGAAGGTATATCTTTAGATCTTGCAATCGAATCTTTTAGTTTCTTGTTTTATCACTAGTTTGGTTTATTAAAAGAAAACTACAAAAAAATAAATGAAATTGAGATTGCATCATATTATTCATCTTTATAATGTCTTTC
This sequence comes from Thinopyrum elongatum, assembly GCA_011799875.1. Classification (NCBI taxonomy): domain Eukaryota; kingdom Viridiplantae; phylum Streptophyta; class Magnoliopsida; order Poales; family Poaceae; genus Thinopyrum; species Thinopyrum elongatum. Next base: position 167,554,829 of record CM022303.1, on the reverse strand, counting down.
GTGAAAATGATGGAAAGGAAAATTGTGCTCAATTGATAGAAGAAGAATTCTATAAAATGTTTGACAAAAAATCTTTGAATGATGAGCATGATTGCAATGTTGTTGGTATGAATTCTTTGAATATCCATGATGCTAATGATATGCAAAGCAACAAGCTTGGGGATGCTATGTTTGATGAAGATGATATTTTTAGTCCCCCAAGTTTTGATGTGCGAATTTGTTATAATGGTAGCATGCCTCCTATTTATGATGATTATATTGATGAAAGTGGGTTTGGAAGAGTGTCAACTCTAGGTACTAATGATCCCACTATTTTGGAGGGTGTTGAATATTATTGTGATAATTATGAAAGTGGATTTGGAGAGGTCATGACTTTATTTAGTGATGAATCAACTATTTTGGAAGAGGTTTCAATTGATTATGACAACAAAGTTGCTATCTATGAAGATTATGGTGATGACATGTGTGCTATAAATAATAATTATAACCATGAATCTTGTCATCATAATTTTAATGTTCAATTTGATTATGTCAATCAAGTAACACATGATAGTTATTTTGTTGAATTTGCTCCCACTACTATTGATGACAATAAATTTGCTTGTGTGGAGAGTAAGAAATTTTTTATGCTTGTGGATCATGAAAATAATGCTTTATGTGATGGCTATATTTTTGAATTCATTCATGATGCTACTGAAAATTATTATAAGAGAGGAACATATGCTTGTAGGCTTCTCACTAATATCAAGTTTCCTCTCTATGTGTTGAAAATCTTGAAGTTTTGCTCGTTTTGCCTTCCTATGCTAGTTGATTCTTGTTCCCATAAGTTGTTTGATCACAAAATCCCTATGCATAGGAAGTGTGTTAGACTTAAATGTTCTAATCATATGATTCATGATGCTCTAGTTATGTTTCAATTCTTATCTTTTATGCGAGCATCATTGAAATCATCATGCCTAGCTAAAAGGCATTAAAGAAAAGCGCTTGTTGGGAGACAACCCAACATTTACCCCTACTGTTTTATGTGTTCACATGATTATGCTACTGTATTAATCATATTTTATTGCTTTTGTTTCAATAAAGTGCCAAGTAAAGCCTTTGGGATAGTGTGGATGATAGTTGACTCGAATCTGTGCAAAAACAGAAACTTTTGCGCTCAGTCCAGGAATTTTGAAAATTCACTGGAATGTGATTTTGATCTGAATTTTTTACAGGTGATATATATATACAAATTCTATACGTTTTCCTAATTTTTGAGAATTTTTGGAGTAGCATAAGTGTGGTTGGAGTACAGATTACTATAGACTGTTCTGTTTTTGACAGATTCTGTTTCAATGCATAGTTTGCTTGTTTTCTAGTTTCTATGGCTTATATTGATCAATATAAATTGTGGAAATGATATGATACAGTAGGCATTGTGTGTAAACAATTACTAATCTTGTCTTTGACAGTACCAAAGTGAAATGGTTTGCTCTTTATCATACTAACCTATCTCACGAAGTTCTGTTAAGTCTTGTGTGATTGAAGTTTTCAAGTTTTGGGTGAGATGTCGATATGAGGAGAATAAGGAGTGACAAGACCCTAAGCTTGGGGATGCCCAAGGCACCCCAAGGTAATATTCAAGGAATATCCAAGCAACTAAGCTTGGGGATGCCCCGGAACGCATCCCCTCTTTCGTCTCCAACATTATCGGTAACCTCACTTGGAGCTACACTTTTATTCGTCACATGATATGTGTTTTGCTTGGAGCGCCATTTTCTTGTTAGGATTTGCTTGCTGTTATTTAGAATAATGTTTTACATATTTATTTTCAATAAAAATGTCAAGTATAGCCTTTACCATGCTCATTTTGCAAGTATATGAGTTGCTGTTTCAAAACAGAAAGTTTATCGATGTTGCAAAAATTCTCGAGAAAAGTCAGAATGTGATAAAATGTTGAAACTTTTTGCACAGTAAGCTCTGATAAATTTTCTACAGTATGGTAAATTTTCATAATTTGTGGAGTTAAATAAGTATTGATACTCTTGCATTCTTTACAGTCTGTACTGTTTTGGCAGATTGCTGTTATGTTTGCATTGTTTGCATATGTTCGCTTGTTTAATGATTCTAATTGAGTATAGGAGTATTAAATATGCAGAGGCATTTAGTATGCAATGTTGAATAATAATTTTTGTGATTTGCTACAGTAGATAATGATAAGGTTTTTGCATTGGTTTATACTAACTTATCTCACGAGTTCTTGTTGAGTTTTGTGTGTATGAAGTTTTTAAGATTTAGGGAAACCGTGATATAAAAGGAATTAAGGAGATGCAAAAGCTCAAGCTTGGGGATGCCCAAGGCACCCCAAGATAATATTTCAAGAAGTCTCAAGCATCTAAGCTTGGGGATGCCCCGGTAGGCATCCCACCTTTCTTCATCAACAATTATCGGTTAGTATCGGTTGAGCCTAAGTTTTTGCTTCTTCACTTGAGTTGTGCTATTCTTGGAATGTCATTTTGTTTTGTTTTACTTGCTGTTTTAATAAAATACTTAGATCTGAAAGTTTTTAATAGAGAGAGTCCTCAATTAGCTACCCCTTTACTTAACTACTCGCTTGATCTTCACTTATATCTTTTTGGAGTAGTTTGTCATTTACTCTCGTGCTTCACTTATATCCTATGAGTAAATTGTTGAATGAATTGAATATCATGAAGTTGAAATTATATGTTCATATCATGCCTAGTGGTAGCTTCACATTGGGTTTAGAAAGTGAAATCTTTTGAAGCTTGACAATCACAATATTGGTCATACAAGCAATTCATGAATGATTACTATAAGGAAGAGAACTTTCACATGCAAATACACTATCTTGGAAATCTTTTGTGATTGTGAGCCCCCATCAAAATATTATATGCCAAAATTGTTGACGTTGGACAAGGAAGACAACGTAATGATTTATGTTTGTTCATATTCACATAGAAGTTATATTGTCATAGATCCTTCAACATGCGGTGCTTGCCCCCCATCTTTGCTAGCCAAAAATTCCGCACCAAGTTGAGATACTACTTGTGCATCCAAAAACCCTTAAACCCAAATCTTATTTTCAAGAGTCCACCATACCTACCTAAGGATTGAGTAAGATCCTTCAAGTAAGTTGTCATCGGTGCAATAAGGCAATAAAAATTGCTTCTAAAAGTGTTAGATCATTTAGTGTAAGAGAAAATTGAGCGTTGTACGAACTTGTGATGGCAAAGAATAAAAGCAATAGACTGCATAATAAAGGTTGCTATCATAAGGGGCAATATAACGTGACGTTCTTTTGCACTAAGGGATTGAGCATACAAACAAAAAGCGCATGGCAACCTCTGCATCCCTCTACAAAGGGCCTACCTTTTACTTTTATGTATTTACTTTCATGCAAGAGTCAAAGTTTTTCTCTCTATTCCTTTTTAGTTTTCTCTTTTGGCAAGCATCATGTGGTGAGGAAAGATCTAGGCACATATATCCAGTTGGATATGGGTAGCATGAGTTATTATTGTTGACATCACCCTTGAGGTGAACACGCTGGGAGGAGAAATTATAAGCCCCTATCTTTCTATGTGTCCGGTTGAAATATTTTGCTCATGTGTATGCGGTGAGTATTAGCAATCATAGAAGACTATATGACGGTTGAGTATGTGGAGCTCTTACTTAGACTCTGTTGAATAAGTTGAATTGCAATTGTTTGGTGACTAAGAATATAGGCTGTTGAGTTTCAAGAGAATTCATTGTTTGAACCTTAACATGTGAATTGGTTGCTACTTTAACATGATGAGTTTTATGAGAAAGAGTTGCTGTTATGATGCTAGGAAAAGTGATTGAAATTACTATTGATCAAACTTATGCACTTTGCTAGCATTCACACTTCATAAATTATTTCTTTCAACATTTACCTACTCGAGGACGAGTAGGAATTAAGCTTGGGGATGCTGATACGTCTCCAACGTATCTATAATTTATGAAGTATTCATGCTGCTATATTATCATTCTTGGATGTTTTACAATCATTTTATAGCAACTTTATATCATTTTTTGGGACTAACTTATTGACATAGTGCCCAGTGCCAGTTGCTGTTTTTTGCTGGTTTTTTACATCGCAGAAAATCAATACCAAACGGAGTCCAAACGCAGCGAAACTTTTTGTGGATTTTTTATGGACCAGAAGACATCCATTGGGCCAGAGCAGTACCTGGGGGGTGCCCCGAGGTGGGCACAACCCACCAGGGCGCGCCTGGGCCCCTAGGCGCGCCCCGGTGGGTTGTGCCCACCTCGGTGGCCTCCTGCACCGCCTCTTCGTCCTATAAATTGCCAAATATTCCAAAAACCCTTGGGGTAACCCTAGATCAGAAGTTCTGCCGCCGCAAGCCTCTGTAGCCACGAAAAATCCATCTAGACCCTGTTCCGGCACCCTGCCGGAGGGGGAATCATCACCGGTGGCCATCTTCATCATCCCGGTGGCCACCATGATGAGGAGGGAGTAGTCCACCCTCGGGGCTGAGGGTTTGTACCAGTAGCTATGTGTTTAATCTCTCTCTCTCTCTCTCTCTCTCTCTCTCTCTCTCTCTCGTGTTCTTGAGATGTCACGATCTTGATGTATCGCGGGCTTTGTTAATATAGTTGGATCATATGGTGTTTTCCCCTCTCTATCTTGTTGTGATGAATTGAGTTTTCCCTTTGAGATTTCGTTTTATCGGATTGAATACTTTTATGGATTTGAGAGCACTTGATATATGTCTTGCATACGAATACCCGTGGTGACAATGGGGTATTATATTGATTCACTTGATATATGTTTTGGCACTCAACTCGCGGATTCCCGAGGTGACATTGGGGTAATCTATGCATAGGGGTTGATGCACGTTCTTGTCTTTGTTTCTCCGGTAGAAATCTTGGGGCACTCTTTGAGGTTCTTTGTGTTGGATTGAGCATTACGAATCTGAATTTGCTTTGGTGTTATTTTAGTAGGAACTCTTGGATAGATCGATCGGAAAGAGTAGCTTTGAAGTGGTTTCGTACCCTACAAACAATTTATTCTTATGTTCTCCGCTAGATAGGAACTTTGGAGTGATTCTTCATCGCACGTTGTGGGAAGGTTATATGATCCAATTAGATTAGCATTGTTGAGAGATTGCACTAGCGAAAGTACGGACCCTAGGCCTTGTTTTCAAGCATTGCAATACCGTTTGTGCTCCGTTTTATCACTTGCTACCTTGCTGTTTTTATTTATTGAGATTATAAAAATATATTTCTACCATCCAAATTACACTTTTATCACCATCTCTTCACCGAACTAGTGCACCTATACAATTTGCCATTGTATTGGGTGTGTTGGGGACACAAGAGACTTCTTGTATTTGGTTGCAGGGTTGTTTGAGAGAGACCATCTTCATCCTACGCCTCCCACGGATTGATAAACCTTAGGTCATCCACTTGAGGGAAAATTTCTACTGTCCTACAAAACTCTGCGCTTGGAGGCCCAACACGAGTCTACAAGAATAAAGTTGCGTAGTAGATATTAGGGAACATATGCTTTTACATATTGCAATAATATCAAGTTTTCTCTCTATGTGTTGAAAATTTTGAAGTTTTGCTTGTTTTGCCTTCCTATGCTAGTTGATTCTTGTTCCCATAAGTTGTTTGCTCACAAAATCCCTATGCATAGGAAGTGGGTTAGACTTAAATGTGCTAGTCATATGCTTCATGATGCTCTCTTTATGTTTCAATTCTTATCTTTTACGTGAGCATCATTGAAATCTTCATGGCTAGCTAAAAGGCATTAAAAAAAGCGCTTGTTGGGAGACAACCCAACACTTTTACCTACTGTTTTTGTGTGTTCACATGGTTAGTCTACTATAGTGATCTTGTTTTATAGCTTTCATTTCAATAAAGTGCCAAGTAAAGCCTTTGGGATAGTGTGGATGATAGTTGACTTGATTCTGTGCAAAAACAGAAACTTTTGCCTCCAGTGTAGAAATTCCTGTCTTTTACTGGAACGTGGAAAAGTTCTGTATTTTTTACAGTTGATGGGTATACAAATTTCCTACGTTTTCCTAATTTTTCATAATTTCTGGAGTTACAGAAGTATGACTTTAATTCAGATCTTTACGTACTGTTCTGTTTTTGACAGATTCTGTTTGCAATGCATAGTTTGCTTGTTTTATGGTTTTTATGGCTTATATTGCTTAATATAAATTATGGAAATTGTAGAGTACATTAGGCATTGTGTGAGAACAATTATTAATCTTGTCTTTGACACTACCAAAGTGAATGATTTGTCTTTATCATACTAACCCATCTCACGAAGTTCCGTTAAGTTTTGTGTGATTGAAGTTTTCAAATTTTGGGTGAGATATCGATATGAGGGGAATAAGGAGTGACAAGACCCTAAGCTTGGGGATTACCAAGTCACCCCCAAGGTAATATTCAAGGAATATCCAAGCAACTAAGCTTGGGGATGCCCCGGAAGGCATCCCCTCTTTCGTCTCCGACATTATCGGTAACCTCACTTGGAGCTATATTTTTATTCGTCACATAATATGATTTTTGCTTGGAGCGTCATTTTATTTTGTTTTGATTTTCTTGATGTTATTTATAATAATATTTTGTATCTTTTATTTCAATAAAAGTGGCAAGGATAGCCTTTACCATGCTTATCTTGCAAGTTTATGAGTTGCTGTTTCAAAACAGAAAGTTTGTCGCTGTTGCATAAATTATCCAGAAAAGTCAGAATGTGATAAAATGTTGAATTTTTTTTCAAAATAATCTATGATAAAGTTTCTAGAGTTTGGTAAATTTTCAGAATTTTTGGAGTTAGGTAAGTATGATGAATATTTCACTCTTTACAGACTGTCTTGTTTAGACAGATTGCTGTTATGTCTGCATTGTTTGCATATGCTTGCTTGTTTAATGATTCTATTTGAGGATAGGAGTATTAAATATGCAGAGGCATTTAGTATGCAATGTTAAATTATAATTTTAGTGATTTGCTATAGTAGATAATGATAAGGTTTTTCATTGATTTATACTAACTTACCTCACGAGTTCATTTTGAGTTTTGTGTGGATGAAGTTTTTAAGATTTAGGGAAACCGTGATATAAAAGGAATTAAGGAGACACAAAATCTCAAGCTTGGGGATGCCCAAGGCATCCCAAGTTAATATTCCAAGAAGTCTCAAGCATCTAAGCTTGGGGATGCCCCGGTAGGCATCCCAACTTTCTCCTTCAACAATTATCGGTTAGTATCGGTTGAGCCTAAGTTTTTGCTTCTTCACATGAGTTGAGCAATTCTTAGAATGTCATTTATTTTTGCTTGCTGTTTTAATAAAATACTTAGATATGAAAGTTTTTAAATAAGAAAGAGTCCTCACTTAGCTACCCCTTTACTTAACTACTCGCATGATCTTCACTTATATCTTTTTGGAGTAGTTTATCATTTACTCTCGTGCTTCACTTATTTTCTATGAGTAAATTGTTCAATAAATTGAATATAATGAAGTTGAAATTATATGTTCATATCATGCCTAGTAGTAGCTTCACATTGGGTTTAGAAAGTGAAATCTTTTGAAGCTTGACAATCAAAATATTGGTCATACAAGCAATTCATGAATGATTAGTATAAGGAAGAGAAATTTCACATGCAAATATATTATCTTGGAAATCTTCTATGATTGTGAATACCAATTAATTATTTTCAAACTTGAGCAAATTAGTTGAAGTTGGAAAAGGAAGACAACGCAATCAGGTATGGTTGTATATATTTGCATAGAAGTTATATTGTCATGGATCCTCCAACATGTGGTGTTTGCCTAGGATCTTTTGCTAGCCAAAAATTCATACTAAGTAGAGATACTACTTGTGCATCCAAAAACCCTTAAACCCAGTTTCTTGCCATGAGTGTCCACCATACCTACCTATATGCGGTATTTCCATGCCGTTCTAAGCAAATTTGTATGTCCATCTCTAATTTTCAAATTAAATTTCCTTTTTGTGTGCTCGTACCGCTCATGAAGCGGCAGGGTGTGGCCAATATTTTCCATGCTAGATGTGTTATTCTCAAGATGAGTGTTTATTCACTTGTCATTGCACGAGAGTACGACAAAGGTATTAGGGATGCCCAGTCCCGAAATGCAAAATGAATTTACTTTATGTTGTCAAATAATAAATTCCTTGGAAAGTGTTGGTATGGAGGGCACCCGTGGATACGGCTAGCCATGGAAAGTGAAAGAAATGGTGGAAAAAGAAAAAAACTTTATTTTCTGTTTGGGAACCGCCTATGATATATCTAGCATGGAAAGTGTTGGGAATTACTCGGTCGTTTTCGTTGACGGGAAAAGTATGCCTCTCAAAATTTTTATCTCTCAATTTAAGCTTTGAGCTCTCGCACCTCTACAAATCCCTACTTCCCTCTGCGAAGGGCCTATCTTTTACTTTTCAGTATTTACTTTTACGCAAAGAGTCAATAGTTTACATCCTCATTCAACCTCAATTATTCTCTAGTTGGCAAGCATCATGTGGTGGGGAAAGATCTAGGCACATATGACCAGTCAAATATATTTGATCATGATTTATTATTGTTGACAATTATCTCTACGATAAATGAGTTGGGAGGCGAAACATTAAGCCCCTATCTTTCTCTGTGTTCGATGGATGCCATTTGTTCTAAGAATATGATTGGAGTAGTAGCAATCATGGAAGACTATATGATGATTGAGTATGTGGAGCTCTTACTTAGACTTTGTTGAATAAGTTGAATTCCAATTGCTTGGTGACTGAGAACATAGGTTGTTGAGTTTCAAGAGAATTCATTATTTGAACCTTAACATGTGAATTGATTGCTACTATAACATGAGAAGTTTTATGAGAAAGAATTGTTGTTATGATGCTAGGAAAAGTGTTTGAAATTATCATTGATCAAACTTGTGCACTTTGCTAGCATTCACACTTCATAAATTATTTCTTTTATCATTTACCTACTCGAGGACGAGTAGGAATTAAGCTTGGGGATGCAGATACGTCTCCAACGTATCTATAATTTATGAAGTATTCATGCTGTTATACTATCATTCTTGGATGTTTTACAATCATTTTATAGCAAGTTTATATCATTTTTTGGGACTAACCTATTGACATAGTGCTCAGTGCCAGTTGCTGTTTTTTGCTTGTTTTTTACATCGCAGAAAGTCAATATCAAACGGAGTCCAAACGCAACGAAAAATTTTGGAGATTTTTTTTGGACCAGAAGACATCCAGTGGGCCAGAGAAGTACCAGAGGGGTGCCCCGAGGAGGGCACAACCCACCTGGGCGCGCCTGGGGGCCCAGGCGCGCCCTGGTGGGTTGTGCCCACCTCGGTGGCCTCCCGCACCGCCTCTTCGCCCTATAAATTCCCAAATATTCCAAAAACCCTTGAGGTAACCCTAGATCAGAAGTTCCGCCGCCGCAAGCCTCTGTAGCTACGAAAAACCAATCTAGACCCTGTTCCGGCACCCTGCCAGAGGGGGAAATCATCACCGGTGGCCACCATGATGAGGAGGGAGTAGTCCACCCTCGGGGCTGAGGGTTTGTACCAGTAGCTATGTGTTTAATCTCTCTCTCTCTCGTGTTCTTGAGATGTCACGATCTTGATGTATCGCGGGCTTTGCTAATATAGTTGGATCATATGGTGTTTTCCCCTCTCTATCTTGTTGTGATGAATTGAGTTTCCCCTTTGAGATTTCGTTTTATCGGATTGAATACTTTTATGGATTTGAGAGCACTTGATATATGTCTTGCATATGAACACCCGTGGTGACAATGGGGTATTATATTAATTCACTTGATTTATGTTTTGACACTCAACTCGCGGATTTCTGAGGTGACATTGGGGTAATCTATGCATAGGGGTTGATGCACGTTTTCGTCCTTGTTTCTCCGGTAGAAATCTTGGGGCACTCTTGAAGGTTCTTTGTGTTGGATTGAGTATTATGAATCTGAATTTGTTTTAGTGTTATTCTAGTACGAACTCTTGATAGATCGATCGGAAATAATAACTTGGTATTATTTTAGTACGAACTCTTGATAGATCGATCGGAAAGAATAACTTGGTGTTATTTTAGTACGAACTCTTGGATAGATCGATCGGAAAGAATAGCTACAAACAATTTCTTCTTATGTTCTCCGCTAGATAAGAACTTTGAAGTGATTCTTCATCACACTTTGAGGGATGGTTATATGATCCAATTAGATTAGCATTGTTGAGAGATTGCACTAGCGAAAGTACGGACCCTAGGCCTCATTTTCAAGCATTGCAATACCGTTTGTGCTCACTTTTGCTACTCATTACCTTGCTGTTTTTTATTGTTACTATTACAAAAATCAATATCTACTATCGTTACTACACTTTTATCACTATCTCTTCGCCGAACTAGTGCACCTATACAATTTGCCATTGTATTTGGTGTGTTGGGGACACAAGAGACTTTTTGTTATTTGGTTGTAGGGTTGTTTGAGAGAGACCATATTCATCCTACACCTCCCATGGATTGATAAACCTTAGGTCATTCACTTGAGGGAAAATTGCTACTGTCCTATAAAACTCTGCGCTTGGAGGCCCAACACGAGTCTACAAGAATAAAGTTGCGTAGTGGACATCACAATCCTCCATCAACTCTGCTTCCCGTGGCCGTGGTCATGGGCGTGGTCACCAGGGGCAACATGGCGGTGGGCGCGGACGAGGCGCTCAGGGCGATGGTGCCCGCTCTGGTGGGGGCTACGGCTCCAACGCCGGGGGCGGATACAGCAACAACTCCGGCGGCGGCAGCTTCAACAACAACAACAGTCGCCGCCCCTCTTCCCGTGGTCGCCCTCGCTGCCAGCTCTGTAAGAAGTCTGGCCATGAGGTTATTGACTGCTGGCATCGGTATGACGAAGACTACGTTCCAGATGCTCGTCATGTTGCTACTGCCATGCGTGAACAAGGCGGCGATGGAGTCTGGTACGTTCACTCTGGCGCTACCGATCACGTCACCAATGGGCTAGAGCAACTTGCCCTCTCGTCATGTTGCTGCTGCCATGCATGAACAAGGCGGCGATGGCGTCTGGTACGTTGACTCTGGCGCTACCGATCACGTCACCAATGAGCTAGAGCAACTTGCCCTTCGCGAGCGGTACCATGGCACTGACCAGATTCACACCGCAAGCGGTGGAGGTATGGATATTTGTCACATAGGTCAAGCCTCTATTAATTCCCCTACTCTTAAACATGATCTAGTTCTTAGAGATGTTCTTCATGTTCCACAAGCTGATAAGAACCTTGCCTCCATGTCTCGTTTAGCCACCGATAATAATGTCTTCTTTGAAACTCACCCTCGTTATTTTTTCACCAAGGATTGGGCAACGAGGGAACTCCTCCATCATGGTAGATGCATTGGAGGCCTCTACCCCATTCCATTCGGAGCACTAGGTTGCAAGCGTCGTCAAGTCTACTCCGTCATCAAGCCCTCCTTGGCAAGGTGGCATCAACAATTAGGGCATCCATCGTCGGTCATAGTCAAACAAGTAGTTAATAAAGACAATCTTCCTTTGTCTCATAGTCAAATTAGTGAGTCTATCTGTGAAGCTTGTCAATGTGCCAAGAGCCATCAGCTTCCTTATCCCAAGTCAAATAGTGTGTCTCATGCTCTGTTAGAACTTATTTTCAGTGATGTATGGGGCCATGCCAGAGATTCTTTTAGAAGAAAAAAATATTATGTCAGTTTTATTGATGATTACAACAAGTTTACTTGGATTTATTTGCTTAGATACAAATCTGAAGTCTTTTTTATCTTCCAAGAATTTCAGAAACTTGTTGAGAGACACTTTGATAGGAAAATTATGTTAGTCCAAAGTGATTGGAAAGGGGAGTATGAGAAACTCAACTCTTTTTTCTGTAGCATTGGGATTGCTCATCATGTATCTTGTCCTCATGCTCATCAACAGATGGCTATACTGAGCGCAAACATCGTCATATTGTTGAAGTTGGCCTCTCTCTTTTAGCCCATGCATCCATGCCTCTCAAATATTGGGATGAAGCCTTTATCACAGCCACATATCTTATCAATCGTCTCCCTAGCAGAGTCATTGGCAATTCTACTCCTTTAGAGCGATTATATTATCAAAAACCTGATTACAACTATCTCAATTTTTTTGGATGCGCTTGTTATCCTAATTTGCGTCCTTACAATCACCATAAACTTGAGTTTCGGTCCACTCAATGTGTCTTCCTTGGCTATAGCAATCTTCACAAAGACTATAAGTGTCTTGAGATTGCTACTGGACGCATCTATATTTCTTGCGATGTTGTTTTTGATGAAACTCCTTTTCCTTTTTCAAAACTTCATCCCAATGCAGGAGCCTTGCTTCGTGCTGAAATAGCTCTCTTACCAGACTATGTTTCGCTTCCTGATCACGGGGGTGAATTAACTAAAACTTATCATGTACAAAAATCCAAAGAAAATTTTGATTCTGTTGATCTATGTGCTATTTTAGGGTGTCATTTTATGTGTGAGGAAACAAACAAGCCAGGCACGGAATCCCCTGCTGATCTGGCTGACAGCACGAGATCCCAGGCGGATTCGCGTGCCCAGCCTGCCTCCTCTGACAGTGCTTGATCCCAGGGGGATTCCCCACCTGTGCGCCTGGCCACATGCGGCCTGGAGGCTGACAGCCCCGACCGGATGGATCCCACCGGTCCCGCCGCGTCGCCTTCTACTACGCGTCCGCGCGACGAGACGCCTGCCAGCCCAGGTGCGCTAGGGGCTGAGTCGCCTGCTGCCACGTCTCTGCGGGACCAGACAATGGCTGACCGCGGGTGCGTGGCCGATCGCGGGTGCGCGCCTGGTTCTGCATCGGATCGGGAGCCGGATGGCGTGCCTGGTTCTGCATCGGATCGGGAGCCGGCTGGCCCGCTGGCTGCATCGGATCGGGAGCCGGTCGGATCCTCTGTGGCGGATTCTGCTTCGTCAGGATCGCATGTGCCTTCAACCACAACGACTGCTCCTGTGCCTTCTACACCCTTTCTTCGGAATACACGGTCTCGGTCAGGTATTGTCAAGGAAAAGCATACAATGATGGTACAATAAGGTATGACAAACTCAAATGCGCTTTTCTTACCACTACCGGTGAACCAATTCACTTGCATGATGCCCTTGCTAATAAGGAGTGAAAGGAAGCTATGGATAATGAGTATAGTGCACTTATGAAAAATAAGACTTGGCATTTAGTACCACCAAAACATGGCAATAACATTATTGATTGTAAGTGGGTGTGCAAGATAAAAAGAAAGTCTGATGGAAGCATCGACAGGTATAAGGCAAGATTAGTGGCAAAAGGGTTTAAACAGAGATTTGGAATTGATTATGAAGATACCTTTAGCCCTGTTGTTAAGTCAGCTACCATTCGACTTGTTTTGTCTATTGCAATTTCCAGAGGTTGGAGTCTAAGACAGCTAGATGTTCAAAACGCGTTTCTTCATGGTGTTCTTGAGGAAGAAGTGTTCATGTGGCAACCACCAGGTTATGAGAATCACAGCAAACCACAATATGTCTGTAAGTTAGATAAAGCCCTGTATGGTTTGAAACAAGCGCCAAGAGCTTGGTATTCCAGATTAAGCATGCAGTTACAAAATCTTGGGTTCACACCATCTAAGGCAGACACTTCATTATTCTTTTATCATAGAGGCAATGTTACTATTTTCGTGCTTGTTTATGTTCATGATATAATTGTTGCCAGTTCAAGTTCAGATGCTACTAGCTGCTTGCTTAAGGATCTGAAGTTAGAATTTGCTCTCAAGGACTTGGGTGATCTTCACTATTTTCTTGGCATAGAGGTAAAGCAAATTAAAGATGGCATACTTCTCTCACAGGAAAAATATACTACTGATATTCTCAGAAGAGTAGGATTGGAAAATTGCAAGCCAGTAAGTACACCAATCTCTACCTCAGAAAAGCTTACAGTTGAAAGTTTGGGTCAGAAGATGCAACAAATTATAGAAGTGTTGTAGGTGCTTTACAGTATTTAACACTTACACGTCCTGACATTTCTTATTCAGTAAATAAGGTGTGTCAATATTTACATGCACCTAGAACTACTCATTGGACTACAGTCAAGAGAATTCTAAGGTATCTCAAGTTTTCAGAGGGGCTTGGACTTCAGATTACTATGTCTCCTTCTATGCTTGTTACTACATATTCTGATGCAGACTGGGCTGGGTGTGCTGATGATAGAAGATCTACAGGTGGATTTGCTGTTTTTCTGGGAACAAATCTTGTGTCGTGGAGTGCAAGAAAGCAAGCAACTGTTTCTAGGTCAAGTACAGAGGCTGAATACAAGGCTTTGGCAAATGGTACAGCTGAAGTAATGTGGATACAAACATTACTCTATGAGCTTGGAATTAAGGCTCCACAGGCTGCGAGACTATGGTGTGACAATATTGGTGCAACCTATCTCTCAGCTAATCCTGTCTTTCATGCACGCACAAAACATATTGAAGTTGATTTTCATCTTGTCAGAGAAAGAGTAGCTCGAAAGCTACTTGATATTCGGTTTATACCTACTGGAGATCAACTTGCCGATGGGTTTACAAAACCTCTCACTATGAGAAGGTTGGATGAATTCAAGTACAGTCTCAACCTTAGCAAAGCTTCATAAGGTTCAGATTGAGGGGGAGTGTTAGAATAGTTGAATAGAGATAGAGTTTGTATAGAGATAGAATTCTGTTTAACTTGTATTCTCCTCTATCTCTTCTTCTGTTATCCCCTTCGACAGATCCTCTCGTAAGGATCTGATCGATCAACTTGTAAGCCACGGTATTCCTTCTATAAATACAAGTGCGGCCCGAGCAAAGGGTTCAACGCTTCCTATATCGTTTTTACAATTCTACTTTATTTCTCACTCGTGTTTGTCATTTTGATTTCTTGCTTCTGTGATTCCAGTTATGATTAGACTCTTGAATATTTTTATTTCCCCCCTCTTGAACGGGGTTAAACCCAGATTTCATTATAATTCGACAGAATACAGCATCCCGTAGTAACATACTATTGCTGTATGTTTTACTAGTTTGATTTCAAAGGGGAGTAATTTACTTACCCGAAAAGGCTTGCGCTCCGCTTTATAAATAAAGCCACAACCAATATAGATGGAGATATAAACACACACCAACCCTGCTGGGGATATCAACTTTACAATAGAAGCACAAAGAGCTAAAACAGGGACTAAACAAGCCAACCTAAGCCCTAAACTAAGGAAGCTAGCTAGTTCCAGGCAGTAAGCTCAAGTCTTCTCGGAGCTCCTCAACACACCTCACCAAACATGCCACCACTCCAAGGCACACTCCAACTGACGGGCCAGGCGAAATAAGCGACCATCAGTTTGATGGAGGAAGGGCCACATAGACAACGCCTCCAAGGAGGAAACCAGCATCCGCGGCTGTCGCCGTCGGCGGCCTGACAATGTCAAGCACGACATTTGCCAGCGCCTCACCAACCAACCCGAGAGAGCATCACTGTCAATCGACAACCACACTTAATGCTCCTTGACTGAGTACCACCGGCAGCCTACCTGCATGACACTGATCCCAGCAACGCCGGGATGACCTCGCATACCAATACCAAGAAGACTGCCGTCTATAAGAGGCCAAGAAGACATCGAGGTACATTGATGACAACAAGAGGCACCTAGAGGAACCTTGGTACCGAAAAATCAGATGAACACCACCAAGGCACCTAGAGGAACCTTGGTATCGAAAAATCAGATGAACACCGCCAAAAATCAGATGAACACTGCCAATTTGCTTACCTTTAATACTTCTAAGATCAAATCTTCAGCTTGTGCAACCTTTCTGTTCTCAAATCTAGATTTGGTTTCTCACTTCTCAAATGCTTACTAGCATCAGCAGCTAAATCCACACACTTGCTAAGGCTTTTACAGATGAACACCTCCATTTCCACTAGGGCTTTCCAGAAGAACTTAATTACCTACTGTGGCTTAGTAAGGTTTGCAATTTTAATTATCTTATTGCTTTCTCATCTGTTGATGTTTTAGTGTTACTACTTTATTGAAACCACATCATCCTCCACTAACAAGGAAAGCTAGCAGCGCCTCTTTTTTTTTATTCACTTTTCATATTGGTCTCACCTTTGAGGGGAAGAAGTCTGTTTGATGTTGTTGATTTCTTTCCGGCCAAGATAAACACTTCGAAAGAACGGAAATTACTGTGTCACAAATCACTGGTTGTCTTATGTTCACCATGCTTCAGAATGTTTAATCTAAGTTGAAAAATATCACTGTCCTTTCTGTTAGCCAATAAACATTTCGTGTCCAAGTTTGATTATAAACAAAGATGTCAATTCAACATACAACAAATCTGAATTCTTTCTGACTTGGTTTGTTAAATCTTATCAAAGTTACAAGTACTTGCGTACAAGGCACAAACGTGTTTCTTGAAATCGACAGCACTGTGCTGTGACAACATGTTTCTTGATTTTGTTCAGAAGTTCTGCTGCCCCTGCTGCTATGTTGAGACATTTCACAGTGCATGTTGCAGTCAAGTACCTGTCGTATAGTTTGAGCACAGGTTACAGGTTGACCTTCAGACCTCCCACAACGGATTCACCTTCCACTCGTGTAACTTTTTGTACGTCAACGTGGTTGCTGGCTTCTGTGAAATGTAAATGTCATCCAGCCTGCCTTGTCAACGCCCGGCCTAATGAAACTCTCTTGCATGCCGTTTCCGTTTCCAGTTGTTGCTGCAGAAGTATTACGTTTTCTAAATTATTTGGTGAGAATGACTTGAGAATCTTTGCAGTGGTGATTTTCTCGAATTCTTCCAAAACTATGTGGTCATGTCTACTTTATGGATATGAGACGTGAGATGACAATACTTTGTTGATATGAGACGAGAGATGACATAATAATATATTAGTATGGGTGTTATTGTCGATTTCAAAGATAGAACACTTACGTGCTAGTGTTAGGTTCGTGGATAGCTCACACAAGAGACTGGCTAGCTATCTAGGGGCAACAAAAGTAGTTGCTGTGAGCAAAGATTTTTTATATCAATCATCTGAAGTTCAGCTAGTACTACCATTTTGTTATCATGAATACACGTCTACTCTCATTACATATCCATCCTTGTGTCACGCGAATGTACTTTCACCTACCTTCATTTTATTCTTCTTCTCTTAGAGCGACTAGGCCATTCATGAGCAAAGATTTTTATGGACGACAAATCATCTCGCGAGTTAACATCAATCATAAGGTTTTCTAGGGTGCGTACGTAGTAGTACTACAAAGTACTTGTAGCTAGCTGCCTACACCTGTCGCGTGCCTTCGTGTCATCTACGTAGCCTTCTAGCTAGCTACTCTAGTTGGAGAGAAATTCAGCGATTTTTTGTCGAAAGAGACCCTCTGCCCACTGGAATTGCCAAAAGAGACCCCGTGCGGACGAAATTGACAAAAGAGACCCCCTCACTAGTGGCGGCAGGCGCGGCAGGCGACACATGTCACCTGCCGCCACGCCTGGAGGCGGCGGGCCCTGCCGCCACCGCAGGAGGCGGCCGCGCCGGGGAAAACGGGTTTCGCACAATGCAGCAGCTGGGACGGAACGGGCCAGGAGTGGCGGGCCCGGCCGCCACTGGGCGAGGCGGCGAGCGCTGCCACTGCCGCTCCCTGGCCGACAGCACCTGCTGCGCGCGGGTCGAGGCGTGGGCTAGGCCGCCACCGGCCGAGGCGGCACCTTCTGCTGCTGCACGCGCCACAGTGCGCAAACGGCGCTGATTCCGAGGAGCGACAGCGACGCTGACGGCGGTGATTCCGACGCGCGGGAATATGGACACTGATGCCCTGCTTTTTGTTCTTTCGCGCGGGAATCAGTCCTGCTTTTGCATCTGTTGCCTCAGCGGATGCGACGGCACTGCGAGCTATTGCTTGAGCGGATGGGACGGCACTGCGGGAATCAGTCACTCGCTGCGGGAATCCGATGCTGCGGGAACTGTTGTGCCGACACTACAGGGATCCTAAAATTTCCCGCCTAATTTCGTCATTATTTTATCGCCATTATTTATCGTCTGAGCCTATAAAAGGAGACACCGAGGACTCCAGCCATCCTCGAAATCGCCACTGCGCAAAGTGTGTAACACATTTTTTCAGTCGGTATGAGTTTGCTTTGCTCGGATCAAAGCATTAGGCCGAGGAAAATGAAGAATGCAAGTTTGCCTCCAGGGGTGGCAGTCCTGCGGTGTTGGTGTGGCGATCTTTGCAAGGTGAAGAAGGTGACGGATTTTTCAGATTGGTTGGGCATGAAGTTTTTCATGTGCGTCAATTATGAGGAAGATCCACCCGTAGCTATTTCAGAGTACGACAAGCCTCCGGTATGCTTTAACCATCACGAATAGATATTGTTGGTATTTTGATTGATTCTTTAATAACATTATTGTTTCTTGTTGTAGTCTCCTCCGCCTTTATGCATGTACTATCGTTGGATTGACACGGAGATGCCGGCTTGGGCAGTGACTGAGATTCGTGAAAGAAGTCGTCGTGCATGGAATAGTTTCTATGCGGAAGAGCGACGCGAGAAGGCGGAAGCTGAGGAGAAAGCAGAGCAAGAGAGAGAGTTAAAAGAATACTATGCGGAGCAACGCCGTTTTGGGGAGGAGTGGGGAAAGAAAAACAGGGAAGAGGCTCGTCGCATGGAGGAGCAGGAACGACAGCGAAAAGAGGCTCCTGAGGCGGAAAGACAGAGAAAGAAAGAAAGGGCTCGTGAGGCCAAGGCAGCAGAAGAAGCTGGCGATGGAAAAGGAAAATATCCACGCTGGACTCAGTAGATTCCAGTGGTAGTATTTTAAATTTCTCAATCGTTTGTATCTTAATTTCAGCAGTTTAATGTAGCTTTATTTCAGTAGTTAAATGTAGCTTTATTTCAATTGTATGATGTATCTTAATTTCAGTTGTACCATGTCTTAATGGAAAAAATATAGTTTTACAATAAAATGTGGCATTTTCTTTCCCTCCACTAATTATTTAACGCCGTGCAATAACTACAACATGAAATTAAGATAGCACATAATGGGAAATGGTTGCACGAAAATATATTTTTTCAATGTCTAAGATGGCGGGAAAGAACGACTGCGGTATGGCGGGAAAGGGTTGCGCGAAAATATTTTTTTTCAATGTCTAAGATGGGCAATGGTTGCACAGTATTCATCAGCTAAAATAAAAAAAAATCATTTCGGCCTAACATAAGCCGAAGAGTGAAGCGGAATAGTATGGCGGGAGATATAGGCGGGAAACATTGTTGTCGACTGGTGTATTTTTATTTCAGCATACATAGATATTTAAATCGAAAAGTCTGATACTGACATATGTAGATACAATGAGTCGCACACGTGGATAGATGAATCACCCTGGTCGACGACGACCACCTAGCCTTTCCTTAGGACTGGAAAGCGACAAGTGATTAGGTGGTCGAGTTACACGAAGACCGCGGCCGTACTCCAGTCTGGCTTCATGTGTCTGCGATTCCTGCGTAGGTGGTGGAGTATGGAATCCTTGTTGCGAACCTGATGCGTAATTGTAGGCGTATGGGTGTGACTCCTCGGGGATAAAAGATGGGCCAATAACGTCCCCTCCGAAGAATTCTGTAACTACTGCTGTAACCGTGTCGCCATGATCATGTGATGCTCCCCGTATGCGTGTGTTGAGGCCACGTTGGTTGTCCTCATCGTCCCAATTAACATCAGGTATGTCCTGCACATAGAAACATTGTAAACAAATTGTTAGAGGATAATATATGATATCATTGTAAATGCATTAAAATGTAAACATGACTACCTGATCAGATCCGTCGCCTGTACTGTCTGACCATTGTACGTGGTCCTGGTTTAAATCTGGGACACGAGTCTCGTCGGGCATGGAGATCCCTCGCGTGGAGAGATACGACTGAGATCCCTCACGTTGGGTGTATGCGCCATATCC
Source organism: Thinopyrum elongatum (assembly GCA_011799875.1). Taxonomy (NCBI): domain Eukaryota; kingdom Viridiplantae; phylum Streptophyta; class Magnoliopsida; order Poales; family Poaceae; genus Thinopyrum; species Thinopyrum elongatum. The sequence continues at coordinate 167,534,827 of CM022303.1, read as the reverse complement.
TGTGTACGCATATGGGTTTGGGGAAAGATACTGCTCGGGCATCGAATCCAAGCCCGTGCCATGGTCCTGAGATGTCTGCCCCTGACGAAGCTGCACCGAAGAAGAGCGATGCAGTGGCAGAGATGAGTCATGTCGTGGCAATGTCGTTGTAGTACTCGGACCCTCCCCCCACTGCCCATGGCTTGTACGCGCCTCGCTCGGTCTGGACGACGGCGCCGCACTCGGTCTGGCTGACCTCGCTACCGGCATGTTGTACGCCCCAGTGGCAACGTCGTCGTCTCTACCGCATCTGAACTTTTTTGCCACGTAGTCTTGAAAACGTTTCTGGAATGACTTGCGAGCTGGGCCCAGGGCCGGCATGCTTTCCGCAGCCATCTGCCCTACTTCGTTGCAAGCTTCAAGCTGAATAAAATTTGGATGTTATTTGGTTGAAATAATTATGAAATGATGGACCTAAAAAAGTTACAAGTGATTACCATCTGGTCACGATAGTAAGCTGCATGCAGCTCAATATGTCTCTGCGCCTGCTCCTCCTGTGTGAGATGTGTTGGTATAGTAGCTGGTTGACTGGCCAGGCTAGTACGTGTGTTGATGCAGTACCACTGCTTGTATGCTTGATCTGTACTTCCATCGTACGGTCTGCAAAATTAAATAATTACATAAACCGTTGTGATGAAAGCAAAGCATCTTCACGCATCGTATAATCATCGTAATAAAATAATATAAATAAAATGTACCTGAGTTGATCCACTATATCTATTAGCGCTTCATTTTCCCACTTGTGTACCCATTGAATGTTCTGTTCCCTTCAATCGTATAAACTCCAACCCCTTCCCATATTGGTTAGCCTGCAAATTATGTAACAAAGTGTGAGTTTAGTAAATTAAAAAATACACTAACTATTTAGGGAGGTCACATCTTACTTATGGGTTTCCTCATCGATACGTCTTGGAAAAGGTGGTGGAATCTCTTGATAGAGACCGAACTGTCTCATTACACGCTCTGGATTGTAAGGCTCAACACACCACATGAACAATAAGTTGCAGCGAGTCAGCCAGAATGCACTATCGCTCAACATGCCTGCTGTGATGGGTCGAATATCAAATACCATTTGTATCTGGTCCTGAGTCCACGGGTTCCATGTGACTTCTGACCCATTAAGTATCTCAAACTGCTGGTGGTATATAGGGTAACAATTTTTCGCAATATCTGGAGACCAACGTCTCCGTGCCTTTGTCCACCTGGTGGCCATAGTTGCACTGCTGCCCTCGCTAAAGTCGTATGGGTGTACGGGATTTAGTATACGAGGTCGTCCTACAGGGAGGTATTCCCAGGACCACAACTGTAGAAACTCATAGGCGACACAAAGTAACGGAGCTTTTTGTGCGAAAGAAGTTTTTTGTGTGGCATCACACAAGCCTCTATATGTATGACATAGCATGGCAGAACCGAAGCTGTATTTTGGCTGCTCGGGTAAAGGTTCATCTACCATATTCTCTGCAATGTAGATGAGACCAGGGAGAACTACGTCCCCGTGTGAATTTGGAAACAGAGTCCCGAGGAGCCACAACAAATACGCAAACAGATGTCTTTTTCTCGTCTCAGAATCGGCGAAGCTAGATAAAATACGAAAGTTATCACGAAGCCAGGCGAGTGGGATGCCCCGAGGGCCACCAGAACGTTGTGATTCTGGCATTGCCATCCCAAGACGGGCTGCTATATGTAATGCCCAAGATGGAGACACTCGTCGAGACACTAACGGCTCACCTCTAATTGGTAGAGCAGTGAGCATAGAAACATCTTTCAGTGTAGGTGCAAGCTCCCCAAAACGAAAGTGAAAGGTGTGGGTTTCAGGTCTCCACCGGTCAACGAGGGATGTCAAAAGGGATGGGTCCGAACGTAATTGGTCTTCGCATGATGTGAGCATAGCAAAACCATGTAGTCCATAAGCGTCAAGGTGAGCAAGGAAAGAATTGTGTATTGGCCATGTTTTCTTTATGGTTCGAAGTCTGAAACTCCGATAATCATGCTTAGTATTTGGGTTCAAAAATAGGTGGCAACGGTGGCCGGCGTCATGGGGCCCCTGCAAAAATACTGGCACTTCAGTCATAACCTGCACACAAACATACAAATATAAATTATGAGGAAGACGCAAATACAAATGCAAATCAAAATTAACTTAAAAAATACAAAGACATACAATTTACATTAATTATCTGAAGTTAACATCACGAGTACAATAATACAAAAAGATTCAATTTAAATTTAATATAAATAGACATAGCGAGTACAGATATATCAACATCATGCGGTGTTGTTGGCTCGATACGGGCATTCCCTACGTGAATGTCCAGGACACCTGCAGACGCGGCATCGCCTTGGTTCTCCCATCTGGCTATGGTCCATGTCATTGCGATGACGCCTAGACTGACGTCGTCCCTTGGCGGTTCTCATCAAGTTGGCGTTGGGAACCCATTTCGGCCCATCTGGCCACAGCATTTTGTAGTTCATATCAATGCCCCAGGCCCAGAACTCACCGTTCCAAGTGTTGTACAGATTGTACATGTTGAAGTACGGCGATATGTATGGCTCGACACTGATTTTTTGATCTGCAGCCGCCCGGAGCACATGACTGCAAGGGTAGCCCTCAAGTTTGGGCTTGTTACAACTGCACTCACAGGACGTTGGGCCGAGGGTGACAGCTTGCTTTTTTGATCCTCTGTGGTGACCCTTAACGTACTTGGCCCGCACATTGACCTCCCACTTATTCCTGAGTGCGTCCACTTTCCTGCAGCCATGGCTTTGGGACTTCTTTGCTTTCTCGTCCAGATGTCTCTGCATCTTCTCGGACCATGGCTTGTTCAATTCAACTTGTGCTTTGGCGACGGTGACCCTGTCTGCAAAGTATGACAGGGTCCGGTTCCAAGTTTCTTCAATTAGGGCTGTGATAGGCAGTGCTCGCACCCCTTTAAGAACACCATTGTACACCTCTGACATGTTGCTAGTCATTATTCCGTACCGAGCCCCGGTGTCGTGAGCTTGCGCCCACTTGTACAAATGAGGGCAATTCTCGCCGATCCACTGGCTCAAATTTATGGGCGTCCTACGACCCCTCCGGTCTTCTCTCTGCGGCAAGGCCGCGCGGTCGATCTCACCATTGATACCTGCCCAGATCGCATTCATTTTGGCTTCAGTTTTCTGCATGCACATCCTCTTGAATAACTTGAACCAATCCTTGTTTTTGAATTTGGAGTAAAAGTTTGCTGCCAAATGCCTCATGCACCACCTTCCCTCTAGATCGGGCCAGCCCCACTCTTCTTCCGACGCCTTAATTATGTCAAGAGCGCTTAATAATCCAGTGTTGCGATCAGAGATGATGCAAACACCTTCACGCTCTTTCACGACACCCATCTTCACGCAGCTCAGGAACCACAACCAGCTGTCTTTGTTCTCGCTCTCGACCAGTGCATATGCAATAGGAAGAAGCTGATTATTTGCATCTGCTGCAATCGCCACCAATAGTGTGCCCTTGTACTTTCCAGTGAGAAAGGTATCATGAACTGATAAAACCGGGCGACAGTGACTGAAGGCTTGTATAGTCTGGGCGAATGCCCAGAATAAGCGGTCCAGGATTCGCTCACCCGGGTTCATTGGGTTTCGACGTTCTCTCCGCCAAACTTGAGTCCCCCTATTAGCACTTGCTATCTGATGAAGCATTCTGGGGGCATAAGAATAGGCCTCCTCATAGGTTCCATACAAGTTCTGGAATATATTTTCCTTCGCACCCCTAGCCTTGCTGTAGCTGACAGGGAAGCCAATTTGATCTTCTGCATCTTTTTGCAAAGCCCTAACACTAATGTTGAGACTTGCCTGCACAATCGTTTCCATCACCTGTGCCACATATCTGGCTGTCACATTGCAGTGATTTGAAAGGGTCCCAGTTTGCTCACAGCTATGCTCCACTATTTTTGTGATATGCCATGACTGACATACCCCAGGCTTCAGTCTAGCGAGAACTCTTCCGCGGCAACCTTTCGCGGTGTGGATGCATATGACCTTCAACTCTTTTTTATCAGACTGCTTCACTCTATGCTGGCGGTGGATGGCGATTGCATAGCTAGACATTGCCTGGTAAGCAGACTTCTTATCTGGGAAAACCTGCCCAACCTCCAGGTTCCCCGCTTCTAGGCCAGAAACAGAGTGAAATTCATTGGTGATGCTCATATCCTGTAAAAACCCAGGTTGCAGTGACGCCGCCACCGCCCTCTGAGGAGGAACATCTTGTTCTTCGCTTGACTCCGAAGACGCGGAAGAATGATCGTCATCATCTAGCGCCTCCGGCAATCCCTCCACGTGTTCGCTCATGTCAACGGCCGCAGACCAATATCCTGTGTTATACACAGGCTAGCCGCCCGTCGGTTCCGATGGGCCGGCGCTAGGGGCTGATGTGATGGCCAACTCGACCTCACCACCCCTGCTACTGCATCCGGCAACATCAGTGACTGAAATAAACTCCACATACACCATCGGCTGACCAAACATTGAGTTATTGGGATTGCTTGCAAATCTCATGTACGACCCCCACGACTGATCACCTGTGACTGGCCGCAAACCCCAACGGGTAACTGTCCCATCATTTCCTCCGTCAACGACGAAGGCCTCCATTGTCATTTTTTCCTCCTGCATCCCTAGGCCAAACACCGCTCGGATGCACCTTCTGACTGCTGCGTAACCCACGTTCACCATGTCTCTCACTACAACTGTAGTCGACTCACACAAGGACACATCCACCCCGAAAGGACCGTCGCGTAAGACGTCCCCATAGTACACTAACAAATTTTCCATAGTACCTAACCAACATCCATATTTACATTTCAAATAATTAGTAACTGAACATTTAGTAGTAGTACGATGACAACATTTACATATCATACGGCTAAAATAATAATCGTATTTTTGTTACAAATATTCGGTTTGTTTTTAGAATCATTTGCTTAGACTTTAAGGGGTTGTTTGGTTAACGGGTATTTAGAGATCTAATTTTTCTCAAACTCGTCTAGTAGCGTAACAAACTAAAACTCTGTTTGCTTTTCTCTAACTACATCAAAAATATCCTAAACTGGTTCTCATAACATGCAAAAACTGAGCTTTTCGAAAAACGACTATTAGTAAAAACTGGTTTTCTACAAAATTTTCTTACAACAAGTTTTGACAAAACCGAGGGTAATTACTCGCTATCCAAACAACCACTAAATGTAAGAGTACGATAATAACATTTTAATATCATATGAGTAAAACATTTAATTTCTTCCGGTTTTATATAATTTTTTCAAATCATACGATAACAATCATTTATTTACAAATAATAATATTCGCAGCGGCATGCACATTGTTCACACCAGTACATCAATATAAAAAATATTAACAAAATTACGGCGTCATTTATACCTCAGCTACAATATGGATGTGCTTGCGAATGCAATTAAGCGTCAAAATAGTTCAAATAAATATCTGTCACCAGTATTATATGAAAGGAGTCAACCTATTATCACATGAACATAAATATTACACACGGATTTTTCTTTCCGCTATCAAAAGTATGAAAATAGCACTTGCATGTATGTGGTCATCACCTCAAAAGGGACAGCGAAGATGGAAACACAATTTCTTCAATCACGTCATCTCCTCCTTGTTTGCTATTAAGATGAATTATTTTACCTAATTACATACATCATTCAGTACATTAGCACGTAATCTTAACATAGAAAAATTAGATTATTGCGACATAACAAAGTAGACATACGGTTTCCTAACTATAGACTTATTAATAAACATACCACATGAAATAACATATCACATGCAATGAACAATTACAGTACAATTTTTTTCTTAATTACCGTATTAAGATCTTCTCGCATGTCAATACTAATGGACGCAGCTAACATTGATACAACATCTTCAACCTACTCTTCTCAAGAAAATAGTATAAATGCAACATCTGTCGTTTGAATTTTTTTCTAACTTCTAAGCACTAACATCGCATAGCTAACGACGAGCTAAAAGACTAACTAATTACCACCCTGCATGCACAAAAAAATCAATGTATTGCAAAGCTCATACCTTCATCTTCAACTTCGTAGTTCACTTCGCTAGGCAAATCCTACTCCTGAAGCTCTAAATGACTACAAAAAGTGATGAAATAATGCCTAATACAACAGAGAACACATAGTTATGAACTAAACAAAAAGAGTAAAAACATCATGCATGCGAACGAAACCAACAAAAATGGATAGATCTTACCTCCGTCTATCTTTTCTTCAACTTCATCATATTCCAAATCCAACTCTAAATCGCCCTTAATCACGAGTGAAAGTGCCTAGTGAGTTTTTCTTTCTCTCTGTTCTTACACACTCAGGGAGCAGAAGAGGAGGCCAGAGACAATGTGCTTGCACACGGAGCAGAAGCATAGCATATAAAAGGAAGAGGATCCCTGTAGTGTCGGCACAACAGGTTAAACTCACCTACCGCAGCCTCGGATTCCCGCAGCGAGTGAGTGTATTTCTGTAGTGTCGTCGCATCTTCTGAAGCAAAAGCCAGCGCTGAGTGAGTGATTCCCGCAGTGCCGTCGCGTCCGCTCAAGCAAAAGGCAGTTGAGTCCCTAGGCAGCACCGCAGCGGAATCAGTGCGAGTGCATACAAAGCAGTCGCAAAAGCCAGCTCCTGGGCAGCAGCGAATCATCGCGAATAAAGAAATAAAAGGAGCAGATTCCCGCCGTCTGTAGCATCGGATTCCCACGCGTGGGAATTAGTGTTGTCTGCAATAGTGACGCTGCCGGCGCGCATGCAGCAGCAACAGTGCGGCCACCTCCCGTAGTGGCGGCATGGCCCACGCCTCGTCGCGCGTGCAGCAGGCCGTGTCGGCCAGGGAGCGGCACCGGCAGCAACGGCCGCCTCGCCCGGTGGCGGCAGGGCCCACCTGGCCCGGCCCGTTCCGTCCCGGCTCAGGTGCTGTACAAATCACGTTTTCCCCGGCGCGGCCGCCTCCTGCGGTGGCGGCAGGGCCTGTCGCGCCTGCCGCCACTAGTGAGGGGGTCCTTTTTGTCAATTTCATCCGTAGGGGGTCTCTTTTGACAATTTCAGTGGGCAGAGGGTCTCTTTCCACAAAAAATCAAATTCAGCTACCTGATGATCTATGTTATCCCTTGTCATGTCATGCAAATGTACTTTCACCTCCACTCTAGCTCCTAAGTACTAGGCGATTAGGCCGCCTCTCCTTGATTTTCACCGCGCGTGCCGCGCTGGCGTGCTAGGCTGCTGGCCATGAGCTGATCAGACGGCCGACACGTGCCGAGGCCCAAGGCCTTCCAGTTCCTCCCCCCACACGCGACAGCTAGCCAGTCGTCTACCTCTAGCCGCCGATCTGTCGCTCCTTTGCTTTCCATTCTCACGAGATCACGTCACGCCACACTCTCTCTACCGTGCACCCTTTCGGTTTCTCTCGTGCTCGTTTCCCATGTCACCATCGCAGCGGACAACGGGACAAGACAAGACAAGGCTCCCCAACCGCACCACCGCCGCGGCCGCGGCTCGCCACATCACACCGCAACACAACATACAGACGCCGCGCGCCTCTCTGCGTGTGTGTGAGAAAGACAATGTATACAAACTAGCAATATACAATGGGGGATGAGACGATGGAAGTGTGCTGGCCGACGTGCCGTAGATTAGCGGAGTACGACTAATTGTGCTGCAAGTTGGCGGAACACTGCATGTGGCAGTTGTTTATCTCCATCGATGGCACGCGTGCTAGGAATTAGCTCGGCTTAATGGCACCCAGATTGCTGACCGGTCATGCGTGCTCGGCCTCCACGTGCGACAAATGCAGGCTAATGGCAATGTTCCGTGGTCGATGTTGTACTGAACGGATCGGCAACGCGGCTGGCAATGAGCCAATGATCGGATGGCAGCAACAAATTTATGGGTTTGGAGAACTTACGTACAAGATAGTCCTAATGATCTACTCATAAGTCTCTGTATGATATAGTATCAACCGACTATACATTCAAACCAGAGAAGAGGAGATATAGGAAGTTAGTCAAAACATGGTTTGATTTCTGGTCGATGTTGCACCGAACGGATCAGCAACGCAGCTGGCAATGATGGATGGCAGCAACAAGTTGAAGCTGGCCTGTGAGGATTTATGTCCCGGTGAGTGACGGCTTAGCAAATAGCAATATGCTGTAATATCCTACTGAGAACGTATCTGGTGCACCGGGAAAATTGGTGCTACCGGTGCATCGGACCCGTTGCACATTCAAAAATGTTCGAAAAAATCCAGAAAAAAATTAATGCATCGACACAACATCAATGTATGTTGTCACGAAAATTATAATCAAAATTCAAAACAATTCTCAAGATACAAAAATGATATATTTGATGTCAATGTGCAAATGGGCCAACTTGTGTTATGCACTATTCAGTGTCAATTTTTTGTCATTTTTGTATCTCGGGCAATGTTTCGAATTTTGATTTGAATTTTTGTGACAACGTAGATTGATGTTGTGTCAATGCACTAAATTTTTTTCCGGATTTTTCGAACATTTTTTAATGTGCAACGGGCGACCGGTGCAACGGTAGCACCAATTGCCCCGATGCACCAGATACATTCCCATATCGTACTCCCCCATCCAGAATTAAACCGTATCTACACAAATCTAAGACAAGTAATTTGGGACAGAAGTAATAGCTCTTAGTGTCTTTATGTCATATTACTTTATCTTTTTTGAATATGTCGTATTGCTTTTATCTCTTTTTTTCTTTCACGTGTAAGACATGTTAAACTGGGACCTTATAATAATTAGCGTGCATCTTCGGGTGTGGAGGCTGAGAGAGTACGAAAGTGCTTTTCTGAGCTCACATGAGCTCGAGCTCAGTTTAACTGTGTCCGAGAGAGTAGCTCTTCTTTTGTCTCAAGAAGACTAGATTTTTTTTTCTTTTTTTGCGGAAAAACGGATTTCATTACGATCATGTTTAGTGCATCCAAGATTTTTTGCTTTTCATTGCTACATGCCATATCACTACTTTTAAAATATTTTCTTATAATAGAAGCAAATAACTCTCTCATCCTTTACATTTTTTTTAACAAAGTACAATCGTAGATGCCCACATACACGCACATAAACTCACCCCTATGAACGCACGCACGCACACTCTACCTCTATGAGGACCTGCGAGATACTGAGCTGGCATCATATCTTCAGATTGATAAAGTCACCACCAGTGCCTCGTAGTAGACGCTCCTACTGAACGAACATTGTCGGAAAGACTGAGAAATCCAAAAAAATGTGAGAACCAGTGCCAAGTCTAATACTAGAATCCTGGTTGGCTGTTTTCACCACAAGGAAGCTAACCATCCGAGGTACACTCAGTTTTCCTTGGCCTCTAAATTTGGAGAGTAGCAATTCACACATTAAGAACTCAGGTGTTGCAAACTTTAATTCTAAACGGCACCCATGTACGTATATAAATCTCTCGATAGTTTGCTCCAATCCCATTCTCATGTGCTCGTGTCACTCTTGCACCAATGTCCTAGTCATAGCCAAAACATAGCTAGCCCTCAAGGGGAGTAGAAATATTGTTTTCTTACAAAAAAAAACATGACAAATGAATTTTCGGTTTAAACCAAACACTCACCCCTCTTCAAGAGATTGATCCACATTTCTCTTTATCGTTTTTGAAAACATTGCAGTACTTTTTGTTCTTGGATTACCAGTATAAAGTACGATCTATCGGTGCCTCGTTCGAGATCTTCTTCCGTACCAACCTTATATCAATTTCCATTTGACAAGATCGTGCTTGGATTGAAGCAAAAACTACTAAACTTATATATCTTATGCACACGCGCACGTGTAATTTATTTCATTGACACACAATTTCAGTTAGCATGGTCTCTACATTTAGTTATCATGAGTACACATAATAATATTCCAAATATTAATATACAATGTTCTTGTTTATAGAATTCTAATGTCTATCACATAACTTTTGCCTTATCATTTAGTTATCGTGAGTACACATAATAATATTCCAAATATTAATATACATTTGATCTAACTTATGTTATCTTTTGCCTTATCTTTTACGCGTTAACACATCAAAATGATGGGAAAAATATGAAGAAGAAAAAAAGAACAAAACCGCAAGCCTTTACAGACTATTTTGTGGCGCTTATATTAATTGTGTGTTTTCAAGCGCGGGGGGGGGGGGGGGGGGGGGGGGGGGTTGGGGGGAGCATCTATGTGCATGTGTTTTCTGTATATTTTAATATCCTTAAAAATATTTGTAGAACTATGTACAATCTAACAAATACCTTAATAGAGAATTCTATTGTATAATTAAGTATAAGAAATAGAAAACAATATTTATGAGAAATAGCCATCGAATCATTAGTTTTATTTGTGTATTTGGCCCCAAATGTAAAGGGTTGCTCTCCCATGTACAATCACAACTCCGATCTCTCAAGGCTCTAGCTCAACAGGATGCAACTGTTTTTTGAGTCACGAGCACGAAAACACCAGGATGGACCTATCCCTCTGATCTTTTGCCGATGTTGATCTCTCGTGGGAGAAGCAACCAGACTGCACATATGCTGTGGAAAATCACGCTCTTATACCTAAATATTGTTTGTTCCATCTCTTCGAGACTTCTATCGGGATCGGCCTACCTAATTTCAATTTTCATATTATATTTCTTGGGTAAATGGAACCTTTTCATTCTACCCTTGTGCACATATTCGTGACAGCTCTGCCAAACCTTCAAGTCGAGTTTTAAGAGCCTTTCATATTTGTGATAATAAATTTTGCCTTGCACATTGTGTAGTTTTTAATATATGGTATATTTATGTTTACTTGGAGAGCTTATTTTGGATCAGACATATACTTATTTTCGTATTTCAAGAGCTCATGTTTGGACTGATGCAAAACATATTTATACTAAACATACACACTTTTTATAAATATAATGTATTTATTTACACACAATCTTAATTATTATGTTCTCTATTTTTTAGTTACATGATTACCTCTATATAAATATTATTATATAGTGTTTTTGTTACAGAATGCTAATGTCTATCATAAAAAATAAATTTGAACCAAGTTATGTTACAATTTTTTAATACATTAAACACATAAAAATGAAAAACAATATGGGTAAAATTAATGAGAAACAAAATCATGAAATTTCACACACTAATTTGTGTCACTTGTATGCATTAGTATCTATATATTCGCACCACGCGCCCATGTATGTGTAGTGTATGTTTTAATATCCTTGCTAATCTTTCTAGAAGTATGTGTAAGCTAAGAGCATGTAGGAGCATCTCTAACTGTTCCCCTATAATTTAGAGTAGGATACAACCGAGTATATTTAGAGGAGGATAATTGTCCTCCTCTAGCAGTCGCAGGATCTAACCAATCTCTCAAATTTAACTCCACAAACAAGTGACTCCACATGGAAGTTTCTTTGCATCTTTTTCCTTCTTGCTTCTTCTTCCTACCGACGACTAGCCTAGACAAGGACAATGGCGGGTCGGGAGATGCACTTAGGACGGCGAGACGCACACACGCATCAGCAACACACGCGCGCACACACACGCAAATCAATCAACCATCCATCCATCAGTGCAGGTCCTGGCTGACTGCACGAATGGCATTGCCGGCGGCTGTGCACGCACACGGAGCAGCAACACACACGCACACACCCTGTAACAATAGCATCACTCTCTCTCTCTCTCTCTCTCTCTCACACACACACACACACAACACACATGCACACACGCACACGCAATAGCAGAACACACATGTGCACGAGGTGAACGCAACGGCGTCGTGTGGCGAGGGCAAATAAACCCACTTTGAGACGCAATGAGATATTGTCATCTATTTGTCTCAAGTACAATGTATATGCTATATTCTAGACCTGAGGTCCTCGCATGTTCTCGGGATGAGAATCGACTCACTTAGAGTCTATCAAACGCTACTTCGTAACCGAGTATTTATAAAGGTAGCCTTCAGGTGAGTCATGATACATGCCGCGAGACATGGTTGGCCAAGATGGGATTTGCCCCTCCTATACAGAGAGATATTCTCTGGGCCCTCTAGGGTGATCAGATTCAGAAAGCATGGTCATGTGATTTAGGTTAAGAGTTAACCCGAATCAAGAATCTGTATCACAGTTTTCAAAAAAGAGAGGTTGAGCTAGCACAAGGGTGACAAGGACTCGCATTGAGCTCGAAAAAATATATCGTGAGGAAAAATGACTGTTGCATATGACACATTGTCGAGGTTCGTCAAAAAACTCCTCAAACCGTCCGTAACCGTCTAGACCGCGCGGTCCGGACGTGTCTTGTCATCCAACGCATGCCTGTATTGGTCCACCGATCGGTCCAGACGCACTCTTTCCCGTAAATGTGGAAGCAAATAGGGGGGCTTTGTGGGAGTCCGGACCGCATTCACGTAGGACTCCGACACCCCAGGCCCACTCAAATCCCGCTTCCGATCCGATTCTCTTCCACTCCGCCTCTACTCCCCCCTACTTTGCATCCGTGCTCTCCTCCTCCGACACCGCCGTTGAACCTCTCGGCCGCCACCGAGGCATTGCCGGACTTCCGCCGCTGCCACCCATATGCCCGCTCGCCTTATACTACGGTGTCGTCCACCTAGGATCCGTCCGTAGTCAGGTACCCTCTGTCCCCTTGTCGACGACGTCAATGGCGGACACCACGCCCAGCAGGTGTTCGGTCAAATGACATTGAGGTTAAACTTCATGTCGTTTTTTAGAAAGATGGCGGGGCCCTCGACCATGGAGGATGAGTTGTTGTGCGATGCGTGGTTGACCGTATATGCGGATTTCGTAGGCAGGAGCAGAAGAGGCTCTTTTGGCAACGCGTGCATGATTCGTTTCGTGCGCAAAAGCATTTTGCGCCCTACGACATGCACATCATCCATGAACGTAATGTGAAAGCCTAGTGTATCGATGGTACACCATCCGAAACTCCGCCACGAAGTTTTGTGGCGAGGTTGATCGGCTGGAGGCAATGGAGATCGTAAGTTTGGATTCTTCTTGCTTAACTTGTTGATTGATTCATTCTCAATGTTGCTCTACACATTGTGTAGTCTGTACGCGATGCCATGATGTACCACAAGGCAGAGGGCAGAACATTCACACACACATTGTTGGATGAAGCTCAAGGGGCAGTATTTGTGGGACAACATGGTCCATTCATGAAAAACTTGTTGAACATCCGGTTAATCTCTTTGAATTTGAACCAATATTATACTAGACTTATTTACATGCTATGTATGTGTTGACACACGAACACGTCACGTGTACCCTCGACGTCGGGGGTGATGCACCGCAACTCACGTGAAAGGAAACCCGACCGACAGCGCGATACGCAGGACAACCGGCGGGTGCTTTTGCAGACCCGAAACCCCACACGCCCGGGAGGTACCCCGTCTGGAGGCGTGGCGGCTATGGGCTGCCCTAGGTCGACCTGATCGCCCCTAGGGCCTCGTGGATCGTCGCCCTGTAAGAAGAAGAACGAACGAAGAATGAGAAGAAAGATACAAGGGAGAAGGTAATAGTAAAGGTAAATGTGGTAGATTGATTTGTTCAATTGTGTGTTGTTCAATCGGCCGTCACCTCTCATCTATTTACGACGAGGCTGGACTTCTTGTACAAGAAAAGGACTCCAAATCTTTCCAAAATTAACCGAACTCGGATTTAGGTAAGTCTGAGACATCAGTTCAGTTTTTGGGTCTCACAGGCCACAAATGACCTCGGATGAAGATGCGTCCAAAAGCAAATTTAACCGTTTCGATGAGACGAACAACTTTCATGCTGAACGTTTTTCGATTCGAGGCCATCTTGAAGGACTAATAGCTCGCGCAAAACAGACAATTACTAGCGCTATCCATCAGACATCAGCCATATGAGTGTCTAATGGGGTGCGCCAGTTTTTGGCTCGTGACAGGGCCGCACTCCAGTGGCTCTAACTTTTGCATACGACCTCGGATTGAGACGATTTTTATATCAAAATCGATCGTTTCGACGAGACAAAGTTCAAAGATGTTCATGTCGACAATATGGAACTTTTTCATGTAGATCACTTCTCCATTTCATGCCATCTTTATTAAGTTCTTGATCGTGCCAAAATCTGGTGTCAACACATGCCCCCCTGTTTTTGGGCAAAACTTGTGTGCCAAAAAATAACTTGCACGGTATTTGTTCTAAGCACGATGTCAACACTCCATCGGCCATTTGCATGTTTTTAGGACGATAAGTATATATCGCCATATTTACTCTTAGGATGATAATTGTGTATCGGTCATTTAGATTAGCAACAAAAGTGTAGCTAATGGAAAGTATGATGATGTGGTAATACCCTTGCATGATGTAGGAAGTTATATTGCATCCATGGATCGAAATAAATCCATGGAGGGTAATTGATCATACCTGAGGATGATTTCCATGGCAAAGGCATCAATGGCATGGTTGAAGAATATGGATAATGTCTGAACCAAAGATTTTGATGTGCAAACCTTCGACTTGGTTGTTCATAGTTTTCACTTTTTTTCCTTCTTCACCTTTGCCACACTTCTTGTAATGGAAGCTTGCATATAATTCTTATTTTGCATACTTCTTTTAGGAACCCATGCCATGTTCCTCTTTTCAAGTTCTTGTGCACTAAGAGTTTGCAACTTCTTAGTTTGCCAATACGATAAGCCGAGTGGGCATCTCGACTGTGATTTTGTTTGAACTAATGACAATTCTTGTTTTAACTTGTGCACTTTCAACTTCTTTTCTTCAGATTTGGCACTTTGATTCTCAACAATGATTGCTTCATCTCATTGCTTTTTGTAGCCAATGTCAACACTTTAATGGGCTCTTTATCCTTTAACATCAAATCTGAATTGGCACTCTTGCGACGATCTTTTTTAACTCGATATACTTGTTTGACCACCTCTTTCTTCTTTCTTGAGCTCCGGACGGATTCTTTTTATTGAAACGGTCTTGAACATATGACTGCTCACTGAACGTTGATCTTCTTGGAGCTGCATAATAATGGTGAGATGGTTTACAATAGGATGGAGAATGTGCCCTTGTATCATACATGTCCCGTGATGGATATGGATATGTATGAGCATAGGGAGGGATCCACAACATTGGCATTGGCGGCCCAAAATAAGGATATGAATATGTTGCATTAAAATTATCACTTTGCCAATACCGATCCTCATATTTGCGCCTTGGGTGTGATCTTGATTTCTTTGCATGATTTGGCCGATAAGCATTCTTCCCCTCACTTATCTACTGATATTTTTGCAATAGCTGCACGAAAGTGACTTTCGGCTTTTTACCTTTGTGCTTACCTCGCCATTTGCTTTTCTTTGGTTGTGCTTGCATCAATCTTTGGATTTTCTCGTTGCCCCCAGTATTAGCGTCTTCACTTCAACTTTAATGGAATTTTTGCCCTCAAGAATATTATCATTGTGCTCTTGAACAACTTTCTTACATGAAATCTTGATCCCATTATCCGCAATTTTTACCTTCTCGTGTTTAAATGGATCGGCTTGAAGCAGCCGATGCAAAACCGTTTGCTATCAGGACCAATCATAATAGACTGGTCATCCCTTGGTGTTTCAACAAATTTTAATCGTCCTTTAGCAATGATCGATTTAACTATTTGACGAAACATGTTTTAATCCTCAAAATTATGCTTGGACGAATGATACAACTTACAATACATTCGTCCTTGGATTGATGGCTTGACATGGTGATAAGGAATTCTAATGTAATTATTTTTCAGCAACAAATCAAATATTTGATCACACATGCTTGAATTGAAGGTATGCTTCTCGTTTTCTAACCGATCTTGGTGTGAGAACGGCTTTCAAGGAAAGCAAACGAATGGTTCAGAATATCACCATTTGACTATGCATTGTGTTTTGCACTCTAACTCCGATGTCTTTGGATAAGATATTATATTAGCACCGACTTTCTCAAAAGAATTTAATCTTGGCTTTAAATTTCTGAAACAAAAATAGTTAGAACACACGTGTCTCAATTGATACCAAGTGTAAGCCAAGTATGAAACAAGCAAAGCTACCCAGTTAGATATAAGTTCTAAGTAAATCAACATAGAAAGTTTTGGCTGCAATAATAAGTTACTATTGGTGTCTTTAAATGGCACAATGTGTTGGTCGATATGTTTTGCAACGATTTTATTGCAAACAAATAAATGCGTCAACAATAGATGCATCAACAATAAAGTTGCGACCAAATCGGGAAATAGGTAAATCCCGCGCTATACATACCTCTTTAAATATATTGGGAGAGTATGATGGTTGTGTGATATGAACAATAGCTTGCTCCAATTTTCGATAACTCTCCAACACCTTATCGTCTTCCTTTAACATAATAAATTCGGCACATGTACTATTTGATTTGGCCTTTTCAATAACCGAATTACGTTTGTTATCCAACTCATTATTCTTTTCATAGGTTCCTGTAATTATCAAGACTTATTTTTCTTAAATTGATTCGGCACATGTAATGTTTGATTCGGCCTTTTCAATAACCGAATTAACTTTGTTATCCGAATCACCGCTCTTTCTTTCTTTGATTCGCAATGCTGCTTGTTCTTGTCTAAACTCAGCAAACATTGCAACTAGGCTATCTTTAAGCTTTTTTCTCCCAATTTCAGCCCAGTCTTCATCGGATAGCCCCCCAATACTTTTAGACACTTTTGGCAATTATATGTTGCCGAAATTCTGAAATTATGGAGAGGGGCAGCATTATATGCTACGGTACTAGGTGAAGACGCATGTGCTCTAGTAGAATTTTCACTTATTCGTCCATTAACATGAAGGTGCGGATCCGAATTATGAACATCTACAATTGCGTATGGTGCCGAAAAATTAGTAGCACAAGGTGTAGCATATGATTTTTGAGGGTAACTGGCCGAATAACTAGTAGTAGCATGGCCAATTCCCCTATCCATTGGTATGTTTGGATTAACATGTTGCAAGTTAGTCGTCGATGAATAAAAAGGTGAAACACTTTGTTGCATGCTATTGAAAGTTCCTACATGAGGTGTTTCAACTTGATTAACCGAACTCATCATGTTGTTCATCGGCATATGGATTTGTGGGGTTGCCGATGCATGTGAGTTTTAATACATATGTTGCATGTTACTAAAATTATATGAGGTAGAAGCATGGAGATTTTGTTGCATCGACTCTTGCACATAATTAGATGCATGATTGATAAAGCTAGGGCTAGCTGATACATTATGCTCATTAAACGATCTAGCAACAACATATGCATTATTTGCATCAACATAAGTGAATTGGGTATTCATATTACCTTTGTAGATTGCAAACCCTAGATGACGATCTCTTCGTAGCAAGAACGGGCTCAAGACCGTTCAAAGCTTTGTCCCCAGCATAGTCGCCAAAAAGTGTGTTGACACACGAACACGTCACGTATACCCTTGACACCGGGGGTGATGCACCGCGATTCACGTCGAATGAAACCCGACCGACAACGCGGTACGCAGGACAGCTGCCGGGTGCTTTTGCAGACCCGAAACCCCACACGCATGGGAGGGACCCCGTCTGGACGCGCGGCGGTTATGGGCTGCCCTAGGTCGACCTGATTGCCCCTAGGGCCTCGTGGATCATCGCCCTGTAAGAAGACAAACGAACGAAGAACAAGAAGAAAGATACAAGGGAGAAGATAATAGTAAAGGTAAATGTGGTAGATTGATTTGTTCGATTGTGTGTTGTTCAATCGGCCATCACCTCTCATCTATTTATGAGGCGGCTGGACTTCCTGTATAAGAAAAGGACTCCAAATCCCATCCAAATCTTTTCAAAATTAACCAAACTCGAATTTATGTAAGTCTGAGACATCAGTTCGGTTTTTGGGTCTCACAGGCCACAAACGATCTCGGATGAAGATAAGCCCAAAAGCGAATTTAACCGTTTCGACGAGACGGACAACTATCATGTTGAACATTTTTCGATTCAAGGCCATCTTGAAGGCCTAATAGCTCGCGTAAAATAGACAATTACTAGCGCTACCCATGAGACATCAGACATATGAGTGTCTGATGGGGCGTGCCACTTTTGGCTCGTAACAGGACCGCACTCCAGTGGCTCAAGCTTTTGCATACGACCTTGGATTGTGACGATTTTTATATCAAAATCGATCGTTTCAATGAGACGAAGACAATCCGTGAATAAACTTTTCTCGTATGAGGATGTCTTGGAGGCCTAATCTACCGAACAGTACTCTGCATACAAAATCCTAGTACTTCGAGCACAACTTCGGCCCTCGAGATGAGATCGGATGGCGATGGGCCAAAGTTCAAAGATGTTCATGTCGACAATACGAAACTTTTTCATGTAGATCAGTTCTCCATTTGAGGCCATCTTTATTAAGTTTTTGCCCGTGCCAAAATCTGGTGTCAACAGTATGGATGATTTGTGCTATTTTCTATCTAAACTTTGATGAATTCCGTCTCATTTGATGTAATTTGTCTGGTTAATTGAAACCCGGTTTAAAATGTATGCAGATAGTTTGGTCAGCTCCCGCATCCATGTCTGCAGACTGGTCCCCTATCCGTAGACGAATGCGGTGTCCGAGATGCCCTTAGACTTGGCCACCCATGAGCGAAGATTTTTTTTATGAACAAATCATCTTGCGAATTAACACCATCATAAGGTTTTCTAGGGTGAGTAGTACCGAAAATGCCAAACGGAGACCGAGCTCCATGGAGGCTTTTATTTGAAAACTTTAAAATTCAAACTTTTCAGTATCAAAAAATTCTGAAAATAAATACACATATACCTAGATACATAATGTACATGTGTGCAAATTTTCAGGTCAAAATACATTAAAATGTGAGCTACACAAGAAGATAAATCTGAGGCTTTTTAGCATATGTACTGTTCATTTTTTAAATTCATGATTTTTTTTGTGCGGCTCGCAATTCAAGGTTTTTCATCCGGAAATTTTTCACACATACACTTTACATCCTTGCATACATGTGTATTTTTTTCAGAAATTTTTAAAACTGAAATTTATGAATTTTGAATTTTTCAAAATAAAAGACTCCATGGAGCTCGGTCTTCAAAATGCCCTACTCGAGTAGTACAAATTACTTTTAGCTCTCTACAGCTGTCGTGTGCCTTCGTATTATCTAGCAGCACTCTACGTAGCTACTCTACTAGAAGAGAAATTCAGCTACTCATTTTTGAAGAGTAATTCAGCTACACTCACATGATCTATGTTGTCCATTGTCGTGTCATGCAAATGTACCTTCACCTACCATTCTAACTCTGGCCTCTAGCCTCTAACCGATTAGGCCTCGTCCTCCTTGATTTTCACCTCGCGGGCCATATGCTGGCGTGCTAGGCTGCTGGCCATCAGGCCATGAACTGATCAGACAGCCGACACGTGCCGAGGCCCAAGGCCTTCCAGTTCCTCCCCACACACGCGACAGCTAGCTAATCATCTCCTCTTCCCTCAAAAAAAAAAAAGCTAATCATCTCCTCTAGCCGCCGATGTGTCGTTGCTTTGGTTCCATTCTCACGAGATCACGTCACGCCACTCTCGCTCCCGTCGTGCACCTTTCGGTTTCTCCCGTGCTCGCGGCCGCGGCTCGCCACATCACGCCGCAACACAGCACACACGCCGCCTCTCCCGTGTGTGTGAGAGAGAGACCAATGTACTACGAGCTAGCAATATACAACGGGGGATGAGATGATGGACTGTGTGCTGGCCGACGTGCCGTGGATTAGCGGTCAGCGGAGTACGACTTTTTTTTTTGCGGGGAAGCGGAGTACGACTAATTGTGCAAGCTGATGCGGAACACCGTATGTAGCAGTTGTTTATCTCCGCTGATGGCACGCATGCTAGGAACTAGCTAGGCTGAACCCCACCCAGATTGCAGACCGGCCCTGCGTACTCGGCCTCCACGTGCGACAGATATATATATATATATATATATATATATATATATATATATACATGCTGGGATATAGAGGGATTTGGTGAAATCGTTAATGTATTATTGAGCCTCGAGGACGAGTATATATATTGAGTACAAGATTTGGAGGGCAAGAAACCTCTCCTGAAGATAAGGTAGGAGACTGATTACAAATTCTAAACTACCAAACACATGTAGCCCAAATATATCTCTAACATCCCTCCGCAGTTGTAGCAGTAGCGTCGCAGACAACATGAGCGTCGCGGACGGTCAGACTGGAGAGAGTAGTCCCCGTCGGGCTGACATGCCCCCGCAGTCGTAGCGGGAGCATCGTGGACGGTGTCGCATCGCGGACGCGTTGACTGTAGAGGAAGCCGGCGAGTTGCTCAAGCAGATGATAGCCCTTTGTGCCGATGTCGAGGTAGCCGAGAGCGTAGGGTGGTGTAGCCGTGGTCGAGGTAGACGTGCGAAGAACGCCCTGGTCGATGTTGAGTCGGTGTGGCCGATGTCGAGGAAGTCGCCATGGAGTCGCGGGCGCAAGGAGGCGCCGAGTTAGTCATGGACGCAGTGGTGTCGAAATAGTGGTGTGCTGGGAAGAAGACGGTGTTGACTACGTGTCGCGTCGGGTGTGCCAGACCCGGGGACACGTCGTAGACGAAGGCACGCGTCGGTGTTGCCAGCACCGAGCATGCGTAGACGGCGTGGACCGCGTGCCGCAAAGGCGGCGACGGCTACGGGGTTAGCCGGCGGAAGGATCTCGGGGCGGCGGCGTGGACCGCGGGCCGCGACGTGACAGCCCAAAGGGGCGTCGACGGGAGCGGCGCGCGGGTCGGGGCAGCCTACGGGAAGACCTCGGGGCGGCGACACAACGGTCCGAAGAGACGACGCGGCGGCAACCCATGGCTCGATCGGCGGAGGGGCGCGCTGTACTCGGGACGATCTTCACGGACCTGCGGAGGTGCGCGCAACCGACGGGCCAGGTAGGTCGCACGGCGTAGATGAGGCGGATCGCGGCGGCGGGCGAGTGATCAATCCGGTCGCGCGCGAGGTCGGGGACGCCGCTCGGTGGAGGCAGGGTGGCGGCGGAGTCCAAGATGAGGCGGACGATGCCGGATGGCGTGGGACGTCGTGCGTACGAGCGCGTCAGCGCCGGCATCCGGGCTGCCAAAACAGCGCCGTCGCCCGGGCAGCGAGGCCCGAGCGACCAACGTAGCAGTGGCGCCTGAGCTGAGGCAGCCGACGAGCCTGACACAGTCGGCCCAACGCAGCCGGGGACGAGGCCGGCGAGGCACACCATAGGGCCGCCGTGCAAACGCGGCAGAGGCGGGTGGCGATGGATGGCGTGGATCGACGGGCGGGCCGGTGCGCGAACGGCGGTTGTGAAGAGCCGCCGCATCGTGCGAGGCCGCCGGGTCGGGGCGATGCAGGTGTCCCGGTCGGAGAGGGCGGTGACGGCCGGCGTACATCGACGAGTGGGCCGGTGCACGGACGAGGGCCATGAGGGACCGCCTGTCGCGCGAGGCCGCCGGGTCGGTGAAGAAGTCGGCCGGTCGCGCCGCTGTCGGAGTAGAGGCGCACGGGGGTCGATGGCGGCGGCGGACGAGGCAAACCGATCAAGCATAAATCGGAAAAACAAAAAGAAAAAACGCAGATCAAAAGGATCGGCGAGAGAGCGATAAAACCCGAAGCAATGGCTCGGGAAAAAAGACTCTAGGCAGCCGGTTAACATGACCGGCGGACGAACCCTAAGTACGGGCGGCGCGGCCCGCGGCGGCGGTCATGAAGGCCGACCGCCATGGGGGCGGCGCGCGTTGCGGAAGCGTCGGGCGACGGCTAGGGTTTGGATCGGTTAGGCTAATACCATGTTAGAAGAGAATAGAGATATTGGTGAAATCATTGATTGATGTATTATTGAGTCTCGAGGACGAGTATATATTAAGTACAAGACTTGAAGGGTAAGAAGCCTCTTCTAGAGATAAGGTAGAAGACTGATTACAAATTCTAGACTACCAAACACATGTAAGCCAAATATATCTTTAACACATCCTAATAACAATGTAAAAAAAAAAGACAATATACTTCCGTGTGGTTTCTGGTCGATGTTGCACTGAACGGATCGGCAACACACCTGGCGACGATGGATGACAGCAACAAGTTGAAGCCGGCCGCGGCACGCACCACATTATTGACACACAATCTTAATTGGTACGCGCTCTCTACATTTTAGTTAGCATGACTACATACAATAATATTCTAAATATTAATATACAATGTTCTTGTTTATATACCCGAAAAAAATATTCTTGTTTATATAATTCTAATGTGTGTCATAAAAATGTTTAAACAAATTTAAACCAACTTATGTTATCTTTTATTTTTATACATTAACACATACTCCACGGGACCCATAAAATTGATGGAAAAATATTAGGAAAAAAGAGAAAACTAAACCTCAAGCCTTTACAGAATAAGTTGTGGCACTTATATGCATTACTGTGTGAATATTCGTGCGTAGGCACCTGTCTATGTGCATGTGTTTTGTGTATATTCTAGTATCCTTAAAAACCTTTGTATAAGTCTGCAGAATATATCAAATATCTAGATAGAGATTTCTATTCTATAATTAAGTATACGAAATAGGAAAAAAATGTTTATAAGAAAAAATTATGTAATCATTGGCTTAGTTGCTCTATGTACTTGTCCCCAAACCTAAATGACCGCGCTCCCATGGGCACGACTCCGATCTTTCGAGGTCCTGCCTCGCCCGACCGTAATTAACTCTCGAGTCACGGTCAGAAAAACATCAGGAGGGATCTATCCCTGTGATCTTTTCACTAGTAGAAAAACTACTTTACGTGAGCCACATTAGTCCCGTTTTGTAAACGGACCGGTACTAATGTGACCATTAGTGCCGGTTTCAATGGCTAGGGGGCGGACATCATTAGTCCCGGTTCGTGTCACGAACCGGGACTAAAGGGGTGGTGGCAGGCTGGTGTCAGGCTGGGGCCCTACTAGCACCTTTAGTCCCGGTTCATGACACAAACCGGGACTAGAGGCTAACCTTTAGTCCCAGTTTGTGTCATGAACCGGGACTAAAAATGCTCCTATATAAACCCTTCGTCGAGCCCGAGCTCTCTGTTCTTCCCCTTTTCTCTCCTCTCTGTTCTTCCCCTCTTGCTCGAGCTCATCCTCCATTTTTGCAAAAAATTGTCAAGGCTTGAAGGCACCCCATCCATCCAAGTGTTCACAAAGGTTAGCAACTTTATCCTTTTATCTCTCATTGCTAGATTAGTCTTGCAATGCTCTATAAGTATAGTGATTTGTGAGTATTTATATGTGGTAGTTTATTTGATTTATATGCAATTTGAGCTCAAATTAAATTCTTAGTTTGCATATGTAGGTGTGGTTTACTTAGTGCCTTCCCGTCCCCGTCCTAACCACCGTCGATCGCCCACACCATCCCGTCGCCGGAACCACCTTGTTGAGCCTCTTGTTCTTATCCTTTTTATAAAAAAAATCATGTTTGTGTGATTTAGATAGTTACTTGTATAATTTTCTTACCCGTACGTTGTTTGGTATACATAGTGGCATGGTTTTGATATCCGTCCCCGTCGGCTCTCATCCGGTTTATGATTCGGATGTGGCATATTCTCTTTTATAACTATTTGTTGTATTTCGTGTTTGCTTTCGCTTGAGGACAAGCGAGGTCTAAACTTGGGGGAGTTGATACGTCCATTTTGCATCAAGCTTTTATATCAATATTTATTGCATTATGGGTTGTTATTACACATTATGGCACAATACTTATGCCTTTTCTCTCTTATTTTACAAGGTTTACATGAAGAGGGAGAATGCCGGCAGCTGGAATTCTGGGCTGGAAAATGAGCAAATATTAGAGACCTATTCTGCACAACTCCAAAAATCCTAAAACTTCACGGAGAGTCATTTTGGATTTAATAAAAAATATTGGGCGAAGAAAGTACCAGAGGGGGGCCACCTGCCATCCACGAGGGTGGAGGGCGCGCCCCCCGTTCTTGTGGGCCACCTGGCAGGCCCCCGACGCCCATCTTCTGCTATATGGTGTGTTTTGACCTGGAAAAAATAAGAAGGAAGCTTTCGGGATGAAGCGCCGCCGTCTCGCGGCGGAACCTGGGCAGAAGCAATCTAGGGCTCCGGCGGAGCTGTTCTACCGGGGAAACATCCCTCCGGGAGGGGGAAATCATCGCCATTGTCATCACCATCGATCCTCTCATCAAGAGGGGGTCAATCTCCATCAACATCTTCACCAGCACCATCTCCTCTCAAACCCTAGTTCATCTCTTGTATCCGATCTTTGTCTCAAAACCTCAGATTGGTACCTGTGGGTTGCTAGTAGTGTTGATTACTCCTTGTAATTGATGCTAGTTGGTTTATTCGGTGGAAGATCATATGTTCAGATCCTTAATGATAATTAATACTCCTCTGATTATGAATATGAATTTGCTTTGTGAGTAGTTACGTTTGTTCCTGAGGACATGTGAGAAGTCTTGTTATAAGTAATCATGTGAATTTGGTATTCGTTCGATATTTTGATGAGATATATGTTGTCTTTCCTCTAGTGGTGTTATGCGAACGTCGACTACATGACACTTCACCATGATTTGGGCCTAGGGGAAGGCATTGGGAAGCAATAAGTAGATGATGGGTTGCTAGAGTGACAGAAGCTTAAACCCTAGTTATGTGTTGCTTCGTAAGGGGCTGATTTGGATCCGTATGTTTCATGCTATGGTTAGATTTATCTTAATTCTTCTTTCGTAGTTGCGGATGCTTGCGAGAGGGGTTAATCATAAGTGGGAGGCTTGTCCAAGGAAGGACAGCACACAAGCACCGGTCCACCCACATATCAAATTATCAAAGTAACGAATGCGAATCATATGAACATGATGAAAACTAACTTGACAACAATTCCCATGTGTCCTCGGGAGCGCTTTGCTTTATATAAGAGTTCGTCCAGGCTTGTCCTTTGCTACAAAAAGGATTGGGCCACCTTGCTGCACCTTGTTTACTTTTGTTACTTATTACCCGTTACGAATTATCTTATCACACAACTATCTGTTACCGATAATTTCAGTGCTTGCAGAGAATACCTTGCTGAAAACCGCTTGTCATTTCCTTCTGCTCCTCGTTGGGTTCGACACTCTTACTTATCGAAAGGACTATGATAGATCCCCTATACTTGTGGGTCATCAAGACTCTTTTCTGGCGCCGTTGCCGAGGAGTGAAGCGCCTTTGGTAAGTGGAATTTGGTAAGGAAATATTTATATAGTGTGCTGAAATTTACTGTCACTTGTTACTATGGAAAATAATCCTTTGAGGGGCTTGTTCGGGGTATCTTCACCTCGACCGGAAGAGCAAAGAGTTGCCCCTCAACCTACTGCACCTACTGAAAATATTTATTATGAAATTCCTTCGGGTATGATAGAGAAACTGCTAGCTCATCCTTACACCGGAGATGGAACATTACATCCTGATATGCATCTAATTTATGTGGATGAAGTTTGTGGATTATTTAATCTTGCAGGTTTGCCCGAGGATGAAGTCAAGAAGAAGGTCTTCCCTTTATCTTTGAAGGAGAAGGCATTGACATGGTATAGACTATGTGATGATATTGGATCATGGAACTACAACCGATTGAAATTGGAATTTCATCAGAAGTTTTATCCTATGCATCTGGTTCATCGTGATCGGAATTATATATATAATTTTTGGCCTCGTGAAGGAGAAAGTATCGCTCAAGCTTGGGGGAGGCTTAAGTCAATGTTATATTCATGCCCTAATCATGAGCTCCCACGAGAAATTATTATTCAAAAATTTTATGCTCGGCTTTCTCATAATGATCGATCCATGCTCGATACTTCTTGTACTGGTTCTTTTATGAAGAAGACTATTGAATTCAAATGGGATTTAATGGAAAGAATTAAACGCAACTCTGAAGATTGGGAACTCGACAAAGGTAATGAGTCAGGTATAAACCTTAAGTTTGATTGTGTTAAATCTTTTATGGATACCGATGCTTTTCGTGATTTTAGCACTAAATATGGACTTGACTCTGAAATAGTAGCTTTTTTCTGAGAATCATTTGCTACTCATGTTGATCTTCCTAAGGAGAAGTGGTTTAAATATCATCCTCCCATTGAAGTTAAAGTAGTAGAACCTATTAAAGCTGAAGAAGAAACTATTACTTATAATGTTGATCCTATTGTTCCTACTGCTTATATTGAGAAACCACCTTTTCCTTTTAGAATAAATGATCATGCTAAAGCTTCAACTATGGTTCGTAAGAGTTATACTAGAACACCTACACCCCCTGAGCAAATTAAAGTTGAACCTAGTATTGCTATGGTTAAAGATCTCTTGGTTGATAATATTGATGGGCATGTTATTTATTTCTGTGATGAAGCTGCTAGAATTGCTAAACCCGATATAAAGATAAATATAGACCCGTTGTTGGCATGCCTGTTGTTTTAGCTAAAATAGGAGATCATTGTTATCATGGCTTATGTGATATGGGTGCTAGTGTGAGTGCAATTCCTTTTTCCTTATATAAAGAAATTATGAATGATATTGCACCTGCTGAGATAGAAGATATTGATGTTACTATTAAGCTTGCCAATAGAGATACTATTTCACCAATTGGGATTGTTAGAGATGTTGATGTCTTGTGTGGGAAATTAAAATACCCTACTGATTTTCTTGTTCTTGCTTCCCCACAAGATGACTTTTGTCCCATTATATTTGGTAGACCTTTCTTGAATACTGTTAATGCTAAGATAGATTGCGAGAAAGATATTGTTACTGTCGGTTTAGGGGATATGTCTCATGATTTTAATTTCTCAAAATTTCGTAGACAACACCATGATAAAGAATTGCCTAGTAAGGATGAAATTATTGGTCTTGCTTCTATTGCCGTGCCTCCTACTGATCCCTTAGAACAATATTTGCTAGACCATGAGAATGATATGTTTATGAATGAAAGAAGGGAAATAGACGAGATATTCTTTAATCAAGGGCCTATTTTGAAACACAATTTGCCTGTTGAAATCCTTGGGGATCCTCCTCCACCCAAGGGTGATCCCGTGTTTGAGCTTAAACAATTACCGGATACTTTGAAATATGCTTATCTCGATGAAAAGAAGATATATCCTGTTATTAATAGTGCTAACCTTTCAGAGCATGAAGAAAAGAAATTATTGAAAACTCTGAAGAAGCACCGTGCCGCTATTGGATATACTCTTGATGATCTTAAGGGCATTAGTCCCACTCCATGTCAGCACAAAATTAATTTGGAGAACGATGCTAAACCAGTTGTTGATCACCAACGACGGTTAAATCCTAAGATGAAAGAAGTGGTAAGAAATGAAATACTAAAGCTTCTGGAGGCAGGTATAATTTATCCTATTGCTGATAGTAAGTGGGCAAGTCCTGTTCATTGTGTCCCTAAGAAGGGAGATATTACTATTGTTCCTAATGATAAGAATGAATTGATCCCACAAAGAATTGTTACAGGTTATAGAATGGTAATTAATTTTTGCAAATTAGATAAAGCTATTAGAAAAGATCATTACCCTCTATCTTTTATTGAGCAAATGCTAGAAAGATTATCCAAACATACACATTTTTGCTTCCTAGATGGTTATTCTGGTTTCTCTCAAATACCTTTGTTAAAAGATGATCAGCAAAATACCACTTTTACTTGCCCTTTCAGTACCTTTGCTTATAGACGTATGCCTTTTGGTTTATGCAATGCACCTGCTACCTTTCAAAGATGTATGACTGCTATATTCTCTGATTTTTTTGAAAAGATTGTTGAGGTTTTCATGGATGATTTCTCCATTTACGGAACTTCTTTTGATGATTGCTTAAGCAACCTTGATCAAGTTTTGCAGAGATGTGAAGAAACTAATCTTGTTTTGAATTGGGAGAAGTGCCACTTTATGGTTAATGAAGGTATTGTCTTGGGGCATAAAATTTCTGAAAGAGGTATTGAAGTTGATAAAGCTAAAGTAGATGCTATTGAAAAGATGCCATGTCCTAAAGATTTCAAAGGTATAAGAAGTTTCCTTGGCCATGCTGGTTTCTATAGTAGGTTTATTAAAGACTTCTCTAAAATTTCTAGGCCTCTCACTAATCTCTTGCAAAAAGATGTTCCTTTTGTTTTTGATGATGATTGTGTAGAAGCATTTGAAATACTTAAGAAAGTCTTGATTTCTGCACCTATTGTTCAGCCACCTGATTGGAATTTACCCTTTGAAATTATGTGTGATGCTAGTGATTATCCTGTTGGTGCTGTTCTAGGGCAAAGAGTTGATAAGAAATTAAATGTTATTCATTATGCTAGTAAAACTCTAGACAGTGCCCAGAGAAATTATGCTACTACTGAAAAAGAATTTTTAGCAGTTGTCTTTGCTTGTGATAAGTTCAGATCCTATATTGTTGATTCCAAAGTAACTGTTCACACTGATCATGCTGCTATTAAATATCTTATAGAAAAGAAAGATGCTAAACCTAGACTTATTAGATGGGTTCTCTTGCTACAAGAATTTGATTTGCATATTATTGATAGAAAGGAAGCTGAGAACCCCGTTGCAGACAACTTGTCTAGGTTAGAAAATGTTCTTGATGACCCACTGCCTATTGATGATAGCTTTCCTGATGAACAATTAGCTGTCATAAATACTCCTCGTAATACTCCATGGTATGTTGATTATGCTAATTACATTGTTGCTAAATTTATACCACCTAGTTTCACATACCAGCAAAAGAAAAAGTTTTTCTATGATTTAAAACATTACTTTTTGGGATGACCCACACCTTTATAAAGAAGGAGTAGATGGTGTTATTAGACGTTGTGTACCTAAGCATGAACAGGAACATATCCTACGCAAGTGCCACTCTGAGTCTTACGGAGGACACCACGCTGGAGATAGAACTGCACATAAGGTATTGCAATCTGGTTTTTATTGGCCTACTCTCTTCAAGGATGCTCGTAAGTTTGTCTTGTCTTGTGATGAATGCCAGAGAATTGGTAATATTAGTAGACGTCAGGAAATGCCTATGAATTATTCACTTGTTATTGAACCATTCGATGTTTGGGGCTTTGATTATATGGGACCTTTTCCTTCCTCTAATGGGTATACACATATTTTAGTTGCTGTTGATTACGTTACTAAGTGGGTAGAAGCTATTCCAACTAGTAGTGCTGATCATAACACTTCTATTAAAATGCTTAAAGAATTATTTTTCCGAGGTTTGGAGTCCCTAGATATTTAATGACTGATGGTGGTTCACATTTTATTCATGGTGCTTTCCGTAAAATGCTTGCTAAGTATGATGTTAACCATAGAATTGCATCTCCTTATCATCCTCAGTCTAGTGGTCAAGTAGAATTGAGCAGTAGAGAGATTAAATTGATTTTGCAAAAGACTGTTAATAGATCTAGAAAAAATTGGTCTAAGAAACTTGATGATGCATTATGGGCTTATAGAACTGCTTATAAAAACCCTATGGGTATGTCTCCATATAAAATGGTTTATGAAAAGGCTTGTCACTTATCTCTTGAACTAGAACATAAAGCTTATTGGGCAATTAAAGAGATCAACTATGATTTCAAACTTGCCGGTGAGAAGAGGTTATTTGACATAAGCTCGCTTGATGAATGGAGAACCCAAGCCTATGAGAATGCCAAGTTGTTTAAAGAAAAAGTTAATAGATGGCATGACAAAAGGATACAAAAGCGTGAGTTTAATATAGGTGATCATGTTTTGCTATACAACTCTCGTTTAAGATTTTTTGCAGGAAAGCTTCTCTCTAAATGGGAAGGTCCTTACATTATCGAGGAGGTCTATCGTTCCGGGGCCATAAAAATCAACGCCGCCGAAGGCGGTAAACGGTCAAAGAATCAAACATTATATCTCAGGTACTCCCATAAATGTTGAGACCAATATAATTGACACCGTAACACCGGAGGAGTACATAAGGGACACTTTCCAGAACGTTTCAGACTCCGAAAAAGAATAGGTATGTGGTACGGTAAGTAAACCGACTCCAAAACATTTCCAATGATATTTTTTCTCCGTTTTGGAATATTTAAAAAATTAGGAAAAATAAACGTAGTCCGAAAGAGACACAAGGCCACCACAAGGGTG
This sequence comes from Thinopyrum elongatum, assembly GCA_011799875.1. NCBI lineage: Eukaryota > Viridiplantae > Streptophyta > Magnoliopsida > Poales > Poaceae > Thinopyrum > Thinopyrum elongatum. The sequence goes on along the minus strand of CM022303.1, from coordinate 167,504,585 downwards.
GAGGGCGCGCCCTACCCCCCTGGGCGAGCCCCCCGACCTTGTGGCCACCTCGTGTGCCCTCCGGACTCAGTTTTCTTGCACAATACTTCTTTTGGTCGGTAAAAATTCATTATATAATCTCCCGAAGGTTTTGACCACCGTACCACGGCAAAATCCCCTGTTTTTGTTTTGAGCTGTTTCTGTAGCAGTTTTGGAGCAAGATGTCTTCGCAAGAGTCGGTCGGGGAGAGTTGTGTATCTCACCCGATACCGGGCCCAAGAGCATACAGCAAAGCTGACCACTTCGGGCAATCAACGGAGGAAGAGATGGAGGCTGACTTGAAAAGGGTGGATGCCATGGAGGAGGATCAAGAAGTCACCTCTCGTCTTCAAACCGGATTCATGCTGGAGGAACTTCAGAGCTCAGCAATACCAAATTCGGTCATTCCTCCCAATGCTAGATTTCTCTCTTATGAAAATATGAAAAAGAGTGTTACCTTTTTTCCCACAGCTATAAAACATCCATGGGTGAATGGAGCTCTAGCCGTCACGGGTAAACTTTGCAAGGAAGTAATGGAACTTAAGCAGCAAATTAATAAGCTCGAGGAAGAGAATCGCATCCTAAAGGGCATCATCGCCAAGAATATCACATCATCACCTCCGAAGAAAGAGACATAAATACATGGGTATGGGCACTCCCCTTGGCAACTGCCAAGCTTGGGGGAGGTGCCCCGGTATTGTATCTCCATCACTCCTTTACTTTTATCGTTTTTCTTAGTTCGATCCTTTTGGTTATATCTTGATTTAGTAGAATAAAGTTTTAGTATGATCTAGCTTTGAGTTTTGTTTTCATCTCTATCTATGTAATCGAGTCCGTGAGTTATATAATAAAGAGTAGTTTTGAGTTGAGGGCTTTGTTTTCTTGCTATGATCTTGAGGGAATAAAATAATAAAAAGAAATAAAAAGATCATATATTGATCTTATGGAGAGTAATGTCTTCACATATAAAGAGTATGATGAATAAAATTTGTTGGGAATTGACAAACATAGTTTTGGTCATTGTTGCAATTAATAGGAAGTAGTAAAGAAAGAGAGGTTTCACATATAAATATACTATCTTGGACATCTTTTGTAATTGTGAGCACTCATTAAAATAGGACATGCTAAAAAGTTGATGTTGGACAAGGAAGACAACATAATGAGTTATGTTTCCTTATATCCGAATAGAAGTTATATTGTCATGGATCCTCCAACATGTTGAGCTTGCTTTTCCCTCTCATGCTAGCCAAATTCTTTGCACCAAGTAGAGATACTACTTGTGCTTCCAAACATCCCTAAACCCAGTTTTGCCATGAGAGTCCACCATACCTACCTATGGATTGAGTAAGATCCTTCAAGTAAGTTGTCATCGGTGCAAGCAATAAAAATTGCTCTCTAAATATGTATGATCTATTAGTGTGAAGAAAATAAGCTTTATACGAACTTGTGATATGGAAAAAATAAAAGCGACGGACTGCATAATAAAGCTCTTTATCACTAGCGGCAATATAAAGTGACTTTCTTTTGCATTAAGATTTTGTGCATCCAACCATAAAAGCGCATGGCAACCTCTGCTTCCCTCTGCGAAGGGCCTATCTTTTACTTTTATCTTCTACCCTTATACAAGAGTCATGGTGATCTTCACCTTTCCTTTTTACACTTTTTCCTTTTGGCAAGCACTATGTGTTGGAGAAAGATCCAGATATATATATCCACTCGGATGTAGATCATCATAAAGTATTATTGTTGACATTACCCTTGAGGTAAAAGGTTGGGAGGCAAAACTATAAGCCCCTATCTTTCTCTGTGTCCGATTGAAGCTTTGAACCCATAAGTATCGCGTTAGTGTTAGCAATTGTGAAAGACTAAATGATAGTTGAGTATGTGGACTTGCTGAAAAGCTCTTGAATTGACTCTTTCCGATGTTATGATAAATTGCAATTGCTTCAATGACTGAGATCATAGTTTGTTAGTTTTCAATGAAGTTTTTGATTCATACTTTACCTTGTGAATGAATTGTTACTTTGGCATAAGAAATTATATGACAATATATGTTACTACTCTAAAGATGATCATGATGCCCTCAAGTCCGTATTTTATTTTATCGACACCTCTATCTCTAAACATGTGGACATATTTTTCGATTTCGGCTTTCGCTTGAGGACAAGCGAGGTCTAAGCTTGGGGGAGTTGATACGTCCATTTTGCATCATGCTTTTATATCAATATTTATTGCATTATGGGCTGTTATTACATATTATGGCATAATACTTATGCCTTTTCTCTCTTATTTTACAAGGTTTACATGAAGAGGGAGAATGCCGGCAGCTGGAATTCTGGGCTGGAAAAGGAGCAAATATTAGAGACCTATTCTGCACAACTCCAAAAGTCCTGAAACTTCACGGAGAGTCATTTTGGATTTAATAAAAAAATATTAGGCTAAGAAAGTACCTGAGGGGGGCCACCTGCCATCCACAAGGGTGGAGGGCGCGCCCTACCCCCTGGGCGCGCCCCCCGTCCTTGTGGGCCACCTAGCAGGCCCCCGACGCCCATCTTCTGCTATATGGTGTGTTTTGACCTGGAAAAAATAAGAAGGAAGCTTTCGGGACGAAGCGCCGCCGTCTCGAGACGGAACCTGGGCAGAAGCAATCTAGGGCTCCGGCGGAGCTGTTCTGCCGGGGAAACATCCCTCCGGGAGGGGGAAATCATCGCCATCGTCATCGTCATCACCATCGATCCTCTCATTGAGAGGGGGTCAATCTCCATCAACGTCTTCACCAGCACCATCTCCTCTCAAACCCTAGTTCATCTCTTGTATCCGATCTTTGTCTCAAAACCTCAGATTGGTACCTGTGGGTTGCTAGTAGTGTTGATTACTCCTTGTAGTTGATGCTAGTTGGTTTATTCGGTGGAAGATCATATGTTCAGATCCTTAATGATAATTAATACTCCTCTGATTATGAACATGAATATGCTTTGTGAGTAGTTACGTTTGTTCCTGAGGACATGGGAGAAGTCTTGTTATAAGTAATCATGTGAATTTGGTATTCGTTCGATATTTTAATGAGATGTATGTTGTCTTTCCTTTAGTGGTGTTATGTGAACGTCGACTACATGACACTTCACCATGATTTGGGCCTAGGGGAAGGCATTGGGAAGTAATAAGTAGATGATGGGTTGCTAGAGTGACAGAAGCTTAAACCCTAGTTTATGCGTTGCTTCGTAAGGGGCTGATTTGGATCCATATGTTTCATGCTATGGTTAGATTTATCTTAATTATTCTTTCATAGTTGCGGATGCTTGCGAGAGGGGTTGATCATAAGTGGGAGGCTTGTCCAAGGAAGGACAGCACCCAAGCACCGGTCCACCCACATATCAAATTATCAAAGTAACGAACGCAAATCATATGAACATGATGAAAACTAACTTGACAACAATTCCCATGTGTCCTCGGGAGCGCTTTGCTTTATATAAGAGTTCGTCCAGGCTTGTCCTTTGCTACAAAAAGGATTGGGCCACCTTGCTGCACCTTGTTTACTTTTGTTACTTATTACCCGTTATGAATTATCTTGTCACACAACTATCTGTTACCGATAATTTCAGTGCTTGCAGAGAATACCTTGCTGAAAACCGCTTGTCATTTCCTTCTGCTCCTCATTGGGTTCGACACTCTTACTTATCGAAAGGACTACGATAGATGCCCTATACTTCGGGTCGTCATTGTCCATGTGCTAACTGTAAGAATGATTGAAATTACTCTAACGCAAGAATCATTCACGTCCACCTATTTGAGTCCGGTTTCATGTCCGGCTATAACTGTTGGACCAAGCACGGAGAAAGAGGGGTCCTAATGGAAGAGAATGAAGAAGAAGAGGATGACGACATCTATCCTGGCCATGGGTTCCCTGAATACGATGGTACAACAACAATGGGGGAAGAAGCTGAGCCGACAATGTGGGAAGAAGCTGAAGAAGAGGCATCAGATGAGCCCACTGATGATCTTGGTCGGGCCATTGCTGATGCAAAGAGAAACTGCGCAAGTGAAAAGGAGAGGCTGAAGTTGCAGCGCATGTTAGAGGATCACAAGAAATTATTGTACCCAAATTGCGAAGTTGAGAAGAAAAAGCTGGGCACCACACTGGAATTGCTGCAATGGAAGGCAGAGAATGGTGTATCTAACAAGGGATTTGATAAGTTACTGATAATGTTAAAGAAGATGCTTCCAAAGGACAACAAATTGCCCGACAGTACGTACGAAGCAAAGAAGGCTGTCTACCTTCTAGGATTAGAGGTGCAGAAGATACATGCATGCCCTAATGACTGCATCCTCTACCGCGGTGAGTATGAGGATTTGAATGCATGCCCTATATGCGGTGCAATGTGCTATAAGATCAGCCGCGATGACCCTGGTGGTGTTGAGTGCGAGCGCCCCAGGAAGAAGATTCCAGCCAAGGTGATGTGGTATGCTCCTATAATACCACGGTTGAAATGTTTGTTCCAAAACAAAGAGCATGCCAAGTTGATGCGATGGCACAAAGAAGACCGTAAGAAAGACGGGAAGTTGAGAGTACCCGCTGACGGGTCGCAGTGGAGAAAAATCGAGAGAAAGTGGGAGGACTTTGCAGATGACGCAAGGAACGTATGGTTTGGTCTAAGCGCAGATGGCATTAATCCTTTTGGGGAGCAGAGCAACAATCATAGCACATGGCCTGTGACTCAATGCATGTATAACCTTCCTCCTTGGTTGTGCATGAAGCGGAAGTTCATTATGATGCCAGTGCTCATCCAAGGCCCTAAGCAACCCGGCAACGACATTGATGTGTACCTAAGGCCATTAGTTGAAGAACTCTTACAGCTGTCGAATGAAAAAGGTGTATGTGTGTGGGATGAGCACAATCAGGAGGAATTTGACCTACATGCGTTGCTGTTTGTGACCATCAATGATTGGCCTGTTCTCAATAACCTTTCAGGACAGACAAACAAGGGATACCACGCATGCACACACTGTTTAGATGATACCGATAATATATATTTGGATAATTGCAAGAAGAATGTGTACTTGGGACATCGTCGATTTCTTCCGAGCCGGCATCCCGTAAGAAAGAAAGGCAAGCATTTCAAAGGTGAGGCAGATTACCGGAAGAAGCCTCGCCACCGTACTGGTCGTGATATACTTGATATGGTCAAGGATTTAAAAGTAATCTTTGGAAAGGGTCCTGGCGGACAATCTATTCCGAATGACGCTGACGGACGCGCACCCATGTGGAAGAAGAAATATATAATTTGGGACCTACCCTATTGGATAGACCTAGAGGTCCGCTCTGCAATCGACGTGATGCACGTGATGAAGAATCTTTGCGTGAACCTGCTAGGCTTCTTGGGCGCGTATGGGAAGACAAAAGATACACCGGAGGCACGGGAGGACCAGCAACGTATGCACAAAAAAGACGGCATACATCAGGGTCATGCCAGCTACGCTCTTACGAAAGAAGAGAAGGAAATCTTTTTTGAATGCCTGCTCAGTATGAAGGTCCTGTCTGGCTTCTCGTCGAATATAAAGGGAATAATAAATATGGCAGAGAAAAAATTCCAGAACCTAAAGTCTCATGACTGCCACGTGATTATGACGCAACTGCTTCCGGGTTGCATTGAGGGGGCTTCTACCGGAAAACGTTCGATTAGCCATTGTGAAGCTATGTGCATTCCTCAATGCAATCTCTAAGAAGGTAATCGATCCAGAAATCATACCAAAGTTAGAGAATGATTTGGTGCAATGTCTTGTTAGTTTTGAGTTGGTGTTCCCACCATCCATCTTCAATATCATGACGCACGTCCTAGTTCACCTAGTCGAAGAGATTGTCATTCTGGGTCCTGTATTTCTACACAATATGTTCCCCTTTGAGAGCTTCATGGGAGTCTTAAAGAAATATGTTCATAATCGTGCTAGGCCAGAAGGAAGCATCTCCAAGGGCCATGAAAATGAGGAGGTCATTGTGTTTTGTGTTGACTTTATTCCTGACCTTAAGCCGATTGGTGTTCCTGAATCGCGGCATGAGGGCAGACTGGGTGGAAAAGGCACGCTAGGACCGAAAGCAATAATATGTATGGACGGACATTCTCTCACTCAAGCACACTACACAGTTCTACAAAATTCCTCCTTGGTGGCTCCGTATATCGAGGAACACAAGAATATTCTATGCTCCAAACACTCGGAGCAGTCTGACGACTGGATTACACGTGAACAAACGGGGACTTTCGCCGGGTGGTTACAGACATGTCTCATGCATGACGACACTATTGAAGATGAGTTGTACTTGCTGTTCAAGTTACCATCTTCGAATATATTGACTTTCAAAGGGTACAAGATAAATTGGAATACATTTTACACAATCGCCCAAGATAAAAAGAGCACCAACCAAAACAGTGGTGTCCGCTTTGATGCAGCAAACACCAATAGGCCAAAGGACACATATTATGGTTACATAGAGGAGATATGGGAACTTGTTTCGATGCAAATGGGTCAATCTGACAGTAGGCGGGGTAACGGAAGACCCGCAGTACGGAATGACAACAGTGGATCTCAACAATCTTGCGTACGCAGACGAACCATTCGTCCTAGCCAATGATGTTGCGCAGGTTTTCTATGTGAAGGACATGTCTACCAAGCCGAGAAAAAGAAAAGATAAGGAAGCGAATAGATCATACGATGAGCCAAAGCGCCACATAGTTCTTTCAGGGAAAAGAAACATCGTGGGAGTGAAGGACAAGACAGACATGTCAGAAGATTATGAAAAGTTTCATGAAATTGCTCCCTTCACAGTGAATATTGACCCGAGCATCCAGTTAAATGATGAAGATTGTCCATGGTTACGGCGCAAAGGGACACACGCGAAGAAAAAGTTTTATACCCAAAGATCCCACTCTGGGATGTGACCGGCTTCATTGTCATTACTTTCTTCTCTAGTGAGTTTCCGGACTTATATATCTGGAAAGTGCCACTTCGGACAAACCGGAGGGAATCTTTGTGATATGTAGGGTACTAATGTGTTTTGGCATTTGAAACGCGAAGAAATATTATGTACAAACAAATTTTCAACCATTTCTGACTTCATTTGCTATTTTTCCTGCATTTACTGATTTTTTTGAGCTAAATGACTCTGAAATTGAAAAGCACTACAAATGAACTCTGAAAAAGTTGAAAGTTGGCATGGTATCATCATTTCACCCACATAGCATGTGCTAAAAAGTTGAGAGGGTTACGGCAAAATCTGGATGCACTTCGTGTGCAAACTGTCCAATCTCTTTCGAAGTATCAGGGTTTCTGACGAAAACTCGTATGTTACAAAGGCATTTCATTTTTTTTAAATAACCTAAGAATTACCAAATTGAATATAATGATAAAACACACTAATATTAAACAGCAGAAAAAAGAATCACTGAAAAATCTAATTTTTAAGTAAAGTTATTCACAAACTAGTGATTCACACAAATTTCAAATAATTCAAATTTGAAAACTACTGGCACTAACAAAAAGTTTATTATTATTTTTACCTAAAGCAAAAAGATTCACAAAGAAACTCTAAATAAAGTAAAAAAACAACTCAGAAAAAAATAAAGCAGAAAACAAAAACAAACAGAAAAATAAATAAATTAAAAAAGCCCGCCTATTGGGCCGCCACGGCCTGCATACGTCTAGAAACCCAACCTCTAGTTGGGCAGGATGCAGGCCCAGTAGGCCTAGTAGGCCCCACTGGGCGTCAGAGGTGTGGTAGGCCCAGAAGGCCTGCATTAGAGAGGAGCTCGACACGGTAGCCGCGGCGGGGCTTATAAACCGGTGCGAGCTCCTCTCAACTAGCGAGGTGGGACTAAACATCCACCGCGCCCCTCGCCTGGGACACCACCTTTAGTCGCGGTTGGTGGCTCTAACCGCGACCAAAGACCCCCCCCCCCCTTTCGCGACTAAAGGCTTGGCTTCCCGCCGCTCTGCCTGGCCAAATTTCACCCTTTAGTCCCGGCTGGTGGCTCCAACCGGGACTAAAGGTGCCTCCTATATATACAACACTTACAAATTTTTCCCCAAATCTGCCATTCTTCTCGACGACGCCGAATGTACCACTACGCCGCCAGGCTGCCGGAGCTCGCCATCGCCGTCCGTCCGCGCACCCCTGCCCCTCGACGTCGCCATCCGTCCGTCCGCGCGCCTACCGCACCTTGACGCCGCCGTCCGTCCGCGCCTCTGCCGCACCTCGACGTCGTGGCCGCCGCGCCCCTGCACCTCACTGTCGCCGTAGCCGTCCGTCCGCGCCCCTGCACCTCGACGCCGCCGTCCGTCCGCTGTGAGCTCGCGCGGCCGCCCCCTCCGGCGATTTTTTTTCACTAGTTTTTTTAATACATGTATGCATGTGAATGTTTGATGTTTTATTTATATGTTTTACTTGTTTTAGATGATTATTTAGTATATATGTATCTATAGAAATTTTTTCACTATACATGTTGGTATATTAGTATATATGTATGTATAGAAAAAAGTTGAGAATTTTGACATTTGAAGAATTAATTAGTATATTAGTATATATGTATGTATAGAAATTAATTAGTTTAGATATTTTAGATGATTATTTTTTCACTAGTATATATGTATGTATGAATGCATGTTAGATGGATATAATTTGTGTTTAATTAATATAGAATTTTTTTAATATAATGTTCTTTTTCTGTTTTCTAATTTTATATAATGTTGTATATCATAGTTTAGAAAAAATTTGCATATAAAAAACAGTTGCATAGGAAAAAGTTGACCATATATATATTTGTTAGAAGGACTATATATAAGTGCGAAAAGTGTCAGAATTTTTTGAGAAAGGAATATTATTAGGGTAGTTATAACCTAGGAATGGGACATTATAATTGAAAAGAGGATATTTTGCTCAAAATTTCCTAATAAAATGACATTGCATATATAGGAATTTTTTTTCATAAGAATTGGTTCTCGACGTCAACGATGGCCGGCCCGCATCCTCGTCGTCGACTCGTTCGCGACGACGTCCTGCTTCAGATGCGCCATGTCCAGGACTGGGCTCCGCCGGGCTGGCACTGGGAGGTGCTACCTTCAGGGGCACGCAGCTTGGTGAGGAACCCGGCCCCGGGTCCCGTCGTCGACCCAGAGCTCCTTTGGTGGCGTTCGTGTGGGCCACTTTCGGTGCGGAGGCAGCCGGCCCCGCCGGAGGTGGTACGTCGCCGTGTCAGGGAGGAGGACGAGCACGTCCATCGCTACAAGGATGCGTTGGACATCAGGTTCTCCTACACCTGGCAAGTTCTTCAGGGTTCTCACCCAAGCTATGATCCTGTGATCGTTCCTTCTCTTTGGGTGTCCACCGCCCGCGCCTCAAGAACCGCGAGTGAACTAGATTCTTCGATAATATTCGATCTGTATTAGCTAGTGATGTTATATATATGATAATATTCGAGATGTATTAGTGATAATACTCGAGATGTATTCGAGATTATATTCGATAATATTCAAGACGATGTATTCGAGATTATATTATTCGATAATATTCGAGACGATGTATTCGAGATTATATTCGATGATGCATATTATCTGGATTAATTATTCGAGATGTATTATCTACTATGATTATGTTTTTCCTTATTGATTGCATGCATGCATTCTAATTTGAATACTAAATTGTTTTATCTTTCTTCTGAATTAGTTAAATAAAAGCTATGGACAATACCGGCAGAGAAAGAGAAGAGACTATGTTCGACATCATACGCTTCCCGAGCCCAGATGAGAATGAAGAAGATGACGGCTCGCAATATCTGAACAACACCTGTGAGGGTATGATATTTGATGAAGACGAACGAATAGATGAAGTCCAGAACAATGACGATGAAGGAAATGTTGTTCTTCAAATAACAAAGACTCGTGAGGTATATTTATATAAGGCATCTGGTGATCATCACATGTTTTAATTGATTTGTATATATATTAACGAATCGATCTTTCTTCTTTTAGCCCTCCGGATCAAGCAAATCTTCTACAAGCAGCAGGACAGTTCGAGGCCCGGCGTAAAAGTTGCAGGCTGGATAAAGTACAACATCGATGCCATCAAACCTAATGGCGAACCGCTTGAAGCTAAGAAGAATGGGAAGAAGTTCATTCGTCAATGCGGAGTTATTGTCAGGGACCAAATCCCGATCTCCGTTCAAGAATGGAAAAAGCCAGCAAAGGGAGATCCAGATGTTACTTTTGTCGGCCAAAGAGCAAAAGATCTGCTTTGGGAATCGCTCATGTCACATTTCACCCTACCAGATCATTTGATAGATGCAGATCTGGAGAAAGTCAAGAACAGTGCTCTTAAGAAGATGGCGATAGCATTCAACAACCACAAGAAAAATATATGGCCTGCGTACCTCAAGGCAGGAAAGCAGACACCAGAATTCAAGGGAACACTGGAGAAGGCAAGAAATCACTGGGACGCTTTCGTGAACTTTAAGGAATCGGAAGTAGCTCAGGAACGGTCGAGAATAAACAAGATTAATGCCACGAAAAAGCAGTGGCACCATAAAATGGGGCCAGGTGGCTATGAGGTGGCCCGGCCTAAGTGGGATCTCGCTGAGCAAGAGATGATGGATGCAGGGGTCACTCCAGTTACATTGAGCTGGCCCCCCAGGTGCAGGACTTGGTTTTATGCGCATGAGGGGATGTTGGACCCAAAGACATGGCTGGTTTTGGAGCGGGCAAGTCTTAAAGGAGCCACCGACAGTTTACTTGTTGCAATAGAAGAGGCTCGAATGGGGGTGTTCACGCCCAACAGAGAGAACGACGAGCTTACGCGTGCCCTGTAGAATCCTGAACACCCGCGAAGAACACGAGGCAAAGGCGTTGTTCCGTGGTTTGAGGGGTTTGCGGATTAGAAGAGGCAACAGGAGGAGGAGAAGAGGAAGCTGGAGGAGGAGAAGAGGAAGCAGGAAGCAGACCGCCTTCAACTGGTAGAATCAAAGCACGCGGAGTTGGAACGCGCTTTCAGGCGGCAGTAGTAGCAGATCGACTCACTTAGCCAGGAAAGGGCGTCTCAGCTGCAGCAGCAAGCAGATCCAGCATTGGATAGCACCGTCCCATCCATGCCAAGAAGTAGCGTGGGTTCCGCCCCGGGCGATGATGCACTGCTGGATAGATACCCTGTGGATGATATCATAGCTACGACAACTTGTGAGCTACACATGAAAATGAAGAACATATCCATGAAGGTGGCGGACGGCTATGCTTCCATTGTGAAGCAACCTTCCATTGCAATCCGATTCCAGCTGGCTATGCTCGTGTCGGGGTTGATGAAGTGATGGAAGGATATTTGGGGCTAGACCTTGACATTCCTGGAGGTGAAGAGGAGCGCACACTGGGAGAGGCCATACATCGTATCGTTCTATGGAGAAAGGATTGCATCGTCTTTCCAAGGCCACCGCCACTGCGTCAGTCGGCTCCTCCTCCAAGTCCTCCACCGCGTCAGCAGACTCCCGCTCCTCCAAGTCCTCCACCGCATCAGCAGACTCCTGCTCCTCCAAGTCCGGCATCGCGTCAGCCCACTCCTCCTCCTCCAAGTCCGGCACCGCGTCAACCCACTCCTCCTCCTCCAAGTCCGGCGCCGCGTGAGGCAACTCCTCCTCCAAGTCAGGCACCACGTCAGCCGTCTCCGCCACCTCAGCAACAACGGAAGAGAGGTGCCGCAGCTATGGTGGCTAGTGGTACAAAAGGAGACAAGAAATACAAATATGGTCCAAGCCTCAAGCCTCTTCCGAAGTTGCCTTACGACTATACTGAGGAGGAAAACGCAGCCATAGTGGAGGCCCAAGTGGGGCCCATTTTGCACCAAACCCCCCCCCCCCCCGCCGCCGCCAAAGGAGAAAGTAACTGAGCATGTCATACAACACTTTATTGATAATGCTCAACCGGCTGTGAAGCATAGGGACTCAGACTATGAGCGATCTATCAAGAAGTCATGTTATGCACAAAAAAATAATGAGTCGAGCTCGAGCTCGAGCCAAGCAGTTGGCAAAAATGCGGGAAAACTGTTCCCCAGCTGGAAGAACAGGCAGTGCAATCGATCCCCCCGCTCATTGTACAAACACATGTGAGTACCGCCGATGATCAGCTAGTAATAACCGACGATCATAGAAGGCTGGCTGAAGAGGCTGGTATCACTGTTGAACAACTCCTAGGCATCGAGGAAGTCCGCGGGTATACAGAGGAGGAACTACAATGGAAATATGTCCGCGGCCAACCAATGGTCAAGCCTGAGCAGATCCCGCTTCTATCAACGAGAATGTATGAATTGCATCAATGGTACCTGAGAAAAGTAAAGACTACCGATCGAGAGTCCCTCATGGTGAAAGTCAAGGAAGAGCATTACTACCATGCAAAAGATCTGTGGGTTGGGTTTCAAGAAATGTTTCAGTTATTCAATCAAGACGCACTCGACAAATCTATCGTTAGTTACTATTGTCTGTAAGCGATTTCTTTCTGTAATTTAAGTCTCTAGCTAGCTGTAGTGCTCGTTCATTACCTGTAATTATCCTCACTATATTCTTTTCTGTGGTATTATGCAGAATGAAGATGTATGAAATGAAAAGAGCTGGACGCCATGGCATTGGGTTCATTGACCCAAATACCATTAATCAAGAGACATGGTCACGTGAATATGATCGACCATACACGTAGAGAAGCTCGCTAGAGTTCTTCAAGCGACTAAATACCCAACCAGAAATACGACTTCCTTACAACTTCGGGTGAGTGACACTGTCTTGTACTACAAATTCTGTTTTTGCTTACTAGATGTTAATAAGTGTAGTTGATGAGTTATACACATGTCCGCTTAATTATACAAATGTGTGGGCATGCAGTTTCCACTGGATCTTGTTAATCATTGAAGTTGACGAGGGAAAATTTCAAGTACTGGAATCACTATATAAAGATAGTAATGAATACACAATCGTGAGGGGGATGGTCGACAGGTAATTCCAATCATTATCGCACTATGTCGGCCTCTTTAGTTCATTTCCTGATATCAACTAATTAATAACTCCTTTATTCATTTTCTTTGCCGGCGGGCCAAAAAGTAGGTTCGATTCCTGCCGGATGCACTGCCTCTTAAAGGCTTGGCAAAAGTTCATCAAACAGGTTAAAGGCGAATGGAAACAACAGCTGAAATGGGTGCGACCCAAGGTAATTAAGTACTACTAGCTACGTCTGCGCATCTCTTTAATTCTACTTTCATCAATACCATTATCATGCTTGATTAATTATTATCTGATTGAATTCTATTCTCGTAAAGGCCATGAGGCAGACGCCGGGGAATAATTTATGTGCGTACTACGTTTGTGAGAACATTCGCATGATGATGTCCGAAAGGAGCACATCTGATAGAGCACTTTGGGTACGTTTGCCAGAACACAATTCACAAATCTTTTTTTCATGATCAAATATATATACACACAACTAATATATTCATATTGATCTACTTTTTAATAAAGATGATGGAGATTCGGGATAAGCTCCTACCAACGGATCGCGTACGAGCAATTCAAGAGGAAATAGCGGGATTTTTGCTCGACCAGGTCATAGATCCCAAAGGAGAATAGCATTACAAGTTGTAATGCCTCCATGTGTAGATCTGCAAATTGTAGGAGAAATTGTATATATATATATGTGTATGCACTAGTAGAAAAAGGCCCATTTGTCCCGGTTCCAGAGGCCCATTTGTCCCGGTTCTGGAACCGGGACTAAAGGGTCGGGACTAAAGCCCAACACCTTTAGTCCCGGTTCGCTTACGAACTGGGACAGATGTGGCTCCATGTGGCCACTGCGGCGAGCCCAGGCAGGAGGGCCTTTAGTCCCGGTTGGTAACATCAACCGGGACCAAAGAGCATCCACGCGTAAGCAGCTCAGAAGCTGGGGTTTTTGTTTTCTGTTTTGAAAGAGGGGGGGGGGGGGTTGGGGGTTTTGTAGGGTTAATTTAGGGGTTTCATATATTGTGTTAGCTAGCTAATAGAGAGAAGTGTCCTCTCTTATCTCCGTGCTTGGTCAACACTACGTACTATACATATAGAGAGGACTCGACATGCTAGCTAGTAAGCAAATGAAGGAAACCATTAAGTACACAAGATCGTCATGAACATATACAGAGAGAAGTGATCGACCTCCTCCTTCTCCGAGAGATTGGTCGAACAACAAGTTTTCGTATATCTATCCGACGCTACTAGCTACATATATACAATATAAGATCTCTTACAATCCCTAACATCTGATGTCAAGTTCCACATGGTATTCTCCGGCTGGATTGATGACGTGGTCAAGAAAGAATCCCGCCAATTCCTCTTGAATTGCTTTTATGCGATCTTGTGGTAGGAGTTCATCCCGCATCTGCCAAATCTAATTTGAAGAAGGGGGTCAATACATATATATGAATGAAACTCAACACAAATGATGGTAATAAAATAAAATTGTGAATATTATTGCTTATGCACTTCATATTGTTTTTCAGAGTAGCCCCGCTTAGAGGTCGTCGCGTTGTAGATGTACTCGCAAACGTAGTATCCACAAAAATTATTCCCGCCTTCCTGCCACAACCACTTTACGAGAAATAGAGGTCAATCAAACTGATAATCAAGAATTATAAATGGTATTGATGAAACTAGCTAGAATCAATGGGAGATGCGCGGAACTAGCTAGTAGTACTTACTTTCGGGTGTGTAAATCGCAGCTCCCCCGGCAGTCCCGGAGCTTCTGCGATGAACACTTTCCAAACCCTGCGAGACAAAGAAAATAATTACTTGATATCAGGAAATGAACAAAGTTGCCGATATGGTGCGATAATGATCGATTGAACTTACTTCTGGAGCATTTCAGTCATGGCCGCATACTCCTTGGGATCTTTTCGTCTTGAGTCTAAGACGGTTACTAGTCCCTGCTCAAGCTTAATCTCTAGGAGAATAAAGTGGTAGCTGCGCACGCATGCATAACTCATCAATTACATTACTATAACCTCGAGTAATAATGGAAACCGAATATACAGAAGACAGTAACACTCACTTGAAGTTGTAAGGAAAGAGTATTTTATCTTTGTTTTGATTTTTAAGCAACGATTGTAGCAAGTTGGCCTCGGTTTCTTTCGCATTATATTTAACCGTCCATTCATCTATGAGATTTGTGTTAATGAACCCAATATCATAGATTTGTGCATTTCTGCATTCGACGATCTTCAATCTGCATAATATAGTGAGGTTAATTATATATACATGCAATGAAAGAGCTAAGCTATATATAGAGACTTAATTACAAAAGTATAGTACTTACAGACAGTAGCAAGTGATGATTATTTTATCGAGGTCCTTTTGATTGAAAAACTGGAAGAACTCCTCAAATGGAATAGACAACAGATCAATTCCAACGAGGTCGTGCTCCTCTTTAACTCTCAGCGTCAAAATATCCTTCCCAGACTTGCAGGTGTCCATGTACCACTTATGGAATCTTCGCATCATCGTTGTTAGAGGAGGATCACCAGGTCTGACGAGAGGCTTCCCGTACCGGTATTTCTGTTCGTCCACCTCCATTGTATCAAAATGTGCATCGTCGGGCAGGTAATCACCAGGATTGGTACCGGGCAGCATCCCCGGCAGATTTGCGACGATATCGCTAGACACCTTGAGCGGGGGGCATGACTGGTTTGCCTGTTCGCCGAGCTGGGGAATTTTGTTCCCACTTCTTCGTTCTTGTAACCTTTTGTCACTTGAAGTAGTTCCCGACCGGCGCGCTCCTTCCACTGCCTTTTGAAGAGCGCGGACATGGTTGTCATCCGGCGGAGGCAGTGGTGGTCGCTTCAGGTTCTTGAAAGTGCGCTTCAATTTCACCGGATCTATCTTCTCCTCCGGAGGTGGATTTTTCTTTGCAAAAAAGTCCTTCACTTGGGCTTGACAGATCTCCTCGTTTTCCTCCTCGGTCATCTCGTATGGTAACTTCTCTAGAGGCTTGAGAGATGGACCGAATATGTATTGCCTCCCGCCTCTGGCTGTACTGCTAGACGCCGGAGCAGCCGGAGCGGCTGCGGCTGTCTTCCTTCGTTGCTTACAAGGCGGAGAAGGAGGCGGAGTGCTACGACGCGCCGGAGCAGCCGGAGCGGCGGCGGTTGTCTTCCGCTGTTGCTGATGAGGCGAAGAAGGAGGCGGGCTGCTCGAACGCGCCGGCGCAGGCGGAGAAGGAGGCGGAGTGCCGCCACGCGCCGGAGCAGCCGGAGAAGGAGGCGGATTGCCCTGATCACTCACCGGAGGAGGAGGAGGCGCAGTGCCCTGACTCGCCGGAGGAGGAGGAGGAGGCGTCCAGTTCGAAAGGTTGATGAGCTCCTTCCGCCATAGACATGGAGTCTTCAGAGCAAGACCCAGCTGAGTCTCCCCTTCACCGGTAGGGTGGTCAAGCTCGAGCTCTTCAAATCCCTCCATTATTTCATCGACCATCACAACAGCATAGCCTTGTGGAATCGGAAGGTAGTGAAAAGTTGCGTCGGGTTGAGGAGGTGCAACAGAGCCGACAGCCGCCTTGACTTTGAGGTGCTGCCATTGCGTCATAAGGTGGCAATCTTGAGCCTCCGTGATAGCATCCATGGGGTAGCTGGGAGCCGTGAAGTCAGGCTGCTGAAGGAGCTCGGTGGAAGCCACGCTGCTTCTCCGCTGAGATGGTGGGGTAGCTTCTGGGGTAGCTCCGGTAGGTCGCTGGCTCTGAACTAGTAGTGCTTGTTCCTCTAGCGCTCGTACCCTTGCATTCAGCTTCTGCAGTTCGGTCTGCTCCACTTTCCTCCTCCTGTCCCGGTTTTTGTAAGCGCTTGCGCCGAGAAACGCAACCTTCCACGCAACGGAGCCTGGCGTGCCATGTGTTCTTCCAGGGTGCTCAGGATTCCCGAGGGCCTGTGTGAGCTCGTCGTTCTCTCTGTCGGGAACGAACGTCCCTTGCTGTGCTGCGGCGATATACTTCTGAAGCTTCTTGACGGGTATTTCAAGTTGCTCCTTCGTCCAACGGCACTTCCCTGTTTTAGGGTCCAAGGTTCCCCCAACCCCGAAGAACCAAGTCCTTGAACGGTCTAGCAAGTTCAATGTCTCTGGTTCGACCCCTTTATCAAGCAGGTCCTTCTCAGCCTTGTCCCACAACAGCCGGGCTTTGAGGTAGCCACCTGACCCCGTGCGATGGTGATGCTGCTTCTTTGCAGCATTTTTCTTGTTTGTCGCTGACATCTTCTTACTCTTCTCCGATGTCTTGTGGGCCACAAATGCGGGCCAGTGATCTCTTATTTTCTCAAATCGGCCGGTGAATTCTGGAGTCTTACCTTTGTCGACAAACGTTGATTTCAACTCATTCTTCCACCTCCTGAATAGATCTGCCATCTTCTTAAGAGCATGAGCCTTGACCAATGGCTCTATAACTGGCTTATCCGGATCCTCCTCTGGCGGTAGGGTGAAATTTGCCTTCAGCGCGGTCCAAAGATCATCTTTCTGTCTATCGTTGACAAAAGACACTTGAGGGTCTTCGCTCTTAGGCTTATTCCATTGGTGGATGCTGATCGGGATCATGTCCCTAACAAGAACCCCGCACCGAGCAGAAAATGCTTCCTTGGTCCGGCTGGGTTCAATCGGTTGGCCATCGCCCTTGATTGCTGTGATCGTGAACCTTTCATCCTGGCGCAACCTTTTCTTCGGGCCTCGTTTCGTTACCGAAGTTTGGCTCGATCCGGAGGGCTAGAAAAGAAGAAAGAAGAGAGTTAATATGTGTACATACCAAAACAATTAATGCATCAATTAGCTAGTCAGCACAAGCTTAATTAATATATATACCTCGCCGGACTCCGTTCGGTCAACGGAGCCGTCATCACGGTCTCCTTCTTCCACCGGCATTCGGTCACCGGAGCCATCATAATGATGTCCTTCCTCCTCCATTGTTCGATCACCATAGCCTGCTTCACCCTCTCCTTCCAGACCATCGGTGTCGTTGAGATACGACAAGACATCACCTCCGCCGAGGATTATGTCCCCCAACACCTGTTCTGCTTCCAAGTCTCGGTGCTCCATAGTTTCTGCAAATATTACAACATGGCTATTAATATACAAACATGACAGATGGATATATTAGTGGCAAACGTAGACCTAGCTAGCTAATCACAACAAGGAATCATATTAGTGGCCTCGACACTTCTAGGGTTTGGGGTGGCCTCGGCAATGCTTCTAGGGTTTGGGGTGGCCTCGACGACAACGCTCTTTTAACTTGGTAAATTTGGGTGGCCTCGGCAGCGCTTCTAGGGTTTGGGCCGGGCCGCCTCTCTCATGATTGTCCGACGTCTGGGCCGACAAAGGATTTAACAAAATGGCGCCATTCTAGATGTGCAGAAAATGGTCCATATTTTTCCTGATCTCATCTACCCTTCTATATGTCACGTTGTCTAGTGTCAAAGAATTCAAGACAACCATGACTTCATCATTAGCCGGAAATGACAGGCGCATAATGGTATGAAGCTCTTCAAAGTTGTTTTGGAACGGAGTTCCTGATAGAATAATTCACTTTTTGGTGCAAAGTTCAGCAAGAGCCTTCCGAATATCGCTATTTGGAAGGCCTTTGCTGAAATTCGTACCAAAAGGCGAATTATTCTATCAGGAACTCCGTTCCAAAACAACTTTGAAGAGCTTTGTAGCATCATACGCCTGTTACTTCCAGCTAATGATGAAGCCATGGATTTCTTCAATACTTTGACAGACAATGTGACATATAGAAGAATATATATATATATACATGAGATCAGAAAAAAATTGGATCAACTTGTGCACATCCATAATGGGGGCATTCTTGATAATTCTGGACCCTCGACCCCTGGACGACCCTCGACCCCTCGACGATCCACGACCCTCTACCCTAGTTCCCGACCCTCGACCGCTCGGCGATCCACGACCCTCTACACTAGTTCACGACCCTCGACCGCTCGGCGATCCACGACCCTCTACCCTAGTTCCTGACCCTCGACCCCCTCATGTCATGTTTGTCTAGTGTCAAAGGATTCAACAAAACCATGTCTTCATCATTAGGCGAAAGTAACAGGCGCATGATGGTACGAAGCTCTCCAAAGTTGTTTTGGAACGGAGTCCCTGATAGGATAATTCGCTTTTTGGTAGAAAGTTCAGCAAGAGCCTTCCGAATATCGCTATTTGGAAGGCCTTTGCTGAAATTCGTACCAAAAGGCGAATTATCCTATCCGGGACTCCATTCCAGAACAACTTTGCAGAACTTCGTACCATCATGCCCCGGTTACTTCCGGCTAATGATGAAGCCATGGATTTCTTCAATACTTTGAAACAACGCAACCTCTCGACCCCTCGGCGATCCTCGACCCTCGACCCCTCGACGACCCTCGACCCTAGAACCCAGGTTGTCCCGCCCTCTCCTACCCGCGAACCATCGATCCTCGACCCCTCGATGACCCTCGACCCTCGAACCCTCGGCGCTCGACGCCCCTAACACGTTCCGCCTCGACCCTCGACCCACGCACCCTCGACCTCGACGACCCTCGACCCCCCCTCGACACCCTCGAACCCTCGACCCTCGACCCCTCGACGACCTCTACACCTCGGCGATCCTCGACACCCTGTTCCCAAAAAATTAAGAAGAGGAGAAGAGAAAAAAAAAAAGAGGAGAAGAAGAAGAATAGAGGAAAGAAAAAAAAATATATTAAAGAAAAAAAAGGAAAGAAGAAGGAATAGAGAGAAAGAAGAAAAAATAGATTAAAAGATTTAATCTATTTTTTCTCTTCTCCTCTATTCCTTCTTCTTCTCCTCTTTTTTTCTTCTTTCTCATTTTCTTATTTATTTCTCCTCTTCTTCCTCTCCTCTTCTTCTCCTTCTTCTTCTCCTTCTTCTCTTCTTATTTCCTTTTCCTCTCCTTATTTTTTCTTCTAAATATGACATATACATAATTGACTTTGGATCATGCACAATTTTCCTATACCATAACACATATGAACATATACATAAATGACAAGAAATTCTATGAACAAAAATTCATCAAAATTCTATGAACAAAAATTCTAATCTTTGCATATGAACAACATCATTCATTTTTCTTAATTTTTTCTTAAATGTAACTTTTGCATATATGAACATACATACATAAATTATACATACATGAAAAAAAATTTGCTATGAACAAAAAAAAACATCATTTATGAACATTTTGTATATACATCCATATCCATCCATCCATACATACATGGACAAAAAAATGCTATGAACAAAAACATCAATTTTGGTCCAATCTTGGCATTGAACTACAACCCAATTTTTCCTTGCTAAAAAAATTCTGAATGTTTTACATCTTGTAGTCCTTCCAACTAAACCCTTAAGTCCAGAAGGGCAGCCCCAATTTCATCTAGCAAGTCCACCAAAAAAATTCATGTAGTTTCTGTCCAGCACTAAATTTTAATAAAACTTGCACTAAGAAGTTTTTCCTTTTATCAAACCAACTTAACCATCTTCACTAACATCCAAGGAGACATCATCCTGCCAAGTTTCACATAAAACAAAGTTCCCTAGCAAGCCCTAGCATTTCATCAAACACCTTGTGGACATGGCTGAAAACATGCAATTCTCTGAAACTTTGCACTGAACCAACTTCACCATCATCACATACATGGAGGAAGGACAGACGAGAGGGGTGGGAGGGAGGAGGGAGTACCGGCCTGGCCGGCGGGCACTGGTGCGGCGGCGTTGACGGCAGGGTAGGGGCGTGGCGGGGCGTCGGGGCAGGGCAGGGGCGCGGCGGCGTTGGCATCGAGGTCGAGGCAGGGGCGCACAACGTCGGCATCGGGGCAGGGCAGGGCGCGGCGGAGTCGAGGCAGGAAGGGCGCGGCGACGTCGTCGGTGTCGAGGTCCGGCAGCCTGGCGGCGTCGAGGTGTTCGATCGGCGGCAGAGAGGCAGGGCGCGGAGAGGCAGATCAAAGAACTGAATGAAAAATTTCACAAGTGTTGGCTTATATAGCCAGAGCATTGGTCCCGGTTCGTGGCACCAACCGGGACCAAAGCCCCCCTTTAGTCCCGGTTGGTTTTCCACCAACCGGACCAAAGTTCCTTTTCCCGCCAAAGGGCGGAAAAAGACCTTTGGTCCCGGTTGGTGGAAACCAACCGGGACTAAAGGGGGCATTGGTCCCCGTTCATGCCACGAATCGGTACCAATGCACCCCTTTATTCCCGGTTGGTGGCACCAACCAGGACCAAAGGCCTTGTGCTGCCCGCGGCCAAAAGTTTAGTCCCACCTCGCTAGTTAGAGGGCGCGGAGTGGTTTATAGCCCCACTCGCTGCTGCCCTCTCGAGCTCCTCTCAAATGCAGGCTTACGGCCTACACCTGACACCCGCTGCCGGTTGGCCTACTGGGCCTTCCTGGGGCCTGAATCCTGGCCCGTGGTTGGGTTTCTAGTCATATTCAGGCCGTGGTGGCCCAGTAGGTGGCATTTTTTTTCTCTATTTTTTCCAGTTTTTTTGTTTGTTTTTTGCTTTATTTATTTATATGTTTTTTTTTGCTTTTTTTCTTATTTTTAATTCTTTTTGCTTTTAGGTAATAAATTATAAACTCTCTGTTAGTGCCATAGTTTTCCAATTCGAATATTTTAAATTTGAATTCTTGAATTTGTGTCAATCACTACTATTTGTGATTAACTTACTATAAAAATAGATTTTTGGAGTGATTCTTTTTCCTGCTATTTAATATTACTGTGTTTTTCATTATAATTCAAAAACATTTTTATTATTTTAGTTTCTAACAAAAAAAATCTTTATGATAATTCTTTGCTTTAAATTTTCAACAAAAAATTTCATTTTGAAAATTCTTTTTGCTTTCAATGTTTGAACAGAAAATACTTTCTAATTTTAGTTGCATAAATTTTAGTTGATTCCTTTTGCTATTAGAGTTTCATTAAGTTTTCTAGTTCATTCTTTTTCTATTAGAGTTTCATTAAGTTTTCTAGTTCATTCTTTAGTTTATTATTTTTGCTATTAGAGTTTCATAAAGTTGAGAGGGTTCAGGCAAAAACTAAGATGCACTTCGTGTACAAAATATAATCTCTTTCGAAGTATCAGGGTTTCCGACGAAAAACTCATCTGTTACAAAGGGATTTCATTTTTTTTGAACTTATTTGAACTCCAGACTTTTGTGAGCTCAAAATGACACCATAAAAGCTGATCAACAATTTTCAACCCTTCTGACTTCATCTGTTATTTTTCATGCATTTACTGATTTTTTTTTGAGCTAAATGACCCTGAAATTGAAAAGCACTTCAAATGAACTCTGAAGAGGTTTGAAAATTGGCATGATTCATCATTTCACCCACTAGCATGTGCTAAAAGTTGAGAGGGTTACGGCAAAAACTGGATGCACTTCGTGCAAAAGGACAATCTCTTTCGAATATCAGGGTTTCGGACAAAACTCATCTGTTAACAAGGGATTTCATTTTTTGAACTATTTGAACTCCAGACTTTTTGTGTGCTCAAAATGAACCATTCACAGCCACATCATCAATTTTCAATCCTTCTAACTTCATCTTTTATTTTTCATGCATTTACTATTTTTTTTGAGCTAAATGACCCTGAAATTGAAAAGCACTTCAATGAACTCTGAAAGTTTGAAAATTGGCATGATATCATCATTTCACCCACATAGCATGTGCTAAAAAGTGAGAGGGTTACGGCAAAAACTGGATGCACTTAATGTACAAAATGGACAATCTGTTCAAAGTATCAGGTTTTCGGACGAAAACTCATCTGTTAAAAGGATTCATTTTTTTGAACTTTATTTGAACTCCAGACTTTTTGTGTGTCTCAAAATGAACCATTAAAAGCCACATCATCAATTTTCACCCTTTCTGACTTCATCTGTTATTTTTCATGCATTTACTGATTTTTTTGATTTAAATGACCCTGAAATTGAAAAGCACTTCGAATGACCTCTGAAGAGGTTAAAATTGGCATGATATCATCATTTCACCCACATAGCATGTGCTAAAAATTTGAGAGGGTTACGGCAAACTGGATCACACTTCGTGTACAAAATGGACAATCTCTTTCGAAGTATCAGGGTTTCGGACAAAAACTCATCTGTTCAAATGGATTTCATTTTTTTGAACTTATTTGAACTCCAGACTTTTGTGTGCACAAATTGAACCATTCAAAGCCACATCATCATTTTCAACCCTTTCACTGTCATCTGTTATTTTCCTGCATTACTGATTTTTTTGAGCTAAATGACCCTGAAAATTGAAAAGCACTTCAATGAACCTCTGAAGGGTTGAAATTGGCATGATATCATCATTTCACCCACAATAGCATGTGCTAAAAAGTTGAGAGGGTTACGGCAAAAACTGGATGCACTTCTTGTACAAAATGGACAATCTCTTTCGAAGTATCAGGTTTCGGACGAAAACTCATCTGTTACAAAGGGATTTCATTTTTTTGAACTTATTTTGAACTCCAGACTTTTGTGTGCTCAAAATGAACCATTCAAAGCCACATCATCAATTTTCAACCCCTTTCTGACTTCATCTGTTATTTTTCATGCATTACTGATTTTTTTGAGCTAAATGACCCTGAATTGAAAGCACTTCAAATGACTCTGAAGATTTTGAAAATTGGCATGATATCATCATTTCACCACATAGCTGTTCTAAAAAGTTGAGAGGGTTACGGCAAAACTGGATGCACTCGTGTACAAAATGGCATCTCTTTCGAAGTATCAGGGTTTCGGACAAAAACTCATCTGTTACAAAGATTTCATTTTTTTTTGAACTTATTTGAACCCAGACGTTTTGTGTGCTCAAAACGAACCATTCAAAGCCACTCATCAATTTTCCACCTTTCTGACTTCATCTGTCTTCACTTTTTCTCGTTGTTCCTTTGCTTATTGCGCCGTAACCATGGATACTCTTCTCGCTTAACAGGGTGCTTGGGTCAGCCTTGACTTTGAAGGCAGGAATTTCATGAAACTTTTCATAATCATCAGCCATGTCGTCTTACCCTCCACTCCCACGATGTCTCTTTTCCCTGAAAGAACTATGTGGGCGCTTTGGCTCACTCGTATGATTATTCGCTTCCTTATCTTTTTTTTTCTCGTTTTGGTAGACATTGTCCTTCACATAGAAAACCTGCGCCACATCATGCTAGGACGAATGGTTCGTCTGTGTACCCAAGATTGTTCAGATCCTTGTTGTCATTCCTTAATTTGGCTCTACCTTTACCCGCCCTCCTGACAGATTGACCCATTTTCACTAACAAAGGGACCTTAAAATCATGTCCGTAGTCAAGTTCCATATGTCCACTATGTAACCAAATATGTGTCCTTTCCCCTCTTGGTTGCTGCATCAAAGCGGACACCGCTGTTTTGTTGGTGCTCTTTGGATCTTGGGATCATGTAAAATGTATTCCCATTTATCTCGTATCCTTTGTATTCAATACAGTCGAAGATGGGTTTCCCTGGACAACAGTACACTCATCAGAAACAGTATTGTCGCCTCTGAGATGTGTTTCAACCAACTGCCGAAAGTCCTGAGTGTTTCACATGTAATCCAGTCGTCACACTCTCCGGGTTTTGGAGCGCGGAATGTTTTCTTGTTCATCGACATACGGGGTCACCAAGTAGAGTCCTGTAGAACTTGTAGTGTGCTTGAGACAAAGAATGCCTGTCCCTGCATATTAGTTGAGTCCCCTCCTAGCGTGCCTTTTCCAGTCAGTTCTCCCCTCTAACCGCGATTGAGGGAGACCAATCTTCTTAAGGTCAGAATGATGTCACACAAAACCCAATGACAATCCTTTTTTGATGGCCCATGGAGATGCTTCCTTCTGGCCTAGCGCGGTTACGACATATTTTCTTAGGACTCCATGAACCTCTCAAGGGGAACATATGTGGTAGAAATCGGGGCCCAGAACGACATCTCGTCGACAAAATGAACTAGGACTTGCTTCATGATATTGAGAAGGATGGTGGGAACACCAGCTCGAACTGCCAAGACATTGCGCCACATCACTCTCTTAGCCTTGGTATGATTTTTGGATCGATCACCTTCTGAGAGATTGCATTGAGGAATGCACATAGCTTCACAATGGCAAATCGAACGTTTTTCTGTTAGAAGCCCCCCCTCAATGCAACCGGAAGCAGGTTGCGTTCATAATCACGTGTGCAGTCATGAACTTTAGGTTCTGGAACTTTTTCTTTGCCATATTTATTATTCCCTTTATATTCGATGAGAAGCCAGACGGGACCTTCATACTGAGCGCAGGCATTCAAGAAGATTTCATTCTCTTCTTGGTAAGAGCGTAGCTGGCAGGACCTCATACTGCTTTGGAGGCATGCCGTCTTTTTCGTGCCAACGTTGCAGGTCCTCCGTGCCTCTGGTATCTTTGTCTTTCCATACACCCAAGAAGCCTAGCAGGTTCACGCAAAGGTTCTTTGTCACGTTGCATCACGTCGATTGAAGAGCGGACCTCAAGGTCTTTCCATGTAGGTAGGTCCCAAAATATGATTTCTTCTTCCACATCGGATCACGTCCCTCAGCCAGCTCATTCGGAACTATAGTCCGCCGGAACCCTTTCCAAAGATTACGTGTAATCATTGACCATAGCAAGAGTACGTAATACCGGTACGCATGGCGGGCTTCTTCCGGTGATCTGCCTCGCCTTTGAAAATGCTTGCCTTTCTTTCGACATGAGGTTGGTCGGAAGATCGACGATTGCCCCAGGTACACTTCTTTCCAATATTGTCCAGGTATATACTTTCGTGTCAGCAAACCAGTGTGTGCCATGTGTGGTATCCCTGTTTGTCTGTCCTGAAAGGTTACTGAGAGCAGCCAATCATTGATGGTTCAAAAACAACGCATGCAGGTCAAATTCCTCCTTTCTGTGCTCATCCCACACACGTACATCGTTTCTCTTCCACAGCTGTAAAAGTTCTTCAACTAATGGCCTTAGGTACACATCAATGTCGTTGCCGGGTTGCTTAGGGCCTTGGAATGAGTACTGGCATCATAATGAACTTCCGCTTCATGCACAGCCAAGGAGGAAGGTTATAGATACATAAGTCACGGGCCAGGTGCTGTGATTGCTGCTCTGCTCCCTGAAAGGTTATGCCATCCACGCTTAAACCAAACCATAGCTTCCCTTGGGTCACCTGCAAACTCAGCCCGGTACTTTCTCTCGATTCTTTTTCTCCACTGCGACCCGTCAGCGGGTGCTCTCATCAACTTCCCATCTTTCTTTAGGTCCTCTCTTGCCATCGCATCAACTTGCATGCTCTTTGTTTCTGAACAGACGTTTCAAACCGTGGTATTATATGGAGCATACCACATCACTTGGCAGGAACCCTCTTCCTAGGGGCTCGCTGTCAACATCCACCAGGGTCATCTCGTCTGATCTTATACCGCAATGCACCGCATACCGGGCATGCGTTCAAATCCTCGTACGCACCGCGTACACATGATGCCAATCATTAGGGCATGCATGTATCTTCTGCACCCAATCCTAGAAGGCATACGCATTTTCTTTGCGCGTACGTACTGTCGGCAATTCGTTATCCTTTGGAAGCTTCTTCTTCATTTTTCAGTAGCTTCTCAAATTCCGTTGTCCGGCACAGCAGTCTCCACTTCTTGCTTCCACTGCAGCAATTCAGTACGGTACGAGCTTTGTGGTTGCCATCTCGCAATTGGGGTACAACCCTTTTGGTGATCCTCTAACAGTGCCTCGAACTTCAGCTTCTCCTTTTCACTTTCGCATTGTCTCCTTGCATCAACAATACCCGCGGAGATCATCATCGGGCACATCGTCTGGTTCCTCTTGATCTTCAGCTTCCCCCGTGCACGCATCACCGTATTCAGGGGCACATAGTTGTCATCGCCTCTTCTTCTTCGCTATCTTCCCATCATAACCCTTTCTCCGTGCCTGGTCCAAACTTATAGTGTGCATGAACCCTTATAAAGCAGGTGGTGTGTGAAGGATTGGTCAGCGTAAGACTTCGTATTCCACATTAGGGATGGAACAACACATCAAACCATTCTGTCTGTTTGCCTCACCCACTTCGAGAAAAATTATGCACGCTCTTACTGTACTCGGAGGGCGTGCTTCACCGTACATCCATTGGCCATTCATCTGCGTGCATTATATATAATTAAGTGTGTCAAAAAACCATTACAAAACATCATGATAGATAGTGACCCAAAATTAATAGAAGTTCATCATCACATTAAAACCAAAGTCCATACATAGTTCTCATTGAACCACATATAGCTCTCCAGAGCATCTAATTAAACATACATTATTGAAACTATTTAAAACATTTCAATGCAACAACAAATGCGATCATATCGCACACCAAGGTACAATTGATCACACGAGCATAATGGACCAAGCCTTGGTATGAATGGCAATTTTCTATACTTTCTAATCTTGAAAGTGCATTGCATCCATCTTGATCTTGTGATCATCGACGACATCCGCAACATGCACTCCAATATCATCTTCTCCTCCTCATTTTTTCAATTTTCCTCCAAGTAATTGTTTTCTTCTTCAACTAATTAACCTCTCGACAATAGGGTCGGTTGGAATTTCCGGTTCACTTAACTCCTAGATAAAAAAATCTATGTCCACGTTTGTCGATAATTGTCATAACAATAATGAACCAAATAGTTTATAAAATATATATATATACCACATCCGAATCATAGACGGACGAGGCCACGGGGGTGGTACCAAAACCATCCGCACTATAATACAAACGAACAATAATAAAAGTAAGAAAATTTACAAGTTTCTATCTAAATCATACAAGATTTTTTTTCTTTTATAAAGAGATAAGACCAAGAGCCTCCACCACGGTGTTGCCCGGCGACGAGATCGGCGTGGGCGTCGACGGGTGACAGACGGGGACGGGACGGACGGACCGCTAACCTAGACAAATCTGAGGAAAATGGAGCTTGGAGTCGAGTTTGATAGGAGAATTAAGTAGTGTGGCTCGGGCATTCATCGAACACCTCATGTGCATAGGCAGTGACGTAGATCACCACAAAAGCCCTCCCTCGCCGGCCAGAAAAAACAGAGCAGTGGAGTGCTCTGCTCAGGGCGAGGGGTATATATTAGGCAACACCATTAAATCCCGGTTCGTGGTTGGAACCGGGACTAAGGCCACCCTTTGGTCCCGGTTCCAGCCATGAACCGGGGGGACTTGATGTGGGCCAGGAGCGGCCCATTGGTCCCGGTTCGTGCTGGAACCGGGACCAAGGGTCCAGACGAACCGGGACCAATGCTCCCACGAGGCCCGGCCGGCCCCCTGGGCGCACGAAACCGGGACGTATCCCCATGGTCCCGGTCATGACTGAACCGGGACTAATGGGCTGGGCAGGCCTGAACCAAGCCTGTTTTTACTAGTGATGTGAATGTCGTGCGAGAAATTCGATGATATTTATATATGATCGTTCTACGAGAAATTCATATTATATATATGCATACGTGTACAAATATGTAGTAGCGTAAATATTTTTGAAATGAAAAATAATTAAATGGAAAACACAAAATTAAAAGGAAAATAAACCATAAACCCATAAACCCCTAACCTTTAGTCACGTGTGGTGTAACCAACCGGGCCTAAAGGCCCCCCAGCCCCCGGCGCGGGCTCGTGCCCGTGGTGGGTCCTTTGGTCCCGGTTCGTGACAAACCGGCACTAAAGGGGGGGGGGGGGCTTAGTCCCCACCCTTTAGTGCCGGTTGCAGAACCGGCACTAAAGGTCCTTACAACCGGGACTAAAGCCCGATTCTGCACTAGTGTTCATTGATGCTTGTGCGAGAAGCACCCCTACACACGCATCCACGTTTGGGGAAAATCATGCTCTTATATTAAATTGCTTCTCCATCTCGCCAAGCCTTTTATCGGGTTGCAACACTGCTTGAGAAACTGTACCTTTTATCTACCCTTAGCAGATACTCATATGAGCTCTGATAGTGGCAGTGAGTTAAGAAAGGGTGGTGAGTAAACGAGTAACAACACTCAACTGAAACCTTTATATAGTGTTTTAAGAGCTTCTCATATTTGTGATAATATATTGTGTAATTTTTTTACACGATCTTTACATATGATCTGTTGATGCCTATGGCTTCGCAGGAGGATTTTTCCAAAATCAACCGTGGACCAGTTTTTCGATTCATGAGCTCATGTTTGACCGATGCAAAAAACTTTTATACTAACATACATACCTTTTATGATATAATTTATTTTATTGAAAACACAATCTTAATTACCATGTTCTCTATTTTTAGTTATATACACATAGGTATATTAAAATATTAATATATAGTATTTTTTTTTAGATTTCTAATGTCTATCATAAAATAAAACAAGTTTTTCTAGTCTTCATAAAAATTACACATAAAAATTGATGAGAATATGAGGAAAGTTGCAGAAATAAAATCGCAAAATTCCATAGACTAATTTATGACACTTGTAATGCATTAGTGTGTATATACGTGCGAGGCGCCCATGTATGTGTGTTTTTGGGCATGTTTTAATATCTTGCACAATCTTTGTAGAAGTTTGTAATCTAACAAATATCTTGATAAGGTTCCTAGTGTATTATTAAGTATAAGAAATTGAAAAAACTAAGACCATGTATAGATGGTTATGAGATTTTGTCATCATCATTGTCTTTATTGTTTATATATTTTGTCTTCAAATGAAAAGGGCCACCCTCCCTATATATTTTCCAGGCAATTTTGGATTGTGCTAGTTACTTCATGGGCAGGGAACTCTTTCATTTACCCTTACCACATATATTCTGACATCGAGTAGTTTTTTTTTTAGCGTAATCCAAGATCTGGTAGTTGGCAGTAAGTTAGGGAAGAGAGGAAGTAATCATGGAACGAGTGCGCCATATATTACCTTAGCATCTCATATTCTCGTTGCACTATCCTTTAGAGACACCTCCCTTAGGGGAGCATTGTCAAGTATCTCCTTAAACTGGAGATCGTGTCTAGTTTGATAAAATGAAATTACTATTTCTATGTCAATTTTTAGAATCGTTATTCTCAGTCGACAATCATAAACAAGTATTAGTCTGAGATATTTTTAACCCTTTATATTTGACACAAAACCACATTACAATCCTTAACTTGCCACTCATTTAGATTCAAACCTCCAACTTCAAAAATCGATTGTTCCACACCTCAAATTGCCACTCAATTCAAGAATCCAACCGCCAACTTGGTTTTGATTGGCGTTTACTGCCAACTAGGCAACGCCACGTCAGCTTTTGACTATCCATCAGCTTGGCGGAAGACGCATTGGCAGCGCATCTCGTGGCGGACGTACGACGACGAGAAAAGAAGGGTTGTGACGTTTCTATGGAGTATGAGTCAAATTGGGGCACTCTAGGTGGTCCATGGACCTGTTGTAATATGTGTTACCCTCAGTGTTTTATCTGTACTACGCATGATGAGGACTAGATTGAAAATTTCTCTCACAAAAAACTTGGGGGTCTCTAGGTGCGGGGGAGCAGCAGTAGGAGGGCACCGACCACCGTCATCTTGTGTCGCCATTCGCCGCTTCCTGTGCACACCTACCGACAATTTGTACCACCTTGTTCAATCAGATAATTTGTATCACCTTTGCCGGAATATAAGACATTTGTGGATATTTAAGTATGGACTACATACAATTAAAATGAATGAACAACACAGTAAACACACGGCTATATAATCCATTCAAAAATAAAATAAAAATAGAACATACTTATAATTCAGAACGAAGGGAGTAGTATCCTATCAAACTTAAAAACAGTTATTTCTTGTCGTCTAAAATAGACAAAATCCAAAACAAAATAGCAATAGAACAAAAATCATTCAGGTGTTTGCTATAGTGCTTTTGTTCAAGATATCTAACCTGACGACAACAATCGTGTTCTCAACTAGTACACTTGTCATGGATAACCACTTAATTAACCTGCATGAGTTTTAGTCTCGTGTGGTTTCATATATGAACTCATCTTGACGAACATTTGACGCGTAACTTGACACTAATACCATACTTCGGATAAAACAAAGCTGCCATGGGTTTGACGTGCTTCTCCACCCCAACCGAGATCAATCCGTCCACCATTCACCAAAGGCAGTTGTACACGCACACGTCCGTACACACTCCCATCCCAAGTCAAACTTTGGCGTTTGGGCGCCAAATCCTGGCGCACGCGGCATGTTCAAGTTAGGCAGCCACCTTCTCCCCTCCCGCCTCGTCTGCAGCTCCAGCGCTTCCTCCAAGCTCTCCCCCGCTCCCCATAAACCACGGCATTGTAGCAGACGTAGCTATCAGATATCGCCGGTGCACTGTGCAGTCTGCACGTCCACTTCATCCTCCGCGGCCACCACCCACGTCCTGTCGGCCCCAATGGCAAGTTGCTCGCCATCCAATCATCGTCCCATCTCCATGTCGGCCTCATCGTGCCGATCGCTGTCCCCGCCGCCGCCGCCGCCATGGCACCAGGAGCACAGCGCCAGTGCTGTCCGACGACCGCTCCGCGCTCCTCGCTTTCCTCTCCGGCGTCTCCGCGGACCACGGTGGGCGCCCTCGCCGATGGGGCCGCTCCCCGCGGTTCTGCAACTGGAACCGGCGTCGCGTGTGGCGCAGGGCGGCGCGTCACGCAGCTGGTGCTCAGCGGACGCGCGGAGTCCGCGGCGTGCTCTCGCTCGGTGCTGGGGCGGCTGTCTTTCCTCACAGTGTTATTTGTCCAGCAACACGTTTCGCCGGAGGTCCCTG